>BSDF01000017.1:14112028-14726760 GCA_027925045.1 Hypotaenidia okinawae
ACGCTGTTTAACAGGTCCTGAACCTGCCCAGCCTTGCCCTCTGCAGCCTGGTAACAGCTTAGAAGCCTCTCCCAGCGTGGCACTTGTCCCCACTGACAGCCTCTCCTGGGGAGCCGGAGCTTCCCCACACCAACAGCCTTTGCTTTTCCACCCTACACACTGCCACACCTCCCCCACTTACAATTAAGTCATGATAACTAATGTGATTAATTAAGTGATAATTTAATCCCCACCCAGCTGCTGAGCAGCTCCTGTGCTGCATGCCAGGGAGGAGAGGCCAGGGCTGCTGCTGCCCCACCTGCAGACACGTGGGACCTTCAGCCCCCACTGACTGTGTCCTCAGCCACTTACACCCCTCTGCGAGGCTCCAGTGAGCAGTACAGCCTTTGGGGAAGTGGCACATAAGGCCCTGGGCAGCTGTTGCAGCACCGCTCGCCTTCCCTGTCGGGCTCTTGGGCCATTTTGTAGTGAAGGAGAAAAAGATGTTCATTAGGAAACTGATCACCAGGACACGAGCTTCGAGGCGATGTCACCCTCTGCTCTAGCAGAGCTGCCTGGCCCTTGATGCCCCCGACATGAAGCAGCGATGGCTTCACACCATGCAGATGTTACCCATCCCCTCCCACCACGGCAGAGCCCGAGGTCACGCTCAGTGTCTCCCAGGCAGAGAACAGCCAAGCTGTGCCATGGCTGTGGCCATGTCTGGAGCTGCCTCGACAGAGTAAGGAGCTACTGGAAAAGCTCCTTACTCTGATGTAGGAAAGGAGCTACGTAACATCAAATTCAGGGTGTAACTGAAAACCTGCTGTGCACAGAATACCACAGAGGTGGGTGTTTTGTTCTGAAATCCAGCTGGGAGCTCAGCTCCATTTGATTAAATAAACACCCTGGGATTGTGCACAGCACAGTGTGATTAGAGCCAGCCTGTCCTGAAACAGCTCAGGGAGCTCTTCAGTACCCCTGACTGAGAATTCAGGGCACATCCTCTCAGCTTCAGATAGGGAAGAAAAGGAGCAATGGAGCCAGAGCTGCTGTGGCCAGAGTGTGTGCGGCCCTGGGAAAAGGAGAACAATCAGACCCTTGTGTGGGAGGAGACTCACAGGACAAGCAGCAGTTGAGTTTTCCACCTTCTGGGAAAGATTAAAAGATACTGGACCTGAGCGAGTCTGGCTTGTTCCCAAAGAGCCACGGCTCCACCATGCAGCACCGAGAACAAGGCAGGAAGTGTTAATCGAATCGAGCCCTGGGCTGCTCCTACATTTGGGATCAACGCTTTGCAATGCGATGGGCAGTGAAGGAGAGAAATACAATCGAAGTACGGAGGAAGAGGAGACTCTTACTTCTCCAGCCTCAGATAACTGTGCCAATTGTACTGACTGGACCCAGCAGCACACGTGGTTTGGGTCTTTCCCCCTGCCCTGGGACACTGACATCAGGAAAACTAAGCTTAACTTTATTATTTTGTTTTCTTTCTAAGTTCAGGAGCAACAGTTTGTTGTTCCTTCCGAACACAGGGAGTGAACAAGAAAGGAAGAGGTGGCCTGCTGCAGTCTCCTTTCTCAGAGGCCTTGGTGTTCCTGCAGAACCCCAGATTTACCCCCTACAGAGGAGAGAAAAATAAAGAATTAGCAAGTGTGTTAGCAAATGCTCCCATGCAAAAGTCTAAACTTTATTCACTTTTATTTATATATTTAACAATTCTAAAGTATTTACTTCTCGCTTTGACAAAAATGAAAAATATAGGAGCACTTTACTCTCTTGAGGAGAGACCGGTTATATGTACAGCTATGGAGAGATACTGGTTCCTCCTTTACATACAAAGAAAAATAATATTAATAAAAAAAGTGCTTCATCGATCAAAAAAAGACTAAAGAGCCGCAAGCGTTTATTCACACTGTACATCCCAAACCCGTATCAGAACCTCTTGGCACCTGGCAACACAGCTGCAGAATCTTACACACTGCTTCCACCACCCATCTGCACCACAAACCCACCCAGCATCGGCACGCAGCGCTGCCCCGCGTACCCCAACGTCTAACTCCTCCCCAGCCCCTCCAGGGAAGAGCAGGAGCCGCACGTCACCCTTGTCCCGCTCCTCTGCTTGATGTGGAACGCAGCCTCCAACTGGTTTTGGAACAAATACTCACAGATGTAACTTGACCGGAGAACCCAGCTCTTTATCCTTGCTCTTCCCTCCTGATGGTCTGGAAAACGTTTCAAAACCAGTACCGGGGAGATCCCGAGGTGTTTTGCTGGCAGCCCCCTCCCCGCAGGGACATGGGCCGCTAAAAAACCGGCCTCTTTGGACCTTCACTCTTTGTCTTGGGCATCTTCAGCTTACGCCGCAGCAGCGTAACAACCCTCACAAAAGGATGTGGGAAGTTCACAGCTGAAACTAAAATACCTCACCACTTCTCTTTCCCATCAGGCCTAACAAATACTCTGAGATTGTCTTCTCCATGTGCTACTGGCTTTGGATGATGTGATTCTGACATTCCAGGGAAAGGAAGCGCTCCTTTCCCGAGGTTTCTTGGATTCTGGGGTTTTGCATTTAAAACTCTCAAATACTCCAGCAGGATTGTGTGGTGTTCTTGGGAGTATCGTCAAAGAAGCTGTAACTCCATCGAGGCAACACGCTGCGAAGCGGGATCTACGTTTCTTCCTCGCCAAACAGCACAAAGCAGGCTCTGTCAGAAGAGGGGAGAAGTACCTAACACTCACTTAAAAACATATTCAAGAGATTCACACTTTAATGAGGTGACCTTTGAAGCAACTCGGACTGGGACAGAAGGAAGAAGGGGAATCCACCACGATGGACTGTAGGTCTTTATAAAACCCTCAGGTGGGTGTTTCCTATCCAGAGTAGATCCAAGAGAGACTGAAGGAGGAGGAGACGTCCCAGGAGCGTTACAAGCATCAGTGTGCTCCTCGGGGACCGAGCCCGGCGGAAGCCCCAGCGTATCGCAGTTGCACTCTCGTGCGTTGGGATAGTCTCATTAAAGTGCGAGTCTGAACAACGGCACATGACGGCCCAGCTGCAGGAACCACGACAAGTGCACGGCTCTAAAAGTAGCTCTGCATCCAGTAAACCACCCTACAGATGACGCAGGGATGGAAGTCGAAGGTCTTCTACTTTCCCACTCAGTTTTAAATAACACATTGCATTGACAGAACTTCAGAGAGAGGCGGCAGCGTTGTGTGAAGCCCATCTCAGCGTGGCAGCCTGCTCAATCCCTTTCTCAGCTCTCCCCAAGAAGCAGGAGCTTCCCCTCGGTGCCACGGCTGTGGGGCTGATGGCCACAGCACAGGGATTGCATGTGCACGCACCGAGCCACTGAGTGCGGAAACCCGTGATTGCCCCTGCACGCAGCGAGGATAATTAAGCCCACTCTAAGAACAGAGAGGGAGAGTGCTCTCTTGGGAAGGAGGTTCCCATTTCTTCTAGCAGCAACAGGTTCCCAAACAGCAGTTTCTTGTTTGGAAGTAATGGGAGTGATTGAAAGCTCTAGCACTGATGCTACAGGTATTCACACTCTGCATGCCAGCGGCACTGATTCCCCCTCTCCTCCTTTCCTCCACAACACCGTCTGTCTGCAACAGTCCAGCAGTGGGACAGTTAAATACAACTGGGAAACCTGGTTCTGGCACCAGCTCCCTTCCCACTTGCACAATCTTCCAGCAAACAAACATATATATATTATTATATACACACACGCACGCGCGTAGACACATACACACGGATAGGGCAGAGAGGGGAGGGGGAACAGCTGGAAAAGGAGAATCCCACAATCCAGCGGTACGTCCTTGAAGTCCGTCCCGCCGAGCAGCGTCCCACGGCCCAACCTCCAAAGTGCACGGCTCCCGCGTCCTCCCAGCCTCAGGCCACCGGGAATCTGTGTGTCTCTCGGGGAAGAGTCGGCACAGCTGCTCCCAGGCCGGAACTTTAGTTTGATGTGGCAGTGATGGGTTTATCCAGTTCGAGATCAAGGCTGGAACCGCTGGGGTGCAAGCTGCTGTAGCACGACTTGCAGACTCTGCTGGGTTCAAAGAGCTGCTGACTGGGAACGGGCACCTTCTGGTTACAGCAACTGGAGCAGAACACGTTCCCGCAATTCCTTATACCAGGGGGAGAAAAGGAAAAGAGAAGGTTAGAAGCAGTTTGACAGATACCCCAGTTCTGAAGTTAAACTGTTCGGTGTTGTGACGGGGTCAGAACTCTGCAGGCTCCTTCTGATGTGTCTACACCCTGCGCTACTTGCCTGGAAAGCTGAAGGGGAGCTCTGGGGAGCAGTCAGCAGAAAGGAGCGCGGCACAAGCTGCAGTATGGAATCACAGCTCGTTAAGCATCTCTGGTGAGGGCTCTTCCCGTGCCAGACCGGAGGGAACACCCCTCAGGGGCCGGCTCCCTCCCCTGAACCAGAGGAGCAGGGTGCTACTCATCACTACCCCGGCTCCTGAGGGGCACAGGGCCATGAGCACACTGTGGGACAGCAAACAAGGGGCCTTCCTGAATGAAGGTGTGGGGAACGTGCTGCTCATCCCCACCCAGCTTTCTGTTAGAGACAGGAGGGATATGGCAGTCCAGGGGGAGGTAAGAATCTGCTCCTCTGCTCTCCTACAAGGGCGTGCTGCCGCAGACAGCACAGACACTTCCTTCTGCTCCTTTCAAGCGCGCGGCTGGGAAGCTGCGGCATGGGACAGATGAAAAAAATGAACACCAGTCTCAGCTGATGGAATCCTCCTGTTGCCCCAGCAGCGCTGGCTCCCCGGTCCCGCGCCTCTGCCTAAAGTCAAACTGAGTCAACAAGGACCATGCAAAGCCGTGAGACGGGCAGCCAGGTACATCATGCTCCGAAACGCAGCCACGCTGCGGCAGGGTGAGCATGCTCACACATGTTGTCAGGTGTCAGCTGGTGGAAGCACGCCAGCGCATGCACCCCAAAGGAGGCAGGGGTAAAATTTAACTCTTGAAAATGATTACCTTCTCCTCTGGCAGCCCCCTCAGCCCCTGCTGCCACTCAGGCTGGGCTGCTGAGCACTGCAGTGCCCCGTCCTCCAACTCACTGCTTCTCACATGGGGTTCAGAACAGTGCCCCGGGCACTGCATGTGTCCCTCCACGCCCAACACCCCTGGCATTAACCCTCTGGCATCGGGGGTTTGTGCCATCACGGTTTTGAGCTAGGAAAGTTCTGCTTCTGCCAAGAGACTGACAGAGAGCTCTGCTACGCCCCACGGCTCTGATTAATCCTTCACTGCCAAGAGATGAGATTTCCAGATGCTGGTGACTGATGGGGAAAGAGGCAGCAGAGAAATCCCATTTCTCACTTCAGTGAGCTCGGTTTGGTCTCCCTGCTATAGCCCTAGCATGAGGAAGCTGACACAGGCAAGCTTTTCTGTGGCGGTTCTGAAGTCACCTTAAGGATCCTCTGAGAAACAACCAGCAGAAAAAGCAACAGGAGCGAGCAGAGTCCTGTGAGGATGGAGACACCCTGCAGAGATGCAGGGCCACAGCCCACAGCTCTGCTGCTCATGGGGCTGTTACCCAGCAGAAGCTCGTGGCTGACAGATGAGGTAAAAAAAAAAAAAAGAACCATAGGGATTAAATCAATATTTATTTGTTGTAGCTCACCAGCTACGTAACATGTTTGGGGCTTTTTTTGTTGTTTGATCCCTCTCAGAGGTCTGGAACTATTCTCCCCGAGCTTCAGAAGGATCTGAACAACTCTATCCCAGAAGATCTCTGCTTTGCTTGAGAGATTAAAGGGAGGCAGTAAAAAACACGCTGGAAAAGTGATCTCTCTCCTTTAAGGAACAGGGACTTCAAACCAGGCTACCAGCACCTTCTCCTTTTAATAAGCCATGGATATTTACCTACTGCTTTGGTGGTACAAACCCTCTCCCAGCTCTGCACCACCTGGTGCTGCCACAGCATTTTCAGTCCTTCCAACACAAGTGGCAGCTTTCTGTCATCACACTGCACAGCGACAGAATTGCTTGAGAACACGTGGGCTTACCCCAAAAATAAGGCAAAAAAATGGCACAGCATCACAGCTAAACTCGAAGGAGTCTCTGCTCGGTTAGCGGGGAAGCATCCTCTGTTACTCAGACACACAACTTACTGATGGCAAGCGTTAGTGTGATCCACACCCCAGTTCAAGCTACTGAAAGCCAGGCCCTCAGTGCCTTGCTGTGAGGAGAGGCCCATTCACACAGAGCCCAACATCTGACAGACTGTGCCAGCCACCTCCAACTTACTGCTGGGCAAGCGGGAAACACAGAGGGGGGAACAGGCCGAGTTAGTTTGGCGAAGTTACCAAGAAACCGCAGACGGACAACAGACAGAGGCTGTTGGAAATGCTCACCAGATCTGACCCATACGTTCACTGTCCCTGCAAGGAGGGGAGAGAGAGCTCAGAGGGGAACCAGCAAAAGCAGCAAATCACGGCAACGAAGGAAGTCGGGTATTCTCATCCCGCTCGAGGCCTCTCCGCATACGGGTCCCGACTCATTTCCACCCTCAGGTTAGACAGTGAGCAGAGCCCTGCTCAGCACCGGGGTTTTGAAAACACTTGTGGCAATACTCAGGTTTTCCTGTCGGCTGCCATTCCTGGCCAGGGTCTACCATGAGCAGCTGGAGCTTACGTGGTCGGCCTGGGCAACCTAGGTCAGATGTTTAGAAGATGGAGGAACAGAGACTCTAAAGGGAAACTCGCAGCCAGGCTCAAAGCCCAGAGCACGCATAACTACTCGCGGTGTTGTGTGTCCTGTGTGTACCCCATGTCTCAGTTCTGCAGAGCCCCAGCTGGGGAGACTGAATGCAGGTGCCCAAGGTTCCCCTGCCCAGGGAGGCAGGGTGACGGTGCTGCTGGGCACACCTCACGACAGACAAGGACAAAGGAAAACATCTAACTCTTCCAGAACACACAGCTCCATGGTCTATGTGAGACCTGAAGCCTTAAGATGTAACAAATGGGCCACAAACACAGTGAATGTGGAAAAAAAAAAAAAGCTATTCAACTCATGTTCATTCTTCCCTGGCTTTGGTCATCTTTACAGGGAGCCTACACAGAGGAAACAGGGAAAGGACATAAACCAGGAGAGATGTTTGGAATGCTCTACAACTCAAAAAGCAAAGTACCACCAAAATGGGATAGCTGTCATTTATTTAAACGATGCTTCTTCTAATAGTCTCGTGTCCAGAATCTAGGAACGGGAATTTCTTTGAAGCAGAACTTAGAAATCTGGGATTCTCTGCCTTTAGCTGTGGTATGACCTCATCAAAAGGCCTCTGCTGCCTGCCCTTCACTAGCCCCTGCCAGCTGCGTTGGCTGCTGTAGCCTCTGCTGGCAATGTGTTGGGCAAAGAATAATCCTGAAAACTCTTCTTTCAAAGGTGTCCTGTTCAGATTCTATTCCAAGAGCAATTCAACACAAAGGGAAGACTGGTTGGAGAGGGAAAGGAGGTGCTTTTGGACCACTTATAGGAAGAAGATGCTATTCAAATAGTTGCAGTATTGAGTCACTGAATGCTAAAACGACAGGCCCATAGTTTTCAAAAAATACCTAAAAATCTAAATAGCCAGCTGCCTCCAAATCCAGTTTGAGGAAAATGGGTGGGATGTTTAGGCTTGGGTGGCTTTTTAAAGATATACTCTGAACTGGAACTCAACAGGAGAAACCGTTCTGTTCTTCCAAAGCTCTAGGCTCCTCTGAGAGCGTGCCCAGCCCTACTCTAATACCACACGTGGCCTCAGGCCCATCCCTGAGAAAGGAACTCTGGGACAAAGAAAACCCTTCCCCAGTTTAAGGGGGAGGGAAGGATCCAAGCGTAGCCATGCCATGCCTCCCTCCCTCCTACCCCGTGGACGCAGGGTTACCTGCAGTGGTGCTTCCTGCTGGCAAGCCAGAACGTGCTGTCGCAGCCGTAGCAGTGTGCAGCCAGGTGGTCTGGAAGCCATCGCGTCACCTGGGGGAAATAAAAGCCAAATTTGTCAAGGAGAGGGCAGTTAATTAGAGACAAACCCATCTGATTTGGGCACACAAATTCGAAGCACCAGGAGGGAAGTGCTTGTTGTATTTTAAGAGTGCAAACATGGTGTTTGCAGCAGCTGAAGAGAGATGACAGAAACCTTCCCCTGAGAACAGATTTCCCTTTGAGAACTGAATTCCCCTTGCACAAACAGAAGTTAAGCCATACAGTCCAACTCCTGGGGTTTTTAAACATATGCAGGCTGAGAACATTCACCAAGCAGGTGTCCACCTAAGGCTCCTTTAGCTCCCCATCCCTTTCACAGCTCCCCAGAGTTCTCACACAGAGCAGAGGGCTCATAGGCACAGGTACTCATCATCAAAGTACAAGAGACAAGCGAAGTGCAGGGAAGATAGCTGACAGGAAGCTGACGTCCCCGAAGGCCACAGGGTAATCTGAATTATGAATATCCCATCCTACTGGAAGAACAAGTGATTTACAGGGATTTAGTCTGTACCTCTGTGTCCTGTTTATCCACCTGCTCCCAGCTGGCTTCAGAGAAAATCTCTGTGCTGCAGCGAGACAAGCAGTTCTGATCCAGATTGCTTTCCGAGTCGGGTATAGAAGTCTGTTGGCAAACAAACACAGCTGAACAGAACCTTCCCATAGTCCTACCTCCATGCAATCAAACCCAGACAGTCATGGGCAGGTGTGGAAAGGTTATCATCTCCTGCTAAGGGAGAGCAGGCAGTGCCGCATCGGAAGGGCGAGGGTCACATCCAGGCACCTACCTACAGTGCACACCTGGCAGCAAAGGCAAGGGCACCTTCTGGAGCAGGACTCTAAATGGGGACTATGAAGAGGTTGCTTCAGTGGTAAATTGCAAAAACACACAAAAAGCCCATGCAGGTCACCTTCTGACCCTCTGATGTGAGGGAAAACTGATTTTCTCTCTGTTTTCTGTTGCGTCAGCACAGGGTTCCACCAACACTTTGGGTAATGAAACAAAAAAGCTGCTATGGGTGACTGGAATTCCATGGGCACATTTTCTTCCCAAGGTTGTTTCACTTTCAAGACTAAGACTAATAACACGTAGATACTTTTGTTGGGAAAAAGATCTGGGAAAATACAAGCCAAATCATGCATAGGAAGCTCAGAGTTTGAGCTGTATATAGTTTTTAAGGAATAATCCTTCTTTAATATAGCCTAGCCAGGTAGAGTTGCTTTTTAACTGACTTAAAACTTAGTCAGCCCTTAAAATACATCAAAACCAGCCAGAAATCTTCAGGGACCACCCATCTCCTTGTGCTGGGGAGTGGGCAGCTCTGGAGCTCCAGAGGAGAACCTGCTACTCCCAAGCTGATGTAGGGATCAGATTCCTATAGCCTGAATTTTCTAGAGGACAGCGTGTGGTCACATCCAGCCCTACGCTGTCAGCTGCAAAGGCCCTTAAAAGCTGGGATGATGATAAAGGAAGGCAAAGCACCAACATTCTCCAAGGAACCCAACATTCTGCTGGTGACAGATGTCACACCTGGCTGAAAGGGCTCAGAGCTGAAAGATGCCGAAGAGCAGCACTTAGTGCTGTGCTCTCCGATGGGAATAGCCAAGAAGGCTCTGGGTATTTTTTCCTAATAAATGTACCTGGGACTATCCAGCACCTCTGCCACTTCCAAACAAGATCAAATTAAAGTTGGAAACCTCTTGCATATGTGGTTCCCTCCCACCCCCAATTTTGCAAGCATATAAACCACGTTATAGCCAGGCGACACTCTGCACCGTGTTCAAACCCACAGGATGATACAAGCCCCATTTCAGTGATTCTACATCTCATCACCTTCCCCTTCACGCCCCTTTCCTCCTCCCACAGCTATTCCCTCTTCATTTCTTATATTTAACTAATAAATCCCAAGTTTTGCAGCAACCCGAAGTCGAAGGCTTGTTCTCTGAACAGGAGCTCCCTTCCAGCAACAGCATAAGCCGAGTGACTGGATTTCTTCTGACTTTTTATTATTACTTAGTAGTCAAAAGAGGAGGAGAAATTAGGTAAAAAAATCAGTAGGGGAGCAGTGACTTAAAAACCCAAAGACACATATAGAAAGCTTGCTCACTGCTGAGATCCTGAACTTGGAACTGCACTACAATGCCTTTTGCCACCACCACTACACCGAGCGGTTAATGGGTACAGAAATCACACTGCGTTTGAATTGCACCTCAACATCAACCTCCACTTTGATGACTTTAAAAGCTCAGTTTAAGACCTTAATAGTCTGAAAGCTCCCTTAAAATTCTGAAATTTGTTGAGAAAAAGCCCTCGCTGACATCGTGCTGTCACAAAAGCCCTTAATTTATTCCAGTTAACAAGCCTTGAGCAGGCCCACCATCTGAAAAGGGGATGGCTGGCACTTAACGGGTTTGAGCGAACAGAGCAGGCGCTGCTGCACCTTTCTCACCCCAAGCAAACAAAGCACAAAGTGCTCCTGTCCCAGCCAGCACATCCACATCCTTAGGAAAATATCTTTGCCCACTTAGGAAAACAGTGGTAAAACAAATGCTCTCTGGAGTGGGCCAGTGAAGGTGTGTGGGAGTACACAGTGCAACACTCATTGCAAAATAAACCTGTGCTATGCTTACAGGCAAACTGGAATGGCATGAAGGCACTGGCTGTCACTAACTGCCGCTTGCTGTGTATGTTCGCTTGCTTCAGAATGACCTCAAGTGGTTTGTACAAGCCCATATGGTCAAAAAATCACTGCCTGCCTAAAGAACCAAGAGCTGGTGAGATCCAGAACGTGACTGACTAGCCCAGTGGTGGCCAGCTCCCATCTCACTTACCACTTCATCTCCATAATCACCATTGAGACGCAAGGAGCTATTCAGGTACTGGCTCTCCAAACGGCTCTTCAACTCTTGCACTTGCTTCTTCAAGGTCTCCACTTCTTGCTGATGCCCAGTTTCTATCTGGCGTAGGCGCTGCTGGATGACATCGGTGTAGACAGGCATCCCATCATCATCCAGGTGACTTCTAGCAGGTTGATCTGGGCTGCTGGCTGCCTGCTGCTTACCAAGATGACTGAACATCCATTTTTGGTGCAAGTTCCTCAAGTGAAACTGTGCAGAACTGCAGCTAGCCGTGGAGACCTGCCGACTCAGAGAGGCTTTGATCCTACCGTCCTCTCCATTCACACAGTGCCCGTTGGTCGCATGGTACTTCTGGGTGATGCTAAACCCCGCAGGCTTCTCTGTCATCTTGTTCTCGGGCTCTGGCTCTCCGTTACATACAATCTCATCTTTACATTCAGCTAAAGGCAAGGCACAAGGGGAAGGCATCGGGAGGTGTGTGTTGCTGCTACCAGAAGTCCTATGCACTTTTGCCCCCAGTTTTTGGAGTTCTAGTGTGCTCTCCCCCTCTGGCCTATTCTCAATAGTTCTAGGAAGTTCGTCAGTGCTGCTGGAGATCTGGTGCGGCCTGTGGCAGGGGCCCTTAGAAACGAGCTCTTGCTTCACTTCATTCTCTGTTAAGGTTTCCGTAGAACTTTCAATGTTGGATGTTCTTGCCTCGTTCAGGGCTGTGAGAGGCAGTGGGAGGCTGGCTTGTGCTGCACTGTACAGGCTCTCTGCTTCTCCTTCAGGTTTGCCAACACCTTCCTCCTCCGGGTTCTTTTGAGTGTCCCTATTTACAAAGCCCTCCAGAGGAACAGCTGGTATTCCTTTCACCCGAGGTAACTTCTGGATGGTGTTACTAAGATCAGGATGCTCATCCTGCTGTCCTTCAAGCTCCAAAACACCTTGTGAAAGCAGATGTGGGTTGTTGGCTGCTGGATTGTTGGTTACAATGCCTTTATCCACCTCAGCCTTTCCACAGAAGTCACTGACATACCCGTGTAGATTTTCAGTTCTCTTCTCCTTGTCCAGGGCAACCTCACCCCCTTTACCTGCTGTCTCTAGGCCACCCCTTAAGTGCTCCTCCAGACCAACATCATCTTTAGTGGCCTCCTGTAAAATGTTCTCCATCTGCCCCTCTGCCACACCGGCAGCAACAGAGAGTTCTGCTCCAACTGGAGCCCTGCCTTGTTTACTCAGGCTGTCCCCATCGAAGGGATCATCCCCAGGGTTCCCGAGGCTGCTCAGTTCCAGGGACCGGCGGTGCTCTTGCCACTTCTCATTGAGACTGGGGTCGCTACTACGTCGATTGGTTGTAGGCACACTGCTATCACAGGCTGTTGTCAGATTGTCAAATGATCTTGTCTTTGGTAACCTGTAAAGGCACAAATAATCAATCCAGTCAGGGGATATATTTTAAAGTGCTTAGCTACTACTGTTTAAAAACTCCCCCCATAATTAAGACAGCAACGATATGCTGACTCATGGACTTCTGTGAAGCATCATCTGGAACCACATTCTGACCATCTGTAGTGCAGAGCTGTTTCAGTACTTTCTTTGTTTGCCATCAGGAAAACATATTCAATCAGACTTCAAACACGCCTGAAATAATCCCTTCACCACAAAGCCCAAATGCTTTTAGTCTGGTCCCACCTCCTAATGAACATGTGCTTGGTACAAAAAAGCAACGAAACAGTTATGCAACACAGAAACCCAACTCAAATTTGAGATAAGCAAAGGAAAGCTCTATTCCCACAAGGGTATAAGGAATCCTATGGGGCGATGCAATACCCAGAGCTTAATTCTATTTGCTGATCTTCTCTCTGTTGTGCTGTCACCTCTGAAACTTCACAGCTTTCCCAACAGAAACAATGACAGTTTTGGGTAGGTCAGGCAAACAGTCCCGCAAATAAGCCCATGAAAAATACTTCCCCCCGCCCCACGTATTCTCCTCTTTATATCCCACAATATTCTCTGTTGATCTTACTTTACAGGGTGGGATTTCTGGGCTCTAGGCTCACCTGCCCAGAGGCTGATCTTCAGGGCTAGAGCCTGGAACAGGGTACGGGGCGCAGGTGTCATCAGTGGGCGTAGAGGGGGAAGAGCACGGCAGGTAAACAGCACTCCAGAGCATTAAATTACGCACATGGCACACTGGATACAGCACCTGTGAGGGGAGAACACACACAGGTCAGAAGAGGTAACCTGCTCGCTCCCCAAAAGTGGAGGAGAAGCGCTCAAAGCTGGCAGCTGACTGTTGGGGTTTGCAGCTGGGAGGCTTTGCTGGGTCGCTAGATAACACCAAAGGGCAGCGAGCAGCTACGGCATTTTTAATCAGCTACATTTGGATACAGAATTATCTTCTCTTTCAGAGACAGAGGCTGAGGCGTAACAATGCCGGCTTTCAGCTCCTCATGAATGAATTACTGCAATGTGCTCTGTGTGAATCTACACCTTAATAATGCTTCTGAGCAATTTAAACTGCCAAAGAATTCAGCAGCCTGTTGTTAGCGCAGAGATTTCCTTGTACTTCGCATTACACCATGCCATGTGAGAGCTGAACTAATAACCTCCTTCCACAGGCTCCAGCCCATCAAAGCTAGCCCTGTCTTCAACGAAAGCACTCGCACATTAAAAATTAAATACATGCAGAAATACTTAGCTGAAGAGGCAGCTGGCTCTTAACAAAGGATGCCCTGACTGGAATATGCTTTCTGGTTCAGTTTAAAACCACCGTGGGTCACTATCAATCCCACTCCTTTCCCAGGCAACTTCCATGCAGAAGACAGGATAACAGCAGAGAACCAGCCAGGTGTCTTGGCATGGAGCAGGAGGGCGGCTCTGGGGCAGCTTGGTTGGGTGGATGCTGCTCTTAAACAATCACGGCTTCAGAACAGATGTGGCTACATCAGAGTGGCACCTTTCAACGGCCAAAGTAAAGCCACAACAAGATGCAGAGGAGACAGGGAATTACCCGAACTCCCACATCAACACAAATTATCCTAGTTAGCTTAGTACAGTACAGCGTGGCCTCCACCGAGAGGCCGAGGCACCGAGGCTGCAGGACATCGCAGCAGACATAAGGGCAGCCCAAGGACAGGACAGCTGCCTGCCTGCACAGCCAGCTCTGAGCTCCTCCTGTGCAAACCTGGAGGTACTTCCAGGGAAATCTTAGATGCATCCAGAGCTTTAGAAGTCCTCACAAGCTGAATTTATCTGTGTCTCAGGCTGGCAGCTACCACAGCTGCTCCTATGATGACAGCATCAGGTTGGAAAGTCTTGAAGGGCTCGCTCTGCTGCCGCCTGTCGCAGTGACAAAGGTCTCTGCGCACAGTCTGAGTGCAGGCAGCATGTCTGGTGTCCCATGGAGACAGACAGTCACACAGGGCTGATGGGAAATTCATCTTTTTGTGACCAATGATGCTTTCTTTTTTCACACTAAGTCAGGTTTTCATGTTACTCTAAGGAAGAGTTCAAAGCCGTTTCTGTCTTATGCTAATGCACCGCGCAGTCCTTACAGGCAGGTTTATGATATCAGATACTTTTATAAACGAGGTGGCTTTAAATATTTATAAAAGTCTTTGCTGTCCTACTCCTGGTGACATTTGATGACTGACTGTTCACATGCCCACCCCAGCACATCTCTCAATGCTTTATGTGACCTTTTATCAAACACACAAAGGTAGCAGCGAGCCCCTTCCCAGAAGTTTCAGCAAGCTACGATCAACACATTGTCAGGAGCCAAACTGAAAACATGAAAGTATGAAGAGAAACAAAGATCTACTAAATCATCTGAGCAACTCTCTCTGTTTAGATGAATACAGACACAGCGTCTAGGCTTGGATGCGATGTTACGGCACTCCTCTGACACAGCTTAGCTCTCCCAAAAGGTCTGTTTGTCAAACACTGAAATGTTTTCTGTTGCAAAAATAAAGCAAAATATCTAGTTACAGAAAAAGCCTTTCCAGCACAGAGAAATTTCTGAGGTCACATCTGCCATTCTTCAAACGTCAGGAAGCCTAATGCAAGGCTTAAAACGTCAGAGCAACAAGCACACTCAAAGGCAAGCATTGATGAGGAGAGCAGAGTACACTTTTTGGGAAATACCCCTCTCTATGCTGCATTCACAGCAACAGTTAAGCCGTTACAATGTCCTGCTGCTACAAGCTCAGCTGTTCTCTTAAGGGCTGTGTTTGTGAGATCACTGTACCTACGGGGACTCTCCCCGCACGGTGGGGAATGGAGAATACATACAGATTCCGACTGGGAGGAGTAGAGCAGGTTTTTGAAGGCTTTGTTTGCTGCCCGCAGCAAAGACCAGACAGAACAGGTCCGTTCCTGAGTGTGTTTTTCTCCTCTCTCTTTCGCATTGTTGCACAGGAATGTACCAAAGAGGCAAGAGTAGGTGTGCTGCACCAATTTCACCTGCACAGAATGATACAAGCACTGTTATACGGCAGGAGATTACCAGCTCAACATGAGAATCAATATTCAAGGCTTAAGGAGGAACGATCCCTTCTTTTGCAGGGCAGTACAGCCCTTTCCTAAAAGCTCAGATACAAACACACCTGGCAGGTTTTGCATACATCCTTCTAAACTGATTGCAGAACCACCAAAGCATAGCTGAATCTTAAAATTGCAACCAAAATCAGGGAAAAGTATAAAAAGACAAAATATTTATGCATAAATCAAGCATAAAAGTCTCACTGATTCAAACTCCTAGCCCTGTAGGGTAGGGAGAAGAATCACAATCCCTCTGTTACAAAACATTACTGCAGCACAGAGATTCCAATTGTTATTCACTCCACGCAGCGGCCCCAGTCATAGCGTAACGTGAACTTAACTGTAAGCATATAAATGACTTCCAGGGGATTATTCATACGGTTAAATGAAGACAAGGACTTCAATACTCTAATAAATTAGGGGTTTTACTCTACAGAAGCCAGAATCCTGAGGGTATGTTCACACACAGCTCCTGTAGATTAGCAGTGTGCCGTGAAGCCAGTTACAAGCTCACGTATCTCATTTCCCAGCTGAGCTAAGCTGGGACCGTGCATGTCCTCAGTTACACAGCTGAGCTGGCCAGTGGTAATTCCAGTCACCCACAATCACAGGAATGTGCTTGAAATCTCTCAGGGCATCACACACCTCAGAAAAACTTCTGTTCTTCCGATTACTAGTCGTGCAGCCAGTGACTGGCACCTTCCCAGAGACCCACTTTCTGGCCTTGAGGGACTGATCCTGACCATCCCAGGCAAGGGTCTAATAGGAGAGCTGTCTGCTTCAAAAGCAGACATGCAGAGCTCCTAGATCCTACACGCCTTCAGCAGAAGAACCAAATGGAACGGCAAGGGCAGGCTGGTTGTAGAGCAGGAGCCTTCAACTCCAAACAAGATCAATGCAGAGGGAAGTTTTATTGCCAGTAACTATGACTTTTTTATGCTGTTTATATGTATCATACTGAGTTATTTCAGAACCTCTTAGGTGAGGCTATTACACTGGTATAATTTATTTCTTTCTTTAAACTTTGAAAGAAGTCCTTAAAGGTCCTGCTTTGGTTTTAAGAGTAAACAGACCCATGATGTACACAAGTGCTTTACTGTATCTGGGCAGTTTTCCCTTTCCCTTTATCAGGCTGCAGTGTATCACAGAGAGATGGGAAAATCAGAAACCCCTTGGGGCTCTATGGTATGTTTAGCAGCAGTCTATAAAACAGCAATCTCTCAAGCCACAACTCACAAGGAATGCTTCGTTAAACTCGAAAGAGCAAGGGAACTGCCTCTGGAGCTGATGGACGCAGTCCAGCCACTGTAAAAACACTGGGCAGCGCTCATTTAGGTCATCCGAATTCTCACCATGGCCACAGCGATCTGCAAACTTGTGGCCAAAATCCAGCCACTCCATCTCCACTAGCACCTGGAAACCCTGCAGAAATAAGAGAACATATGAGAAGCTCTTGGTTTTCTCTGCTTCCATTTTCTAAGAGTCATATACTCTTAGTCAGACACAGGAACCCCCTCATTGCCGTGCCCTCGCTCACTCCCATTTCCCTGCAGCACTGCCCTCATCACTTCTCTTTGCTGCTTTACCTACTGTCGCTGTGTTCCGAAACACTGCGCAGTGAAATCAGGATGGGTAAGATTACCAAGGAAAGGGAGTAAGGCAGGTTGAGTCGTCAACAACTGGCAGGGAAGTTCCTGAGATGAGCCCTACCTGGGCCAGGCAGGAACTTCATCATGATCAAACCTTCTGGATCGCGGTAACCAACAGTCGGACAGGAGAGGACATTTTAAAGCTCTCCCTTGAGAATGCTGGGCAGATCGCTCCATCACCAAAGAAAACAATTCATCAGGAGAGGACAGCCATGGCCAGAGCACTCGCCTGCGTGTGTACCAACCCCAGCAGAGCTGCAAGGCTGATGAAAGGTCGAGTTGTGTGGATTTCTTATGCAAACAAAAAGGGCAAAGGACATTACAGAACAGTTCCTAGTGAGCACCTGAATGCAATGCCTCCTCTTACAGGACCCTAAACCCCACCCCCAGGTTAGGGAGGTTTCCATTCTTACAGGGAAGAAAAGTTGTAGAGCATGCTTAGGAAGTCAGTGGCTGAGATTAGAGCAAAAGTAACAGCTGATGGATGAAAGGCTTGAAATGTGACAAGGCTACAGGCTCATTTTTCCAAAGCATTTCTGATCCTTGTATAGACAGCTACAGTTCATGGCTTCCTCCAATGCAGAGGTGACAGGCAGGCAAGAAAAGGGTGCTAGCTCTTGGAACGAGAAGGACAGCGCTCTAAGGAGGGACCAGAAGGACCTGTGCCAAGGACACAACAGTGCGCTTTGACCTGACAGATGCTGACTTCTAGAACCCATCTGGAAAAGGATCTAAGTTTCCACATTTTCATCCAAAAAGGCATGACTGTAGTTTATATCTGTGGTGCCCGTGCATCCGAGGGTCTAAGCAGCAGTTTACAGCACAGTGTTCAGAGACATTTTTCTGCTCTAGACAACAAAGGCATCTTGCAGATGGAATCCAGCCATCACCTGTTACACAGTGCTGGAAAGTGATGTTGGGGGGAGAAACTCAGGCTGAGAAACCAAGAGAGATGTAACTGACAGAGGACAACGAAACCACCACACTGGAAACGCACACAGCTGGGAAACCCAGAGGAGAGAAAGGCTTTGTATCTCCAGCCAGCTGAGAAGCTGCAGTGGTGTAATGGAAACTGTACTACAGAGCACTTGGTACCACGTATCGCTAAGCTGAATACGGGGAAGCCCAGGCCACGGCTGCAAAGGAGAAAATAATACCTGCTCTCAAAGGACAGACTAGATTTACACCTAGACGTAACTGCATCTACAGACTACTCCTCTTGCTAACCTCCTGGTAGCTTCAGTGCCTTTTCCAGTGGAAAAAACCAAGCAATTTTCAGACTTCCTTCCTCAGAGAAGGGCCCAAGCTCGGTAGCTACCTCACACACCAACAGTGTACAAACCTCTGTGGTCCTGTAATACGGATCTAGCAGCAGTTTGGCCAGCGCCACTATCTGGGGTGTTCGGTCCCAGCCGTCCGAGCAGTGCACCAAGACTGGTCGCTGGTCTCGGTCCACAGCATGAACCACAAGTAGCGCAGACTTCAGAAGCACAGACAAGTGCTGCAGCCATTTGGTACTTTCCAGAGCTGATAACCAACTAAAAGAAAAGAAGGGAAGACAGTTTTTGCTCTTTTAAAATGCTTTCAGGGTTGGACCTTTGAATAAGAAGCTGTGAATGTTATTCCTGAACATTCTTCCTTTATGCCTCTTTAGTGCTTTCCCAGATTTGTGAGAAAGCCACACAGAGGACACGAGGAGCAGCAAGTCCTTGGATCTTTGCTTCATGTGACTTGGAAGAAGCTTCAATGACCTTTTCCCAGAGAAGAGCCCAACACATCACCAGCAATGGTCACCCCCCGCCGTGGACTGGCCACCACTGTCGGGGAATTGTCACAGCCAACAGCCTCTGCTGTCTGCCTTCCCCCAGGCCAAGGATTCAGTTACTCTGCAGTCCCAGTATCACTGGAATATCCTGAGACACCTCTGTGCTTCCATCAAAGGGTGGGACCTGAGGCACCCTTGAAATCACCCGTATCTCAACCTCCACCAGGCTTCACAAGGTGCTGCAGGTACCTTAAGAACCCCCATCCTGCAAAGACCTACACGGCCGGTGCAAGTAAGACTGGCCACTGCAGGTCTGCCCTGAAACCAGGAAGGACTCTTAACTGTAATTTCAAAGCAGGGAAGCGATGGGGGAAACAGGGCTGGTGTGACTACAGAGACATAGTGAAGACCCAACCTCAGAAGCTCCTGAGACGATGGGCTGTTAGGGGCTGGTTATCCCAGAGCATTGGAGGGCTACAAAAAAATGTTAGGAGACACTGTAAATGCATGAAACACGTGGAATGCCACCAGGATTTTCCGTAGGAGAGCCAATCTGTAAAGATTAAGGATTCAGGAAGAGTGCTTAAGCCTAAATGCTAGCACTCAGCAGCTCACCTGAAAGCAGTAACATTCTAGTATCAACACTCAAGGCTACATCATGATCCCAGATCTCATTTTCTAGGTTCACTTCAATGACAATAAGCCAAGGGCTTCCTTTAGCTCAAATTCCATGGAAATAAAAAAATATAGCTCAGCATCATTACATAGGAAAGTCACCCAGGGAAAAACCACTGAACTTCAGTTTATTAATCAACAGTGCAAAAACACAAAAGCACAAAGGCAAGGAACACCCAACATCCACTTACTTTCCTGGATCTGGCATCTGCGTGCAGAGCAAACGCAGCGACTGAAAGCTCTTCCGGATGGAATGAATGTTTGCCATCCCCATGAACACTACTTCACAGTTTGGGTAATATTCTGTAGGGAAACATCAAGAGGGAAGAAACTAAAAACTGCACCAAGTTTCATTGCTTAAAGAAGCTTTTTCATGGAAACAAACTGCTGTTGCTGTGGGCTGATGAAATAATCTGTTTACAAACATTCTGTGAGGAGAAACTAGGACTTAGTGTTCATCAGGTGCTCCAGACATTACACCACTACAGAGCAAAACAGGAAAGAGTTAGCAAAAGGGTTCTGTATTTATTTGCAACATTTCGCTCCGCGCTGCAGAAAGCGGAGCACACACCTCTGGGGATGGTGATAGTGCTGTGCTCAAGGTTACAGATTGGTTTAAAAATGACTGAGGAGCATCTTAAGAGGCTGCAGAGCATAAATATTTAACTGCTAATTTATGGATGTACCTACATTTGGTAAATAATGTCTATTTTTATACAAGTAATAGATGCTTTTTCCTAGCCAAACAAGCTGAAAGGTTACTTCATTTGCTGCTTTGTTCCAAGGAACAACCACCATGTGTGTGAGAAACACTCGAAGCTCATGATGACATGAGAGATATTATGGTCTTTTCTATGAGAGAGAAAAGAAAGCATCAGGATTCAGAACAGGGGCTCTCAAGTGCTCACACGAGGAAACACAGCAGCCTCCAGACAGAGCCTGGTTGATATAATTTGATTTCTGTACTGGTTCTGGCCCAAACTAGAACTTCTGTTAGTGGCTGACTATATCACTCCTGTCAGAAGCAATGGATAGTAACAGACAATGAAAGCATTTTTTTTGTCTTTTCACTGAATTATGCTATATATAAAACAAAGCACAGCGTAAACAAGATATATTTACAGAGACTGAGGCAAGCTTGGCAATACCTGGAGGAAACTTATCAGCAAAAAGGAAGCACTTAATGTGGGTCAATGTACTGAAGGTGACAAATTCTCTACAAAGAATTCCAGAATCAATCTACAGGAGGAAATATTAAACTTCCTGTGTACTCTGCTCTTCTGCTTTGAAATGTTACTCTCTGATGATGAGTTCCTTAGTAGTTCTGAGGTGTTAGATGGGAAATTCATCTTTCTTACTGGTGGCTACACATCAAAGTGCAGCTATTGCTGCAAACACCAAAGCAAAAATATATGGTCACAGCAGCTTTTGGTACCTCATCTACAGATTTTCTGTCTGCTGGGATTCTCTAGAGCCACAGGGTTTTAACAGGCTGCATTCACATCTGATATTGAGCATAAAATATCATCTTGGCTACAATACCAACAATTCACAAGTGCAAATAACTGCAAATGTATTACAAATGGAAAATGAATCAGGACTTCAGTTGCTTTGGGTTACAACAGAAGTGCTGAAAAACATTCCAGTTTTAGAAAAATCACTGAGAAGTTGTCTTCTGCACAGCCACAATGGGACATGATCTGCAGTCAGGGGATTTGTACAAGCTTGTTCAGGTTTTTTAGGCAGCAGCACACTGGACACTGTCGCCTCACTCCAGTTTATCTGACTCAGCTCATCAGATATTCCCCAGAGTTCTGCATTCAGGGAGCACTGCGGCCGCCTGGTTTTATGCTCTAAGCAGCAGAGTTAACAGCTGAACCTGTCCTTCTGGAGGGCTGTGGGAGAGCAGCAGTGATGCAGCGCTTTGAGATGAACAGCACTTGCATCCACACAGCCTGTTAAACACCAGCACAGCAGGACACCAGGGCAGTCAGGTCTGAGTGAATCCTCTTGATGAGCTGAGAGGCGAGGAGCAGCGCCGCTTACCTGGGCACTCGCAGCCACCACCTTTGGCTCTGTTTGCCACAGCCGCTGCGTAAGATCGCGCGTCCAGGATCAAAAGCTTCTGAGGCTGTATTGCCAAGCTCTCCGCTCCTGAAGCATTCGAGATGGAGGAATCTGGAGGAGGGGATTGAATCTGTTACAGTACACGTAGGAGATTAAGCTGTTATAGAAAGCTCTCTCAATGAACTCACCAAATTCCACATCAGAGAGGTCCCCTCCATTGGAGAAATCTCTAGAACAATTTCCATTCATTAATTTGTTACTGTTGGACCTCGAATCTGAGGCACAGGCTTTGGCTACGGACTGGACAAGGTGTTCATCATCTGCATTCCTCCAGCCCCACCAACTGACCTCGGGCTGTCCACAGCGGGAAATAACTGCCCCATTGCTCTGGTGCCTGAAAAAGAATAAAAGAGATCAGTGCATGACCTGGAAGAATCAAGCTGAAAAAACCCACAAGAGGGCATGAGAAATTACTCCAGTAGTTTCATGCCAGTCAGGGACCTGTCATTCAGCAGTTATCCTCACGCTGTGATTCAGTGGAAACGTTTTCCACATGCTTCCCCTCAAAATGCTGACTGCAGTCACAGTGTCACTGAAAGGTAAAAGCCAAAGCTGAGGTTGGTAAGAGGAAACAAAACAGTATTGTTGCCTGTTGGCCAGTGAAACCTGGGGAACATTTTGGAACAGCAGAGGAGGGATTAAAGAGGTGGACAGTCAGGTCTACTGCTGCTATAGCAGCAGAGTAAATAGGAAAGCTCAACTGAACTCATGCTAATTTTAAGGCTGGAAGACCAGAGTGAAACCACAGATTCACCTTCTGATGAGATTTTCTAAAATCAAAACATACCACTAATTAAATCTGAAGAACAATTCTGGTAGGAAATGCTGGCAGAATTTGGCATGCCTTCTGCGTCACCTGCGAGTGACAGGAGGTGGTCCCTGAGGCCTGCAGAACCGCACCTCGAGCCGGCAGGCTGTGGTAGGAAACGTTTCACTAGCCCAAAGGACAAGAGGCCCATCTCGGGCCCAAACCATCTCGGGATGCCCTTCGTGGTTTTACTTGTTCTGCAGTTTGGTGTTAGCGCCTCTTGGAAAGGACTGGCTCTGCCACCCTCCTTTCAGCTGCTTCTCCTCCGTGTGTGGAGCTTCTCCATCCCTCCTCCTGACCCTCTGGGGGTCGGGGTTCAGCTCCTGCCTCTCAACCACCACCACATCCAGCAAAAAGGCACCAAGGAGCTGATGAAAAGCAACAGCAGCTCTAACAAGTAAGCCCCAGTGTGGTGGGGGCTGGGAGCTAACAAAGTCCACAGGCAAGTACATTGTGCTACAGACACCCAAGCAGCACCAAGAAAGGAAACACTGTTCACTGACAGAGTATTTTTACTGAGATACAAACTGCAAGCACTCTATATACCAATAAAGCTTTGGAGGACTAATGGAGTCCAGAGATGAGTCTATGAAAAAAAAAAGTCAGGGAGATAACTGCAGACCACACCTGAATGCAGCCATCATCTTCTGGGAAGTGATATTAAAAACAATAATCAGTTCTTCTGTTGGGTTTTTTAAACATCTGAAGAGTTGTAGCTTTGTTAAGCCTGACCAGAACCCTGTATCTATGCAGTATGTACATGTCAGTTATGGCTCCTATATGTTACCATGCATCAAAGAATTTGAGAGTCTTCCTGCAAACAGACTCATAGACCAGGAAGGGTTGGAGGGCATCTGGAAATCATCCAGTCCAGCCCCTGCTAAAGCAGGGTGACCTTGAGCAGATCACACAGGATGGCATCCAGGCAGGTTTGGGATCTCCCCAGAGAAGGAGACTCCCCAACCTCTCTGGGCAGCCTGTCCCAGGGCTCGGGCACCCGTAGAGTGATGGAGTTTTGCCTCATGTTGGGATGGACCTTCCTGTGCTCCAGTTTGTGCCTGTTGACCCTTGTCCTGTGACTAGGCACCACTGATAAGAGTCTGGCCCCTTCCTCTGGACATGCACCCTCTAGATTTTTTTCAAGTGTCAATGAGATCCCTTCTCAATCTTCTCTTCTCCAGGCTAAACAGTCCCAGCTCTAACCCTTTCCTCACATGAGGAATGCTCTCCTCATCTTTGAGGTGGGTCTCATCTGGGATCTTGGCTTCACATCAACCAAGAGCTGTTTAATCCCCTCAAATAAGGCAACTGCACAGAACAGCAAGGGTGAGCTGAATCTTTAAGTAAATTTAAGAGGTTGACTTGGACAGCCCTGAAAAGGAGAGCCCAACCAAACCTGTAAATCTTAATTTTTTTGCCCCTCTCACCTCTCTAATAAACGTTTACAGAGGTGTGAGAAGCTGGGTTACAATGTGCTGTCAAGCCTGCGCCAGGTGCCCAGTGGCACCACCTCTGCAGAGTGCCTGCGGGGCACAGCGGCCGCCCCAGCGGCTGCCTCAGTCAAAAGCAACGCTGATGGGGGCCAAGGCTCCACGCCACGAAAAACTTGTAAAATAGGTTGCAATATGGTATTTTAAGTACTTTTTGTAGCTCTTTAGTAATTGTTTCACATAAAATTCCTTCTCTGAGAGGAAGCAACTGACACAGTGCATTAGCTGACCCAAAGGAAAAGCGATCTACACGCCACGGCGCGCAGAGCAGGTGCCAGCGTCTGCAGAGGAAAATGTATTTCTGCCTCCCAGAAACAGCTCTGCTGACACCAAATTAGTTCAGCTGATCGCTGAAAGGCCACCTCGTTCCCTGCTACACCAGCACAAATGACAAAAGAAAATAAAACATCATTATACACACAAGAAATCTATTTTGAACACTCAGATAAGCTCATTTATTTTTCCATATGTTCTCCCAGATTTCATCACTATTTGCCTGCAGAATCATTTTCAGAGGTTCATAAACAGTTATAGTTTCATCTCCAGGTTCTCATCTCTTGTTTGTACCACAAATAGGAAAGAATCATTAGGCCAAAAGTTGGGTTCATTAATTGTGTGAAGCCCCACACACCTAAGCCAGCACAAACAAGCGACGTTCAGACGTACCAGCAGAAATCAGCAAACAATTCTATGTATGGTCATGGTGGAGAGCTGAGCAATCACACTCGTTCCTACCGGCCCCACCAGGAGAACAGAAAATAGCAAATAGTTGGAAGTGTGATTCCAAGGCCCCCAGAGAGAGAGCTGGGGATAAGTTGGGGTCACTCCCATCTCAGGAACCAGAAAAAGATGAAAAAAAATTAAAGCAACCCCTTGGAGCACATCTCCTAACCCTCAGAGACAAAGCAGCATGCAGTCTCCCCACAAACTCAATGGGAAATCACCGTGGGAGAACTACAAAGCCCTTGTAGTGCACTGTACAGCTGTATGATATACAGGACACCGCTGCATATGCTTCAGGTGGCCCTCGGAGAACAACAATAAATCCACCAAGTCCCAGTAACTACAGAGAGGCCTAACAAAGGTTTGAACAGCTCTCTCCATAGCTTTACTTAAGTACTAGCACTTGCAATGGGCAAAATTAATTGCTACAATTCACCCATACGATTCAGGAAGGAGTGTACGCAGCCATTGCTGTTCAGGGTGGCTGCCCATGCAGACGGAAACGCTGCCTGCCTGGGCAATCACCTTTGGCAGACAGACACCTTTAAGACAGGTGGTTTTCAAAGAGGTCCTCAGGAGTTGGGACACTAACAGAATGGATGGAGTCATCTCATCTTTCTGTAAAGGCCAAAGCAGCTTCCCCCCCACCACTGATTTTCTGGGAGCAAACAAGCGAAGCCGTGTTACAGACCAGATTTCTCTATGTAAATACGTGCCCATGTTCAAAAACTGAAAACAGAGAAGAGCTGCAGGAGCAGAGTGTGAGATTTCTCTACAAACTGGATGATGAAAGAGAAGCAGTGATCCTCACAGCCCAATCACAGCTGTCTGCATTTGAATTTTTACCTCCAAATCCAGCCCACTCAGCCTTTTGTCCTGTGCACAGCACCAGAGCTCGAGCACTTTACAAGGAGGTTTTTGTAGCCAAATGTCTCTGTTTTTTCTCTGTCCCAAGGTGAACAAAGTATGTAACAAGTTATTGGGGAAATTTATTTTTAAAAAATCATTATCAGCTCTTTTTTGCCCTGAGGTAAAGCAAAAAGAACAGAACTTAAGAAGTGTGATCAATAATTAAACTAATAGTCTCAAAAATCAACTTCAGCTGATAAAAAATGCTGAATGAGCTGTCAGCCCTTACTCCTTCAAAAGTAAGAAAAACCCTATTTTTACAGAGGAAAAACTATACATGGATTTCCAGTCACATGGATCATCAGCCATGAGCTGGTGCGAGCTCTATCAGAGTGCAGAATGATGAACTGGATGCCTTGAAAAATCTATTACTAAATGTCAAGATAATGAAAAAAAGAAATCAGGAAAGAGAAAACCTTTTCTCCCACTGATTTTAAGATTACAAATGAAAAACTACGGGGTAATTTAAGATACGTGGTCTCCTCAGAACTGCAGAAAATGAAATGCCAAGGGTTAAACAATTTCAGTCTGTGAGGTCTTTGAACATTTAAATCACCTTAAGACTTAATTTAGTATATGCTGGAAAGCAATTCCCTCACAGAGCGGAGCAGATTCTTTAACATTAAGAAAGAGACTGTGCCTTTGTTATTTGAAAGAAAAAAGACAAGAGATGGGAGGATTTAAAGATAACAGTCTGCTATCAGGAGCTAATTTCTTCTCTTTCCCTAGCAAAACAACTCTTAAGCTAGGTAAATAATGTTTCGTGGCCTGGCCTACTCTTGTACACCTGCTCCTCATCCCAGGTCATATGAATTCATCACTTTACTGCACTCTAAATTTAGCTTGTCACTCAGAAAGCAGTTTTTCCTTTCCGACTGTTTAGAAGGAATGGGTGGCTGGGCAGACTTAATAGAATTATCAGTATTCATTATCTTTTTAATCCCTCTGTCATCTAATTTTTTTAAAGAGATTTTAAACATTTATGGGAGGATAACTGTACCAGGGAAGCGGCCAAGGTATTAAACGACAGCTCCAGAATATCTGAAAAAGAACAATAGAGGCTGAGGTATATTTTGTACTAAAGAAGCTGCCAAAAACCAGCATCTCAGAAGAACAATTTTGTTCTGAAGAGCTGCTGGACTCGGAGTTGAAGAACAGACTGTCTGATTCCAACCATCTATAACAGACAGCCTGGGCTAACACGTACATTCTTCCATACTTTGAGTTTTCTGTCTCACTTCTATAACTGGGGATTTGTCCTTGGTTGTGTGGCAGTCTGACTATCAGCCAGATGAGAATGGGAGAAGAACCAGAGGAGCACCCAGCCAGCGACGCCATCTATCAGTTCTTCACCTGTGCCCATGTCTTCAGCTGTTTTTGTCATTTTCTCATTAAAAAAACATAAGATCAATCTTCACTTGGTGACTGCCCTAGGAACAACCTGCAGGAGGTGCACATGCTGAGCGCTCCCCCATGATGTGTTGGGAATTAAGAGACACAAACCATCATTTCCACTCAGAGCAAATGCATAGTAAGCCTGCTTTACCCCACTTAAAGCTTGACAGGGGCCACCACTGTGCTGTCCCACACACTCCTGAGGTTTTGAATGGGCATAAACCAAGACATATACAACTAGCAAAGGTAGAGACAGAGACCCTGAGCTGTCAGGCCTTATAGGTGATACTTCCCTGCCAGGTAAATACAGGTCTAACTGTCTTCCCATATGATGGAGAGTCCTCTCGCATTCTCATTTGATATCTAAACCCTTTGGGTGGTTCGTATTTTCTTCCAGGGTCCTCTTCTCCTTATCATCCATGCTAAACTGCTTCTGGGATCCGTCTGGAGCAGAACACAGGACCTCACCCAGAGTCCCAGGGCAGATCAGCTTGGGTACCACTCCACTCCGCACTGCCTCCTCCCAGCCCAGTTCTCCAACCCTACCCCAGCAGGTCCTGGGCATTCACGCAGAGTCCCTCCACATGGTGCTACACATACAAACCTACAGCAAGATGCCAGCCAGACCTCTCCTCTTCAAATAAATCAGAAACATATTGCTTTCAAATATCTTTAACAGTTTTGCTCGAGTGTCAGGCTCTGTGAGGGGACACACGGAGGGCAGAAGAGCCTGAGCACCTTTCAGCACAGACCATGATTCCCAGTTACATCTTACTTCAACTTTTCTTTGGTAGAACATCCCATTTACAGCCTGGTGAAGGCTGTTCTGCCTGCAAGAGCCTCACCTGTACACAACAGCAGGGATACGTTTCCAGGACCGAAAGCTCGCCACGCTCTCGAGCTCTTTATCCGTGATCCAGGCAGGCACTATGATTTCCTGGGGGTAGCTACCACAGAGCCTGTAAGAAAGGTGGTGCAAAGGGTTGAACAGAAGCAATCCAGGCAGTTACACACTTCCCAGGCAGTATAGGGTACCTGACAGCTGCTCATCTCAGCAAAAGGCTATTTCATTAATTCCCATTTCATTACATGCTAATAAACTCCTCCTTCGCATACGCAACAAGCACTAAGCATCGAGGGGCATAAGTCTGTTTCAGAGTTGGAAGAGTCAAGCTGGTGTTTTCACAGGAAATTCACGTACAAGAGATTTTTAACTCCTGCTGCTGAATAAATTGGGCCACAGGAAAGACATTCCACACCTCTCCAGGCTACAGAATGAGCCACACGTGGAAAAGTACATCGGCTCATCAACCCTCGCTGAAGGCAGGGACCTGAGTGCACTGGCTTATGTCTGATGGGCTAACTGTAACTTTCTTCTACTAGATACACCTCCTCCTCCACAATTTAACTTCAAGCCATAAAACTGCCAATGAGAGCAGCACAAGCAGTCAGTGGGGACTGCAATATATTGCTAAATCCTATGCTAGCTCACTCCCAGTCCATCCCCTTAAAGAGATGCATTTCCTGCACAAGGACAGACAGGGCCAGGCTGCTCTATCCAGAACGACATACCCAGTATCCTGAACAAACGCTCCTTTCTCAAGTGCTGAGGTGCTGGCCACAGGGATGAGAGGAGTAGTTTGCATCGTTCTGCTTTGTATGACATATAAAGTGGGATGGGGTTTTTCCCTTTTTCTTTCGCATTAAATATGTAAGGGATAGCTAGTTTTTCTGCCTAGATTTTGAGAGCCCAAGACAGATGCTCTTCCTGCAGTGATGCCAACTACCAAGTACAAGGCATTACCCTGCAAAGACAGAACAATGACACATGTTCAAGTGTCACTGCTGGTTCTGCTCTGAATTGGAATAGGGATCAGCCAGTACACTCTGTCTGACCAAGTGAGACTGCAAGAACACTCTTCCCTGCTCCAGCAGCTAGAGAAGAGGACATTTATCTGCTCTTTCAGGACAAGAGAAAGTGCTTTCTCTTATTTTCAGGGTCTACAAGCTTAACATCTCCAAACCAACTTAATAAAAAAACCAAAACAAATCCTTGTGTTAAGTTAGAGAGTACGACAAATTAAAAAATGATTTTTAGAAATCACACTCTACTCTTTGCCCACGTAAGGCTGCCCTTCTCTCCAACAGAATGCTTATTCTCCATGAAGTCCTCCAGCAAACACACCAAAATCTGGTATTTCTAAGTCTACAAAAATTGCAGCAGCTGATAAAACATTAAATAATACTTTATGGGAACATTTAAAACAAAATCCTAATTCTGATTGTTCCTTAATAGGAAATGTAGAACTTGGAAAAAGTTCCAGTGATCTGCTATAACAAAACTGGTGTTCTGAGATGCCATTTGGCTGTGAATCAGCAGCCCACATAACTTACTTGTACTTCTCATTGATGTTGGAAATCCTCCAGGCGTTGTTCATATCAAAACCCATCCGCTCCACTTCATTTTTAAACCTTGAAGTGACATGTTCTCCTGAGTATTAAAAGTAGAGAGAAATAAATGCAAAATAAGAAGTAAGACTCCTACCTTTCAAAACAGTTCGAGAAACAAAACCACTGCACTCATTAAAAACTGAAAGGAGAAAGGAACTTTGCACATTTCCCAACTCTGCTTTGCAAATCCTCATCGGGGAACCCCAGCCTTGTACTGGTGGCTCTCCCTGGCCAACGCTCCAGAAGCGCCAAAGCCCAACAAGGACCTTTTCTCTGAAACCACCAGCTCCTGTAAATTCATGTGAGAAACAATCACGCTGCAGGCTGGAGCCAAACACATCCACAGAAGCAGTTTAGCTCCATCAGCAGCCTTAACGGGAAAGCATGATTCTTCCTCTTCCAAAGGTCAGAACAATTTTGTATTGGTGAGGCACAAAGGGGTAATATATGGAACGTGGTCTGGAACTCGGGCGATCCCTGTTCAGTAGCAATTTCAGCCACAGGCTTCCTGCATGACTGCAGGGAAGCCCTGTCATTCAACCAGCATCTCAAGTTTCCCAGCTGTAAATTGGACGTTATTCCTCCATGAGTTAGGTGGAGATAAGAAGCTGAAACGCATAAATGGCTGTTTGACATAAATATTGATCACAAGATGCTCACAAATCCCTGGATGAATGCATCACAGGAACTGAAACGAGCTCCATTGATTCCCTGGGTGCTGGTTTTTAGAAATATTAAAATATGACTGAAAAATAGACAGTGGCAAGGAAGTGTAGTAATTGATAGGCAGAAAGTCAAGAGAATTAGAAGGTGTTGGATCCAGATGTAGGAGAGAATAATGTACAAAGCTTCCAGGTTCACAGGGCCAAGGAATGTGATTAATTCAAGAAACGTGTGAGCAACACTCAAAATGGTTCTGAAAGTCTGTCCACTGCTTGTCTCTCTAAATTACTGTGCTGGTAAATCACAAGGCAGGGCCCCACCCAACAGGGGGAAAAATCTGGTGAAAATTAATGTTTTAAGTATTACATCCTTCCATTATATATTTCAGAAACCCCTTAAAGTCTTTAAATACCCAAGATATACATATCTACATATTTATCTCAAAACTGTAAACGTGTCTGAAACCATTTCTTAACATGATGTTATGGAACAATTAAATACAGAGAAGCAGGCAAATTAAGGATAAAGACAGCAGCTTAACTACAGGGCTTAATTAGCTGTGAAAGAAAAGTGACAATGTTCCTCACTCCCACAGGTCAGCTCCTACACTGAGAACAGCACTCTGCAAACCTGGACATGTTTTAGAATATGGACAATGTGTGAAAGATCTGCATAATGACATTATTTTTCTTAAGTTTTTGGAAAGTAAAATGTGAGAATGACACTGTGCAAACAGAATCTCCACTCTGAGAGGCAGATGGTGGTAAAACCTCTGGACCTGATGAACCATCATCACTTAGTCTCTTTACAGCATGCCACTGGTACAACAGGACCATAAAAAAGAAACAGCTCTGCCTTTTTCTCCCCTCAGCACAGCACAGGCACCACAGTTCTGCTTTACCTGCATCCAGGCCAGAGCTCGCCAGCAATTTCCCACTTCTCACATGAACTGTGCATGAGCTGGAGTTTATTACTGTCCAGCCTCCTACTCAAACCCAGCAGCTGCTTCAGTCCCTGGTTTACAAAAGCTGGACGGCTCCTCAGAGGTGACAGCCCTGGGAGGAGCTCTTTCCATCCTTCCTCAAGGGCACAGTTGACACTGGGACAAGAAATTCCAGCCAGACAACCACCCCTATCCTGTTCTTTCTTAGCAAGGGGTTTTTATTTTAAAAAACCCAGCTTTTTTATTGAACAGCAGCACACTCTTGCTGCTCTAGGGACAGACATTATCAGGATTTTTCTGGATAGCAAAGAAGGGTGGAAACATCCCCAACCATGAGTGATGCAGGCTGCTAGCGAGTTTCAAGACAAACACATAAAACTCCATGAAAATGAAATATCCTGTTCGATTTCTCCCTCCAATTTTCCAGATACTGTGCACATCATGAAATCATGGGTTTTCCACTGAGAAATGAAACCCTAGCCATAACACTCTGTTCCTTCAGAGCTGCTGGTATTTTAAGAGGCATTCTGAGCCAGGATGGATAACATTTTCGAAGCATCCCAAACAACTCTCAAAATCAGAGCAAAAAAAAGCTCCACGTTCTGTGGCTTGTGCCTCCTGACTATAAAAGCTGACCTTGGGAGCCCAGTTCAAATTCTGCCCCATACAGTGATAAAATCTACACACACACACACCCCCAAAGTTGATTCTTCCATAGATTTTGAAGCAATTTGGTACTTTTCCATATGGACCAAATATCAGGGTAAAAAACCTACATGACAATGTCTTGGGATTAATCTCCAATTACATCCCCACAGATTTATTGCAATGATAACTCTTAAAGGGAGAGTACCCACCACCAGAAACAAGCAAGCTACAGGGAAGGAAAATCTGCATTAAAGAAAACAGACACACCTACATGAAAAACTCTGGTTGCTAAACTAGTGTAAAAAGGTAAATGCTGCTGCTCATCCCAACCTTGGGTTAGGCTGAAACCCATCTGTTTGAGCAAGAAAAAGGACTACAAGGAGACTCAGGACACCATCTACACATCCTCAATTGAGTTAGGAGGGAAGAGCCCTGAGTTCAAAGTTCTGCTTGGGAACTCTGCCTTTTTTCCAGGAACTGCTGACATAAAGCATGAGAAGCACAGGAACCAGACCCATGAGTGACTCCTTCCTGCTTGTGTGCTGCCTGCTCTTCCCTGGGCTCCACGGAGAGGAGTGTTTGCTCAGGCCCAAACCAGCTTCAGCAGAAAGGACTGAATCCTGCTAACAACAGAGGCTTCTCCAACAGGCGACTTTGAGCAGAGGAGAACCTCAGGCTGGAGGTGGCCTGGAAGAAGTACTATAACCACCACCATCATCATTTTTTGCTTTGATTTACTTATGGGCATCCAAAACTTTCCAGCAAGGATAATATTTCACTAAAATAGGTCACTGTCTTGCAGCTGCAAACGGATCTCTGGCAATTCCTTCTCCTTCACCTCCTGCTCCTCAACCCCCGTGCTGAAGCCCACTGTTCTGTGGGCATAATCAATCAACAGGTTTTTAGAATGAAAGCTGCTGCCATGGTGAACAAAGCGTTATTAGTAAGCATTATAAATGTCTGGCTACATCAAACCCACCACAATAATTTCCCCTGGATATTCAGGTACTGCTTTGCATATCAACCTGAAAGCAAGGACAGCAGGAGCTAATCTCTCCTTTGTTCAGACAGAACAGAACTCCAGCAGAGGCACACAGCTCGTTAAGGGAAGGATACTTCCATGTAATTACCACACAGTCAGTGAAGAAGTGCAACAACTTTCATGCATGAAGTCCATCCTGGAATTTTTTCAGGTTCCATTTTCAAGAGCAGAGACTGAATTTGGTTTTAATTTCTTTTGAAAGTTTGGGATTCTAGCAAACAGGCAGTTACTGGTCAAAGCGCTTATGAGGATCCCTGAGGGGTTTCCACCTACCTGGCCGACACAGATCCCCGTGCTGCTCCTTCTCACTGGCATACACCTCCATACACCACGCGTGATAGGCAAAGGAGAACAGGTCCTCTATCTTTGAGGGAGGGCGGATGGCATTGTTCAGTCGCTTCAGCCAATCTTGACACTGCTCAAAGGTAGAAAACTGACACCTGTCCCAAAACCAAACATTCACCCATTAATTTTGAGTATAAGGCACCAGACTCAGATCTGACAGGCTGACTGTGAACCCTTTGGAGAGCAAAAGCAAGAACAAACACCTCACTGATAATTTAGTTCTGCTTCTACGTACGTTCTAATTGATAGCAAAAATGATACCTTCAGGTATTAGGAAAGAAATACGTATTTATGAAGTCAAAATATACCATATACAAGAAGGCAATGTTCTGTGACTGCCAATAAACCAGTGCCCTGCCACTTGTGAATGGGGGAGATGCTCATGTGCATGTTTACTCTAAAACCAAGGACGGTATCACGGAGCGCAGGCAGCCACTGCCACGCCAGCCCAGGGAGCAATGTCTTACAGCGCCCGGTCAGCTGATGGTCTCTGATGGAAGCTCACACCACCACATACTTTAAAGCCCATGCATCATATTCCCATAAACAAGAATAGTTTTTTCATCAGAGAGGTGAAATTTGGCTAATATTCTTAATTTAAGAATAATGAGGACAAATTCCAGTCCCTGAGCTCTTACACCAACATATTCTTTCCTGACCTTGGTGGGAAGCACCAACAATGTTTGTGAAACAGCTTCGCCTAATGTTACAGATGAACAACTGGAGAGAACAGTCCCTGCATAGAAGAAATTAATCCAAGCAATATATGAAAATTACATTAGCTTGTCTTTTCAAGGAGGATTCCTGGACTCTTCAGAATGAAAAGGTGGAAATAAGATCAGTGATTTATTTTGCTCTAACAGATTTCTTCAAGATTTTATAGCTATAAAATATTCACCAGGTATTTACATTCTACTCAGCTTGTGCTCTACTGCATTCCCAGTTAATGATAGTATCTCTGCTCTCTCAGGGCAGGATTTATTACCTCTACCTGTGAGCATCTAAAAGTCAGGCAGTGGGAGGAAAAAGACCTGGCCAACTTGTGCTGTCTTATGAAACTCAACTCAAAGAGCAGCGAGAAACCGCAGCCTGGAAGTGGTTATTTCCCATCACTCACTATGCAGCAAGCTGAGACTACCAGCTCAGACTGGCTAATTCTCTATGTAGCATCTGTGTTCAGACAAGAAGCATCTCATCCTAAAGATCTCAGTTTCTTTCTAAATTCTTGTAGCAAGTACTATCTTCACTCAAGCCCCATCATTCAAAACACAAGTTACTTTTTTTTAATGAAAAAGAACATGTTCTAAATCTGGTATCTCAGCCCCATACTTCATGACCTTTCAAAGGCCAGTGTCACCAAGTAGGGATCCTTGGAAAAGCAATTGTGAAAGGAAAGTTATAGGGAAGGGCATAAATACAAATAATCTGTATTCATTCTACAACTGAAGAGAAATAACAAATTAATGCAGAGAGGAAGGGTGACTTTTTAAATGTCAAGAGCTACAAGTTAAGAGGAAGTTAAATATTTAATTCAAATTAAACTAAATATTACTTCTACAGTAAAATCGGTCCTCATCAAAATACAGCATTTCAGGAAGCAGCTGGCCTGTTAAACATTCTGAGTGACAGGGGCTCATTTCATTATACAAAAGGTACTGCCAGCAAACATTTAATCAAAAAGAAATGTTCCTTTCTTGTTAATTAAAGTGTATAGATCAAAATTAATTTCTGCAGCAGAAAAGTAGGAAATATCTGTAGCTCAGGAGCTCAGAGGCTCTAGGGCAGACTGAGGAAGGACAGACATAAATAAATACTCCCAATGAGGTGATGTTACCTGCTGCCCTGGCTTATAGAGTGCAGTCTGCAGACCTGGCTTTACTTTATCCCCTCACCTGCTTTTCCAATAGACTAGTATGTTTTAAAGACAGCAATTGTTCCCTCACAGAATCACAAGGTTGGAAAAGACCTTTAAGATCGAGTCCAACCGTCCCTGTCCTGTGCTAAACCAGATCCCTGAGCACCTCATCTACCCTCTGTTAAACACACCCAGGGGTGGGGACTGAGCCCCCTCCCTAGGCAGCCTGTTCCCTGACATCTCTTTCAGTGAAAAAATTTTCCCTAATATCTGATCTGATTCTGCCCTGGCACAGCTTGAGGCCATTCCCCTTGTCTTATCTCCTGTCCCTTGCCCCTGCTCTCAAAATCAAGGGGTGGCTGATGCTGCCCAGGCTGCAGGCAGAGCCACACAAACCCACCCCTTAACCCTCCAAACCCCAGATCTCCAAGGAGTGTGGGTTTGACTCATCTAGTTTTGTCTCTTACAACTAACTGAAGCAATACATTCTAACTGATTTTAGGGCAGGAAACTGCAGCAAGACTAAAATCAACTTCAGGATAAAATCAGATTAACTGCTAAGGCTCAGACCAAGTTTTACACTATTTTGTATTACAAGAATGAAACACAGACCATCTTCCTCCCCTCCTTACAGAAATGCTCCACTATCACTCACAGCAACAGACAGAAGAAAAGCTTTCTGGGGAAAGCAAATGCATGAAGAAAGAAAACAGTAATTCCTTTTAACATCACAGCAGGCAGAAAGGGAAGCGACCCCCAGCTCTGCACCAGGCTCTTTGTACCTTATAACCTTGCAGTCTTTGCAAGTCAAATGCAGCTGGAATATATCACGGCATTCGACGCTTTCGATGAGCTGCAAGGGAACCTGCAAGGAAAGAGATGACATGGTTTTATTTGAAACAGGACTAGCTCTGATTTCTTTGTATATCTCAGAGGAATTTATTATAGGACTAAGTGGAGTCTGGAAAGAGAGACAGAGAGAGAGAAACCAAACCCAAGTGTAACTACTCCAACAGCTCTGAAGTGTAGTACCACATATATCAGTCAAGTTCCATTGCTGTACAGTCCAAAAACCTTAAGGGATCACACAGAAACAGCAGAGAAGACTGCAGCACTGGTGACAAACGAGGAGGGGCAAAAAGCAGCAGAAACCCACCAGCTTCTCTCTCACAGAAGCATCTTTCTCTCTTCTAGGACCAAGTTTAGGGATCTACAGAATACCATTTCAACTACTGGTGTCAAAACCTAACTGCTAAGCCAGATTCCCCTCAAGAGACTACTGCAGTCTTGAAGTTTGTTATATGGAACTATCCCATTACTTTCTCTTCAGGGCAAAGTCACTCAGCCTGTAGAAAGCAAGCCTCACGCTCAGAGCAGCCACATTTAGTGCCCTAAAGCTCAATCACTCACTTTTAAAGGCGTGGGCATGTGCACCAATAACCTTTACTAGAACAAGTAGCTAGCAGAAGCTCAATGAGGCAAAACATGAAGCACATGCAAGTACTTTGAAAGAGAAGAGACTGCAGGATGGAAATAGTTTTCATTAATATTTCTAACCTTTACCTGAGATAGGCAAATGTGCATTACAGTCAAATGCTACCTTTTAAGACAATCTCATACACAACCAACTCATTTCAAACCACAGGATTTAGCTAATGCCTACTAATAAACATGAATCACAAAACTGACTGGAATTTTTACTAGATTACACTGAACACAACACAAAGACACAACCCCCTGGCATTGACATCCTTCAACACAAGGGCTATTGAAGAATCGCCTGTCACTCAAACACTCTGTGACTCTTTCTTAACACCAGAAGAGATGATCCAGCAGTTGAAGCTCTGGCACGGGGGTTACAAGGCTGTAAGACCTTGACTCTTGCCAGTGCCTTTCCACATCCCTGAAGGTCACCTCCAACCCAGGGTCAGGGGTGCAGAATCAAAATGGCTTCTACTCAGGCAGCACAAAGCTTAGAAAGTATCTGACTGCAGTGGAGTGAGAAAAGGAACCTGAGCTACAAACAAAAGGCAAAGGAAAGAGGTGTCTGAGAAATAAGCCCTGAGATGGCTCACTCTGAGCATGAAGATGCTGAGAGAAAGCTGATGGTACAAGGTGTGCCCAGGAAAGGGAGCAGAATTTTCATGTCTCATGGGAAGGTAGGCACACGGCTCACAGCTGCACCTCACATTTCCCTGTGAATTCAGAAGTGTGAGTCCAGAGTCCTCTTGTGAACCCAAAAGCTCACAGTCCCCTAAATACAACAGGCTGATATTGGCTTAATACTCAGCCTTTATCCAAGCCCTTGTCAGACTACAACCAAGAAACAGCACTAGACTCTCCCTGGCTGGAGAAGGTACCAACTCTCACCTCCTGTGGCCAGCGAGGCTGGCAGAGGGAAGTCATTCTTCATTCCCTTCGTTATCCCCAGGCCATTGAAGAACAGAATATTCATGCTGGAGGAGACTGGACAAGATGGGCTTTCAAATAAAGCCAGAACTTGCATTCTGGTCCACGTTTTCAGTATTATTGCTGGTTTAAGAACTGTGATAGTCTGACATAAGTTATGTAATTAGCAACATGAAGGGGCACATGAAATGAAGATTCTCCTGTGAGATCAGCTCCCTGTTTGCCATCCTTATCTCAAACTGACTGTGGAGTCACCCACAGAGAATAAACAGCGAGGAGCCGACTTCGATACCACTGTAACAGGGTGTTTAAATGCCCTGCAGACAAGATTGGATGTACCAGTGCTATAATTAATCTTTTGATTTTAACTAATTTCTTCTACGCCTTCTCCTACTTGATTCTAGTCTGCAAGACAGATAAACTCTTGTGATAATTTTGTCTCACAAATTAGGGGACTGGAACAGACCTCACACTGGAGATCTTCAGCTCCTTCTTCCTGACTGGAAAGCTTCACATACCCCCATAAATTATTTAAACTTCCCAGTGACTTGCATGGCACCAACATGGAAAGCAAGGTACCTTTCCCCAACTAAACAAGTCTCTAGAAGACTCCCTTTTTCAGTTAAATGCTGCTTTGTAAACGTTATTTTTTCCAAGCCCTCTTTTATTGCATTTTCCCCATGTCAATTTTGATTTAAGCAGTTGTTCACCTTGTGCCCCCCACCAAACAGGCTGGTTCCGGCTCCCCTCCCTCCTGTCAGCACTCTAATGACATACTAAGTATTCTTCCACTCCTGCATTATTTTTAATTTCCTCCTTTCAAAGTCACTCTTTGTTCTATGCCCTTTCAATTTGCCCTCTGCTCAACAGCCATTCTTCTTTCTCCTGACAGTCTACATGCAGCTCACCATCCATTTCCTTAGAATTTGCTGGTTTTTCTTCAGGGCAACCTTCCTATCAATCTTTTTAATTTTCTTTTCTGGTCATAAAAATCTGTCCCCTGATCATCTTGCATTTTCAATCTTCTCCTTGTCTATTATTCTTCTCCCAGTAAAGCCCTGAAATGATCTGCCTTCGTTCCCCACTCCTTCCCCACTGATAACCTTCCGTTTTCGTGATGTTTTTAGCCTGATGCATGCAGCAAGCCAGATGCCCAGTGCAGTCAGCTTGCTTTTGAAAGAGCCATCAATTCTATTTGCAGGCACCATACAATAACTGCTATGGAAATAGAGAAGCAATCATTTTTGCTTTGATAGGAACAAACATGCATTGTTATCCAAGGCCAATCCTATTACATTCCAGAGTCCCAGAGCACCACACTCCTGCAGTATCTTGACTGTCTCTTCTTTGAAATTATCTCATTTTAATCAACAGCAACATTCTACAACTCAAACTTTTTACTTTGGAAATTAAGAAAATGCTTTAATTACTGGCACTGTCTGTTATGCAACAGCAGAACAAGACTGGAGAAAAATACCTCTGCAGATAGAAAAGGCACAAGTTGTGTTTTCCCTGATGAACCAACCCACCCATGGCTCAATCCTTGACCACAACACCAAGAGGGCAATGGCCAGGCTATACCTGCCCCTTCACCCGTGGCTATGCTATATACCCTGTATACCACTGGCCTGACTCACTAACCGAAATCTGGACAGCCCAGAAAACTGGGAGGAGAGGAACCAAATGAAATTCCACAAAGACAAATGTAGGGTCCTGCATCTGGGGAGGACTAACCACAGGCACCCGTAGAGGTAGGGGCTGACCTGCTGGGAAGCAGCACTGCAGAGATGGACCGGGAGTCCTGGTGACAAGCTCTCCAAGGCCAGCAGTGTGCCCTCATGGCCAAGAGGCCAACAGGTCCTGGGAGCACTGAGAAGAGCTTGGCCAGCAGGTCCAGGGAGGTTCTCCTCCAGCTGAGCAGTAACAATGCCACAGCTGGAGGTGGGTGTCCAGTGCTGGGCTCCCCAGTTCAAAACAGACAGGGAACTACTAGAGAGTCCAGTGGAGGGTGTGAGGATGAAGGAGGGCCTGGACTATCTCCCTTATGAGGAAAGGCTGAGAGAGATGGGGCTCTTTAGCCTGGAGAAGACTGATCAGTGCTTTGAAATATCTAAAGGGTGGATATGAAGATGAGACCAGACTCTTCTCAGTGGTGCCCAATGGGCACAAACTGGAGCACAGGAAGGTCCATCCCAACATGAGGCAAAACTCCATCACTCTGCAGGTGCCTGAGCCCAGGGATGGGCTGCCCAGGGAGGTTGGGGAGTCTCCTTCTCTGGGGAGATTCCAAACCTGCCTGGATGCCATCCTGTGTGACCTGCTCAAGGTGACCCTGCTTTAGCAGGGGTTTGGACTGGGTGATCACCAGAGGGCCCCACCAACCCCCATCAGTCTGTGATTCTCTAGGATACTGCAGGCCACAAGCTGTAATTAGTACTTTCTGCTTGTTTTCCCAGTTCAGAGTCTGAAGTAATGTCAGGGTTACGTTACTCACTGGTTACTTTAAACAGCACAAGGCCAAGGCTACGTGCTGTATGTCCTGAAGCATGGTACAACATAACATAGGAAGGAACTGAGGGTGCCAGGTCAGCTCAAGGAGAACTGCAAGGACTCTCCTAGGTGGAGGGAGTCAAACCCTCACAGGTCTGATCTTGTTCATACAGCCTACAAGTACCCACAGCAAATTTTTTTTCTTTTAATTACAACTAATTACACTTACTACTCATATGCAAGAAATCAAACCAAACATCTTTCCATTAAGGGCCAAGCAAGGGAATGTTCATACTGAAACTCAATCACCAAGACAAAACCCTTCATCTTCCCAGGATGATTTTCTTCTGTGTCCAACATCGACTACTGTAAGGGGCTACATCCAAGCCTGCAGTTTCATGAGCTACACTACAATATTAGTTTTTATAAGTGCAGTGAGCTTAGAGGAAGACAAATGATTACACAGAAACACCAGCTGCAGGGCTTGTGATTTTCTTAAGGAAAGGCAATCAATAGAGATCAGCCTGGGAACCAAACTTCCCATGTGCACAGAGATATCCCTGTTGAGTCTGCATTTTTATCCCATGGATAAATGTAAGTCAACACTTCTGAATGTCATAATCCCTCCAATTTATGCATGGTCTACTGGACCTTTTGCCTTTGCATTTACACCACCATGTTCCTATTACTACTGTGATCTAGGAAATTACCCATGGAAAAGATCTCCGCATGCAGCCGTTTCCTGCAGGGTTGCAACGTGAGCATTATCGACTTTTACATGGCTTTATTTTCAAGCAGGGGTGCAGCAAATGATCTAGCAGCACTGTGCTACTTACTGAGGTTTCACAAGCATCACTTTGACAGCCAGTCTATTGAATTGTAAACAAAAAAAGAGAAGAGAACAGTGAGGTAAAAAAGCAAAGACCAGGAATCCATTTCTATCTGGATTCCATCTCCTTCATGCAGCTGCCTTTACTCAGGGGCAAGTCATTGATGTGCACACTGCTTTCTCTGCAAGACCACTGCTACCAGGAGAACATCCCACCTATTTCAAGAGAAGATTCCTATTTCTTACACAGGAGGATTTCTTCCCCCTGACGTGATGAGGTTGTTAGTGTGGCTGGACCAGATCATGATTTAGGGAAATCACTTGAAACAATGAAAGCTCCACTCCTGAGGTTAGTAAACATTTATACATTTTAAAAAAGGTCTTCTTACAGGTGTTTTCCAAACAGCTCTAGTGATAGAAAAGCAGTAAGACAGACTCAAGAGGAATGCAATCACAAATTGCTCTAGTGAAGACTTAATTTAGAAAAATACCATCTGATCAGTAATTTTGATCAAAAATAACCAAAGCAGTTATTACTCCAAAATTTAACTTAAATATAGCTCCCAACTATATTGCAAGTATGTTTTATCCTTAAAGATACTCCAAATCTTGTCTGCCTTGGCTTCCCAGTAGAGCTCATAATACATTAATGGTGGTCACATATGGCTACAGAAGAATAATCTATATCTGGCACTACCTGCTACACTATCCAATGGAACCCTCTGGTTAATGATGACATATGAAGCAGGACTAAGCACCTTGGAGACACCAGAGTAAGGGGGAGAATACTGGATATCAAAGTCAGGAAAGCAAAGTTATCATGTTAATATGTACAATTTTTTATAGCTTCTTCCCTGAACATGAAGGCTATTGAAGAAAACATCATTGTTACTGCTCAAAAATATTAATTTGTAAATTCATATCCCCACTTATCCCCAGGACAGGTGTGACAGAAAGCACAGTACCTGCATCAGTGGCTTCTGACAAGGGAACACTATAATTTCCTGGCATCCCTTAGGGCAAGCTCTACATTCATATGGCTACTCTTGTTTCTCATGTCTCAGCTCCTTGTTTTTAAATACTTAAATATTCAGTCCTTTGTCAAGTCTAGCTGCCATACAACATTCATTACAAAAATAATCTAACCACAAGTAGTAACACAACAGAGTTTTATTGTAGCAAGCCCCTTGGCAGAACTCAGCCCTAGATTTCACATTTATCACAAAGCAATAAAACACACTATAAAACACATCATAATACACCTTCTCTGGTGCCAGCAGCATGTAGAGCTGCTTCTGGTTGGACTGCACCCAAGGCATCCCAGCACCTAGCCAACCCTTGGCTACCACTGCAATGCACAGTGGCTCTTAGGGCTTAACTTCGAAGCCTCAAGGTATAGATCAAGATTGATTATAGAACAAGAAGTGAAGAGTCAGGTTATCTACATGCATGTACTTGCATCTTTGTACAGTCAGCAGGGGAAGATAACAGCCCTTCCATTTCCACAAGTTTCTGGCATCACTGAGTAACTGCCATGTTCAGAAACAATGCCTTTATGAGGGGAAAAACCAGGTCCTGAGCATCAGCACTTCAGCACTGGGTGCAGATGTTGGCCAGCCCAGCAGACGTGTGTATTCAGCCTACACTGACACTTCATGAACTACAGCAGCACTAAAGCAACAAATGGTAACGGTGACAAGGGCACACTTCAAAATCTGTAGCTCACAGAGCTGTGCAATGAGATACAACAGAACCCAGTAAAGATTGAGTTTCACTTAGCAAGCAATTTTACTGGTAATAGTTTGGTTCTGGTACAAAACACTAAAACATTGAAGATGGACATGGCATCAAAAATTAAATCTATTAGATGCACAGGAGACCTTGCTGATGTTCCAGACCACTGGGTCACATGTCAGACATGCTGGACACTTGTCAGTTCTTCTATTTTGTTTCCCTTGCTTTTCTTCACTGCGGAGTAACATGTGCTTTTGGTGTTTTACACTTAACTCACCACTGGTTAGTTAAGGATTTGAGACTGACACAGGGCAGTTGTGAACAACTACCCAGGGTCAGGCCTTGTCTTGAAATAAGGAGTAAATAAGATTTACTCCCATCATCAGGAGTAAAAAGAAAATAATGCTTTGATTCTTTGGACTTTATTTCACTGGTTTTATTGCAAATATCCACAAAAGCATTTCTGTGCCATACATCAAATTCTATGCCGTTTACAAATAGTATTACAACCAGTAAGACTTACATACATTACACTCCTGCAAGGGGCTACACAACCTGCATTTTTGTCTATGATTCTATGAGTAGTGGATATGCAACACTTTTTAAGAAGGATCCTTAGAGTAAAGCTCTTTCAAGAGCAGCACCAGCATCCAAAGATGAGGTCCAATTCACAGATCTCCAACATACACTGTACCCTTACTGCATTCACACTACCCAGCTTCAGGCATCTAACTTCAGTAGCCAGACCTACTTCTGCCTTTTGAAGTTCCAAGCAAGGCACAAACCCCAAGCTCAGGTGCTTCAAAGAGCCATTTGGAAGACCTTGTATACCCCTACGGACTATACACAGAGCTTAGGGTGAACAGACATACAGAGAACACAAAGCTGAGTGAAGTTTCCTTAGGAAGCCTGATTTTCAGATGTGCAAAGTCATCTCTTGATGCCTAAATACATTATCCATTCTCCCTGAAAAATGGGATTTGAACATCATAGAAGTTTCTCATTACCCCAAACCTTAAAAGGCAGAATCTTTGACCCAGATTTATTTTATGTGGCTCAAGTTCAGAATACCTGTATTACCATAACAGCACAAGTAACACTTACATTCACAACAGACTCCTTGAATTTGATGTGAAGCCTGTAATTAGAAAGTGCAATGATGGCATCTTCTGCTCGTCCTACATACTCCGTACTCTCACCATGAAGTTCAATGAATGGGACCTTCAGAATGGCAAGAAAAACTGTTCAGAAACCATTTCCCAAAAATATCTAACTGCTGGAAACACACACTATCATAAAATCAAAATGAAACACTGCTGAGAATTCAGCCTAGCTATTGCTGCTGAGAAGGAAAGTCCTGAGTACGGTTGGTTCAGAGGTTAATTGTGACTTTTAAAAAACGATTCCTCATTTTCTTTTCATTTTCCTCAGTATTAAGTGCTTGGTCAGGGAAAATAATGAATTTTTAGGAGGAACCTGAGTAAAATATCCTCACATTCTGGCAAGCAATCTGACCAATTCTTTGATTTATGCTCTCGCTCCTTACTTAATGGAGAGCAGCATTTCCATAATGTTATTAAATTCATCATAAAGTAAGCAAAACACAAGATGAGTAATGCTCTGCTCAGGTAACCAGCTCAGACTAGATACCCAAGTGCTATGCAGCTGAAGTCAGCTGGACAAAAGAGACTTTTTTTTCTTCCTATTTCCCACTGCAGGTATGAGAAATGCACAACACTGCTGGGTTAAAAAACCTGCAGTCATCTTACACAGCACACAAACTGCAACTGTAAAAATGTGATTTAAGTCCAATTTAGCCAAACTGGGTGACAAATGTAAGCACTCAGCTTGAAAATAATCTGGTTTTACACCAACTTAGCTTAAAATATTTTCTATTACCTGTTCAGTTGAGATAAGAGTGTCTGCATGGATAAATCACTTGAACTAAATATATTTCAACAGGAACTTTGGAAAATTAAGAAACCAAAAAGTATCCATTTTATGCAAAGTAAATGCCAACAGTACAGAACTATTTCAAAGGAAAATGTGTTTCTTCTACTACAGTGTTCAACTGCAAAGGAAAATTCAGAGTCCAGAGAATACACAAGTCAACTAGAGATACTGTGCTCCAAACTGGCAAGGAGCAGCATGGTGATTACCTGAAGGTTCTCATCCTCTCGGATCAGCTGCTTCCTGGGAAAAATCTGGTTAGCCTGGATGCATTCAAGGCTGTGCTGAGTCTCTTCATCCTGAGAAACAAAGTGTTACAGTTAACTCCAGCACTGTCAGTTGCTGCTGCCTTCCCCACACAGCAAGCTGCCAGTGACCAATGAAAAGTGCGATGGGATGAAGTGTTTAGAAAGTTACTGACACCCAAGTTCCCTGAAATGCTTAAACTTCCAAAGACAAGCACTCAAACAACTACATATGGTATGAGAATGAGGGTTCCTTCATACAGCCTGATTAATAAAGTTATAATAAAAGAAGGACTTGTAACACTACTAGAAAGTGCTAGTATAGTCTAGCACAATACTTAAAATCAACAACTCCACATGTAAACCTTGTTTCTCTCATGTGTTTTGGATTATTCTGCTCTACAACAGACCATACAAACTCCCTTCCTTACCATGACAGGCCCTGGACTGGAGGAGAAATCCTCGTCTTCACTCACAATTTGAGGCTCTTCTTCGCTTACTAAAATCTAGAAAACCAGGAAAGTGTAACAAAGTTAAATTCATTTTCTTTGGCAAATACATACAAATTAACTTCTAAAGACTGAGAACTCATCTGTTCACAAGCTGCAAGTGAGCAGTAATTATGAAAAGATGAAATCCATATAAGCTAACCCTCCTGAGACACAAAATTGTTTTGAGATGTGTCTGGCTCCTGTTCATTCTGAAAAATCATCTCTGAATGTACTGCTGGGAGAATACCCATCTGAATGCAGCAATTAGATCACTGTTTATATAATTTAAATTAAAACATGTTCATCTTTCTAAATCACCCTGAATTTTCTCCCAAGTCACTTGCAGATGGTGATTCACAAATCCATCGGTTATAAAACCGGAGATCACTGTGATCATTTAGTCTGATCTTATGTAACACTGGTTGACAGACCCTCCTGAAAGAATCTTGTTTCAATTATGACATATAAACTAGAATTCATCCACTGATAAAATGCCTCATTTTACAGTTATGACTCATTTTATATATCCACAATGTATCAAGATACCCATTTTCTTGCATCAGCCTTTCCAGGAGCTCCAGATCACTAACTAATGAATTGCTTTCTCCAGTATCTCCCAATGCCCAGATCTTTCATTACCCACCCATTTTCTGGAGGTTTCAAAGAGCAGTCTGTCTTGAAATTTGTGCAGCTGATGCTATTAGGAATGTAATGATGGAAGTGAATATGGGGATTACCATTGATTTTGAGATTTCTCTTATATTCAGGTTTTTTAAACCTAGCTGGAATCTTTAAAAAAAGACTCGTTTTGGTATTTTATGGGGTTTGCATTCTATAGAACATAAGATACAAGTGAAAATGTATCAGTTGAGTTCAGTCAGTTCTCAGTTCCTACATCACCTCACCTAAATATTTCAGATTAGCATTGGCAGTGATGTTGTTGACCAAAACCCACTGTGAACCCATCAGCTCACAAGCACGTGACCACTGCAGGAAGAGGTCTGTATTCTACAGAAGATTTACAAAGGGAAAGGAGCAGGAGATGCACACATTCTGAAACTAATCCTGCTATCTAAAGTGATCAGTGAGAAGAAACTAGAGCACATGTCCCCAAAACCTCTGTTTAAATAGGAATATCCCAAACAAGACACCTTTATGTCCCCAGGGTAGGGAAGAAACCACAAGTGTCTGAAAGTATGTTCAAAATCCCCCAGCTTGCAGAAGGACATGTACACACACATTTATAAAAAGTAATTACGAACAGAATGATGCTGAACTCACACTCATTCACTAAAAATTAATACAAAAAGTACATGGAAACATGTATATCATATATACATGATAGAAGTCTGAGTCTACCAACTATGAAAACTGATAAAGAATAAAAAACAGCACTGAAGTTTCCATATCTGCAAGAACAGAGAGTAAGAACACACCTTAAGTTACCAGAAACCAAGAAAAGCTAGAAATGCTTTTTAGCAACAGCAAGATGAAGACAGTGTTGTTAGTGGTGGTTTAAAGAAGGCAGAATTATTTAACATTTTTGTTTCAAAAGCAGGGTTCATACACAACCCATGCTGTAACCCATGAGAACACTCAAGGAATCACAATAAAGGCTAAAAAACCCAAAAATTCACCAGGTTTGACCTCTAGTATATCAGAGGCTCTAAAATTCCAGCCCTTGTATTCAAAACAAGAGCTCGTGGTCGATTCCAGCATGACGTGGTACCCTATGTGTGTGATGTATGTGATGTTTGGGTATGCTTATCTGTCAAAGCCACATCTCCTCCTGGCTAGGAGATACCATGAAAGGAGGGGTTCAGCACTCAGATGCATTTTAGCTTCTGCTTCCCCCTGTATGTTTTCTGGATTGTTCTTGAGCTACAAGGTTTAAAAAAAATGAACCTCCTGCTCAATCAAATTTAAAATGATGCATGGCTAGGCAACAAGCTTATTTGTTCAATTAACCACTATCTTACAGCTCATCCATCAAGAAAGGTGCAGGCTGGATTAACTTTGCAGGATATCCCAACATAATGAAGACTAATGATTCAAGAGAAGATGGGTTTAAAAGCTGTAAGGTTTACACAAGTCAAGTCACCTTCCCCACCCTTAAAATAATCATAAGCTTACACATCCAGCTGTCAGGTCTACAGCCATCCAGAGGAACAATGGGAAGGCTCAGACTCATTTATAGGAACGCCTCAGCAGTTCTGCAGGCTGCTGTTGGCACTACTGCCTTCTGCAGCCAACTGCCTCTTCACCAGCACCGATGCTGCTCGTCTGGAAGAGCAGCTACTGTTAAAGTCATTAAGACCAAAGGACCAAATGTTTCCAGATCAATTAATCCAGACAAGTTACATCCACACCTTGAAGAAAGCTTTAAACATTTCATAGTAAAGCCTTTTGAATATATAAGGAAATACTTTCTTCCCTCAACGTCAAGCACAATTACCAAAGAAACACTTTGGTAAAGATGAGCTTTATCACAAACCTAAAGGATGCTTAGTATTACTGATTAGAAGTTTTAATGTATTAGGCACTGTGCTGTAACATAATTGGTCTTTTATGCTTCGGATTGATTAGATCTATTTTTCAAGTTTACTGCACAACCATCTCCACACACGTTAATAAGGACATTATTAGAGAAAAGCATCTTTAAAATTTTACAGCTGTGCTCCTAACATCCATCATAAGTCATCAGCAGAGACTACCCAAGGTACTGCAGAACACATTTCTAACTGCTGCATTCATCTGCAAAACAGCTTCTGTTATACTATTGTGGCTTTTTACATCAGTGTGAGAATCCTCCTTTTAAACTGTATTTTAAGAAACCTGGATAAAACACCACAGTTGTTTCGATCAGGACTACCAGATATAAGTTGTGATGTTGCCAAAAGGCATGGTACAAGAGCTTTTAAGACTGGTTCTAAAACTAATAGTTTGCATGCTCATGCTGCTTCCAGGTTATTAGTGAAACACTTCAACTTAACTGCCACAACACAAAAGCATTTCTAAAAGTTATTGGCAAAAATAGCAAGAAATACTGAACTGTTGGAAAGGTGGTCATTGATCTGATAGATGGTGAGTTTACTGGAAGAAATAACACATTTCTCATGCCAGACTGAGCCCATTCCTTTCATGATCACCAGACTGAGCTGAAGGGGCAGGAAACACACAACTGGGACCAGGGGATGGGGACCACACGCTGCGCTCAGTAGCAGCCCGTACTGAGATTGGGAGAATTAACCCCAAAGCCACAGCTTCAACCTGAATTTCTGTCTGTATCAAAGCTTTCTAACCCATTTCCACCTGCACTTTTAGCAAACTCTTCCAGGATAGTAATGTGAGTAGAAAAACAATGACACTTGTGTGACAAGCATAGGGAGGCTGAGATCTGAGCAGTGATAACAAGGACATCCTGCAAACAATGAACCCCAACAAGCTGCCCCATTCAGTAACCCAGGATCATCAACACACTGTGCTACTTTGAAGTGAGTCTAGCACAACCCCAAAAAAAATCTCCTCTCAAGTTGACTCCATATTTTTTGATGAGTGGAAGAATGGAATCATTTTGTTTGGCTGCAGCTGGCAAACAATCAGCCCTCCCATGACAGTAAAAGCCACTTCCCAGGAATGAAACAGAACTGTTCCAGTACAGCTTAGGTAATAACTGACCAAGAAAACATCTTCATAAAGAGCCTACTCAAACTCAGGCATCTACTTAAAAATAGGATCACACATAAATAATAAATAACTTACATGCAGTGTAGTGAAATTTGATTTTATTGTTAGAAATATTTTTTGTCAGAATTGAGGCCAAAAGAGGCTGTTATCAGTTTACTGTGCTGCCCTTTCTGCTCTAGTTTCACATACATTAAAATACATCAAAAAAGAGTTAGTCTTGTTAATTCTCCATCTTCACGTTCTGCTTAAAAGGATAAGTGAGGGTTGTAACCTCAGACTCTTGTTCAGCTAGTACAGAAACATCTTAATTACCTTTTATTCCAGATGCACCTTCTGGTCTAAATTATATACATAATTAAGACTAGTAGTAACTTTTCACCATTGATTCTAAACAAAATTATTGTAAAGGATCATTTAAATTCATATGTGTTTAAATGTAATTGGACTTTATAGCAAGGTGTTGCAGTTTTGCATAGTTGGCTACTGAGAGAGGGCCAGGTCTGGCAGAAAATGGCTGCTGGAATCCTCTGCAGGCCTGCTTATAGCGCCTCTGAGAATCACATATAGGAGACAAAGACTCCACCAGAACACAGAGTGCCAGGAAGGCTGCAATTTTGGCCCATTAAGGGCATTGGGATGTCTATTAGCATGTGAATGTAAGCAGTTGACAGACAAAAGGCCGGGAAGGCTGGGGAGGAGTAGGCGCCCAGGTACCCAGGCGAGTTTGCCCCTGCAGCCCGAGCAGAAGCACGTGGAGTAGCCAGAGGAAAGGACCCATGGAGGAGGCAGAGACCCGACCTGCCCGGTGGAGAGGCTCCACGCTGGATGGAGCCGGTGGAGACATAGAAGATGCCGTGACTTACGTTGGGATGAGCCCCTGCCAGCACAAGCGACCTACAGAGATGAGCCAAACAGGTTTGCTGGAGGAGGCATCATAGCCCCGTGGAGGACTGGGACTGAGAGACACTGGGATTGATTGCTGCCTGCCAGAGCAGAGATGAAGCCCGGTGGGAAGAGATTTGCCTTGTTGAAAGCTCGTGGAGGACTGGCTCTTATGGGTGAGATCCTACGGTGCAACAGGGGGAGGGTGTGTGGGATGGATGCCCCCATCCCGGCCGAGAAAGGAACCATCTTGCAAGGGACTGACCAAAGCCCCCATCTCCTACCGGGAGGGAAGAAGGGAGCAAGCTTCTAACTAAAGCCTGCTGAGGGGGGAAAGTGTTTGCCTGCTTTGCATTTGTTTCAAGATTGTTGGTTGCACTCCTGACTCTGGTTCTTTTTCACTGTTTTCTCTTCAGCGTGGTGTAATAAATTAGATAACTTTTCTCTTCTGCTCTCTATGTTGAGTCTGTTCTGCCCGCGTCATTAACGAGTTTGTCTCTTGAGCCGCCCAATTATGGTTTTTTCTCCCCTGTCCAACTAAGAAGGGGAGTAAGGTGGGCGTCTGGCCTTTGGCCAGGGCTCAAACCATCACACAAGGAAAGAGAAAAACTGGAGGGAGAAAAGAAAAAAGGAAGCACCCAGGCATTTTCACTTTCTTCCCCTGTCTTGCCTGACCAGATCCTGAATTCCATTTATTTTAGTACCAAAATCAAGTTGTCCCTCAGCCTCAGAACACAGCTAGTTACATTGTGTGTCAGTCTTCCTGCAAATGTTTTAGATGGGAATCCAAAGGTTTTGACAAAGCAGCATTAAAAAATTTGAGCATGAAATATTCAAGAATGTGATCCACCTTTAGCAAAAGATGTTTCCATTGAAGTGAAACACTTCTTTCCCTCTCACAAGAGGAAGGAAGTTATTCTGAGATAAGGATAAACACAATTTCCCACATTTCAATCCCTGACAGCAAGGTTCCCCCTCTTTCCTGGCACTGAATGCAGCAGTAACTGAATAGCTTTCAGAAGTATTTACTGGGGAAGGTGCTAACAATGTAGACACTGACACATCACTCAGGGGTGGAACAGACAAGGAATCATGTCAGAAGATGATGTACGTTCAAGTCAGAAGCCACTTGTTTTATAATTAAACCTTGCAAATCCCAAATCAGTAGAATACAGTCTTTTGTCTAACACACTGGAAAATGCTTTCTTAATTCAGAGAGTAATCAACTATAAGTGTAGAACCCACCATCAAGTGGACTGTCTTAATATGATTGACTTACCAAAGAACAAGATACTAAACCAGCCCTCTTTGTCCCAGAAAGCGTCAGGCAATGCTCTTCTGATACATCACACTGGCAACTGCAAATGAAAAGATGGCATTTTAAAACATGAGCCTTCAATTGAGAAACATGCTCATTAAATAGCCAAGAACTTACCCAAAACACTCAACTGTTACATCAAACTTCATTAAAGAGGAAAAGAAAAAAATACTAAGTCATAACTGCTGAGATCTAAATATGCCCCAGGAGGGAATTCAGCGATAAGGCTGACAGGTACACGTGTGCTGGTGAAGGCCTCTCTTCTGGTAGGGAAGAGTACAGAAGGCATGGCCACAATACAATTCTTTGGTACACAGAGGTTAAAAAGTTACTTTGCAACTACAGGAGAGCTCATTTTATATGGTATTATATGGATCTTCAAAAGCATGTTTTAATTGTACGCTAAAAATAGCCTTATCTGTGGGGCTTCCTATGTGCTGTATAATTACATCCTAAAAAATATCTTACAACTTAGGTATGTTTGCCCCAAAAATTCTATGTATAAACTCCAATTGCTCTCATTCTTACACTGTGACTTCAGCAGGTAGTCACAGACATCTTCTATGGTATGTGAATGATTCCTCCAACAGCTTGAGTCACATGGGACACTAAGCTCTATACTAAAATACCCAAAAACCTAAAATTAAAGCTTGGACTAAAGCTGAATCCTCCTACAGCACATAGGCAGCCAGACTGATAGAATACCACTCCCTTGTATCCAGTGTACCAGAAGATTGGCTCTTCACAATGACTTGGAAGTTATCCCAACAGCACACTGCATATGAGCGCGCCTGGAAAGTCCAACTTGCATAAACATAGAATCCTGCTGCTACAAAGTGCTTGGTTAGAAGTGGTCTCAAGTTGTATCAGGGGAAGTTTAGATGGATATTAGGAAAAATTTCTTCACTGAAAGAATGGTCAGGCATTGGACCAGGCTGCCCAGAGAGGTGGTGGAGTCACCATCCCTGGAGGTGTGCAATAAAAACTGTAGCCGTGGCACTCCAGGACATGGGTTAGTTGACATGGTGGTGTTGGACAGGTGGTTGGACTTGATCTCAGAGGTCTCTTCCTAACTTAAAAGGTTTTATGATAGCTAGTGATAATTTTCACATTCTGGTTCATTTTTAAAAATTCTCTATTCTGCATTTGTGTCCTTTTGTTTATGGCTTATGAGAGGAAAAAAGATATTTTCAGTACACAGAAAGAATGTATGATGTAGCAGAAATAAATAGTTTATAAAATACAAACTTAGACCCATCAAGCAAGAGAAATCCTAATAGTTCACACAGTGGACAACCATTAAACACCTCAGCTAACCCTGAATTACAATTTTATAAAAGAGTTTCTAAAAGCAGCTTTTGGTTACTTGCAAGAGAGGTCAGCTTTTTTCAATTTTATTTTAAAATACTCTCAACCAACACACCAAACACTCAATAGCTTTATGGGTTGGTAATTAAATGCAGCACACAAAGCAAAGGAGGCAGTTTTACTCTGAGGTACCAGCCTAATCATGCAACAAGTTCAGCTGTAGAGCTGCTCAGTTTGTACAGAGTCACCTCTGATGGGAGGAACTCCAAAAGCTTATTAAACAAGAAAGCTGGGAAGGCAGCCTGACTCTGAAGAGACAGCTTTCTGGTCACAGCCTTGCTTGTAAGACAGCAAGATACACATTTAGGGTAGCAGGAGTCAAACTTGTGTGTGGTTTAGGTCCAAGAATAAAAGCTTTCACAAAATCTGCAACAAGCTTTTTATTGAATTTAATGAGGTTTGGAAAAAGCCACTAGATCTCAAGAGTTTTGTAGAGAAGTTTAAAAACAGGAGGAAAATGTTCCAATATAAATGTTAATAATTCCATGTTATTCCTGCCAGTATTCAGAAAACGCTTTGCAACACTCATCAGCATTCCTCTTGCAAAGCTGCTAGTCACAGATAAGCACCTCCAATGTTATCACTTCCTAAGTCAACAACTTGTGCCAAAATTTAAAAAAGCTGAGGAAAAACATCTCTGAACTCTACCACCGTCTCAGAAACACTACTTAAGGAAGGGGCAATCCCAAATCTTAGTGTCTTATTAACACAGCTAAGCACCCCAAAAGTTTGCCCACCCCATGTGCTCCCACCGTTTCCTTTGTGTTAACTCTTCTGTTTGATCCACGAAGAACAGATTTGGCACCATCAGGAATTTGGCACTATCAGGAAAGCAAAGGGTAGAAGATGGAAGAGGCACCAGGACCATTTGTTTTCAGGAAATCCTACACAGCCCAAACACATCTAGTGAAGGAACTGGCACCACCATTCTCAGCAGCGTGTCGCAGTCTCATAGCCCATTTAAGACTTTAAGCACAGGGGCTGAAGGACATACTAACATCGCGCAGCTTTAAACATGTGAGAAGTCATGCTGTCATAGGGCTCCAGTACTTGAGGTGATGCAAACAAGAACACTTAAACCAGGCTTTTGCTTTGAACTCTTTTCTGAGGATCCATCTCTGTTGGGTATCTGAACTTGAACACTAACTAGCACACAGGCCTTGTCTCCACTGTTTTTCCTGGAAGATGCTATGGAGAAGTCAGGGACTGGAATGATGTATCAGTCATGCTGTAATAGCTGAACACAAGCAATAATAGTTGTGAATGGAAATTCAGAGTAATGGTTGAACACTACAACAGGTTTCCCAACTGTAGAGTGTCCATCTCCAGAGATACTCTAAAGCTGAGCAACCCAATCCAACATCAAAATTGATTAGGTTGGACTACACAGCCTCCAACCTAAATTACAGCAAGAGTCTGCAACAACAGACACTGAAACGAAACACTGACACTACCCTTGACAAGTTTTAGTGAACGTTTAATTAGAAGATTGAAAATTTGTCATTTCTGTTTCTTAGCTGAAAGGCTGCAACTAGTAAGAACAGGGGAGATTATAATTTGACAGGTATGATGTGAAATGACCAAAGAGAAAAGCAGCTTTGGAGCCACAACTCCCCAGTTCCTCTGGCCACAGAGAGTTATCCTCAGATACACACAAAACCAAACCAGACTTTCTTCTGGTAACTATTTTGAAGGTGTATTTTTTCCTCCTTTTGCTGAAATATGGCATTTCTGCACTGCTTATGCCACACCATGTCACAACCTGAATATTACACAAGTGCAGCTTCTGATCAGGAGTTCTCCATTTCTGCATCTTAACTTCCCAGCATCACTGTTCCCACACAAGGCAGCTTTGCAGCGACTGAACCTTCTCTTGCACCATATCAGCACACACTATTTCATCACCTTTTTGTTTGGCTGCTTTCTCCTCAGCTTCAGCTCACGTACTGGTTATAGATTGTTCTTGTCCTCAACATTCTTCCTAGTAGATTTTAGCTTGCTCTCCCCAAACTTAGTTTTACCCTGTCCTCAGCACACTAAGGAAGAGGAACAAAGTGCTATTATCAGCTACCTACCTCACAGGGTGATGTGGTTATCTTGTGGAAGGGCTAAAAACCAGGGGATAAGAACAGCCTGGGGATTGCTATCCAGAATACAGTTGCTTCTGAAGCTGGATATTGCAAGGTTACTACTTTCTTAAGAGAGCCAATGGGATCCTGGGGTGCATCCAGAGGAGTGTGGCCAGCAGGTCACAGGAGGGGATCCTCCCCCTCTACTCTGCCCTGGTCAGGCCCCACCTGGAGTGTTGTGTCCAGTGCTGGGCTCCCTGGGATAAAAAGGACGGGGATCTCCTGGAGAGAGTCCAAAGAAGGGCTACAAAGATGATTAAGGGCCTGGAGCATCTCCCCTATGAGGAAAGGCTGAGAAAATTGGGACTGTTCAGCCTTGAGAAGACTAAGGGGGACCTAATTAATGTTTATAATTATCTTAAGCAGGGGATGCAGGGGAATCAGCCAGCCCCTTTTCAGTGTCTGTGGGGACAGGACAAGGGGCAATGGCTGCAAGTTGGAGCACAAGGAGTTCTGCACCAACATGGGGAAGAACTTTTCCCCAGTGAGGGTGAGGGAGCCCTGGGACAGGCTGCCCAGGGGGTGTGGAGTCTCCTTCTCTGGAGAGATTCAAGACCCCTCTGGATGCCTATCTGAGTGAAATGTCCTAGGGAGCTGCTCTGGCAGGGGGTTGGACCTGATGATCTCTCAAGGTCCCTTCCAACTCCTACAATTCTATGATTCTATGATTTCTATAAAAGGGGTTTAAAACATGTACATAAGCAGGACTGCTTATCTCTGAGGCTGTACCGTCTGGTTTACACTGCCACATGTCTATCATGCACTTGCCCAGATGACGTTGCATCATTTGCAGCTTGGAAAGCAACTGAAGCATTCACATCAATACTCACATGCGCAACAGTGAGCAGAGACCAGCAGCCAGACCAAGTACCTCACTTTCCCTTACCACAGCAAGGTGTCCTACATAAAACATTGAGACCACCATCCCATTTCCCATTCTACCTGTGCTTCTGGGAGTGAAGAAAATTAATTATGAGTCCAAAGCATCAAAAAAGTTTTGCCAACATCTGTCACTGCAGTGACTCACACACTTACGGTAGGCAATTTAGTTTCACAAGGAACCCTTTAAAGGCAAGTGTATTAGTTTCCTTCATCTTCCCACTCAGAAGCAGCATTAATCTGTTTTTAAATCAGTTTGATTAAGCTGATTATCTCTGCACACTAGTTTACAAAAAGCACTTCTTTTACTCTTCAAAAATTAAATGCAGAAGCAACTGTTTAAAGTTAAAAGGAAAACCAAATAAATGAGCAGAGACTGAAGCAGAAGAGGAGGCAGTGAAAGCACTGCTGAGGCTGCAGCGATCCCACAGGTAAGGGTACGAAAGAGAAATACGACCTTGCATTAGAAAAGATCCATAACTCATGCAAATAAACATCAGTAGAACTTTAGGTGGTATTAATCATTCCAATAAATATGAGGGGTTTTAGGAAAGCGTTTCTGAATAATGAATTCTCTATCAGCATTCTCCTTCACTGATCTCAAAACCACTCAGGCCAAGCCACTGCAGCAAGCTTGAAACCAAGTGCTGAAGAAAATCATTTTCCTAAAGATTGCAGGTTGTCTTTGAATTCTTTTCATTTTGGATGAGATTTAAATGCTGCAGTTGTTCATACATAAGCCAGGACACAATTTATCCATCAGAGATCTTCTGATGAGCCACTGGAAGTCTAAAACTCAAGTTAATATAACCCCTTCTATAATTTTTCCTTTATTTCAATTACTCTCTACTCCTCAATTTTATGCATATGACAGACAAATAACACCTACAAAAAACCAGAGCTGCACAGATTGGTCTGAACTGTGGAGAGTTCTGGAAGGACAGGGTCTGAATTTAGGAAACGCTGACCAGGGCCCTCAAGTGACTAGACTTGTGTAGGTTCTAAGCTAGGAAGGTGACCAAGTGTGTTAAGGGAGGGAAAGTTACATCAAAAGGTAACCAAAAAGCTATGAAAAGTAGGGCAATGTTAGAATGAAGTTATGAAACAAAGAGGAATTGCACAAGACTAAGACCAGGCAGCAAGAGCTTCCATCTGAAATGGCAAAGCAGAGTAAGGAGGAAGTCATTTGCTCCTCATACTTCTTTTTCCACTAAAGACCTCACAGCCCATTTGCCATGAGTCAAGGCTCCCTTACTAGAAGAAAAGCAACAAATAAGGGCCAAGAGGCTGTTAAAGTTTCAAACTTATTCTCCCAAACTCCTATTCCTTCTCCTTCCCTCCTCCAGTAGGATTTCCTCAGTCCATTGGTAACATTGTAGGAAGGCAGCATTACACAATACCTTGTGTAATACAGGCTCCTTACGTGTTGGATTTTATTGACAGTCAACACGACACCGAAGAAATCTAAAATTAAAAAAATAAAGTTTTTAAAATATTAAAAAACTTAAGAAAATTTGATTTGAGGATTTCTTTAAAGTTACACCCCTATGAGACTTTTCCCTCTGCTGAACTACATTAGGTCAAGGTGCCTGCAGTCTGTCAGCTCCCAAGAGCCTGAGTACCTCCTTTTCACCACACTGTCCAGCACAAAGCTTTTAGGACACAACTCAGCACTAAAACTCCCTGAGAAATAACTGTTTGTTGAAGGGGTGAAGTTGTTATAGGGTTTCTAACAGGAAACAACCTCTTAGAGCAGCAGGATTGATCAGCTACACAACCAGGAACACCCTGGACACTGGAGAACCGCTTTCTGTCATCATGGCCTGTAACCAGAACTCACTTTTACTGCACCCCTTGCACAATGCAGTACTTGAGCTTTAATTCAGTAATTCTTAGATTGCATTGAAAAAACCTGTTCTGTCAAAGACACCACTTGGGTAAGATATATCTATCTCCACCTTCACTGTCTTCTTCTAGGAAGAGAAGGCCAATTGTGAGGCTCAGTGTTCAATGACTTACACCTTACACAAGCAGGAAAATCATTTCACATGGCCTGAACATGAGCACCTGGTGAAACTGTGCAACACCCCAAAAATGCCTTTTTTTAATGTGACACTTCTGCTTTTAAAACAGTCTTTGTTCACATTCTCTGAAACACAGGGAGCCATCAGAATGGGTCCTGCTCTCATCCTGCTCCCCAACAAAACACTCCGCTTCCTTCTCACACCCACACGGACATTTCAGACCCCTCATAACTTAATCCCAAATTCTACGTGCACAAACCAATCCAGAAGTTAGTCACATTGTAGCAGCACTACAAGCAGGTCTAGAGAGAAGATTCTGCCCCTCTGCTTTCATGAGATGACACCCATCCCCATCACCACCATCCTTGCCCCCCAACCCCCCTGCAGTGCTGTGTCCAGCTCAGGGGTCCCCAAGACAAGGACACAGAGCTGTTGGAGCGAGTCCCAAGGAAACCAGAGATGATCTGAGAGCTGAAGTACTTCTGCTCTGGAGCCAGGCTGGGAGAGCTGGTCTAATTCAGCCAGGAGAAAAGTCTGCAGAGAGGCCTCAGAGCTCCTTCCCATCCTCTCAAGGGCCTCCAAGAAATTTGGAGAGGGGCTGGGGAACAGCCTTCAGCTGCAGGAGGGCAGCTGGAGAGGGGCTGGGAGGCAGAAATCCTTCCTGGGGAGCAGGGGAAAGGCCCTGGCACAGGGTGCCCAGAGAAGCTGGGGCTGCCCCTGGATCCCTGGCAGCATTCAAGGCCAGGTTGGGTGGGGCTTGAGGCACTCTGGGTTGGTGGATGTCTTTTAGGGGTTCCTATAAACCCAAACCATTCTGTGATTCTATACTCCACAGCGCTGCATTTCCAGACCAGGTGCTGATAGAAAGCACAGCCTGAAAGCAACAGCATGGCATTTAGTTTTTATAGAACTTGAGTTAGTTGAAGAATTACTTCAGCACCTGCAGAAGTGACATTTTCTGTACAGAACTAGTCAATTAACTTCCTCATCTCAAATTACTTAGATATTTATTTCTCAAAGCATTAAACAGGCTAAGTTTAAATGGCAGAGTTTACAATTCAAATACCAAACAAGCTCAGAAAGACCAAATCTGCATTAGAGCTATTACACGTCCAACTGCATCCTGTACCAACAGGATCTGAAGTTGCCCTTTGGTGTAACACACAGAGCAGTGATTTCTGGCAGTGTCCAAGATCTCAGGGATGAAGAACTAGTCTCTTCCAACCAACTACAGCAGGGAAAAGGATGTTTGATCACAGCATTAGTACTATTTGTTTACAGTGTGAAATAACTTAATTCAATACAAGAAAAGCATGAGTTCAAGTATCTCTTCATTGGTACATGCAAAACAATCCTAGGAGCACAAGCAAACCAAGATGATATGATGAGAAAGGTGCCCTAGGTAGAAAGCCTGCTTTAGTTGGCCATTAGACACCTCTTTTTATTAAGAGATCACCTAAATTTCACATTTCAGGAGTTTAGTAAAGGATCAGGCTAGCTTTTCTAGGATGACAAACAGCTTATTCCTAGAGGACAGTCCAAATTCTTGTTTGGGCATCATCCATGAGACTGCCAAGACCTCAACAGCACTCACTATTCAACCAGCCACTTAAAATGTGCAAGTATTGTAAGGCAAAAGTAAAGTCATGGAGATAAAACCATGTCTGCTTGTGCCTGAAAAGGCCATCAGCAAGAGCTGGGTAAGGAAACACTAGCAACCAGTGAAGTATAAGGAATTTTCTGCTAGCTCCTATTGAGACAGCATGTTCCAGTTAAAGCCAGCCACACAATTTCCCAGACCACATTACCCTCTCCTCACATGCGAGCAGCCAACTCTTCCAGACCAGAGCAAGCAGATTACTTCACCAATCCACTGCAGAAGTGAGAACTGGCAAACTTTCAGTACTCTTACTAGTTAAGCTGTAGCAAAGACTCACACTAACATTGCCCTTCAGCTAGGTCCAGCAGTGAGGAGCTCAGGCTCCCTAAACATATTAAGACATACACAGAACTCAGATGCCTTCCCCAATTAAGGAGCCTTCCTATATTTAGACCATAAGGGACAAACTGGTCTGGCTAATCTACAAGCACATTGACTCCAAGAAACCTGCTACTTCATGTCCTTTGGTTGGCTGAGTCAATTCACCAGAAGAAAGAGCAGGAAAACAAATACCTTTCTCCTCTAGTTAATTCACTTCAGTATCTTACAATTATTACAGCAGTTGTTTATTCCCATCTTTTGCCATTCACAGAAAGTAATAGTTAACTTGCAGAATAGAGTTAGGAAGCAGCAAATACTATCTTCCAAGCTGCACTTAAATAAGACATGGAGATGGGACTCCACTACTAAAATAAGAGGCAAAGAATCTTAAAAGGGGTCCTAAAAACCATATGCAGAAAAAGGACACTCAGCCATCAAACTACAGAGAGGAGCTCTGAACAGCTGAGATTATCTCACTTGAGAGCTGAATCAAATACCACAGATTTAACCAGCATCTTCACCAGCCCATCTTTGATGTAGGATGCAGGAGGCACAGCAAGTAGTCTTGATTGCCTACAGAAATGAGAAGCTAGTCTTACTGTGTTACAATTTCCATAACTAGTTGTGAAGACCGATCACATACATTATGGGTATCCAGTATTAAGTGCAGAGGTCTTCAATAGACTGGTTAGTTTCACCACACTGCAAGATTTATTCCTCTCCAGGCACAGTGGGCTTTAGAACAGGCTGTGTTACATAAGTTTTCTTCAGTTTATTCATTAAGTCCAGTATCCCTCCAGCTACTAAACTGGCCTAGTGAGCTATGCAGTCAGCTTGCTCAAATCCTGACCACGTCAAAGGCAAGAACAATTACAATTTCTGAAGACATGTTTCAAGCTACCCAGGGAGGCTGAATTCAGTCATGACAACTCCAAGATCATTTGGCTATGTAACAACTGCCATACTACTATGTAAGTATACAAGCTTGTCAGTTTACACTGAAGTTGCAAAGGCAGAGTCACCAAAGAATTTACTGCTGTCAACAGAATATGCTTATTCTAAAAAGACTAAACAGATGAAGTCTAAGTTAAATACATTCAGGCATTTCAGAAAGGCACCAAAGGTCTGCGGCTAGTTTTAAGGCACAGATGCATATCAAACCACTGAATTTCAACTGTAACTTAAGTTACATTCTGCAGTAGACTGCAACTCTGCTAGTCAAACAGGATTTGGCCTATCTCCAGTTAATATTTACTAGCCACTCCTCCCCCTCCTATACTTCCAGTTAAAAATCCTGTGACTTAAATGTTCAAGCTTCCTCAGGAGGATATCAATACATATTTGCCTTGTATGGAAAAAGGTATCAATCCCATATGGTAACATATCTCCCCTGAAATCACCATTCCAATGGCAAGATCAACCAAAAGGAAGGAGTTTCTCTAGGGAACACAGATTTAAGTCTGATTTCCTACCTGCTCACTTAGATAATCCACACTAGGTTCTGTACAGCTGATTAGTTTTTACCCAAAAGTTATTACCTTATAGTAAACGCCCTTTCATAAAGCACAACACATTAGTAGTGCAAGACAGTAGCAGGTGTCTGTAGGTAGGCAAACATCTTCCTACAACACAACACTAGAAGCCCTTAATCTGCAACCTCTGGTTCCAGCGTTCAGCTGTGTAGGATTGCATTTGCCTATATACAGGCACTTGTGAGCTGATGAACTCCAATGGGACTATCTAGGACACAATTTCCCCACAATGTTTGATTTGGTGTGGCTTCATTCAAGTCCATCAAACACCAATTTAAAAGCTCTCATTTTCCTTAGAGAAACTCATTCATATTGGCAGATATGACAGTCTGAGAAGGAAGAACACTAATAATACAAAGACCGTAAGTCATTTAAGAGTTTATCCTTTAGAGAACATTCACTCCTTCCCTGTATGACTCAAAACAAACCTGGTTTACTGAAGATGAGTTGGTTGTAATTAAGAGATAAATCATTGTTTTAAGAGACCTAACTTTTAGTTTCTTTCAGTGAGTTACCTAAACACAATGCATTCACATCTTTCCCACAGGCACTGCAGCAGTCAGCATAGCTCAACAGCTAATTCTGTTACTGATGCATCAAGTAAGGCATTTGCATTTTAAATAGGATTTAACCCCAAATTGAGATGTACAGAAGTATGCAGAAAGCTTCAGTTATCCACTTAATTTGTTTTGTATTGGAATTACCAGTAGGCAAGACTTTACCTTCCTTTAAAGAAACAAAAAAGATTTTTAACCATCTTATGGTAATTTAACATGTCCCCTTCAAGTTCTATGTTATAAAGACATGCAAGAATGTGTGCATTAGTCCAAGAGCTTGCTTAAAGATACAGATATAGCACAAGTTACCCATGTGTAACAAATTCTTACCTCTGACTTGCAGATGTCAAACTAGTAGCACTTTAAAAAATAACATCAACTAAATTAGTCTTTTCATCCTTTATCCTCCAATTTCAAGTACCCACACATAGTCAACCTGTGGCAGAGCCAAGCCTGTACTTACTGAACATGAACTCAGAGATGTCAGTCTTAAACCCATGAGAATAAGAATAAGGCCTTTGCTTAGATTCAAAAAGGAAATCAGGGAAGTTTTGGCAAAAAAAGGTAGATAATACATAAGGAGCAATAAGAGGTTTAGTACTTGAGTTTGGGGTGCTAATTTACTGCTTTGCTCCTGATTAAATTAAATGGCAAAGCCCCCTGACCTCAACTGACAAAGTTTTGTTTCATGTTGTGTAAGCAGGATGAAGCTGCTGACAACATACGAACTCAATACCCAAACTCAGCTTGCTCAGGGACTGAAGGATGCCCTTAAAGATCTTATGAGGTGTCAACCTTGGGCAAAGTCCAAACCAAAAAGGGCAGGAATTTCGTTCTTTCCCATAACTCAAAGTGAAAGCTGTCTGCAGTGAAGTTTGCCATCAGGTCCAGATGATCTGAGCTTCAGGAGTAAAGCTTTCTCAAATTCAACACCAAATATTTCCAGTCTGTTAAGTCACAAGAACAAGATTCAGTATTAAATTACAAAAAAGCTTTAGTTACTTCTTCCCCTTTAAGTCCAAACAGGAAAGTATAAAGAGCCAGGATAGATATGCATACAAAAACCTCACAGCTATTTGGGTTGAATGGGAAAACTGAACATCAGCTAGTCTGAGCCCCTGCCTGACAGTTCAAAATAGATCAAGCTGCTCAAAGACTTGTCCAGACAAGGTTTGAGTACCACTAAGCAGAATTTCTAGACAACCTGACCCATGTCCCAGAATCTTAAATTAAGTTCAGAAAAACCTCACAGGCAAAGAAGTTTTCACACTGAGCAAACTGGGGAAAGCAACACCATTCACAATACCCATTTCAAGCCTTTATTGCCAGAGGTTACACAGTTGGTGTAACACAAACCTACATGCAAAGACAAACCTAGAACTAAATACTCAGAGCAGAGATGAAAAAGCATTTGTAATTTTGATAGCAGCTCACTAAGAACCCCCTCAGTATTCAGGCCCTGCATTTCTAAAAGAGCTTCTTGCACAGTTTTGTACCTCAACTATAATGCCAAAACCAGCCAAACTCTTTTCCTTGATGAAAGGTGTTATCCTTATGTAGGAAGCTTATTCAGCAACCCTAAATTAGTCTGCCAACCAAACACCAGGATCTAAAGTATGTATGTTTTATTAAAAGAACTACATCTGTGTCATCAGCTTCGAAGTGTAACCTCTCTGCATCACCTCCAGGTCCAGCTGACAGAGCCATTTTGAAAGTCTCCCATCATGGTGAAAGCCTACCAGTGACATGTACAAAACAAGCACCTACAGCCACACTTCTATGTTTGGCCTGAACAACTTACAGCTGGACATGAACTGAAGATGTTCTTTTTCCTGTTACCATTACCATGTGTCCTGAAAAACAGCTCTTCTAAGAGCAGCCAAGAAGCAATGGCCTGCTTTGGTATTTTGCTGCTTCACATGCAACAGCTAAAGCCAGAACATCAATGTGTAAGTGTTGCTGTAAGATCCCTGGCAGGGCAGGCACACTTTGGTGATGGGTTTTTGGCCTAGGCTGTTATATGTAGTTGCACAATAAAAAAAAAGGGGGGCAAAGCTGACAGCCTGAGACCCACGTATTAATGACTCAGCAGGTATTTTCACTACTGCCATGGAAATCAACTTGAAATTGCATTTCCTTATGTGTGATTCTTTGCTCTGTGCTTTACATGTATAGACTTAAGATGCAAGCACTGCAATCACCTGGGAAGCTTCAGTTCAGTATCTCTTGGAATACATATGATCCCTAATCCCTTGTCCATCCTTTCCCATAAACCCCATCACTCAGGGAACTACACAGACAACACTCCCTGAACATTTTGTTACAGTCATCTTTATAAAACTTTGTAGTCAGTGTGGTGCTCTGAATTAAGTCAATCTGCTCTGTACTGCTCATTTTATAGCACCTCTCCTGACAGAAGGCCTCCAGAATTTACCAGAGTTTCCACCCTGTCCCATAGGGTGGCAATGTCTTTTGAAAAGGTTGGAAAACTAAGCAGAGTAAGAATTCAATGCTTCAGAAAGATCATATCATTTTGGTTCCCAGAACAGATGTCTAAAGCCTAGTTCTTCCAGTAGTCCCACTCTTTACAGTATTTTGCTCTATTTGTGAAATACAACTCCACCAGCTGGGGTCTGAGCAGCAGGGTTGATCACTCAGACCTGGTATTGCATACCAAACACCAAAACCGTAATTCTACACACACTTTAATAGTTTCCAGTAACTTACAGTCAGTGCCACAATCCACAACAGGGCAGGGACACATCTAGTTCTCCAGGATGGCAGTCGCCTGACTCACCAGACCACCACCTAGAACCTCTTCCCCAGTAAAGTCACTGTTCCCTCATCCAGTGTCTCTACAGACACCAGGTAATTTAAGATCTTACTGGGCCACCTGGGAAGTTCAGGATTTCTTCATGTGTTCAAGGCTACTACAGCCTCTGCTTAAAACTGATTTAGTACCTGTGGGGATGAACTACTGGTGCCAGTGCACCCACAGCAACAGTAAAAAGATCACAGTGTTTGTTAGGCATTTGAATATCAAAACATCATTCCTCCCACAAACAGCTTAATCTGGTTTATTGGCTCAATTGCACAGCACAGATAAACCTGTTTGAGGGAGGTGAACTCCCTGGTACATCTTCAGAATGGAACAGTACTCATTTGGTATGGTAGCCTGATCAACAGCCACAGCTATATTTATAGAGCAGCCCAGGTCATCAAGGACTCACTTTAGAGCCAAAATGAGCAAAGAAACCCAATTCCCATAGACTCCTTTAAAACCATCAGCCCTGAAGCTAGAGGTGGAGTTGATCAAAATAAAATTGGACATGACATTAGTGAAAAATCTCTTCACAAATTCAGTAATCTTTCTCCCCATTAAAGTTTCCTTGCAGAGTAGCATGTCAGTTAAGGCTGATTAAATAGCATCCATGACAGGTGGAAAGCAGGTGACACTAACATCTAAGGGATATTTGGGTTTATTTGCTGCACTCCCACACCTGCCCTGAAGCACTTCAGTGCTGGGCTGAACATCCCCTTTCTAACAGCCATCTAACCAGGTATAGCCTCCTTCAACCAGATGCAGGAAGACCTTCATCTGGCTTCCACCACTAGTTATTTCTCTAAGTGTTAGAAGCAGGCTATTTTCTTTAAACTATTAAAACTAATGTAATGGTTTATCTGTAAAGTCAGTACACGTAATACATCACATGCCACCTGCCTCAGTGAGGCATCACTGCCAGACTTACACTTTGTCTGCCATAGCTTTAAGTCTTCTTTATCTTAGCAATATGTCAGATGTCCTGTGCAAGTTCACCTCTAACATACTAGTTATCCTTTTAGGAGCCACTGAATTAAATGTGAGTTAATGAATAACACAGTTGGAGTTATTTCATTATCCCCATGGTAAGAGAGAGCCATCTAATTCTTGGCTATGATGTCAAACTTGAGAACCAGCCAGTGATACTTACTCAGGCTTCCATTGCTCAATCAACTGCTACACCAGTGGTGTTCCTAGTGAAAGGCTCAGACTGCACTGACTGCTCAAGCAAGACTGCCAGGGCATGAAGCAAAGCTACTTTGATAGCAGCCTTAGGAGGAATTAGAGGAGCAAGAGTGACACCTGTCATTTTGGTTCCACCAACAGGAAGACAGGAGGGGGAGGTTCTTAGCAGCATATATTTAATGTATGGTCTTGCACAGGTATGGAAATCAATGCAGTAATAGCATTTCAACTCTTCACACTTTCCTCCTGCCTTACCTCTGCTTTTACAGAGGGACTCAACCCTCTCCAAATTACCACCTGTCTACTGAACTCCACCAGAAACCCAAGTCATTAAAGGAAGTCTGAAGCACAGCATAGATCCTCCATCAGTCATCAGCAATCTTGTCTTCTGGCATTCCAAGCTCTCTCACTTCCACTTTCATGAAGTTAAAGCTTTTCACTATAGAACCTCATATCATAGGACTTCAAAGAGATGCTCACTCCCCTATTAAAAACACACACATCTCCTGCTAGTATGGGTAGGAAGGAGGACAACTGCAAGACGGACTTCCTCAGCCTACCAAAGTCCTACTTCCAGACATTTTCCTACCATAAAAAAACAGCTTTTGGTCACCTGAAGTGTTTGTATGTTTAAGACTCACACTGCTGGTGTACTGATACCATGCAAGATTCCCATTCTTGTGACCCAGGTCATATTAGCACGTAGAAATTGGATGAGGGGTGATGGTTTTAAACTAGAAATGGGGAGATTTAGGTTGGATATTAGAAAAAGTTCTTCGACATAAGGACGGTAGATCACTGGGCACAGGTTGCACAGGGAAGTGGTGGAGGCCCCATCCCTGGAGATGTTCAAGGCCAGGCTTGATGGGGCTCTGAGCAACCCAATCTAGTTCAAAGTGTCCTGCTTATTGTAGGGTGGACTAGATGGCCTTTAAAGGTCCCTTCCCACTCAACACATTCTATGATTCTATGACTGTCTACACCCAGGGGAGATCAGGCAGTTCAAGCCCAGGTTTAGAGAGGTGATATTTTACTCATTTCCTAACCATGAAAACCATCTTCATTGGCAACAGGACACCAACTGTGGTAGGCAGTGCCCTTCAGATACTCTGGGGATACATGTTCCTTCCTGTCCAGAAAACACCATACTTTAAATTATGCATCAGAAGCAAGCTCAGAGACAAAAAAGGAGCAGAAAAATGCATAGATAATACCAATCCATCAGAGAAGCTTGCAAGTATTACTTACTGGTTATTCCCTGCTAACAAATGGATGAATAAACATTATACAAGCAAGCTAAAAACCTAAGAGGGAAACAAAAAGCCTAGGAGACCAAAGCTAGAAGATGACTTCTTGTGCAGATGGAAAACCAGAACCATCTTCCCAACATGTCACACCCAATGAAAGTCCAACACAAGCTTTGCAAGCAGCTTTCTCTACACAGACTGCAGAAACTGAGATGCATTCTCTTTTGAAAGAGTCAGATTTTCTCCTAACCTGCAGTTTGTGGTCACTTCTGACCAGCCACACTTTACTGAGCTTGCACAATACATCAAAAGCAAACGATGAGTGTACCCTACACCATACTGAAAGAAACACTATCTTCAAAGCATAGCACGTGCTGTTCTGTCATTCTCATCTGAGTGCACAAGTGAGATGCATTCACATTCAAATCTTGGCATCAATTCTTCTGCCAAGAATGCAATGCTGAAGTATATTTAGAATGGTTCTGTTTATACAAGAGCAAACTTCCATAGTGCCATTAAGGTATCCTAGATTAAAGCCACTATTGTTCTGTAAGCATTCAGCTTAAATTCTTCAGTAATTGCTCCAAATTCCTGTATTTAAGACACAAAGCTAATCCCATGACAGAACCTGCACAACTCATAGAAAATTCAGTAAAATAAACTACTAAAAGCTGCCTCTGTGGCAAGTGTCTATTATACCAGAAGCTTCTGAACTGGTCTGGAACAGCATCTCTGTGCTTCTGAAGAGCATCTCTGTTCAGGCACTGCCTGAAACTTTGAGGCATCATCTCCACACAGGCGCTTACTGCCAAGCAGAAAGACCCGAGGATCCTACCCAGAGGTTAGTGCCCACCTACAGCTCAGCAGCAGAGCATACACTTCACCTGCAAATCCATGCCTAAAAGTAAGCACAAAGACACAGAAGGAGGCAAGAAACAAGCTTTTGAGGAGGTATGGAGTTTAAGATGGGAATGGCATAGAACTCATGCCCTCACTTGTGAGGCTGGAAGCCTGAACAGTTCTGACTTGTACAGCACTACTGCTTTAAGATTAATCATGTGCTTACATTCCCTGCTGAGTCAGAACTATCCTTATACAAGATAGGAAGACAAAGTTCTTCAGAGCCTTTCAGTGGGTTGTTAAGAGGTACCTGTACCATTTCTACAGCAGTGCTGGTTCATTAAGTATTCATGCCAAGAAAACCAAAGCCATCTGCACACAAAAAAGAGTTACCTCCAGAAGCATCCTTAGTGGCACATCCATACCAGCTGTACACAAAACTACCCAAGGGATCTGAAGAAAGACTCTCTTCACCTCAAGCCAGACTTTTCTCTGATGTTGGCTCTTTAAAAAGGTCCACGTCCTATGACAGTGAGCAGCTCTTAACTATTTTGGACTCTCACTTTAGGGGAGAGACATGATTTTTTGAGCTGCATGGTTTGGTAGGACAGGACAGCAATACCCAAGTGTCCTTAACTCTGCAGTTTCCAGCTTAAGCACAGGTAGACAAAATCACCAGAAGGAAGTAAACAATGTCATGTAGACTGTCTGTGGAAGCATCAGTAATTAAAAATGTACGTGCACACCACGTTCTTTAGTGTTCAGACACAAAGAACAAGCAGCACACCAGTCATTCCCTGTATGAACATAAACCAGCTGTTATCCTCAACAGCTGTAAAGCCACTACAATTCTTCCTACGTACCCCAAGCTTTTTGCTAGCATTAAGGAACTGCCAAAGTCGGAGTCAGTTATAAAGGCACTGTATTGCCACTGCTGTTTTGTCAAAGCTTAAAAATTAAATCATGTATTCCACTGCTGGAATTTTCATTACCAGGAAGTTGCAATAATGCTTATTGCATTACAGTTATTGGTTTGTTCTCCCAATATGATAATTGGTTCCATGCTTCAAGTTTATTATTGCTTAACTAAGGTATATGCAAACAAATCTGCGAAGCATGAAATGGCATGAAACCAAGCTCAACTAAAAGATAAATGAATACTTCATGATCCCCTGCAAGCATCAGGGAAATTCTTCCATCTCTAATATGCACGAGAAGCTTGAGGCCTTGATGATTAGAATGTCAGGAAACAGCCACATGAAAATTATACAGCAAGGTAAAGACTCAGACCTTTTACTGTATCCAAACACTTAGGATTAGCAACTAAGACTTATCATAATATATTAAGAAATAACTAGAGCCTGGATGCCATACTTCCAGGACTTTCTGCCAGACTTCAATTCTCTCAGCAATAAAGCATAAATAAGCATGAGTGAATCTCTGGAAAGGCCAGCAAAACCTCAGAGATACTGATTCTCTAGACCTTCTGCACCAATCAACAAGTACCTTCAGTTATACTGCTCGCATTCGCTTGAGGGGAAGTAGATTCAGCATCAAAGATTTGAAGGAAGGCAGCAGTAAGATTCAGCCCTGGCACTTATTTCAGCCCTTGTTTCACACCAGTTGCCAGCAAAGTTTCACTGCCTTATGCTGACAAGGTTGAACTTGGAGCTGTTCAAACAAGTACCTCATTTGAAATGCCAGGGTGAGATGTTCAACCTATAGATGAAAGCCTTTGAACTAAAGACAGTGGAAGTGACTTCTACAGAACAATGAGCTTCACTCAGCTAGAGCAGCATGCTGAGAAAATAACTGAATAGACAACTAGAAAGGGCAATTCAAGTGTCCATCTTCCTGAGAATAGCCAGGACAAAGTGCTTTTTGTTTCTGCCTTTGAGATCTCAACAAATCAAAAATAGATTAAGTGTGCTAGCAGACTAGCTTCTACCTCAGGCTGATACATGATCTCATGGAAGAGATCTGCCAATGCTCTGAAGTAACTTACACCAGAGCAAACAGCAATGCATATGTTCTGTTTGTCTTGCAGGAGGCTTGAAGCAAGTCATGCCCCCTCAGCATTTCCATAAGCCAACAGGTACCAGCTATTTTACTTTGTCAAGAGAAAATAAAGCCTCAAAAAAAATATATATGTAGGACCCAGCTGTGTAGGTATTAAAACACCTCAAGTAACAATTACTTGTCTTGTTAGAGCCAGGGGGAGTATCTGCTGGAGTAGTTACCAATGAAAGCTTCCTAGTTCAAGGAACAGGCTCTGAAATACTTATGTTTGTCTTCTGTATATTTTTTATTTAACCTTGCTAAGTTCTCCAGAATTTTTTTTTTTGCAGCTCAGTGACGAAAACAGTTACTGAATAACTTTCCAGTATGAAGTTTCAGTGCATTAATTCTCCCTACTGAATTCAATACACAGCAACCTCAACAGCCTCAAATCCAATAACCCACCACTCCATAACCCACCCAGCCTAAGCACAAGTTATCTGAAAAACACACACATATTTATCAAGTAACATATCAAAGCTGACCACAAATACTAAAGAAAAGCCAGCGATTCAACTGTTTCAGTTAACAATTAATAAAATAGTCCTGAGAAAGAGGAATGTCTCTGCTTCTACTTCCTACATAAATCTTGAGTACAGCCCAAGTAGCACCACAGGTACATAACCCAGTGCCAGCCAGCAGTGGAGGCAAACCCTAGGAGAGCTGCATGTTCTGCACGTGACTCTGAAGCACAGTTTGGCCAAGATACAGAGCAGTTCTGGGGCTGCATTTTCTGACCAATAACTTGAGCAGCAACAGCTTACCTTTCCAGCACACAGGCCTTCCTCTACCAGAAGTTCAGCCCAACACCCCAGTGCTGTAAGGCTCACAGCATTCTTAACTCTGGAGTCACAATCCACACAGCAGCCCTATTACGCCGCACCTATGCTAGGCCACAGCATGTCAGCAGCACTCTGCCTAGGGAAGGCTGCTGTAAGCCAGTAACTTTAGGGTAAGGACCATTTTATGTAGAGAAGAAAAAAGTACTGCAGAAGCACTTAACAGATTTACTTGCAGCAACCTTCATCGAGAAGCAGCATCAATAGATGGAGACAATGCTGAAATAAAGGTTAAGTCGCAGATTTCTACCATAAATCTGTCTGCAAGGAAGGCTGTGTCACTTGTGTCAAGGAACTAAAACACTGGAAAGAGGAGAAAGAACCACATTTGAGTTGTGGTGAACTTAATTCACCTTAACTCCCAACCCACACCCTCAGTATGAGCAATGTTTCTGCAAAAGCTTTTTCTGTGAAAGCTACCTCAAAATATTAAGAAAAAATCTACAGTTTTAGACAAAACCCCCTGCTACTTCTCATCAAGCACTTAATTTTAAAATTATTTCACACACCCAGTATTTGTTACAATATTCAGCCACCCAATTTTGTTTAGATGAGACATTAGTAAGGACATTCCCCCATCCTTCCCCAAAAAGAAAGCCTGTAAAATTGACTTCAGATCACCATGAAATATATCACTTCCAAGATAAGGCTGACGTTAGACACTCTTCATCTCAGAAATATTTGGATAAATCTCCAGGGTTTCACAGGGGAAAAACTCACCGGAAGACCAACTCCTAAATCCTACATTAGAAGTTTAGCACTGTACATAAACAGAACTGAAGAATAAAAAGGTGTAACAAGATACAGCTGCTTGTTCACCACAGGTCACACATGCTTCTTTCTGTTAAGGGAAAAAAACTTACCTACCCAGTAAGTTCAGAGTGACACACACCTTGGTATTTAAATAGCTGAGATCTAGAGATGTAGGACATAGGTGAGTAAGTAGGAGCTAGCTCTAAACAAATGCAGGTTTTAACAGGATAAATTCCTATTCTATACTTCCAGAGTTTAAAGGTTACAAAAAGCCCTACATTGGAGGAACAGATCAGCACCAGGCAACAAGCTTTTTATAACACAGCAAAGATGCTCTGAATTCCATTTAGAGGCCAAGCTGTCACTCACTCATACAGCATGATGTATGGATCCCCACTTTCACAGAAAGATTCACAACTTTCTCTTCCACGTTCACATATGCACCAAACTATCACTATCACCTTATTTCAACTCTCTTGGCTTTGGTTAAAGCATTATTAAAAAAATCAAAGTAACCAAGTCATGAGCATGATTTCTGAGGGATTACAGGTAGAGTGGCTCTTCAGGAGTCAGCTAACAAGCAGCAGATTCTCAAGACAAGTTTCAATCCACCACATTTGTTTCAACATGTACAAACGCTGCTAGGTCAAGTCTTTCAACAATACTTAGCAGTCTCTCACCTAAAGGAGAATACAATGGCAAAGCCTGACTAATTGCTGCTGAAATATGGTCTGGTTGTGTTTTCATTTGCTAGCATGATGGATGTACCAAGTTGTTTCAGTACAATTGATCTTCGTTCAGCTGAACAAGCCTTCTCTAAATTGCCCCTAGGGCATTCCTTCACCTTTTGCATTTTAGTTAGCTGCAAACAGCTGATCAGATCTTACCAATCCACACAGAGACCTTATTCTTCTCCTAAGTTTTCCAGAGTGAAACAGGAGGCTTGAAATTCTAGAAAACAGGTGCTAAAAATCTGGTTTGAAGTTTACTGTTCATCAGTTCATGGAAGTTCAAAAGCTGACCTTTTACAAGCTGTAAAAAAACCCAGCTGGCTACATCTGTAGCTGCAGCACAAATGTGCTTCCCAGCAACATCTTCAGATTCCTAAAAACTCTTTCCAGCCATAAAGACACCGAGGCTCACCAACCCACCTGAACAGACCTGAGCATTCTCTGCACCTGCAGAAGGAGCTACTGTGCTCCAAGCCCAGTCCGGAAATTCAAACAAGCTCTTAGATTTAATTGTCTTGGCAAGAGTCAGGATAAAAATGGTGAAGTTTAAGCACATAAATTAGTTTCTAGAGGGATTTTGGGCATTAGGCCTTTCTTTAAACTGTAAGCTTTAAGTAGATTCTCCCCAGTCCACCTGCTTACTTCTAACATGGTAACACTTGAACCAAAACACTTGAGTCCATTTTAGTTCTTTTCATGATACAAGTCATTTAAGACTGACTTCTTCTGAGAAGGCACATTTTTACTTATCACCCCTCACCTTTGGTAAGAGAAGCTGGTTTAGTTCAATAACAAATGCTAGCGAGCTGGCAGTGTATTTGTAGAATCATTCTTTCTTAACCAGCATACTGCTCGGTCTGCTGGGACTGACACATAGGAGGAGCAAGTGTTTGAGAATGAACACTGATTTTTGTTGAAGGAACCAGAAAAAATAGCAGCTGCAACTGAGAAATTGAAAGGGGGCAAGTTAGATTAAGACGTAGTGCAATTTTGGGGCCCTTAAATATGTTCAGGTACACAAGGATGGGCCCCACTAGGTCTCGAATTTGCATGCCACAATTTGGGTCTAGTAGCACCAAACATGCTAGAAGCAGCAAAGGAATTGTGTTCAGCAAGTGCATCTGTGAGCTGTGGTCTGGCCTCCAGCAGTTGTACCTACTGCTGAGGGCTCAGAAAGCTGGACAACAACTTCAAATAGTCATCTTTAGGAAAATAAGCTACAGAGCACAGCAGCATGCTACTTACCCTTTAGTGAGCTGCCAAACTGTTTCCTCCCCAACCAGAACAAATCAAGTTGTCTTATGCAAGAGGAAAAGTCTTCATACCTTTGTGCTGAATGAGAATATAGCAGTCTAAGGAATGATGCAATAGCACTATTAGTTTTAATAGGACTGCTCTCTGGGTGTTACCCTCAGAAAGGATGGGAGCACCTAAATTTGTACCTTATGCAAACAGCTTATTAAAAGGCTAGTCTAAAAAAAATGAAAGCAAGACATGGGTCCTATTGTCCTTGATATACCAATCTTACACAAGTCAAACCAAGCAAAGTCCTTTCGTCCTTTGCCCACAACTCCCCAGGCTGAGTCCTCCACACAAACACCACACCCAGGCAGTACAGTGCCAGTAATGAACCTAACTACCCTCTGTAGGTAAGCATCATCTCAAGCAGGTTTCAAGACTGCTTCCTACTCCATGACAATTACAACAGCATGTTTGGCATTGCTTTTTCTCTCAGCAAATTACTAAGGAATTCCCATCCTTAGACCCTTCCACTGTTAGCTTATCACCAAGCTTTCAAGAGTTCATAGGAAGAAGTGCCTGTAAGACAAAAACATTGCAGAGGAGTTAGAATGACCTAGCAGTTGAAAGTTAGACAGCTCCCAAACCAGCCTACCAGTCAACACTTGAGAAGCAAAAGATAATTTGCCTGGAGTAATGAGCTAAGTATAGAGCCACCAGGACTGGAACTCCACAATTATTTTTGCATTTCTTTTGATGCAAGCAAAGAGCTCAGGAAGAAGCAGGCTCCAGCTGCTAGTAAAATCAGTTACTGAAGCTGCTCCAAGCAAAGCAACCATGTCCTGGCCCTCAACCTACCAAATTCTGCAAAAGCAAGACCAAGAGTCAAGATCAGCATCTTCTAAATCACTGTTTCATTCTTTCTTATGACCCTCAGTTCGTTACCATGTTTCAGCATTCTAAGGAATCCCATTCTATTTTAGAAAACTCCAACATACTCATCTTGCCCTGGTCTCTCCCCAGATCAGCATTTAGCAGATTGCCTCATCAATTATCACCGTTCTTCCTAGGACTTAAAAGTTAAAATTCCAGCTTGACATGTGGAAACATTTTGGTTTCAGTTGTTAAAGCCTGCAGAACTGAAAGGGGGGAACACTACCATGACAGTGATCAGGCACGATATTACTATTGCGCAGCTATACAAAAAGCTACTCTTTTCTGAAATTATCTGTTAATTAATATTTATTATTATTTTACTTTAACAGGAGTTTATGCGTATTATTTACACAGCTACATATCCATTGATGTCCCACATGGCCACAGATTCTGAAAGGAGGACCTTTTACTACCTGTACCACCACAGTTTTCCTGCAAGGCAGGTTGCATACAAGCACCCTAACACATTGTTGAAGCATCTGTAGGTACACTGGATAGGTATATTATTGGTATACTGAAGTTGTAGTTCTTTTGACTGTGAACTAGGAGGCTTAGAGCAGAAATCTGATCTCCTTCCTTACAAGTCTAACTTGTAAGGATCAGATACTTTCCCTTTGTTTTGCTAGAACACAACTTAGCAACAAAGAATTAAAAACTTAGACTTGGACCTCCAAATCTGAGGCTTTCCATGTGGCTTCTTCCTGCAGTCCAAATTTACTCATCTGTTATATACAGGGATGCTCTGCAGCAGTGAAGTACATTAACCAAACACCTCCAAATCATGTGATACTCATGCTTGAGTCTGAAGGGATTAAGAGATTCCAGTCCAAAGTAAAAGAAAACAAGCGCACCATTGTATTCTGCATTAGAAAACAGCTATGCCTTGACCATAATCCATTAGTCAAACCTACAAGGAAAGCCCAGACCTCAAAATATTTACCTTGCTCCATCTTCCTTTTTCTTAAGAGTTTAGATTTTCCCAAAGCGCAAAAAGGTGCATTCTTTTGGAAGTTAACTCAAATAAAGGTTCACTGAACATAGACAAAGATGGTAATTTAATTATAATGGGTATCCAACCAGAATATAATGCCCTGTTCACAGCAAATTCCTGCTACCAGCAGTGAGGGAAAATTAAGAATCTGAATTCTCAAATGTACTCATGACTAGCATGTCCAATCACCACACAATTAAAGAACAGGAGTACTTAATTGTAAAGATGAACACTTGTTCGATAAGGATTAGTCATTAATTTGATGAAAAGCTTACCCACTCTTAAAAAACACATGCACAGTGCTTAGATGGGAAGTAATAAAACATCTGCAGGCTCAGGGAATAAACTTGCAACTTTACATTAAGTACACTTCACTTGCTTTCAGCTTCCATTTATTAAAGGCAAATAATCAAAATAACCCAGAATTGCAATCTGCTTAGACACTTTAGTCATGTTTTTTGGATCAAAAGTTTAACAATGCTTAGATTACACCAACATAGTTGTTCTCAGAAGCAAAAAAGTAAACAAGGCAAACTCAAATAGAATAAACGCAAAGCTATCAGCTCACAACACAAAAATCCTTCCACTCTACTCAGGCAATAGCAAACTTTGACAGCAGAACACAAAGCAATGTCTTCACATCAGTTTCCAAGCAGAGTTGCTCTGTGATATGGCTGGTGAGCTTTCTTCTCGTAGCTTCTCATTTTGGATCATCTGTTCTTTGTCAGGAGATCAAGTATTTTAAAAGTTTAAACCCACAGAACAGTAAGAGTCAGCTTCAGCAACAGCAGTTTTGAAAGTTAGAGAAGATATTGAAGGCTAGAGGCAAGTAGAACCAAAGACAGTTCTCAGTTGCAACAAATCCAGAATCAGGTCTGGAAAAGTCTCAAAGCAGCACCCTATCAAGGATGCAACAAACTGTAATTAAACTTTTACAGCATCTCATTTTATCTCTGGTTTATGTTTCAATGATAGCAATTACAAGTTTACAGATAGCAACGCAATAAGTGAAGCTTTCACGGGTACACATTTAGGTCAACTGCGGCTACAAGAGATGAAATCAGACAGCCACAGCAGCTACCTCACTCCCTTTTCCTGATCTACTTGCACAGAGAACAAGGTGACTCAGGCTGCTGGTCCCCTTCTACCTACCAGATAGGAAATTCCAGGGAATCCTACCAATTCCAAACCTGTCTGCAACCACTCCCATGAGAAGCTTTGGACTTAAATTTTGAGAGCACAAAGTGATAGCACAAGCAGTAAGACAGAGCTTAACACTAGAGCAACAGACATGATCATTCTAACATTTCCATACAGCAACATCGGGGCTACACTTCAGAAGTACTGGAAGTCATCTTACCCATGGAACATGGCCTGTAAAACGTTCAAGGCATTAAGACTCTTCAGACACAAGCAGTTGCAGTGGTACAGTAGGTACAAGTAAATGTTTCTTGATCTCCCCAAGTGCTCAGTCTGTTACCATTTCTTTCATTCAGTCTTTAGTTTCATAAAACTCAATACTGTCAGCTACATATTCTAGCAAATAACCAAAATCAAAATTCCAGCAGTCCACCCCTCTCTGATAATGGCAAAGAGCCAAGGAAAGACCTAAGTTTGCATCTGTTTTCTGAAATCCTGCCACCAGCTGTACAGAAACCTCCCCAAAAAATAAGAATTTTGCTTGTGCAGAAGAGTCAAACCAGAGAAACCAAGGAGTCATACTCACAGGACTCAGAAGGCTTGTGATTCTCATCACCCCTACACAAAAGGCTGCTCACAGGGTGAGCTGGGCAGACAGCAAACGCAACACCCTGCAGGCAAGTCCTGCCTGTGCTCTGCACTCTGACAGCAGTCAGAAAGCCAACCAAGTGCATCTTGTCTTCACAGACTTGACTTCAACCTATGCCTTTCAGCACAGAGACAGACATTTCTGTCCTCTCCTCATACGGGTGGTGGGGAGCAGCTCCCCCAGGCACATCCACTAGTGCAGAAACAGCACTAGAGAGCACAGTCCCACTCTGTCAAGAGTCTGCCTTTTCCCAATTGATACAGAAGTCAAAACCTTATTTTAAAGGCAGAGGGAAAGAAAGACTATTTTTATTTCTTCCTAAGCTCCATTCTTTCAGGTAACACCATAGAATTAATGCTTTGATTACAGCCCTAGTTTCTAGTCCCAAAGTTGGAGAAGCAAATGAGGCTCACAAAAGGGCAATAGAAAACCGTTCTAACAGTGTTTCTATAAATAATGTCTATACCAGTGCATAAATCCCTGGTATTAAAAAGAAAAGCTACAAAGACTTAGTTACGGCAATGCAGCAGTCTTCCTCCACAAATTCAACTTGCAGCACATTACTTCCTCCCATACTAAGTATATATTGTAGGAATAAACCCTGCAGAGTACCAGAACAACCAAAAATACTTAGAGGCTGTTAGACTTATGCACAAGAGACCTCATCCTACAGGCAAGCACCCTAGAGATCTGCATTTCAAGTTATTTTATAGTCTTGGTTAAAGCATGATGAAAACCTTTCCACGATCTTAAAATAGCATAAGAGACTACAAACAAGAGAGCCTTTGGTAGCAGTCTTATCAGTGGGGATAGTGTGCTCACAGCATGGGAGAAGTGCATACAGGTAGCAAGTTACTTTGACTGTTTCCCTGAGAAGTAGAAAGCTAAGGTTAAAGTGAAAAGCATTTTCCAATTCTTTTTCCCCAACAAGGGCTAAACAAAGTAGGACCTGAGCAGGTAGATCCTGCACATCTGCCAGAAACTGCACCAGTAAAGAACAACTTTAGTTCTGAAATTAAAACAATACAAAAAATTCAGCTCAAGATATCCAACATTTCCCAAGTACATTCAGTCTTGAGCTTACTAGGTGCCTGCAGCTGTAGATCCATGTACCTGCAGAACTGCCACAGCTCAAGAAACCAAGTACCTAAATCCTGCTTCTCCCTCACAGGATCCAAAAGGTATGCCAATCAGCCCAGACCTTCTCAGGGACCTAATCCAGCAGGCAGAAAAGCACAGTTAAAACGACTCTTCCTGTAACCAAATCAAAATGCAATCACAACTTATTTTAAAGCTCTGCCAGAAGATAAAAAAAGACAGCACTGTAAGCGCTGTAGCATTCATGTGCTTGCCCATGAAGCGGAAGAGCTTTCTAGCTCTCCACAGACTGGAGGCTTCTGCTTATTCTCCCCAGAAGTGCACACGTCCAAGCCACCACACTAGAGGACATTCTGTGGAGAAGCCCTATCAAATCCAATGGAAAGTGGCACACTGCACAAAAATCCAGGAGCAACCAGACTAAAATCAAGCGGGTGGGAGCATGGAACACACAGCTTGAAATCAATACACATGGCAGTAAGGACGACAAGTTAAGATACCAAGGTTCAAGTCTCAGAAGACATCTTTCCTTCTATGCCATGTGTGGAAGTTAAGGCCCATAGTCGCTTGCCTTGCTGCCCAAACCCCTGGACGTTCCCCATTTCAGCTCCCACTGTAGGAGCACACCCCAGTCACAGTGATCTGTTCCAACTGCCCGCCCTTTCAAACACCCAGCTCTTTCCAAGGAGCCTTTGACCAACATCAAGCTTCTGATTTCATTCTAGCTTCAAGCTAGCTCCATAGGTGACAAGATAATTTTCCACGCTAAGCTCAGACTTCACTGCTAGCACTTGCTGCAATGCTTCACAAGATGCCAAAGTCCCTGAAGCTGACCAGTACCACACTACTCACACACCGGAAAATAATTTGATAAAGAACTGATGTCACAGAAGTCAGTAAAAGCATCAGCTAGATCAGCATCTCAAATAAAAGCTGTCAACATAACAACTAACTTCATTTTCATCAGGGCTAGCCAGTCCATCACAATGTACACAGTGAGATGTGCTGAGCAAGGCAAAAAGACAACTTGCTTTGTCTTCTCTAAGGCTTGGCTTTTTTCTCTTCTATCTACTTTCAGCTAACAATGAACAGCAAAATTACACATTGAAGTATTTGCAATTCAATATTTTGGGGGGGTTGTCTCTCAAAAAAGGGGTTTAATACTAAAGACCTAGCAGCATGTTACAGAGGCCACTATTCAATCTACTGCTTCATTACTGGTATGACTGGTAGCTGGTACAACAGCCTGCCCCCAAGCCATCCTATCAATGCTGCTTTACAGCTTCTCACTTCATCCCAAGTCAAGAGGAAAATAAATTTACAGAAATTAGTCTGTTTAAGTTCCACTAGAATCTTGTTCAGGGTATTAACTTTTGAAAGAGTGGTAGTGCTTCAATACAGCAGCTTGATACTGCAGCTAAAATTGTGCACTTAAAGGCCATCCAGTTTCAAGTAGTCCAAAATCCAACTCTTGTACAGATGGCAAACCACCACCTATTTGTTCATTGTTCTGGTGGTTGTATTTTTTTAATCCACCTTTGGAATGGGTTCCACCAGCTACATGGTAGCTATTACAATGTCACTTGTTCACTCACACATATACATAACACACAAAGGTAGGAAAAAGACATAAAACTGCATCATAGTTGCAACAAAGCTTGCTGTTTTCAGCATTAACACCCATGAGGGACACCACCTCCTCAAAACTCTGTTGCCCCCTCCCAGTAAGAGCATCACTTCCAGCTAACAGCTTAATTCACATGTCAAGCCAACTACTTGGGATTCAGATTACCATTCAGAGGTGTTTCAGAATATGAACCACATCTAGGTATCAACAACTGTATTTTAAGTTAAGGCTGTAAAAACATGCTTTTAGATGGACATCAGTGACTCCAGAAAGATCTTATCCATTTCAACTGACATTCCAGAAAGGTGCCTGCTTTGCTCCTCCTCCCCAGCTCACTTTGCATGGTGTGGAGCTGCAGTTCTGATGATACCTACTCAAAGTGAACAGAGCACCTCTAGCACAAAGCAACACAGCCCAGATACTTCTTAATGGGCTGAACACAAAAGATACCACTGGTTTCAACAAGACAGGGCCACACTTCCCTACTCTTGCCTCTAGTTCTGACCAGGAGAGACTGACTTGAGGCCTTCCTATGTGATAAAAACACAACCTCCCAGATTCGCTACAGCCAGTGGGGGTTTGACTCCTTAACACCACTACCAGCAACTACCAAACAGGTCTGGGCTATTCATGCTCTAGCATACAATTAGATTTCTGTGGCAGCAAGTACATTCTGTCAGTCCTCCACTATTTGCCCCAAAGCAAGGGGACAGTCTTGGCTGTTTGTTACCAGCTACACTCCACCTAAGGACAGCTGACACCAGGCAATGCTGCAGATTGTGACCTCTGCCCACCCCACAAGGAGCAGACACAAAAAGCTGACATACATACAAGTTGATACACCTATCTGGACACAGCAACCTCACTTCATAAAGAAGCAATGCATCCAAGGTAGAAGTCATAATGCATCAGGAGTCAAAGTCTTCCATTCTTTACTGGGCACAGCAGGCTCAGTAAAAAGTCAGTGCTTCAAATTCCTGAATTAGGATTAACTTCACTTTTAGGATATTCATGCAGCTCAGTCACCATGAGATTCTGAAGTACCACAAAGACCTTTTAACAATCCACTGAATTCACAAGGAATACAACATGAAATGAGTGCTATGCTTATTCCTGAAGTTCGTCTGACAGCACTAGAAAGTTACAGCACCACTGTCTAGAATAGTGGACTCATGAAGCTCATTTCTCACAGTTAAAACCAATATGGTATCTAACAGGCACATCTTTACACCACCAGCTACTCCAGCTAGAGACAGATGCAGAGCACGTCACAGCTTAGACAATTTAATACTCAGAAGCTTCTTTTGAAAGAAACGTAACTTACATTGATTCAGCCAGTAGAAGCAACCATAAAACAAGGGTGTATTCAAGTATCAGCACTTCTCATTCTAGCCTACAATTTGATAAGCACCAGTGCACTGTGTGGAGTCACATGCTCTGGAAGACACCACTGATACCAAGAAGAGACCTATCACCTTCTATCTGGGTACACATCCCAGTAGGACGTAGGAGGCTACCACAGCAGGCACAGCCACCACATCCCTTTGACCTCTGCAGGCGAAAGGATCTCAGACTTTGTGCTGGATACTAACCCAGTTCCTCCGATCCACTCCATGGAGTCAATTCCTTCTTCCTTGCTACAGCAGACTTGTCAGGCTTCTCCCTATTACTCCAGCAGCCTAACACCACCTTTCTCCTTAAATTACTGCTTTCTTAAGGGTTAACTCCCAGCAAAGCTCATCATAGCCACGTTCCTCCTACTCTTGAAAGGCTGACAACATACTTCTCTCCACCATCCTGGGTTGTATGTAGGTGGAACAAGATCTGAGATAAAATACTGTGTTCTCTTATCTTCAGATGCTTGGACATGTTCCATTCTCATCTCCTCCACCTGGGCCTGGTCATTTTTATGAAAAACTCACCCAACTGACCTAGTCCACCACCTTGGTATCATTTGTGGGTTGCATAGCATTACGCAGTCTAACACTGATATTTCAATGATTTTTAGTGCGGTTATTATAATGGATATTAACAGTACCCTAAATAGGTCCATGTAACACTGGTGGCAAGACAACTAAGCCTGATTCTCAGTACAGCACTGCTATAATTTGAAGTAGGACAAGAGCAACTTTTAGTACAAACACTCAAACCCCACCACCACTGCTCAACATTGTTTCTGCACATTCACCCCCCTCAAACTCCAAAGCACATACACAGCAATACTTGTCACGAAGCATTTTAGAATCCCATGCCCTGCCTTTACTTATCTGCAGAAAGTTTCAACACTTACAGTTCACAGTATTTCCTGTACTATGAAAGAAAGCACTTTTCTATCTTCCAAATCCACTGTGATCAGCAACAGCTGAAGCAATGCAGATATCAGATGTCAGCCTCCCCACCTCAGGTTGTCCACAATCACTCCTTCATAAAAACTCCTTCGCCACCACCAAAAACTTAATTTTCAAATACTACAGCACGTGCTTTACTAAGAGACAAAAGGCACCTCAGCACTCTATCTCACACTCAGAGCAGGACAGGTATTACAAGAAACCTGCTATGGTTCCTTCAGTTGCACCACCACCCCTTCCCAATGGGCTCACCTAGGCGTTTAAATACACCCTTATATTCACCATGAAGCCAGGCTGTACCTCTACACTCAGCACTGCCTGACATGATTCACTGTACCAGCTCTTTTCTTCTAAAAGAAAGCCTTACTGCACACAGGGCTCATCACACAAGAAAACTGACAGATGAAACATGCAGAAGTGGCTATCAGACTTGAAGTCTGCAAATGTTACAAGTTCATACTCAGCCTTCCCCCCAGTGTGGAGAACGTGTATGAGAAGAAAAGAACTTGGTTTCCTGTGCAGAGAGATGTGAAAGAACCTGAGGTGTCATCTGTTGAAAAAACAACACTCCCCAAAAGAACAAACAGAAGAGGGAACAACTTCAGCACAAAACCTTAAACTCCATGTTTAGGGGAGAACGGGAAAGCAAAACACTACTCACCAGAGAAGGACAACACCTGCTCAGATCCCATCAAAAGAACAGGACTGTTAAGAGGAAGACGAGGAAGACGCACAATTAAAGCCCCAAGACTATGTCAATAAAAAGCCTCAACAAGCCTCACTTCCAGAGGGAATGGGTATTTTGGCCCCATGCACAAGGACGGCTGAACACAACTGACACCGCGGCCAAAGCAGGAGGAGAAGCCGAGCACGGGACCGAGGCTGCCAGAGGCATGAGGCGATTCCTCAGCTCAGCTACACCAGCAACAGGGAGACAGCCACCCCCGCGGAACGGCCAGGGAGGCGGCTGGCGCCAGGTGAGGCCCACAGGCCACGACCACCAGCAGCGGCCAAGCGGGGAGCCCACCCTCCCCAGCCCCGACAGCCCGAACCCCTCAGCGAAGGGACGCGCCGTCACCCCGCGGGCGCGCCGCCGCCCGGAACGGCACCTCTGTCCGCCCGGGGAGGAGGCCGCCGCCACCCTCGGCGCCGAGCGACTGCCTCAGCTCGCCACCTTCTCCGGCGACGGCCCCGACCGAGCAGAGCGGAGCAGGAAGAACCAGCGCCGGGGCCCCGCCGCCGCCCCTCACCCTGCGGGCCGAGGGGGGCGTGCCGGGCCGCGGCCCCGCAGCTGACAGCCCGGCCGCCCTCCTCCAGGCCCCGGCCCGGCAGGCCGGCCCACCCCACCGCAAGACACCGGACGAGCCCGGACGTCCCCCCGGCTCCTTACCGTGGGGCAGGGCATGGCGCGGAGCCCCCACATCCCCTCCCGGGGCGCGGCCTCCTGCCTGGGCCGGGGTCGCTGGGCTCCTGGCTGCCTCCGCCGCCTCTCACAGCCACAACAACATGGCGGCCGCACGGGACGCGGACACGGCAGGGCCAGGCGCGCGCCCGACGACACCGCCGCCGCCGCCTCCTCCTCCTCGGGGCGGGGCCGGGCGCGCGCCGTTCCCGCCCTCCGCGGCCCAGCCGCCGCGGGCGGGGGTCGGTGCCCCCGCCCCGGTGTGAGGCGAAGTGACGGCGGGAGGGGCAGCACCGCGCTCCGCAGGACTCCCCCCGGGGAGGAGGCCGGGCAGGGCGGCAGCCATACCGACAGCCCCACAGCAGGTGAAGCAGATGTGCCCCTTCCTCCTTTTATAACCCCGTGAGGGGGCTGCGGCCGGCCTCACCCCGGGTCCTGGCAGCGCGAGCGGCTCTGGGGCAGGAGGCGCGATGCGGTGGCAGAGTGGCCCAGGAGAAGGCTTTGAGGCTGCCTGGGCCAGCCTGTGAGGCAGGTACTAGGGGAGGTGGGCTGGAGTTGGGAGTTGGGCGTTGGGTGCTGAGGGAAGCCCAGGTGAGCCGAGGGGTACCCGTGCCCTGTAGCCTCCCCTGGCAGCCGGACCTGCAGTCCTCAGGAGTCCTCCAAAAGCCGTGCGTCCCTTGGAGAAACATCCTGCCTGACTATAAAAGCCACTATTGCGCACAAGGCCTTCTGGCCAATGCTTTCTTCCTTTGCTTTTGTGACATTCAGCTCAGCTGTAAGAACATGTGTGGCCCCGTGCCATCAGTAGATGGACGGTCCAAGTCACCCTGAGCAGCTCGCAGCTCCTAGAGCATGAGGTAATGGAGAGTGGGGAGCCAATGCAGGGCACAAGGGCCAAAAAATACATGGAAATTGAGAGACAAGTGATAAAGCGAAAGGGATAATATGAGCGTTAAGCAACAGAAAGGCACAAGAAAGCTTGGGAGACAAATGACAGTGTCAGAGGTAGCAGGGTATGGTTGGCAGGAAGCGTTGCAGTTTCCAAAATGAAGGTTTAACTAAGCCTTGTGCAATGGAGCTCCTTTTCAGCAACAAGATTTATATCTGGGTTTTGTTGCAAATGTGATGGATCATTAATGCTTTATTTTTATACATATCTTTAATTTACAATACTGTATGTGGGTCAGGTTGTACTTTTGAGAGAGATTTCCACCTGCTCCTCATGTTTGCCTTGATGCGAAATGAAATGCTTGCTCGCAAGTAACTATAAAACATACTCCTAAATTATCCCCAGGACTCTCCCTCTGAGTCCAAGGCTAGTCATTGTAACAGATGGACTTCTGTCTGTCATTAAGTCATGTTTAAGCTAGAAGCAGCGCTAATGTTCAGACAGAACAATACAAAATACAGGATCCCATGTCTGTAAACTCATATATAAGCCATGCAGCAAGTTGTTTTCTAGTTTTGCTCCCTTGGTTGGGGACAGAAAACATTTGAAAGGAAGTTAATCAGCCCCTCTAAAGGGATTTTTTCCAACAACAAGCCATCATCTGAATGCAAATGTGATCTGAAAGTCAATATGTACCTTCCAAGGAACTTTGGACGGAATACAGGTAACTGAAGGGAACATCAGCATTCCTGGCCTGTTTATGCCCAAAAGCAAGGAAAAAATGTTCAGCTGGTATAGCCGTATCTGAAAAGGATGTGTGTTGACAGCATCAGGAAGCAGAATATGAATTTTGAAAACTCCCTGTTAAATGGGTGCCTTTTGCAGTATGCCTGGACGGAGATCAAATGTGACCTACTTCGGGAAGCTGAATCCTGGAGACCCGAGGCCTTTGTACAGCAGAACCTGCTGCTTGCTCCTTCTGGTTTTTAAAGAGGGAACTGTCTGGAGTGCCATCACTGTGATGGGAAAAGCTGTGCGCTTCCAGCTGCTTACTTCAGTGACACAGTGTTGTCTTTGGCATATCTTCACCAAGACAGTCAAACACATTGCATGGAGCCTTTCTTGTGTTCCGAGTCACTGCACGTCTTGTGCTCCAAACTGTTTTTCAATAAATATTAGGCATGGACCCATATTAAATTACTTTTGCCTCTGTTTTCTATGATGACTGGGTCAAAGGGTGGTAGCTAATGAGAATTACATTAGGGAAATGGAAATGACTGCACCCAAAGGGAGAGAGCAAGGCCTGTGAGAACCTGTCATGCAGATCAGGGAAGGAGCTGTTCCCAAGCCCACGATTCTGACAGACCTGGAATGTATCCTCATTCATCCAGTACAAAGTTTTGGATTTGTCAGGTTGTGAGGGTGGTAATTATTTACTAAGGAACTAATGAAGCACTATCTGTTTTTAAGCAGGAGGAAGAAAAGCAATCCAGTCATTTAGGCACCTGGTAGTCTGATCCCAAGACCATTAAAAGCTTAGAAAAAAAAATCAAGAAAAAAGTAGTTTGGGACAGACAAGCAAGTGGAAAATAAATTGTGATGTAGCTTTACTAAAAATAGAATCATAGAATCATAGAATGGTCAGGGTTGGAAGGGACCTTAAAGATCATCAAGTCCCACCCCCTGCCATGGGCAGGGTCACCTCTCACCAGCCCAGGCTGCTCAAGGTCCCATCCAACCTGGCCTTGAACACCCCCAGGGAAGGGGCAGCCACCACCTCCCTGGGCACCCTGTGCCAGGGCATCACCACCCTCACAGTGAAGAATTTCTTCCTAATATCCAATCTAAATCTCCCCCTTTCCAATTTAAAACCATTCCCCCTCATCCTATCACTACATGCCCCTCTAAAAAGTCCCTCCCCAGCTTTCCTGCAGGTCCCTTCAGTCACTGGAAGGTGCTATAAGATCTCCATGGAGCTTTCTCTTCTCCAGGTTAGGCAAGTCAAACTCTCTCAGCCTGTCTTCATAGGAGAGGTGCTCCAGCTCTCTGGTCATCTTCATGGCCTCCTCTGGACCCGTAGATTGCATTTAACTAAGATTATACCTTTGATAATTGTTTTCTAGACAATGGATATACAATTAGATTTAATCTAACTGGATTTAATAAGATGAAAACAGTACAACATGGCAAATGTATGGTTCATCTGGGGAGCTGTTTGATTGGGTGGAAAGATAGATTGTGAAGGTGGAGCTGAGCCCCTTAAGAACTGACCTGGAGACTATCAGTAGGTTCAAAAATGTCTTTGATGAATTAATGGAGAACAGCTCCATAAGAAAACAGCTACACGGAAAAGGTATGGAAGTCAGCTCCAGCATGCTCTGAGATTTTTCAGGCAGGACTTGGAACAAAAGGTGAGAGGAAGGTGATGGCATTTGCCAATGGCACAAAGTTGGGAGGCAACGGTGATAGAGAATATGTGTATTGCTGGAAGATCTGGATAACATTGAGTGTTGGCACTTTGGAAATGGGATGAAATTTAATAGTGGAAAGTACAAGGTCACACACTTGGGAATTGCTGCAAGCTGGGAGTTCATCAGTTGGAAATGACAGAAGAAGAGAAAAATCTGGGTATATTTGTTGATCTCCAGATGACTGAGAACTCCCAATATGACACAACTCTGACAAAAAGCAGATATCAATGGAGGTATCTCCAGGAGAAGGGGGAAATGTTAATACAGTCACACAAAGCTCCACTGCAACTTTCTCTGGAATTATGTCTGCAACTCTGGCCACTTTTAATCAAAGGGCACAAACTGAAAATGTGACTGGTTAATAATTACAGGGTAATTATCCTGATTTATCCTTACGTAAGGATCTTTAAATAATTTGTTTAGCCAAAAAGCTGAATGCTGAGAAGGAATACAGTTGTTCTCTGTGAAACTTTAGGGAGTAAACACAGAAGTAAACACACCTCCCTTAAGAGCAAGAGCGATGTTAGTGTGAGAGCAAACAAGTATCCGATGGCCATGAAAAGTCTGGGCTGAAACATGAGAACCCCAGAGCTTCCAACAGTGCAAGTCCTGAGGCTCTGGGTCATCCTTCCCAGAGCTGCCTTACCCTGGTGCAGTTGCGGTCAGCAGCTGAGAACGGCCCCTAAAGACCCAACAAGTCCTGTCCAGAGGTCTCTTGCTGTTTGAGACACAGCCACCAAGTTTCTAGTTGTCATCTTATGAAAAAAAACCCCAGAACAGGCATACTTGATGTGGAAAGATATTCTTTCAAATGTCATTTATTGGCTGTGTTCAGTAAGGACATGTTTAAAATCTGCATGTAGTCATGGTGGAGGCTGACAGCATCCTCTTCTGGATCATCCTGGTCCCTCAGAGCGTTGCCAGCAGGTCAAAGGAGGTGATCCTCTACTCTGCCCTGGTCAGGCCCCACCTGCAGTATCGTGCCCAGTTCTGGGCTCCCCGGCACAAAACAGGGGATCTCCTGGAGAGAGTCCAGAGGAGACTATGGAGATGATGAAGGGCCTGGAGCATCTCCCCTGTGAGGAAAGGCTGAGTGAGCTGGGGCTGTTCAGCCTTAAGAAAAGAAGCCTGAGAGGGGATCTGATCAATGAGTATCAATAACTGAAGGGTGGGACACAGGGGGAAATGGACAGCCTCTTCTCAGTGTCTGTGGGGACAAGACAAGGGGTGATGGCCTCAAGTTGGAGCACAGGGAGTTCTGCACCAATCTGGGGAAGGACTTCTTCCCGGTGAGGGTGAGGAAGCCCTGGGCCAGGCTGCCCAGGGGTGTGTGGAGTCTCCTCTGGAGAGATTCCAGCCCCGTCTGGACACCGACCTGTGTGCCCTGTCCCAGGGACCCTGCTTTGGCAGGGGCTTGGACCTGATGGGCTCTGGAGGTCTCTTCCAACCCCTACAATGCTGTGATTCTCCAGAGGCTGACTCTTGTGCCTATCCTGTGCATGAGATGCAATCCTTGAGCAACCTGTGCCTAGCTCAGCAAGAAACAGCAAAACATCCATGGGGTACTTTCCCTCCCCTGTTCCCATCCAGTACCCTGCAGTGCACATCATCCTTGTGATCAGACAACCCAGCGCAGGCTTTGTGGGCTGCTTCTGTTCTGCTGAAAAACTGACACTAAGGTCAGATACAACTTAAAAAACCAACCACCACACCAAGTCCTGATTCCATAAGAACAGTCAGATCCCGAAATGTGGGGTAGTTTCCTTTTTCAGGATTCCAAACTTGCTTCTTCAGCCAGTTTCTACCCAAAGGCAGCTCTCTTCATCCTTCCTTTTCCATTTTGTCTCTTTTTTGATCTTTTACCTTACCTTGATGTTTTAGTAGCTTTACTCTCTGGTTCCTTTTGCCTGAACAGAACGCTGCGCTCAGACACGTCTCTGACCGCTGTATTTGTCCTGCATTCCTCTTTGTGTAGGTGCTTCCACTCCTTCTGCTCCCATCAGACAAGCAGTTACTTCTCCATTTGCTTAGTCCTCATGGCATGCAGTGAGGACAGCAGGGTCAGCACAGCCAGAGGCTTCCCCTGATTAAAACACGCCAGGTGAGAGGTATCCACTCTGCCAGTCATCCTCATGGGGCCCAAAAAGCGGATGCTCTGACTCATTCCCTTGAAAAGTAGAGGAATAATTTGGAAATAATGAGATTTTTATTACATATCTATCTTTTTTTGTCAGAACATTTTCCATCAGTCTCATTTTAGGGGGTGTTACCTCGTAATAACCCTGGTTTAAAACAAGACGACACTTAGTGATACTCTGCTGGAGGGAAGGTAGAGCAACGGAGCTGTCCTGGCTGTGGCCACACATCAGGACCGTTATTACAGAGTAATCAGAGTTTTGGAGGACTCTGAAAACTTCAGGCTCAGCGGAACAGCTACAAGAATTTTGAGCAAGTCCTGAAACTGGCTTTGAAGAGAGTGTTTCCAGGTGGGAGCACAGCCTGAGCCTGGCTCTGCAAGGACACGTGAACTGGCTGGCACATGAGAACCCAGCTCCATCCAGCCGATCACCCAGAGACATACTATACCCAACTCTGGTGGCAGGAAAGCGTTTCATTACAGATTCTATATTGAACATAGTGGTTCTGCTCAAGTTCATGAGCGCAGAGCTTTGCTCTGTGGATGATGGGTGACACCTTGTTTCTGCAAGGCATTTCTGGACCTGGAAATAAACGCTGAGGACATCGATACTGAAGATAGGCCAGCAGTTCACTGTAGGCAGAGGGTCTTGTTTTATGTCTGCTTAGATATTTTTCTTATACTTAACAAAGACTAATAATCCATATTGCTTGCCTAGTGAGCTCGAAATAAGTAAAATGTTCAAAGTATTTTATACTGAGCATCTTTTTTTGGAAAAGTTAACAACTGCGTGTCGTGTGCTGTGTTGCTACAACAATGGTCCCCCCAAAAAGCTTTTAATAATAAAGCATATATATTTTTCATAATAATCACACTTCAGATCCTTCCTCCTGAAGTTGGTTATTATCCCACCGTACGAAAGAGAAACACCAGGCAGACAGAGGCTAAGCAGCTGAGCAGAGAAGCTGCTTCAAATATCATTTCAAAATGGCTTTATTTTAACTGATTACCATAACTGATAATTCTTTGCACTGCAGAATCATGTTGGTAACCCACTTGGGACTTTGCTGGCTGTAGAAGAGGGAGTTCCCACCCACAGGAACTTGCACCATTCAAGCTCTGAGAAGTTGAGCAACTCCATCGTTCCACCGACTGGTCACAGACACAATGCCCTGCAGAGAATGGACTAAGAAGCATCTTGGGCCAGCCCCAAGCTGAATAAAAAATATCCAGGGATGAGACTTTGTCCTAACAACAGACTCAGAGCAGGTTAATTTGAGTATGTTAGGAAACTGGAATGATGCTTAATAAATTATTGCAGGATCCATCAGGTCAGTAGTTTATCAGAACACAGTCTCTGACTACGAAGAACAAGATGTGGAAGGCTTACAACTTTACCACTTCCGCAAGTCCTTGATAAGCTAATGCATATATCATTAAGATAAAATGTAAAAAAGGAAGAAGGAGAGCTGGGTTGAACAATTGCAAAGCCCAGGGCAAAAACAATTCATCATTATTACTGTAATTGCTTTTCAGCTGCTTAGAAAATACAACAGCCAATTTCCACAACTTTGCAATTTAATACTATGGTTCTATGGATATGGCTTTTCTTTTTTTTTTTTTTTTTTTAGATTGACATTTTCCTCTGGTCATTTCATAACTCTTTCATTATATTTCTATTTTAAAACTGTGTTTAGAAGTGACAGGCCTTCAGGGTTTCCTGTGCCCTCGGACCTGAGTGCAGACGGCACACGGGCGGGCTGCCATCTTCAAACCCTCAGTGCTGTCCTTTTGGGAGGAAGAAAAAGAGGGGACACAGGTTGCCTCGCCTGGTTTGTGTGTGGGGAAGGTCACCCAGCCCTGTCTTGCGGGGACTGTGAGCAAGTGGAACAGCAGCTGCCTTTGCAGCAGAGTACTGTAGCACAGCACTGGTGACAGACCAACAAAGACAATGGTCTGACCCCCGACAGCCCGTTCCTGGGGTCCCTGCAGTGTTTCAATCCTCTTGGTGCTCTTTGCGCTGCTTGAAGTTAAAAGGTTGCTTTTGTGTCTTACCAGTAGCTGAGTCAGGAGTGTCCATACTGCACAAACAGCATCAGGGAGATTCATGGTGGACATCTGTCAAAGCACCGGCAATGCTCCCAGAACCAGGGCATCCTTCCTGGCCTTTGACTTGTGACAGCTGATCATCTGCACGGTTACATTCAGTACCAAGCAACTTCCCTCTGTGAATCACACCGAAGAAGGATCCTTTTGATAAAAGCTCCTTTTCAACAGCTTTTCTCTGGAGAAGTTCTCCATTTCAGGACTGATCTGAAGGGCACTTGCCCAGTAATTTCAGGTGGCTCTGGATCACACCTCGACAGCAGAGCTCAGTGAGCCAAATTCAGTGCTTTGCTTTATCTGTGCAATGGGCCAGAAGTTACCCTGTGGGGCTGCAGCCAGCAGGCTGTGATTTGTGTTAGGATTTCAGGTTGGACTTTTACTGTCGTGAAGTGTTCAAGCTCTCTGGCACGTTGTATGCAGGCAAACAGTAACAACAAAAAACCCAAAACCCACCCCAAAAAAGAGAAACAGTGCTCCAGAAGGGCTCCATGACAGATTTGAAGCCTACTTGGAGTCTGGCCACCGCTGCTCTAGAGGGGAAATAAACAGATGCCTTTGAGAGGGAATCATGTTTCAGGTGCCAGACGTTACCCTCGGCTGAACGATCAAACCTCAGCTCTGACAGTCGCTGGCGTTCTGCTCTGGAGGTGGTTTTGCACAGCATGTTGGTGTCCAAGGGCCTGGCTTGTGTAATGGTGTTTGAGGACTAGAAATAATAAATAATTCATTTCAGAGTTAGTCGTTCAAGAGGCATGGTGGAAGAGCACAGGTTCCCAGCAGCCTGTCGTGACATTTAAAGTGCCAACCAGCAGTGTGGAAGCAATGCGGCCTGTCCCTGCTGCCCTCCCCTTGCGAGTGAGGGAACGCCAGCAATGGGGGGAGCAGGGGGCCCTCAGCTTCCTTCACGGAGCTGATGGAAACCGCGTGGGTGTGTGTCCCACTCCCCATCTGTGGGCACCCCAACGCCGGGGCATGCAGCTGGAAGGCGGGCAGGGAAATCCCAACCATCCGGATGGAGCATGTGAGGGCTTGGACTAGGAGATCAGGAACCACGATGCAGCCCCATTCCCAACGAGCCACATGACGGGGCATGATGTGGGCGCTATTTTAGGAACGGTACCCCTAACTCCAGACCCTGGCCGAGGCTCAGGAGCTCCCCATGGCCAACAGCACCCGCAGCAGTGGCAGTGGGACACGTGCACTCCTGCACCTCTGCTCCCACCGGCCGGCAACGCCGATTCCCGGGGCGTCTGAGCTGGACTAACCTAACCTGCCCTTCGCACCCTCGGCAGGAGCAGCACGCGTCCCGCAGGGCACGGAGCAGCCGAGGCACCGGGGAGGCAGCTGCCACCCCAAGCCAGGGCCGGCCGGGGCTGGGGTCACTGCCGCACTACCTGCTTTAAACGCAGCCCGCAGCCCTGACTCCACACCCGGCGCCGAACCCTGGCCGGAGCCAGACCCGCCTTCCCGCGGCCCCGGGACTGCCTGCCGAGGGGGCGGGGCCGCGCCGGGCACCGCCCTCCCCGGGCTCTTCCGGGGGCACCGGAAGGGCCGTTTGGCCGCGGAAGTGTGGTGCCGGCGGGACGTGGCCGCCCGGTAATAGCGGCGCGGGGCCGGTTGGGGCAGGGCGGTAGCGGCGGGCAGCTCCGGTGCGAGGACGGGGTCTGGTGAGGGGGTGCGGGGAGACATGGCTCGGAGGGACGGCCGAAGCGGCGGGGCTCGGCGTACCTGCAGAGAGGCCCGGCGGGGCCAGGAGGGGGTCGCGGGGCCTTGGGCTGGGGCGGGGGTAGCTGGAGGGTGTGCGGGGCTGCGGGAGAGCGGCTGGGCCGGGGGGTGACCGGGCGGCGCACGGGGAGCGGGGGCTGCGGGGAGCGCCGGGCACGGTGCGGTGGGTGCCCGGCGGGGCCGGGTGGGTGCAGTCGGCTGGATGGAGGCTCTCGAGGTGAAGATGGGGGCTGGTCGTGTCAGAGGAGATAAAGGGGAGATAAAGCGGCAGTCCGGGCTCCGGCCGGCTGTTCCTGTTAGGGGCTGCTGTGTCGCACCTGTCCGCAGCCAGCCTGCCCCGGTGGGTGTCTGGGCCCCAGTGCCCTGCAGACCCGATGATGTCCCCTCAGCCTGGGTGATGTCCCCTCAGCCTGGGTGATGTCCCCTCAGCCTGGGTGATGTCCCCTTGCCCGCGCTCCTTGGCGGGCAGTGGGACCCACGGGCAGAGAACACCCCTGACACTGTGAGATGAAGTTGCCCTGGCTGGAGTCTGGTTTGTTGTGTTGCTTGTCAGGCCTGTTTGGCTCTGTGTGCCTGACATCACAGGCTACAACAAATGTGTTATGTTGTAGTTTAGACCAAAGTTCTTGCGAAGAAAAGCATATGGTAGTGATCAGCAACGATCCTCTCTGTTGAGGTTTTCTGTGCTAAGATTTATTCTCTTCTCCAGCTGCATGAGCTTCAGCCAGGGCCTGTCTTTCCCAGGGTGCTTCTGAGTTGGGCTGGAGGTTTTGACGTTTGACAGGCTTGAGATGGGACACTGGACATGTTGGTTTTTCCCTCGTTTTAAACACATGTTTCTATGTGCAGTGTTTTAAGAGCCAAATTAATAGCTGATGAGAACTGAAAACCAGCTTGGCTTATGCTGCTGCAGATACATGATGGTTTTTTTCCAAAGCAATTCTTTATCATAAAAACTTCAGAATGCTTTTGTCAGTGTTCTAATCTTTAAGCTCCTTTGGAAAAACACAATCACATTAAGTTTTCTAGCCTTATATATTGGCACTGCTGTACTGTATTTTGATACTTTTTTTAAGATTTAACACTAAAATGTTACCTGATGTAATTTTTACCTAAAACTCTAAGCAATGAATTCTCTGGAACTAAAAAGTTCCTCTGTCACTTGCTGTCTGAGCTGTGATCTTGCTCCTGCGTCAGTGTTGCTCATCTGTAGAGAGGCTTCTCTTGTTTTAATTGTTATTCAGCCCAGCCACCTTGCATGCAATTAAATGTACTTAACATGAAACTTCCCCTGAGCCAGCAGTGGTGTCCTGGGCTCCATCAGCAGAGGGGAGGCCAGTGGGACAGGGAGGGGATTGTCCCTCTCTGCTCTGCCCTTGGGAGGCCCCAGCTGGAGTCCTGTGTCCAGAGCTGGGGCTCCCAATACAAGAAAGATGTGGGACTGCTGGAGAGGGGTCAGAGGAGCCCCGGAGATGCTCAGAGGGCTGGAGCAGCTCCCCTATGGAGAGAGGCTGAGGGAGCTGGGCTGGGTCAGCCTGGAGAAGAGAAGGCTGTGGGGGGACCTCATTGCAGCCTGCCAGTCCCTGAAGGGAACAGAGGAACAGGAGGGGAATCAGCTTGTTAAAGGGCAGAGACTGGCAGGACAAGGGGGATGAAGTGAAGCTGGAGGAGGGAAGGGTGAGAGGAGATATTAGGGGGAAGCTCTTTGCAGAGAGAGTGGTGAGGGGCTGGAAGGGGCTGCCCAGAGAGGGGGTGGGTGCCCCATCCCTGGGGGTGTTCAAGGCCAGGTTGGCTGGGGCCCTGGGCAACCTTGTGTAGCTCCAGGCCTGGAGGTTGGTGTCCCTGCCTGTGGCAGGGGGTTGGAGCTCTGTGATCCTTGGGGTCCCTCCCAACCCAGACCAGTCTGGGATTCTATGAAATACGCATATAAGGAGACTTGTGATCTTGGATCTTAATGAGAACATAATTCTTTACTGTTTCACAGAAATCATAATAGTCTAAAACCCCAAGACATGAAAAGCTCTGTCAACCTGTGGATTTTGTTAATATTTGAACTTTTTTAATTGCTTTTGATTTCCACTAAGGTTTGCCTTACGGATAATTTCAGAAATTGAAATATTTCTGATCTTAAAAGTGCTGTTGTAGAACAAGATAGGGTTTTATGAGCATGTGGGGAGTTGGCAGGGGAGAAGCAGGCTGCATTCCATGGGCTCACCCCATGTGCCTTAGCTGGGTGAGCACCAAAAATCTGCTTCTAATAGTCCATTAGCAGGATGTGCTTTGAGTGCCTCTGGTGTGTGATGTCAGGAGACAGACTGCAAAAGCAGAGTTCAGCCCAGCTCCTCAGGAGCCAGGTTTCACTGCCAAGCTCCTTGTCCTGGTTTGGGCTGGGGTAGGGTTCATTTTCTTCCCAGCAGTGGGTATAGTGTGGTGTTTTGGATTCAGGGTGGTAACACACTGATATTTTAGTTGTTGCTGGGTGATATTTACACCAAGTCAAGGACTTTTCAGCTTCTCATCCTGCTCTGCCAGTGTGGGGCTGGGCTGCACAAGGAGCTGGGAGGGGACATGACTGGGACATCTGACCCCAGTGACCAAAGGCATATTCCATCCTGTATGGCATTGTGCTCCATATACAGCTGGGGGGAAGCTGCCCAGGGGTTTAGACTGCAGCTTGGGAACTAGCTGGGCATCAGTGGTCTGCAGGTGGTCAGCGACTGGTCCATTGTGCATCACTTGTGTGTTATTTTTATTATCTCTATTTTCCTTTTCTTACATACTAACCATTAAACCACAACACTCCCATACTAAGCAATGCCCCCAAGTGCATTTTGTTCTCCTGGAAGGTGTTCATGGCCTCTCAGAAGAGGGATGAAGGTCCAGCCTCACAAGAAAACATTTAGATGGTGCATGTGCAGCTGGTTTTTGGTCCCTCAGGGTTTGGTGTTTGGGTGGTGTATAACTGCTCTGCATAAATACATTTCCAGCCACTGTGTGTATGTGTGTTACAGGAGGGTTGTGCTTTTGGTTGACTGACCTTGCAAAATGTATCCTGAGCTGCTTTTGTTTTTCTGTTTGCTGAAGACAGGAACAAGTCATCACGATGCCAGCGCTGCCTCTGGATGAACTCCAGCTGACAGAGAGGGATCCCAAGACAGGGAAGCTGAGAACTTTACCAGCATTGGTGAGCTGTGTTTTTCCTGAAAGCCAAGCAAGGCCTGTAACAAATAACTCTTACGTGTCTGGGAGTGGGCAAAACCAGCCCTTAGCTCAGGATATGATGAAATTTGGTCAGTTTGCCTGTTAAAGCAATTTATTTCTTTGTGTTTTAGTGCATTCAGATAGCCTAGCATTTTATTTCAGTGATGGATGAATGAAAACTTGCTGTGTTCAACACCAGTAGTAAACTGTTCTCCCAGAACTCTTTATTCTTTGAGGAACAGTCCAATTAGTGATGTAACCTTTGCTACAATAGAGAAAATCATAGAATTATGGGTGGTTGGAAGGGACCTCCAGAGCTCATCAGGTCCAACCCCCTGCCAAATCAGGGTCCCTAGGACAGGGCACACAGGTCGGCATCCAGATGGGGCTGGAACATCTCCAGAGAAGGAGACTCTACAATCCTGCTGGATGCTTTGGGGGCTTCTGCAAACTGTGTGAAGATCAGCTCTGTGATAAGTCTGTCCACTTATGGCTTCCTGTGGCTTCAACTTGGTCAAATCAGAAAATGAAATCCACAGTTATGCTTTTCTGGCAGAAATAAGGAGGTGTGGAGATGCCTTCTCCTGGGCATGTTGCAGAAGGGGGACCTGCTGCTAATGTTGCTTGCACATGAGGAAGCTTCCCAGGGCATATAGACTCAGACTGGTGGGGGTTGGTGGGGCCCTCTGGTGATCACCCAGTCCAAACCCCTGTTAAAGCAGGGTCACCTTGAGCAGATCACACAGGATGACATCCAGGCAGGTTTGGGATCTCCCCAGAGAAGGAGACTCCCCAACCTCTCTGGGCAGCCCATCCCTGGGCTCGGGCACCTGCAGAGTGATGGAGTTTTGCCTCATGTTGGGATGGACCTTCCTGTGCTCCAGTTTGTGCCCATTGGCCCTTGTCCTGTCACTGGGCACCACTGAGAAGAGTCTGGCCCTGTCCCCTTGACATCCACCCTTTAGATATTGATAAGCACTAATGAGATCCCCTCTCAGTCTTCTCCAGGCTAAAGAGCCCCATCTGTCACAGCCTCTCCTCATCTGAGAGACGCTCCAAGCCCCTCATCATCCTCATAGCCCTCCCCTGGACTTTCTCCAGTAACTCCTTGTTTGCCTTGAACTGGGGAGCCCAGCGTGGGTTGAGGCAGAGCTCAAAGCTGATGCTCGCTACTCAACATCATTCTTGTTTTAGGATGGGAGTGCAAAGCCTGTTCAGTAACCTTTGAGGAGGATAGTGACATGTTTCTGCCCTGTATTTGGTGGTCATGTTGGTTTGACTTGATGAAATGTTGTGCAAGAACCAGTTTGGAGGTAAAAAAGAGAGTGCAGGCCACGTGGCAAAGGTGTGGGATTAAGCTGTTGCTGTTTGGCTTGAAGGGGGAGAGGATTGCTTTGCAAGGGTTTTGGTTAACAGAAAGCAAGCTGCTGCTCTACCAAATGCTGAAGGGCTGAAAATAGTGCTGATGAGTAAGGATACAAACCCCCTGATCTGCTGCTGTGAAAGGTCAGAAGATGGGAATTCACCAGGGAACTGAATGCCAGATTGTATTAAAGAGGAATTTTGTGTTCGTTTCTTGCAGTTCAGTGAGCAAATGGTAACTGGGCATTCCTGTCACTTGGTCTGTGGTTTTAATCCAGTGTTCTGGCTTTCTGCAGCACCCAGAAATAAAAGCAGATCGGTCTTTTGTGCTATACAGACCACCACCTGTTGTCAGAGACCCTGCTTTAGTGGAGGAATTCTTGGAGCGAGCAAAATTCATTGCAGATGACCTGAACTGGCTTCTGGCTTTGCCTCATGACAAATTTTGGTGCCAGGTAATAATTGTTCTGGGGACAATGGAGAAAAAACATGAACAATTGAGGTGCTTAGAAAAGGCCTGGACTTTAAATCGTTTTCATAGAGACCTGGATATGCTCATTATGTCATCTCTCAAGCATTTTAATTGTAATTCGTGCACCTTTCCATGCAAAGAAAGTACTATTTCCCTATTTCTTTGTGGATTTTGAGTTTGCCTCTATTTAATGTGGATCCTTTTAGAGCTCTGGAGTGTTTTAGAATCACAGAATCATAGAATGGTCTGTGTTGGAAGGGACCCCAAGGGTCACAGAGCTCCAACCCCCTGCCACAGGCAGGGACACCAACCTCCAGGCCTGGAGCTACACAAGGTTGCCCAGCACCCCATCCAACCTGGCCTTGAACACCCCCAGGGACGGGGCACCCACCCTCTCTCTGGGCAGCCTGTTCCAGCCCCTCACCACTCTCTGTGGCAAGAACTTCCCCCTAAGATCTAATTTAGATCGCTGCTAAATGTAACTGGGTTCCCCACGAGTGAGACGTGTGAACGTTTGACATTTCCCTTCTTCCTTCTTGCCTCTCCCTGTGCAAGGTGATATTTGATGAGACGCTGCAGAAATGTCTGGATTCCTACCTGAGCAATGCCCCCCGCAAGTTTGACACCTTGTTAGATTGTCACCCAGGGGTGAGTGACATGCAGAGATGTCTTCATCGGAGTGTCTTCCTGACTTTCCTCAGAATGTCCACTCACAAGGAGTCCAAGGTAAGTATCTCTTGGCCTTGCAGGTGCTCCAGGCTGTGTAGCTTAGGGAAAAAGACAGTTGGAGAATTGATGTTTTTTACTTTGCATGGCCAACTGCATTCCTCTCCCTGGCTGTTTTTATCCATCTGTTTCTCCATATGGATGTGATACTTCAGCTCTGAACTATTCAGTCCTTTCCTAGGAAGTAGAACCAGGCAATCAACTGAGTAATAGCAGGTTAGCCACAAGCAATGTTGTTACACATCGCTGTCAGAGGAGAAATAGCACCTTGGGCTTTGCATGGCTGGGTGGGACAGAAGCTCTTTGGGCCACCAGTAGCCGAGCACTCGCTCCCTCGGTGTCATCTCCACTGTGCTGTGTCACGTAGGCTGCCCTACTACTCGTCTCTCCTTGAACTTTCCCCAAGTTTGGGAGGCCCAGTGAAGTTGCTTTAAATTCCTATTTTCTTGGCATCGTAACTGAAAGATGCACTTGGCCCTAATGGTGAGTGGGGCTCCTGGCAGCAGCAGAGGCGTCTTCACTAGGCCTTTGGGTGGGACGAGTGAGGCACCTTGTGCTGCAGCCATTACTCCCTCGATATCCTCATCAGCTCCTGATGTGCTATTTAGTGATGTGCTGATTCTCCTGATTACCACAGCAGGAACGTTCAGGAGGGTTTGAGGAAAGACTTGGGAGCAGGAGTGGGAGGACTGGGGTGGGGGCAGGCAGGAGGAATGCAGCCTGCAGCTGGCACCGCGTCAGCAACCATACGACACCTCTATGGTGGCTTTCATTCTGGGATCTGATTAAGTCTTACTGCTCTAATGAGGCAGATGAGCATTTGAAACCATTTTAGAGTTGAGTAGTTTGAGGCAGATGAATAGCCCGTTGTGGTGCAGGCAGTCAGCAGTTCTAGAACCTGAACGCAGCCGGCGGAAAGCCGCGTCCCGCTGCCTCAGCGGGGGGATGTACGCACCCGCCTTTCGCTGAAACATGTGCCATCATAAGCAAATCTCTCCTCTGAAAATCCCAAATCACATCTTCTAGCTTGCTTGCTTCTCAGTGGCAGAGGCAGTGGGGTTGCTGTCATCCAGGACTGTAGGAGAGATTCCTTCCACGTCAGGAGTTGCATGTGTTTTGACACAGTCAGTGTATAGAGCTGCAGATCCTGGTTTTCCTTCTGCTCTCGCTGATGCAGTCGTCTTTGGTGCCTTGATTCTGCTCTTCCAGGGTGCAGTAACCTCAGGCTGTGATCTCACATGTATTTTTTTTCAGTGTCAGTGATAGTTAAGTTGTTCCTGTGCCTGGATCCTCACTCCTGCTGCTTTGCTGAGCCATTCTTTGTCAGCTTGGTTGGTTGGTTGAGCGTGTAGTGAGCCAAGTCTGAGAACTGAACAAACTGGAAGTACCTATTTGGTTTAAGTTCAGGTGGATTGCTTGGCTTGATGTTGTAGATGGTGGTGTGGCAGCAACAAGCAGCTGGACTGGGGGGCTGAAGGGCTCTGCAGGACATGGTGTAAGCAGGGTTGCTGCCTTCTAGGAAACCAAATGCTAAATACACCTTTGAGAGACTTTTACAGGCATTGCTACAATGCAGGAGTTCCTGCAGAGTTAGGTAACAGTTTATCCTTTCATTTACTTGTGGCTTTTTTTCTCTCCCTCTAGGATCATTTTATCACTCCCTCTGTCTTTGGAGAAATTATTTACAATAACTTCCTGTTTGACATCCCAAAGATTCTGGATCTCTGTGTGCTTTTTGGAAAAGGAAATGGTCTCCTGCTCCAGAAGATGATCGGTTAGTTAACCCAAGGAGCAGCTTGTCACATTTAGGCTTTTGCTTACTCAGATAATGGCAAGTAACGAGTGGGTTTCTATAGCAGTGTTACTGCTCTGAAAAAGATTTGCTTGGTAGCAGCTAGAGTTGATAATTTCTAGACCAGATGTGAACTTCATTTATGTCAAGGAATGTGTTGTGGCCTGCAGCTTAGCTTTCCTGAGCTGGGCTCGTGGTGTTAGGCATGAACCAAGGCTCAGTTATGCCTCACTGGTTGTTTCCCAGGCCAACTAACTGTGTCCTCAGTTGCTGGAAGAGCACAGCAAGGGCTCCATAAAATCCTGGTAGAGACAGGAAGGGAAAAGCAGGCAGGGAGGGAGGAGGGTCAGGAGGTGGGGCACAGTCCAACTGCTCACGAGTGCTTTTGTTCCCAGAGCTAGGAGCCAAGTGAAACGGGCAACATGAAGCAATCGCTGGTCTGTGAGGTGGGAGAACTTGAAGTTTCAATCCAGGTGTTGATTTATATAGTGCCTTGAAACCACAAAGCACTTCAGAGCGTTGCTCAAGCTGTGCTTACCCCTAGATTTTTCTGGATCTGTACAGCCTTGGTGGCAAGCACATATTAAGCAACACCACAGCCTTGGATGCTCAAACCTGTGTAGGGAGAGAGGGCACGTTGGCTTAGCCTCTGGGTTTATCACAGGGGAGCTAGCTGCACTCTTTAACACCCCCTGAGCACGGATGGAAGAGCACCTAAGCTTGGACAGAGCTCTTCTTCCTGAAGTCTAACCCACTCCGTCTGCAGGTCATGTAGTGAAACTTTTCTCTTTCTGCGGTAGCTATTTGTGTCTCATTTCCAGTTTTACTGACGTGAGGTGTGTTAGAGATCATGTGATGCAGCCAAATTTCCAGACCAGAAAAGCTTTGAGAAGCCTTGCATTTTTGAATCCCTTTATCCTTTCTCAGTAACTTCCACTCTAAATTCATCTATTGAGCTTCTGAGGTGGGACAGAGGCAAGACAAGACAGATAGTTCTCTTTCAGATGTGAAGCTCAGATTATCTGGGTCTTAAAATATTCCAAAGATGACCTGAGTGCATGAATCAGAGGATCACAGAAACCTCATTTGAATTATGCATAAGCTTTAGAGTGCAACTGTGTGCAAGCAACTGTGTTGTTACAGTGAAGGCACGGGCAGTTCTGGTGTGTGATTCATAGCTTGATAAACTTTAGGTTCTTCTCAGGGTGTAAATCTTTCTGAAACCTGTCTCATAACTCTTACCTGTGCTCTGTCCACGCTGGAGAACTCTGTTAATTTTCATAGTCTGAGCAGTAATTCAGAGAAAAGTAGGCAGCCTCAGTGCTTGCTGGGTGAGGATTTATGGCACGCCGTTACTCAGTGGAGTATTTTGTAAAGACAATGAAGTCCTAGTAATATAATAGCAGGTATTACTAAAGCCTCATTACCTTTAAGAAATATTCTGCAGAAGGTTTTCCAGTGTATGCTGAACTGTTATCAGTAATTAAAAGTCAACTCCAGTTGTCAAATAAAGGTGCTGGGAATGTTTAGCGATCGTGTTTGCATTATTCATTGATTCGGCCTCTGGGGCCTGAATCATCTAACACCTCGTTTGCTCTGCTCTGATGAGCATATTCTCATTACCAACTCTCCAGCTGCTCTGGAGAGTCGATGGGCCAGCTTTACAGGGACAGGCCCTGTGCCAGAGCAGAGAAGTCAGCCCGTGTCCTAAGTGGTTATTAGGGGGTGGGGGTGACAGGAATGCTACATGGACATCTTCTGGTACGACTCTGCTTGTTGGCACGAGTATTTGAACTAATGGGAAATGGTCTTCTTCCCTCCTCAGAAAACATCTTCACTCAGCAGCCAAGTTACTTCAGTGACCTGGATGAAACTCTGCCCACTGTCCTCCAGGTACTGCTTTCCTGCTTGGCCCAGGGTGTGGATCCCCTCTGGAAATGGGGCAGGGTTTAGAGGGTGGAAGGGAGCAAACGTGGTCATAGGCAAGCAGAATGTATTTGCTGTTGCTTTCTTTCTCTAGTTTATGCTCACATGTGTCAGGTAGGTTTTGAACCATCATAGAATGGTTTCTGTTGGAAAAGACCTTCAAGATCATTGAATCAAACCATCTCTTCAGTGTTAGATAATGTCACCAAGTACAACGTCTCCTCCTCTTCTAAACATCTCCTCTTATTTGAAACACCTCCAGGGATGGTGACTCACCCACCTCCCTGGGCAGCCTGTTCCAATATCTGACAGCCCTTGAAATTGTTCCTAATATCCAGCCTAAACTTCCCCTGATGCAACTTCAGGCTGTTTCCCCTTGTCCTGTCACTAGCTACCAGGGAGAAGAGACCGACCCTCACCTCACTACAACCACCTTTTAGGTAGCTGTAGAGAGTGCTGAGATCTCCCTTCAGCCTCCTTTTCTCCAGACTAAACAACCCCAGCTCCCTCAGCTGCTCCTCCTAAGATTGTCTTCTAAACCCTTCACCAGACTTGCAGCCCTTCTCTGGACATGCTCAAGCATCCATGTCCTTGTAGTGAGGGGCCCAGGGGGTCAGTGTTAATGCTGCAGGTTCTCAGGAGTCAGTGAGGGCCTGTTGGAAGGGGTGCATTGTCACTGTGCAAAAGGTATTTGGCACCTCTCCGTATCTGAGCTTTCAGCTTTTATAAGCAGCTTGTGTATTCCCTAGACTCAGTAAGCAGGATTCATGTTTAACCTGGGGAGGGAAATTGAGATGCCTTGACACCTTTGTACCCCAAAAATGTCATGTTTACGTCCTCACAGAGCTCATCTATGCACAAAAATAAACAAACCTGAGACAGGGTTTGCCCCAAGACACCTATAATGTCACTTGACTTTCTGAAAGCCCACGTTCTTCCCTTCCACGTGTTAAGAAACTGTTAGAGCTAAATCCCAGGGGTGACATAACTTTAAAAAACATTCTAGGATGCAAGACCAAACCTTCAAATGAATCACTGGGCAGAAGAGCAGAGATTTATTTTTTCCTTTTTCCTTGTGATGTGCCACATGAGAGCAGTTTCCCTGCAGAACACTGACTGGTTACTTTACTGTGGGGCTCAGTGACCATTGCGCTGGTATCACTCTGCATCTCAAGCACATGGACATAACTCAAAGATGTGTTGTTACTGATTCATGAAACTATATATGTGCTCACACTGTTTGCAGTGCAGGTTGAAGAGCTTGTGTGCCCTCTAGAACAGCAGTGTTAACCCAAAGATGCAGCTCTGGTGCCTTTAGTTGCCCATGATCATGTCTCTAGGGGGAGGGTTTGGTGCATCTCTTTGGGTGCAGATGTGGAGGAGTTGGGTTTAAACTGGTCCTGTATTGCTGTAGTAATCTGGAGCCCAAGTCAGTAAGCTTCTCCCCGGGGTCTTTGCTTAGAAGACCTCCAAGATCTGTCCTGCTAACCTGGGGGCAGGAAGGGCTTTGGGAGTGGCTCCTGCGCAGGACATGGGCTCAAATTCCCAGTTGTGCCGCTGCTCCCTTGCAAATGCGGCTGGTTGGATCCAGCGGCCCCTCCCAGTGCCAGCCATGCCGGCTGACTCCCTGACACAGCAGAGTATTTGGGTTAGCAGCAGTCCCTCCCTCACCCCTCCACATGCTGTTTGCGGGTCGCCGGGAGCTTTGGCAGTGCAGCGGGACCCTTCCTGCTGTGACCGGCAGGAGCCCGCTGCAGCCCTCGCCTCGCACAGCTCCACCTCTGTGGAAATAGCCCCGTATTGCAGGCGTAGCAGTGATGTGCAGCGAGATAAAGCGCCTCCCACTGCTTTCCCCCGGCTGTTGTCACACTCTCCTGTTCTCTTGCTCTAGGTGTTCAACAATATTTTACACAAGTGTGGCTTGCAGTGTGAAGGAGCCTCTGCTGAGCCCCAGAGACTGGAAGAAAGAGTGAATGTGACTCCAGGGAACATGCCGCTCCAGGTAGAGCTGCTGCTCCCTGCACCTCTCTGTGTGTGGTCCTGCTGACTGATCTCTGTGGAGCAGTGAGACCACAGCGGGTCATTCTGTTCCTAAATACTGGTGGCTCATACAGCACGTGGTTCCATGTCACTGTCTGTCCTGTGATTTGCTGATGAAGCCTTTCCACCCTGAGTTGGTGGCTTTGCTCCTGTGCGTTTCAACCATACCCCTTGCAGCCTGGGCTCTCTTTAAACCCACTGTCTTCTTCTGCTGAACTGGTTTATATTAATGTAACAGAGCAACTGCCCAAAGTCCCCACGTAACCCTGATGGGGATCACATCTGCAGAAACCTTTAGTTGAACTTTAGTTAATGAAGAGTGGTTTGGTGTCCTGTCCTTTGCAAAGACAGGCCCCATCTCAGTGAGCACGGTCTTCTGCAAAATCTGAGTCATGCAGCCTGTGTGTGGGCGTTGTTACAGCCACCCTGGAAATGCATCTGGCACTCAGACTGCTGGAATCATCCCTTCCATTCCTGTATTACTGCTACGTGGTGCTTCCCCACAGGCAGGGAAGAATACTCTGTGTAGAGGACACATAGAGGGCAAAGTCACCATCCAGAGCAGGATCCAATGAGGATTCTTCCAGTTTCACAGAATCTTTCATGAGAGTGAGCAGTTTGGATTGCATTATAGGTGTTAAAGGATAGAGGATGTAGTAGAGAGGTTGTGTCTGCCTCTAGACCTAGTAATGTGTAAGGTGTTTGTAATCGGTAGCAGACACTGTGCAGTCAAGAAAAAGGTTTGACATGTCCCCTTAATGAGTTATACCCTGTTCCTAGGGAAGCTTGTCTGGTTTTCATAGAATCACAGAATGGTTTTGGTTGGAAAAGACCTTCAAGATCATTGAGTCCAACTGTCTATCCAGCCCTACTAGGTCCAACACTAGACCATATCACCAAGTACAACATCTACTCTTAACCCCCTCCAGGGACAGTGACTCAGCCACCTCCCTGGGCAGCCTGTGCCAATATCTAACAGCCCTCTCAGGAAAGAAATTTTTCCTCATATTCAACCTAAACTTTCCCTCACACAGCTTCAGACCGTTCTGCCTTTTAGGTAGCTGTAGAAAGCAACGAGGTCTCCCCTCAGTCTCCTTTTCTCCAGACTAAACAATCCCAGCTCCCTCAGCCACTCATCATAAGATCTGTCTTCTAAACCCTTTCTCTAATTGCTCTCTCTTTCTGTCCCAGGAGCTGAAGGATGTCGTGCTGTACTTGTGTGACACTTGCACGACCATCTGGGCGTTTCTTGATGTCTTCCCACCAGCTTGCCAGACCTTCCAAAAACATGAGTTTTGCTACAGGTACATCTTGGGCTGCAGACAGAGCTTGTCTTGGTGAAGTAAAAATACTGAACGTTCTGCTGTGTCCTGTCCCAGTGCTGCCTTTGTCAAAGGCAGATGGGAGAGACCGTTAGGTTCACAGACAGGAATACAGAGAGTCCCAGTAAATAGGGATGTCTAGTGTTTGTTGTATTTCACCTTCAGCATTATCTGGATCCAAGAGCCAGGTGACCATGACAATAGATAGTACCTGGTGTGTTTTGGAAAGGGTGGAGAGGGATGAGCGGAAAATAGCTGCTGTTAAAAGAGCTTCCTGCCATAGGGCCTGAAGCAGGGGAGGTAGAACGTCTTACGGAGAGATAGTCCATCAGCCTCTGAAAAGAAACGCTTTTGTTTGATGCTCTGGTGAAGTTTTAGGCTAAAGAATATTACTGAGGTTGGGTAAAAGCTGAGTGCCTGGCAGAGGCTGACAAGCCAGCGCTGTCACAGCTGGGCTGACAGCTAATTCCCAGACCAGCCTGGGATCACAGCAGTGTGTTCCCACAGCAGTATGTTCCCACAGCAGCTGCAAGCCCTTGAGTGGCACCTACCCGCCTCGCTGCAGGAGCTTTAAGCTCCCGGATCACTTTGTAGAGCCTTGCTGCAACAGCCTGTGTTTAGGACCATCTGAAGCCTGTTCACTTAGTGTCCTTGTTTCCTGCTTTGTTTGCTTGTTAGTGTTTGCTTTTGTTCCCAGCCCTGTTGCAAACCTCGGAAGTCTTACAGCTGCCAGTGCTTTGTGGGCGCAGGTTGAGCAACGCTGCTCTGGGGCGCAGAGGTTTCTGTCCTCCTCAGATGTTGTTGTTGAGGAGCAGTTTGGAGGACTGCTGGTGCCTGTTTGGATTGGCAAGCAGCACTGCCTACATGCTTGGTTCCTTGGAGGGAAAAGGCTTTTGCCTTTAATTCTCCTGTTGATGTCAGAGATGTGCTAAAACAGGCTTGATCCCTGCGCAGTGGGACAACAGCGATGGTTTCATTACTTCTCAGTACAGACTAACAACTGGGTCTTGGGACTGGGGAGGGAAAACTGATTGAGGTGTCATCTTTTTGGAACCTCTGTGAGCATGAATCAGTTAGCTGGCACCTCCTAATTTCTTGCCCTGACTCAGAAGTATCGACCAGCTTCTGCTACATCTGCCTCAAGGATATTCATGTAACGTGCTTGGCTCTGAGTGTGAGGCACGGACCTGATGTTGGACGTGATGTTCTTAATGGAGCCCCAGCTCTGCAGTGCTGCAGGCTTGGCTTCTGTGCCAAGTGCTGTAAAGCATTATTTGTAACACCTTGTTCCTGGGGAAGCGGTGCTGGCTGCAGGGGCGTGTGGCTGTGTTGTGTCTCTTGCTGCTCTGTCCCTGAGAAAGGGGCTCCGTGTGAATCTGGACTGAATTTTGTCTCCTCCCTGCCCCATCCTACTGAAACATCCTCCGAGGCTTTCTGCACGTCGGGTACCTTCATCTCAATGCCCACCTAGAGCAGAGCTGAGTAGCAAGGCCAGTAAGACTGTCAGAAATCATATCTCCAGGAACTAGGTGCTAGAACTTTTACTAAGCCTACAGAAACTGGGATGTGGTGCTGTGGAACTACCACTAAACTAATTCCCCTAAAAAGTAAAAAGGAGAGGAAGCCTCATATTCCACTAGGATACAAAGTTCATGGTACCATACTGCTGGAAGTGTTCCTGATTGATTTTGGTAGCTCTGCAGTTCTAATTTGCTTGGGGTATGTTTACAGAGAGAGGTTTTTGTCTACAACTGTTGCCCTTGGCTGCTCTTGCTCAAGAGGACTTCTGCTGAGAACCAGGTCCTCCATCAGCTTCACACAAGCAGATAACCAGATACCCAAATGCTACTAGAGTTCTGTATGTGGCTATTTCACCAGGAAAAGGGGCAGTGTAGGTAGCACACGGCTGTACACGCCTTCACACAGTGAAATGTCTTAACTGTGGAGCCAGGGATTGGCCTCAATGATCCTTAGGGCTCCCTTCCCACTCAGGATACTCCATGATTCAGTGATTCCCTGTCTCACATCCAGCTTTAGCACAGATAAGGGCCATAAGGATACTGGGGTGGGAGGGGGTGGGGTGCTTCAGGAGGGACTCGAGCAGACTACAGATATGTGTTTGGGAGGGTTCTGGGGTGGGCAGACTGTTCTGCTCATGCAGCACGAGGCTTTGCTTTGTGTTTCTTTGCTCACACCTTCCGAGCTGCCCCAGTGGTCTCCTCAGAGTGCCGCTCTCGGCTCCTCCGCGTTTGCTTGCCTGGGGTTCAGGGAACAAGTAACAATGGGGTGATGCTGGTGGCTGCAGCCAGTGAGGAGAATTTAATGAAGTTAACCATTTGCTTTATCTTCTAGCAAATTCTTTTTTAAGCCTCAGCTGACAGTCGCTGTTTTGTTACCCCTTTGTACAGATTAGCTTCATTTTATGAATTGGCAATTCCTGAGCTGGAATCTGCAATTAAGAGGAGGCATTATGAGGATAACAGGTGAGAACATCTGCAAAGGCTTGCCTTTTTAATAAGACTCTTCCTGGGCTTAGTGAAAAAGTCACTTCATGCTGCTTTACCCACCTCTGCAGAGTCTTTCTATCGTCTTTATGCTGCTTCAGAGAACTCAGAAGAGATGGCTTTTCTAATTCCAAATTTTCCTGGGCAGTGGGGTGACTAATGATTTCTTTCTCTGCTCTTTAAGAAGCAACTTGATGAGAGATGCATTCAAATTGTAACAAAGTGTGGAAAAAATGACTGATATCTCTATGTACAGATTGGTCTCATTTTAAGGCGCAGGCTGTGCCGGTACAGTTGAGATATCATGTGTCTGGCTGTTGGCACAATTGGTGATTGAGACCAACTTTGCTTAGAGCATGGATTTTTCCATGAGGAGTATGAAATGGCTCTAATCTCTTGTCCTTGCAGCAAAGAAGTTATTCTGATAATGAAATTTCCCCTCTGGAGGGATAATTCTGGAGTAAAAGTGTGCTAAAGATTTGGGTTTCTTGTGCTGATACCAACAGTGTGTCCTTTTTTTTCTCTCTCTGCAGTGTTTTTGCTGATTTGTGGAGGAGAATTTCACATTCCAGGAAGAAGATGATAGAAGCTTTCCACATCCTAATAAACCGAGTCTGTCTGCAGCCCATCCTAGAAAGCAGGTATTGGCACTTGGGCTGTGTGGAACCAGCCAGTTATTTGATTGTCATTGTGGTGGAGATTGTTTCCTCACTTCCAATTTCCTGGAGAAAATGAACGGATCCCACTCTTGGTGTTGGGGTTGGAGCCAAAGACTCTGGCTAAGATCAGAAGTCGGTTGTCCCGTGTAGCAGGAAGGTCCCAGATGAAGCTCTGTGATCCAGAAGTGATGTGGAGAGCTGTGTGTTGACCCCACAGGAGCAGGAGAAGGCTGTGGGCCAACGAGCTTTCAAACAACTGTTAATGGTGATAGTTGTGAATTCAAGCGCTGTGTGTAGACACATTGACTGAGACACTGTAGTAAAAGTGACGTGGTGCTGCAGACTGCTGCACACAGGCGCTTGAAATCTAGAGACTGGTGCCTTTACCTAGCTCATTCCCCCATCTTGCAAATTGTGGACTGATAGCTTTGTGAGTAAGCTCAAAGTGAAAGCAGGTGAAACTGTCCTTATGAAAGAGAGAAATGAAATGACCTAAAATCATGTTGTGTCTTGGGCCTGGAGCCAGGGACTCGGATCTCGATTGCAGGCAAGGCCAGCGCTCCCTTGGGCTGGTCTCTCCTCCTTACCAGTTTTGTAGGCTGCTGGTATTTGTGGGTGCCATTTCACTTGAATATTTTCACTGGTTTGGTATCAGTAGCATTTTCTGAGAAGACAAGGAAAGAGGGAATTGGTGGAATTCCTTATGAGACCCCTGGATTTGCTTCCTTGACTTCCTTTGTGACTGGAACTCTATCACCCAGCCCGTCCATGCTGTAAATCCAGCCCTTACGGGTGCAGCAGCTGCTGTGCCTGCCCTTGCTTACCCAAGTATTGCCCTTCAGCACCCACTGCAACACTGAAAGCATAAACAACCCCAAGAGCCCAACCTGTTCAGGTCCCTCACCATGAAGAACTGGATAGACTTCAGAGGCAATTAAGGACAGCTCCAAAAACTCCTTGCCAGTTTGAGGAGAACTAAAGCTACCAGGAAAATGATGTGTGGGGCTTCTAGAGAGATGCAGGCAGCAATGGGAGGTTTAGGCGCTCTGCCAGAGGCGTTGGGCTAGGAGTCTGCTTGGCATGTGTTCTTATGTAGGTGAGCACATATTTTCTGGGAGGTTCACAGGTATAATCCCAAGATGTATGATGAGAGCGCGATTACAAAAGCTACACACCCTTTTGGTCTTACTGTAAGTCTGAGGCATCAAACTGTGATTTGTGAAGTCTCAGAAGCCCTGTGATTCCAGATGTGGTACAGCTTTAGATCTAGCTGGCTGGAGGGTTTGCCAAAGCCACAAAAGAAACTTGTTTCCACTTGACCCTTTGCTGCTGTGGAAGCCCAAAAGTGGACTGAAATCTGTTTCCCCCTCTGTGTGTGACTGCGATTTGTGTGGCTGGTGAGGCGGAATGTGGCGACGGTGCGATGCAGCAGGCTTACCGCCGAGGTTTTCACTCTCTTGTGCCATTGTCTTCTGCAGCTGTGAGAACATTCAGCCTTTTATTGAAGAATTTCTACAAATCTTCACTTCGGTGCTTCAGGAAAGGAGGTGAGTCTGGCTGAAAGAGGCCCAGGGGGAGGTCAGCGTGGCCTCCTCATCCATTCTTTACGGCAGAATTGCCCGAGACATTGTTCTGAGGGGTTACGACGCACTTGGGAGTTAGAAATCACTCTAACTGGGTGGGAGAACTGCTGTGAGAGGATTTCAGGCTGCAGTACTGGCTTTATTGTAAAGGTGAGGAGAATGTTTGTGTGATGCTGGAGAGTGTTACCCTTCACTCTCTTTAATCCCGGCTCTTGCAGCAGAGGATAGCAATCTGGCCGTGTCTGCCTTGACAGGTGAGGTGGCTATTGCTACTCTGTGCTTTTCAACTGGGGTGCCCAGAGCAGAAAGGTGTTAAGTGCTAAACATGCAAAGTGAGTAAGTGGCAGAACTGGGAGTTCCATCCTGTCCTCTGACCGTGCTGTCATTCTGATCGGGTTAAAGTCAAACCACGTTTTCTCTGTGATGTGGCGCTGGGTTACAAGCCTCAGAGCACAGGGAGTGTTGTAGCTGGCTCTGCTGGCTTGGGGTGAAGTGTACAGTGTAACAGGGGAAAATCAGGACTGGCCACCCATGCTGGAATTTGGCATTGGGTAAGAGGGAGTACATGTTCCCACCTGAGCTGTGACACAGGGGTGAAAGTGTGTTACAGAAGTCACAGACTTATGGGATGTGTTGGGTTGGAAGGGACCTTCAGAGGCCATCTAGTCCAACCCCCTGCAGCAAGCAGGGACATGTAGAACTAGATCAGGTTGCTCAGAGCTTCATCTACCCTGACCTTGAATGTCTCCAGGGATGGGTCATCTACCACCTCTCTGGGCAACCTGTGCCAGTGTCTCAACACCCTCAGAGGGAAGAATTTCTTCCTAATGTCTCATCTAACCCTGCCCTGCTCGAGTGTAAACCCATCACCTCTCATCCCATCACTCCATGCCCTTACAAACAGCCCTTCCCAGCTTTCCTGTAGGTCCCCTCAGGGATTGGGAGGGGCTCGGAGGTCTCCCTGCAGCCTACTCCTCTCCAGGCTGAGCCAGCCCAACTCTCTCAGCCTGGCTTCACAGGAGAGATGCTCCAGCCCTTGGGTCATCCTCATGTCCACCTCTGGACCCACTCCAAGAGGTCCATGTGTCCATGTCGTTCTTGTGCTGGACACAGCACTGCAAAGGGGTCTCAGCAGAGCAGAAGAGGAGAATCCCACAGGGCTGCCTGTTCCCCATCACATCACCCCCAGTCAAAGTGGCATCGCACGCACTGTGTGACGGCTCTGCCAGTAATTTATTCTTGAGTTGGATTAAACTTGTTTCTGCATCTTCAGGTTTCTCCGTGACTATGATGAGCTGTTTCCTCTTGAGGATGATGTCAGTCTGCTTCAGCAAGCATCCTCCACACTGTATCCTTTGCTGTCTGCTCAGGGTTTTGCAGACCTCGCTGCTCTTCGATTCCTTCACACCAGCAGCACTTCCAGTGCTGCGTGACTGGCAGTGAGTGATGGAAAGTTTTCTTTTAAAGAAAGGGGGAATGTTAATGTAGGCAAAGGCTTGGGAGTCACTGAAAAGGACATAGCTGCTTCAAGGCGAGGTCTGAATCTGTGCACCTAGAAATGTCCTTAATGCTGTCCTCTTAGAGATGAGACCAGGACAGGCTATATCCTCCAAGCAGTGGAAAGCGCATGGGAAGGGGCAGACAGGAAAAAAGCACAAGTCGTTAAAGATCCAACACCACCAGCAGCAGCATCTGAAGGAGCCTCAGCGATAGCAGAGAGCTCTGCTGAGGACATGGAAGAGCTCAGGGCCGCTTACGCATCAGAGGATGAGGTGAGTGGAGCGCCATGGGTAGGACAAGGTTCTGTGCTTTCTTTACTTCACCTGCCTGTGAGGAGAGGATTGGTTTGCCCAGGTCTTGGGATTACAAGAGATTTAATCCCCTTTCTTCCCCTTGCTAGATTTCAGTGCACCCCATGTGCCTTGGGAAACGAGAAACAAAGCTGTGTCTGAATCCCTACTTTATCTTGGAGCAGATTGCTCCTGACTCCCACCGGCCTGGGGTTCCTGCTGACTATTCAGACACAGCTTCATCGCTGTGATTCATGTGCATATGTCCCCATGTTACCCAAGGAAGGGATTCTCCAGAGTGTCCTTGCCAACTCTGGGACAGTCAAAAGCAGTTTTGTGCCCACATCTGTGTACTATAAACACCTCAACCAATCCCTCATGTTTCGACTTAGTTGTGTTGAAATTCTGATAGTCCAGCCCGCTCCTTTCCCTTTCTTACCCTGCATACCTGCCTCAGCTGCTGGCTGTGTCCAGTAACACCCCCAATTCTGTTTGGTGCCTGCAGTGTGCTGGCGCAGCTGCTGCGCCCCTTGCCAAGGTGTCAGGGGTGGAGCTGGACTCTCTGATCTCGCAAGTGAAAGACCTTCTGCCAGACCTCGGTGAGGGCTTCATCCTGGCCTGCCTGGAGGAGTACAACTACAACGCCGAGCAAGTGATCAACAACATTCTAGAAGATAAGCTGCTGCCAAACTTGGATAAGCTGTCCCGAACGATGCAGAGGTGTGGGATGGCTTCGATGCCTTTTGTTTTTTCATTTGTAGGTTATCATCTGACATCTTTCTTACTGTAGGCTCTTGGTAGCTCTGGGGAGTCACACATGTGTTTTCCTGGGGTAGACAGCTGCAGAGAGTGCTACTCAATGCCATCCACCGCTAATTCTCTGCCCTGTTGTGTCCCCAGAGAGGACACAGTGTTTCAAGCGTTTCAGTAGAGCAGGTGCTGGGTCATGTTTTGTGATGGGGGAACAAAAATACTTGTACCTTAAATGCTCAAATAAAGATTAAAACCCCATCGTGGGACATTAGCTTGGACTGGGCTGGGCAGTAGAATGTGTTGCTGTAGGTGTCCTGCAGGAAAGGGAGCTGAGTCCTGTCTTCAGAGGAACTCATTCAGCAGAGCAGCCACTGGCAGGGTCGGGTACAGGATTTGACAGGCTGCTGGCTTGCGATGGAAGCTAAACCAGAGGGAGATGGGAAGTGGCAATTTAGATCCATTTTTATCCACCCTTTGAGAAACTTGCCAGGCTTTTGCTTGCTTCTCTAGGTTGTAACTGTGGTGTAGGGTTCGGAGCTGGCAGTGGGATTGAGTTGTTTTGGTTTGTCTGCAGCTGCTAGTGTGTGTTTGTGCTGCAGCAGCAGTTCCTGACGCTCCGTCAGGATGCGAATGTGCTGCTTGTTCACATTTCATGGAGGAACAGGCAGACTGTCTCATCCTTCCATTAAAGAGGGAAAGCATCATTATCAGAAAAAAACAGTGTAGAAAAATCTTAGTGTTGCAACAATCTTCACGCTCTCGCACTCAGATCTGCTGACTTTGGCACCAGTGATGTGGGTGGGCTTTTGGAAGGGTTATTTATTTCTGTGATGCCAGCACTTACTGAAGATGGGGTTGGATTTATGTTTGGGGTTGGGTTTTTTTCCTGCCTCTTGCAACGTTCTTGAAACAAAACTCAGTTCAGGAGCAAATGGGGCCTTTTGATGGCTGCTGATGTTACAAGCAAGCGCAGCAGTGTTTCCAGGTGCCCAGCTGAGCTAACAGCACTGCACAATGAATGCAGAAATAATCGTCTCTTGACTTATAAGTTGAACAAACATAAACCTGGAACCCTGAGAAAGAATTAATAGGGAACCATAGGGAGATAAATATCCTGAAATCAACAGCAGCAAATTATTGGAATCTTTTCCAGCATGTAATTCATCATACTTAGTGCTTGGCTTTATTGAGTCACTGTTTTGAGACCAGGCAGTCTGTTGAATATTCTGTGCTCTTGTGCAGTTTTACTTGTTCTTAAATGAAAAGAAGAATTGCCTCTTTGCTTTCTAGAAGCTGCTTTAGTTTCCCCTCAAAAACAGGCTCTGAAACCCTTGCCTTTTCTCTACCCATCCACGTAGTGGTCACGCACGTACTATATAGTGCAGCGGTGAAGGAATAGCAATCTATGACCCAGCCAGCCAGCACCACGAGGAGGATCTTGGCATGCTGGGGGTGACTTGGCAACAGGCAAAGAACAAACCAAGGTTTTAGAAAGGAGAGGACTTGGTCTCCCTCAGCTCACCTCTGGTTTTTATTCTCTCTTTCTTTTTTAACAGGCAGCTGAAGCCAGACCCGACTCCTCTAGTCACTTCTCGCTATAATGTTTTCCAGAACGATGAGTTTGATGTTTTCAGTAGGGACTCAGTGGATGTTTCTCGGATACAGAAAGGCAAGCGGTGAGTCCTGTGCACCCTCAATTAACCCTGTCTGTCAGGAGGAATGAGTGTCTGCAAACCTGTGGATTTATTTCACGTACAAACCTCCTGCACAGATTTGTTGGCAGGGGATGGTAAGGCTTATCAGAAATGTTACCCACCTGTTCCTTCCATTCCTCAGGGAAAGAGAAATGAAATATTATGAGGGTGTTGGTTTCAGTGAGTGTTTTTCCTAATTAGCTTTCCTCTGCATGCTGCTCTGCCAAACTCATTTGTAACGTGGGGCTCTTGCTTCTTGGTCTTAATGCCACACTTGTACTGAACAACAAACCTTGAAACAGAACTGTCCATACGAGCTGGGATTGCAGCTCAGAACCTTCTGAGAATGAATAATGATTTGGTTTGGATCCAAGTGAAGCCCCAGTATCCATCTCCCGATACCGCTCGGTGGCTTAGGCTGTTGCTGTTCCTGTGGCTGCTGCTTCCTTCATTTCCTTTGCCTTCTGCCTGGCATTGTGTGCCACATTCTGTGCAAATTTAGGTTAGGACATCGCCCTGCTGGCTCTCTCTGATGCCAGCTGCGCCTCTGTACCGTGGTTTATGGGTTTCGCATTCTTTTTATTCACTTTCTCTAACCAGCCAAGTCTGATCTTTATGTTGGTATGGATTTATGCTGAGCATAAATAAGAGCCTGGCTGGAGATAGAGCTGCAAGACCCTGGCAGCTCCTGGATAAGGTTTCAGTTGCAAAGTTGCATCAAGCTCTCAGGAGAAAACCGTTATAGTCCTGACGTCCAGTTGAAGAACCTTTCAGCAGCAATCCTGTGGAGCTTCTCTTGGCTCAGCCAGGCAAGAAAATAATTTATTTCCTCTCTGGCCAAGAGAGAGACTTTTGACATGTCCATAGTAAAGAATCCCCAGCACAATCTCTCTCTGTTTCCTCATCATCTTGCTTTGCTCAGAGTGCAGGCATGCACCTTGTCAGCAGGAGCCTTGTGTGTGGGCGCTCTCAGTTATCTCCCACCTCCCCAAAGTTTTGCACATTTAGGTGGTTGCTGCAGCGGCTGGATGAGGCTGGAGAGCACAGACAAGGCCACAGAGCACGGCACATCCAGCGTGAGGAATAACCCTGCTGGCAGCTCCCTCTGCAGATAGCTTGCAGAGCTTTGGAAGGTCATCCTGGAGCTGGGTGGTGGGACCCTGCTCCCACAGCGTTGCCCTATGGCTGCTGCCCTGTCCTCTCTCCAGTGGTAACACACCACTCCTTGGGAAAGCCAGCGTCTCTTCTGTGCTGTTACATGATCTCTTGGGATTATCCCCCTCTTATTGCTGCTGGTCCTGGTGTCTCTTGGTGTCCCTCAGGCTATGTCTTCATTTCGAAATGGTTCTTACCTGAGAACACTCTGTGGGACTCCAGGCACATTATTTCTGTTTTCAGTGGGGTTTAAAACCTGGAGCTAACTCACTGTGACCAGATATGATCAACCCTATGCCCGGGCCAACTGTATCTATCTAAATCAAAGGATAAGCTACTGTACATTTCTCTCTAGGATTTAACATTCAGGACTCAGTAGTTAGGAAGAGTTTCTCCTTCCAGCACTGAGAGTGAAACTTCCTCAGTAGTCCTTGTTGCACCAGCAAGAAACCCAAATGCTTTACCCAAGCGTCTGGGTACCAGGCATCTCCAAGCCTAGCTTGAGATCTGCTTTGGATTCAGAGTGTATTGGTGCATCTTTTTCCCTCTCTTTTTTTCTCTTTTAAAATCTTTTGCTCACCAAACTCAGCTTGTGCTTCGAGTGCTGTCGCTGAGTGTGATGTTGCAATAGAGCTTTAGGAGCCAGACCAGGTTGGGTCCCATCGCTGGTTACATGTAAGTGGTTTGGGGCAGGGACTGTTAAGGTGGAGGAGAAAGCCATGCCAGGCTGAGGGGAGAAACAAGCACAAGGAAGTAAACATCCTGATATAGCTTTGCTGATCCTGAAGAGTGATTTCACCTGTCTCTGCCTGTCTGGCCATAATTGCTAGCTGAAGTTGGCTCTCAAAGTCAGAGCATGTCCTGAATGCCATGGGACCAGAGGAGCTATCCCACTGCTTTTCCTGGAATTGGTGCCTAAAAATCTTCTGCAGTCATCAGACCAGCTCAACAGGAAACAATTACCAGATAGTTAGTCTCATGCTAAATCCCAACAGAAGATGCTATCCCAGCCTGGGTATGTGCAAACTAACCGCCTGCTTTGTGGGGCCTTCTGCAGCTAAATGCAGGCGTGAGTCATGGCAGAGAGGGGAACCACAGCTCTCTGCAACCTTACTGTGCTTTGAGATTCTTAATGAAGCTCAGGCTGCTCAGATCACTTCCCCCTAATCCCTTCTTGAGTCACTGACAGTGCTCGGAGTGGGTTCTTTCACTGATAACATCCAGGTGTCAGATCAATCCCTGGTGTGTGTTCACCCTAGGCTTTGAGGGCCTGTTCAGGAACACTTGGCAGTGGAATCCCCTTGCCATGTGCGTGTACTTGGCTGGCCTGAAAATGGGACTTCAAAGAGTTCATGCTTGTGCAGCGTGTGACCCAGCATCTCCATGGCTGCTTTTTAATACCTCTCTCAACATTCTATTTGTTGGGCTTCCCTTCTATAAAATAGAATTTACTTGCCCCCTAAAGAAAACTGTACCTGGGGTGCTTTGAGCCAGGCCAGATCAGAACCACTACACTGGTTTGCTCTCACCACTCTCAGTTGTGCCCACTCTAATCCCTGCTCACCACACTGGATAATGTTTCGACCCTCCCCATCTACATTCTCATTTTGCATCTCACGTTTGCAAGCTGAGCTTCTTGACTGTAGGAACACAAGGTATCTGTGCAGCCCTTCTTCCCCTGCAGCCCCCAGTCCACCATCTGCAGCCACGTGTGTGTGCTACCGCAGCAGGCCGGTGCTGCAGCATGGTATTAGAGTGCTCTCTGGGCCTTGCAGAGCCACCTCGTAGGCTGGAGTCTCAGCTCTAACAGCACACCCTTCAAGAGCCGTTGGACTCCTCAGCTTGTTCCTCGGTTTGTCCTGGATCTTGGCCAGATTTCAGCTTGAGTATAATTGCATTTGGCCTCCAGTAAAAGCTTCCTTTCTGTCTCAAATGGCAGTGGGAGGCTCCAATTCCTGTTCTTATCCCCCGTGTAATCTTGTGGGGCTTCTGTTGAAAAACGACTTTGTTCCAAGCCAGGAGTGGCCGTTCTTAGTAGCCAGACAAACATCCCTCTTACAAATCAGAGGGGAAATAGGTGGGCTTAAGTAGTGCTTGTGGAGTCTGAGATTTGTGTTGCTTCAGCTTCCACTTACTGCCAGGAGGGAAAAAAAAAACCCTAATTGAAAGAGAAAATCTTTACCCTGCCTGTGTGTGCCTCTCCTTTTCCCTGCTGTGGAGTGCAGGCGGGAGAAGGACACGACCCGGAGCCTGCTGAATGACAAGCGCCTGGTTGCTGAGCAGAAGGAGCGCTACAGCCAGTACAGTGTGATTGTGGAGGAGATCCCTGTGCCACAAGGAGAGGCTCAGCTCTACGGGGAGGACTATGAGGATGAGTATGATGACACTTACGATGGAAACCAAGTGGGGGCGAATGATGCGGACTCGGATGATGAGCTGATCAGTAGAAGGTAGGTGCTGGGGCTTGAGGGAATCCTCACCTAGAGTTGTCCTGCTTGCTCAAAGCCTTTCAACGCTGGTTCTGGCTCTGTCCCTCAGCGAGGACATGCCTGCTTCAGGCAGCCCCTTGTGCCTGTCTCAGGCAGCCCCCTGTGCCATTTTCTCTGCAAGGTGCAAGGAAGGTGACTTGTCCCACTGTCCTGTTGGTGGGGAGCGTTGCCATGGCATGTGCCCAGACCATTCCTGTGCTCCCACCTTCTGTGTATGCAGGGCTTGGCGGTTGCCTGGGCAGATCATTGTGCTGAGGCACAGCAGTGCTGCTGCTTATAGCAAACCAACCCACAACAGGGGAAAGGGGGCTGCCAGGGCTGAGGGTAGCTGGGCAGTGTAAAACAGCTGCCTAGCAAGGCAAAACTTTGGGATTTGGAGAACTGTACAACTGGACTTCTCCATGCCAGTCCCGTCTGACACGTCGGCGTGCCAACACCTGGGATTCAGTCCTTGCACAGCACTCTGCACAGTGACTCAGCTGCCAGAGACAATCAGCTTGTGGGAAGCAAAGGGTTAGTTTGGGATGGAGGTTGTAGAACGTTGATTTTAGAAATAAGAGCTAGAGATAGAAACCGTGTGTTTTTAAAGTTGGGTTAATGTTTCTGAAAGTGGCCTTTTAAATTCTGACATCTTCTGAAGGTGTCCCATTTCTAACCTCAAACCAGAGTGCATATTTGGGGTTCATTTTGCCTTTTCTCCCCCACTTCTGAAGCATGGAGAGGCTGCAGTTTAAACTCTCTCTGTGATTTGTCCATAACAGCATGACACTTGGGTCTTTTCCCCTATTTCAGGTCCCACTCAGCGCTCCCTCTTTCTAGGGAGGCAGTAGGGACAATTAGGGGATGTTACTGCCAAAAACCAGGTGTGTAGGTTTGAAGTAACCAAGGCTTTTGTGGGTGTATGTTTATCTCTTGGACAGTGGGAAGGTGGGTCAGAATCCCAGCAGAACTGAAGCACACATGTGTGTGTACGTGTATATATTAAAGAAGAGCTATAGGCACATGATAAATTAAATTCTTCCTCCACCCCCTGGGCCTTTTGCTGCTCTGTGTGCTCAGGGTGATTCATAAAGCTTGCTGGATTTCTCCAAGGAATTCTCCCTGTATGAAACTGGGGTGCAGCAATGAATTTGGGGCTCTGTGGATAGCCACAGACCAGAGCTGGAGGTTTTTACAGCACAGCACTTCCTGAGCATGAATGTTTCTGTCTGAGCTCAAGGTTTGTGGGTTCCTCTCTGCACAGCAGATGTTCCCTGGCTGGGGAGCTGAAGCGTATTCCTGACTTGTGGCTGTGCCTGGGTCCCCTTTGGCCAGAGGAAGCAGTTGTTTCCTTGGAGAAATTCATTGTTGTATTTCAGGTTTTCCCTGACCTGCTCCTTTTTTCCTAAACTATTATTATTTTCAGTGACAACTTCATAGCAAACATTCCCCAGTGTAGGACATTTGTGTTCATTCATGTGCCATTAACTACTGGGTGTCTCTTTGGGTTTTGGGGTGGGGTGTTTTTTCCCCCCAGGAAAAAGAAGCAAGTCTGTGAAACTTGTAGCTTCTTGTTTTTGAAAGAGGTGGTGGGAAACGAGCAGGGCATGGGGAACGCTCATGGCTGTGCTCTCTTCACTGCTGACCCTTTGTGGCTTAATTCTCAGGCCGTTCACCATTCCCCAAGTCTTGAGACCTAAAGGACAGGAGGAAGGACAGGAGGAAGAGGAAGATGATGAAGAGGAGGAGGAGGAAGAAGCTGAAAAGGAAAGAGCAAAGGTGATGTTTAGTTTGTGTTTGGAGTTGTGTTAAGGTTTACCATGCCTCTTACCCGCTTCACCTGCTGGTGTTTGCCAGAGGTGGTGTGGAGCATCTGGGAACAGCAGCACGGAGACTGAGCCGCTTTCCAGTGGCTCCTCCTGTGCTCTGATGGACTGTGAAACACCCCTGAGTACAGCTGTGCCCCGCTTCCTGCGCTGACCCTGCTCCATGGACAGGTTTCATCCCCTTTATTCCATAGGCAGGTGATGCCAGCAGAACACTTTGAGGGCCAGTAACGCTCTGGTGTAGTGGATATACTGGAAATAGTGGTGGTGGTGCTGGCAGAGGTAGGATGTGGGAAGATGTTTCTGCCAGGTTTTGTGTTTACAGTCACTGACACAATCCCACTGGTGCAGCCAGGAGAGGGAGAGAACAAGGAACTGACTCCACTCCTTGGTGTGACAGGATGGCCACCTGCTCTAGCCCTTTGCAGGATGCTGGTGAGGTGACTGAGCTCTGTCCTTCCTCCCTCCTAGGACCATTTTGTGCAGGACCCAGCTGTGCTGCGGGAGAGAGCTGAAGCCCGGCGCCTGGCTTACCTTGCGAGGAAGGGGTAAGGAAGGGTCTCCTTGGCAGGGTGAAACCGTGCCTCTGCAGTGAAGCTGGGATTGTTGAGGCCATGCCTGTTCCTTAACATTCCTGCATGGCAAGGTCACCACCATGGCAGTGGTAAATTCCTTGCCTGGCTTTTGCTTCACTGCTGGCTGTCCCGTCCCATCCCATCCCATCCCATGGAACAGGGAGGCATAGCCCTCTATTGCAAGCACCAGGACCCAGTGCAAGATGTAGTCCCATAAGGATTTCGGGGCAGTTTAATAAAGCCAGCTTCTGCACAGCTTTAGCTGACACTGTGTAGGACGCAGTCGTGGCTGTTGCAGAAGCCCTGCAGAGCTGTGGAGAGCCAAGGCTCTGCTCATGGCTGCACTCCTCACACCCACCCGTTTCTTGGGATCAGGATATCATGTCCCCTGAGCGTGCAGCGTGCGTGTTGTGATGTCCCTTTCCTGTGTGCTCCAGGCACAAGCACGACAGCTCTGCCGTGGTCGGGAACACGAAGGGCCACGGGCAGAACCGGGAGACGGCGCAGGAGCGGCGGAAGAAGGAAGCAAACAAAAGCACAAGAGCTAACCATAACCGCCGGGCCATGGCGGACAGAAAGCGGAATAAAGGCATGATTCCCTCCTGAAAGACTCTTGCTGTGGGTGTTGCATCACCCCAGTCCCTTCGTAGGAGGCAGCAGTTGTGCTCCATCCTCTCGGCTCTCCCTTCGTGCAGGGGGCTGGACCGTGGTTCAATACCCAGTGCTCCAGCTCACGTGGAGCCACATGCCATGTGGGCAGGAACCCTCTGCACAGACCCTGACAGCTCCTCCGGTCAAAGACACACGTGTGCAGCGACGGGCTGCACTGGCTGTTCATTTCCTTTTGTACTATTTATAATTCTGAGAAGTTTATTTTCATACTGGCCTCTTTTGCGCCCTCTCTGCAACTCAAGTGGCCTCCAGGCTGCACAGCGGGCAGCTCAGAGAGCAAGGCTTCCCTGGAACAGCCCCCACCGCTTCCTGCTCTGCTGAAATGCCTTATCCTGACGTACAGCTTGAAGGGCAGCAGGAAAGCACTCGGGCTGTGCCCGTTGGTGGTGCACACACAGGAGTTGAGGTGAATAAGACCTTACCCCAGACGTCTGTCCCTTGAGCAAGCTGTGTGAAAGCAGAACGTGCAAATAAACGATTTCAGCCTCGCAGTTGGTGTTTCAGGCTCTTTCCAAACTGTATCGATGGCTCTTCAGATGGGGCAGCCCCAGCAGGGCCTGCTAACGGGGTGTCTGCCCGCAGCGAGCCCCTCATGACGCTCTGTGGTGGTTCAGCGTAACGAGATTTTGCCCCAGCCCCTGCCAATGAATGTCCTTGGAAATCAGGATTGAGGTATCCTGAGCAAGCAACAGCCCTTTGGACATGGAAGTTGAAGGCACCAGGGTGAGATCCCTGGGGAGCTGCCACCTCAATAACCGCTTGTCACACTCAGTGAAGCAGAACTGCCCTGATCCTTGTGCTCCCCGACAGGAAGGCTGGGAGCTGATAGTAAACAGTTTGTAGTTGCTGGAAGGACTTCTCCTGAGGGCTGGGTTTTGTGATGCAGTTGTTCCCTATGTGGGGAGGCACCCAAATTACTGAGTTTGCCTTGTAGCCTGGCTGTGGGGTGCTCAGATGCCGCAGCAGTGGCTGTGCCCCCACCAGCCTGGAATAGCCACCAGCAGCTCATGATAAAACTGTTCCAGTTGCTGTCGTCACGGCTCATCAGCCTGTTTTTGGAGTGCCAGCTCTAGCACAGAGACCAACTTTCAGGTAAGCAGCGAGGCCATGCCTGGTTCATCTGGGGCTGGTTCCCCAGCACCGCTCAGTGACATGGAGCAGGCAGTGGCCCTCAGTTTGTCATCTGCATGTGGTGTAAATGAGCAGCAGGTTGTGCGGCCAACTGCTCCACGTGAACCGAGCTGGCAATGAGCTCCACAGGCAGGGACATGTTACACAGGGGGCCGGGCCTGCGGCCCTGCCATCAGAGCTGCTGCCAGCCAGAGTCTTATGCTGGGGCTGCTTTTGGAGCACGCAGAGGCAGCTGCCACCACCGTGCAAATAAGGTGGAAGTCCCGAGCACTGAGGGGTGACACTCTTCTGCATACCTGTCCTGGTTTCAGCCAGCACAGAGTTAATGTTCTATCAGGAGGTGGGATGCCGGGGTTTGGAGTTAGGATGAGAGCAGTGCTGACAGCACGCGGCTGGTTTTACTTGCTGCCAAGCAATCAACACTTCAGTTGTTCATCCTGCCCTGCTAATGAGAAGGTGGGGGGCACCGAGGGAGCTGGGGCAGGACACAGCAGGGACAGGTGACCCAAACTGGCCAAAGGGGGTATTCCATGCCAGTTATGCATTAAGGGGGCTGGTGGGGGGAGGAGTGCATGGCTCCAGGACATGGCTTTTGGGGACAGTCTGGTTTTGGGACAGCTCTGAGCTGTACAGCCTGAGCTGTGTGGTTCAGTGAGACACTGCCTCATGTAGCACCAGTTCTGTCTATTCTGCTATAAGGTCCCGTTACTGTTGTGTGACCCTTTCTCTGCTGTCTCAGTAAATCCCAACCCCTGAGGTTTGGGGGTGGGACATGTGTTTCTTTTTCTTCCCTTTCCCCAACTCCCCCCACACACCCCCTTAGAGCGGGAGCAGCTGGGTGATGCTTGCTTCTGGGTTGGGGCAAAACCATGACAGTATTGGTACCGCCCACACCCCCCATGACAGGGCCTAGAAAAAAGGATAACTCACTCTGCTCTTCTCTAGCTGTTGTTCTCTGCCCTCAAAGCTTCACCTGCTACGCCGCTGTCTCCTCCTTCCTCGTGCTGTGTTCATCTTCAGCTCTTGCTTCTAAGAAGCTGCAAATCCCTGTCACCTGCTCAGCACAGCGTGAAGCTGCCGGCAGCGCTGGGGCTGGTGCCAGAGCAGCAGCCTTGGGCCGTACGAGATTATCCCCAGCAAGCTCGCAAACCTGTAAATCTCCACCGTGTCTCTAGAGAGCAGAGCTGGGACCAGGGTGAGGAGGGAATCACTCAGCCACATCACTCCACATGCAAGGGTAGTTACACCAAGCCCTTACCCCAGGCAGTACCCAAGGAGCCCAACCCAGGGAAGGAAGGTGGGGGCACAGGGGAGGACCTGCCAGTTCTGGAGCTAAGCCCTCCTCCTGAGGCAGCTACAGCCTGAGGAAGCCATTCTGCCCCCAGGAATGACACCCACAGCCCGGTTCAGCAGGCCTCAGCTGGGCTGGAAGTGTTTTCGTTATGATTTCCAGCCCTTGCCCCCAGTGAGAGCTCCCCCAGCAGTGAGACTTCCCACTGGTGCAGAGCTGCCTCGTACTGGTGTGGAAGAGGCTGAGAACCAGCAGCTCAGCACCAGAGAGGGGCATGGCTGTACGTCACTTTTCCTTGGACAAGACTAGAAGGAACCAGACAGCTCCTGACCCCTGGGTTGTGGCAGCAGACCACAGCTGTGTAACCACATTCAAGCCTTTCACACCGTTTTTAAGACAGTCTGATTTCTTGCAGTGGCTTCAAACTAAGGAGCAGGGTCACAGTTAAACACTCTGTCTCCTGCACAAGGAGAAGATGCAAAAGCCCAGAATTATTGACACCAAAGCCAGGTGAACACACAGGAATGAGACATGGACCAAGAAGCTTTTATTTTAACATGGCAAGTTTGAGTACAGCAGCAGAACTCCTTGAGTCCATCTTGCTTTCCATCATATCAGTAGGTGGCTGATATAATCTGGCTCGGAGTTGTTCAGTGAGGAATCCCATCTCCCTTAGATACCAGTGGTTTCAGGAAGCCGAATCCTTCTCTGCAGTGTCCTCTGCCACCCCAGGTTGGATCCTGCTGCTGAGCATTTCACTCTTCACCTCCCTCATACTTGTGCTTGATATGTTTCCATAGTTTCTGTGCACAAAACAAGGAAATCAGAATAAATTTTTTAAAAAACCAAACAAAATCCACTTTGCCAGCTTTTCAGCAACCCTGAGATAAAGTTTCACTTTCGAATGAAACCCACATCTGAAACAGGCAACAGCAAGAGGGGAAAGAAGAGTTTGTAAGAAAACACAGCTGCTGCTGCCTTCCTTCCCCTGTTGTACTCTGCACACCAGAAATTCCTAGGGGTATTCCAGCCAGAGATTCCTAGGCGTACTGCAGTCACCCTAAGGGGGAAGCTGAGGCAGGCTGGAGAGCGCATTTCTGCTCCTGGAGAAGCAGGGTACACAGAAGAACCTACGGCTGGCACCAAAATCCATGGGACCAAGGGAAGTGCCACACCAGGCATATGCTGTGCTTGCTTTGTTGCAGACAATACTTTAGATCTAAAATTTTAAAAATTAGTTCCACTTTCCAACCCTGCTTGAGAAAACATAAGTGCACAGCTAATCAGTGCCACAATAAAAAAAAAAGAAAAGGAGCCGAATGCCAATCTGAAGTTCAGATGTGACTTTACATCACCTTTCAACAGACTAGCTGAAAAGGAGGCGCCCGGGCCTTTGCTCTTCACTGTTTCCTCAGCCCAGCCAAGCCCCAGCAGTACCCATGTCGTGCTGTAGGGTGTCGGTTTCCAGCTGGCTTCGTGAGCCGGTGCAGCAGGAGGCCGAAAGGCAGGGACGGGCTGTCAGAGAAGGGGCAGGGCTGCTCCTTCCCGTGTCCCAGCCGCCACAGCGACCTGGCTGTGCTGGGCACGCCGGGCGCTCCGGCAGGCCCGAGGCACGGCAGGACGGGCCAGAGGGCCCCAAGCTGCGGCCTGGGCTGCGCAGCACCCGCACTGCGGGACGGGCGCTGACGGACGGGGCAGCACCTCCTGCCGTGCCTCGGGGCCCTGTGTCACCTTGCCCTGGCGCGGGTCCCGCTCCGGGCAGCTATTAACACAGCTCGGCTCGACCTGACCGGCCTCATCCCGCGCCCGGGGCGGCGAAGCTCGCCGGACAGGCGTTCTCCCCCTCAGAGCCGAGGGCTCGGTGCGCCCTAGCCACCCTCTTTCCCCCTGCTACCCTCTGCCCAGCGGCCTTGGCGGCGGCGAAGCTCAAAAACAGGCCGGGGCCCTGACAACCTGGGGGCGCGGCGCCCCTACAGCCCGGCCGGCGCCCAGCTCCTGCCCTGTCCCCGGCGTTCGGCCCCGCCGGGGGAACCCAGCTCGCGGTTCAGCCGGGGGCGCGGCCCGGGAGCCCGGCGGAGGCCCGAGGCCGGCCTGACCTTCAGGGCCCGGGCGGCCCCGCGCCGCCCTGCCTTACCCCTTCGTTGAGGCGCTCAAAAATGGCGTCGGCGCCCTGGTCGAAGGCGCGTTCGAAGACGACGGCGCCCAGGACGATGGTGAGGGCGAAGGTGGAGGTGCGGCGGAACAGCGCGCTGTACACCCGCCGCAGCAGCAGCGCCGCCATCTTGCCCACGCTCTCCGCGCATGCGCCGCCGGGCGGGAGCTGAGGCTGCCGGGGGATGGAGGCGGCGGGAGGTGAGTGGCGGGGCCGTGCGGGGCAGGGACCAGCGCTCCGGCCCGCCCCGCGCCCCTGCTTCCCCCGCTGCGCGACGCGAGTCTTGGGTTGTTTCTCCCCGAGGGGAAGTGGGCCCGCGGCGGGGCCGCGGCCCCGCTTCCCCTCGCCGAGTGAGGCCGTGCGGGCAGCCCCCGCCTCCCTCCTTGCCCGCCGCTCTTGGGCAGCCGCGCCTGGCCGGGCGCGGGACATGCCCCTCGCCGGGGCGAGCCGGAGCGGGGGAAGAGAAGGGTGGTTTGTGCCCCTCTCTCGCGGGGTCACTCGGGTTCCCCTCGCTGGGGCCGGCTGCGGAGGGCAGTAGGGTGGTCAGACGGGCCCCTCCGGAGCCCTTGGGGGCGGCGTGCCGAGGCTCCGGGCGGTGTAACTGAAACGGTAGCGCTCCCCGGCCCGCCTGCCGCCTTCCCCGGCCAACCCCTCCGAGGGCAGAGGGGCCCGGACGGCCGGAGCCGCGGGTGCGGTGTGGGGCTGGGAAGGGGGAGCGGGCGAGGGGATGGGGTAGGCTTTACATTGAAGCCGTCCCTGGGCAGGGTTACCCCTCCGAACGTGTCCTCGAGTGACGCAGCCCCGTGTTGTCTCGGGAGGAGCGCGCAGTCTGGCTGCGCAGCCATCCCTTCATTTAGGTACGTTTGGTTCCCTGCTCGCAGCGACTGCGGAGATCCTGGGATCTCAGGGTAGGGCAGAGCCTCGGCTCGTGTGGGAAGAGCCTGTGCGGGGGCAGGAAGGTGCCTGACACACTCGCAGGCCCTGCACGTTGTGTCGTCCCTTCAGCCAGCCCGTGGGAAAGCTCAGTTACCATTTTTGAAAGTGAAACACAGGGGATTGTCATAGAAACATGGAACCATAGAATAGGCAGGGCTGGAAGGGACCTTACGTCAAGTTCCAACCCCTCTCACCAGCTCAAGGCCCCACCAACCCAGCCTTGGACACCTCTAGGGAGGGGACAACCTGTGCCAGTGCCTCACCACCCTTGTAGTAAAGATTATTTTCCTAATATGTAATCTCAATCTCCCCCTTCCAATTTAAAACCATTCCCTCTTGTCCTATCACTCCATGCCCTTCTAAAATGTCCCTTCCCAGGTTTTGTGTAGCTTCCTTTAGGGATTGGAAGGCTGCTATAAGATCTTCCTCCCCCTCTGCTCTGCCCTCGTCAGGCCCCACCTGGAGTATTGTGACCAGTTCTGGGCTCCCTGGGATAAAACAGACAGAGATCTCCTGGAGAGAGTCCAGAGGAGACTATGGAGATGATGAAGGGCCTGGAGCATCTCCCCTGTGAGGAAAAGCTGAGTGAGCTGGGGCTGTTCAGCCTGGAGAAAAGGAGACTGAGAGGGGATCTGATCAATGGGGATCAATAGCTGAAGGGTGGGACACAGGGAAATGGCCAGCCTCTTAGTGTCTGTGGGGACAGGACAAGGGGTGATGGGCTCAAGTTGGAGCACAGGGAGTTCTGCACCAATCTGGGGAAGAACTTCTACCTGGTGAGGGTGAGGGAGCCCTGGGACAGGCTGCCCAGGGGGTGTGGAGTCTCCTTCTCTGGAGAGATTCCAGCCCTGTCTGGACGCCGACCTGTGTGCCCTGTCCCAGGGACCCTGCTTTGGCAGGGGGGTTGGACCTGATGAGCTCTGGAGGTCCCTTCCAACCCCTACGACTCTGTGATTTCCTGCAGCATTCTCTCTTCCAGGCTGGACAAGCCCAACTCTCTCAGCCTGTCTTCACAGGAGAGGTGCTCCAGCTCTCTAGTCGGCTTTGTGGCCTCCTCTGGACCCGTTCCAACAGGTCCATGTTTTTCTTATGTTGGGGACTCCAGAGCTGGACACAGTAGTCCAGGTGGGGTCTCATGAGAGCCGACCAGATTGCCCCTGTGACAGATCTCCCCAGTAACCTATAAACCGCTGCCACTGGGATGGGTTTGTGCAGTGATCAGGTTGGTGTTAATCCCGAATTGAGCCCCAGGTTTACACCGGGCATCCAAACCCGCCCCACTGTCATTGTGAAGGTGCTGGCAGACTGCCCTGTGCTGTGTGTTCCCGTAGAGACATGAGGCACGTTTAAATTGGCAGCAGAGTGTCATAAGCTCGACACTTGGATTTAATTAACTTCACATCTATCTGGGTACCCAGAGTGGCTGAAACAGCCCCGAGCCTGGGCTGAGAGGAGTGGGAAATTGAGGTCAAGGCCCAGCAGCAATTCTCAGGGTTCGGTGTGGGGAACAGCAGTTACACCCAGACAGAAACACGTCTGCTGTATGCCTGTGTCTGGGTCACCTTCTTCCCTCCGTCTGCATCTCGGAAATCAGGAAAAGAACCCCCAGAGAGTCCTAAATAAAATCTGTAGCTGGTAGGGCAGAGTGTTTTGGCAGCAGATTGAGAAGGGGAGAATGTAGGATGGTGCTTGTGAGATCTTGCCTGGAGTTCTACCAAGCACCTCAGCTGGAGGAGTGAGACACCTTCTAGGTGCTTGGAACACGCTGTTTCTTATAAAACACTGCTCTGAGAGGCTTGCTGCCAGGGATTTATTTGTTAATACTTTTAAGCATCGAGATACAAGACAAAGCCTTTCTGCTTTTTTTTTTTTTTTTTTTAATTATTCTTTTATTTCTTTAATTTGGATTGACAGAAAGACTTCTAAGCTGATACAAAGCCTGTTTGAAACCGGCTGGGGCTGCCCGGGGGTGGTGGGGGAGAGTCCATTCGCCTGAATTCAATTGCAAATTCGGGTCTAGAAATGTTAAGAGGAAAAACAGAGCTGAAACGGTTCTTTATAAAGCAGCTACATTTGCTTTCTTTCATAACGACTGCGATGGATTTAATTAGACAACATCTCTGTTTCCAACTAAATAATGCTCTTTGTTTACTGGCTGAGGCGTTTGGGAGGATGGAAGTAGGTTAGCCAGGCTGCTGGAAGCGAAGCGGCTTTCCTGCCGACGCACCAGTTCAGCACAAAGCGCTGTGGATTGCTGATGCTGCAGAGAGAGTTGTCAGAATCCAGCCAAGATAATCCATGCCACTGAATTCTTAAAAAGCTGGGAAGAAGTGTTGGGAGTAATCTTTGGAGGGGGCGATTTCTGGGAGAGCCTGGTGCTCCTCTAATTGCTTTATTACTATTTTATTATTGTTGTGTTATTTTTATGCCGTTCATCCCCCCTGTGATGGGAACTGCTAGGTGAATTTGGGAGCTGGGGGTCTGTGGGGCGTGGGATCTGGCTGCCTGAAATCTGTAGGGAGCTCGTTGGGGAGGGAGGGGGAACGAGCTCCTGCAATTATTGCCGTCGGGGTGATGAAAGGAAAAGTTTGAAATACGATTTCAAAGGCTGGCTGGCTGCTGGGCTTCTGCAGGCACAATTCCCATGGAGATCTCTGGAAACTTGTGTGGGACCGCTGCAGAATCTCATTTGTTTTCCCCGTTCGCAGCAGCCGCTTCTGCAGAGGTGGGAGCGCAGGAGCCAGCAGCTTGGAGCAGGAAGCTTTTATCTTCCCAGAAACTTGGGGAGACTGGGGCATGAGATGGGGAATGGGGGGTTTCCACGCTGAGCAGCCGCAGCAGAGGGTGAGAGCGTTCCCTCTGGATCCCAGCAGCCCCACTGCAGTGCAGCAAAGCTGGCTGCAGAACTCTGGGATGATGTAGTGAGCGATGGGAGGAAATTACAGCGTCGTGTTTGTTAAACAGCACTTGGGTTTGGTTTCTTGGGCTGGACCTCGAGCTCTCTAGAGCCGAGATACACCTTCCAAGCAGGAGCTGGTTCCTGCTGTGTTGGATTTGGTTTCTTGGGCTGGACCTTGAGCTCTCCAGAGCCAAGTTACACCTTCCAAGCAGGAGCCGGGTCCCGCTGTGTTTGCAGTCACATCAGGGAGAGCCAGCTGGCTGAGCAGCACAGCCCACCAGCAAGGTATTTCACCTGAAGAACAGGGAAAGGACCTTAAGATGAGGAGATTTCAAATGCAGCCGAGGCCCTAAATGTTCTACCTCCGGTGGGAGTGTTTGCAAGCTGGTTAGAACAAAATAAACCCAAAGATCTTTCCATTGAGTGCAGTGGGATGCAGATGGAGGAGTCTGTGTCTTCACTGGCGGCGTAACTTGAGGCCTGAGAGGTTTCCAGGGGCTCGGTTGGGAAGCAGCAGCAGTTCTGGGGAGTGGGGGAAGGCAGGCTGGGAGCCTGGCATGGTAGCTCACAAGGTGGGGGCATGGATGGCTGACAGGAGGCTTGGCAGAACCGCCTTTGCTCCGTGCTCAGCTCTGAGGGGTCTCCTGTTGCTGCCGCTCTTCCTGCCAATCCCAAGGAGTCATTGGGGAGGCTGTGATTGATTCCGACCCTGTTTTATTTATAAAATCCTTATTTCTTGTGCTGGTCTCCCAGCCATTTTTTAAACACATTTGGCTGTCAAGGTGTCAAAAACTGGAGAATTGCTCTTGGAATTTATCTCCCAGCCCATCCATCTTGGCATTTATCAGGTACCTTTATATCACTCACAGCTCCCTAAGGGTGTCTGCAGCACCTCCAGCTGGGACAGCTGGTGGGGATGGGGCTGAGCTCCCTCACAAACCCCACCCGCCCCGCCAGCACAGACAAGAGTGCCCAAATTCTGCCCCGCTACTCATCAGTACTCCATGGCAGAGTCTCTGGACCACAAATACATGGTGAAGCCCCTCTACCCTGCGGGAGGAGAAGAACCGGGCATCTCTGGGATGTTTTTAGCGGCTGTGGTTGGGGCTTCAGTTCTTTCCTCCTGGCTGAGAGGCTGTTGCCATCTGGGTTATTGCCAGCACTGCACGCGGTGAGCAGGCACATCTTGCTGCTGGAGGCTGGAGAGGATGCAGAGGGGGGTCCTGGAGGCACAGGGGTGATAGGTGAACCAAACGAAATGTTATGTCTGTTGACTGTTGCACAGCTTCCTTCTTGCAGCCCAGGCAGAATCGGTTGGTTTGTCGTCTTTCAGGAGCTCCTGAGTTTCTTCCTTACCTTGTAGTGATGGACCTGGGGGAATTTCCTTCCTCTTTCATGGCAGCTTGTGGAGGTTGCCTGTGGTCAGGATTAAAGTCCTGGAGCCCCAGGTGGAGGCTGTGGATGGACCTCTAGTTCCTTCATTTTGAACAGTGGACGCTTTCTGCTCCCCCTTCCCTGGTGCGGGTGGTGTCTGGGAGCCGCTGGCTCTCCAGGGTCTCTGATTTGGGTGGTCTGAACTCCAGCGCGCTCAGGGGGGAGAATCCTTTCAGCAGAGCTGTTGTTCCTGTGGGTTACAGAGGTGAGAAGTGGAGAACCGAGCCTCCTCTCCCATGTGCATACAGCGGTTGCTCCCTCGCCAGCCTCTGATGGACAAGAATATATGCTGCTGGGTCTCACCTCTTTCTCTGTCTGCCAACCCTAAATGATTTGAGTTCTTCTCCTTTTGAAACAGGCGCTGTAAATCTTGGATCCTTCGGCCTGTGCTCCTCCGTCCCCAAGGCAGGCATGGCTGGGCGCCGAGGATCTGTCTGATGGTTCCCGCGCTGTGCTGATGCTGCTCTGCCAGAAGAGAGATGGGGAAAAGATACTTCTGTGACTACTGTGACAGGTCCTTTCAGGACAACCTTCACAACAGGAAGAAACACCTCAACGGGGTGCAGCATCTCAGGGCTAAGAGGGTCTGGTACGACTTATTTCGAGGTGGGTACTGTCTACTGTCTGCTGCTCCCTTCCTGGGACTGGGGAGGGGATGGATGAGCTGTGGGACAGAAGAATAGATAAATCAGCGCTGATAATTTATGTTCATTGTCTGTGGCAGTAGATTGTGGACTTGACATGTTGCTGTCAAGAGGTCGCAGAGGCAAAGCCCTTGCGTGGCTGGATGTGGGGAGGGGAAACTTTCAGCATCAGCTGGGACTTGAAATGAGGTGGAAGAGAGAGCAGGGTGTTGTCTCTGGGAACAAGAGCTGCATGTTAAGCTCTTGGCATCGTGGGCAGATGCTGGTTCTGAGGGTGGCCATGGGAGAGGCTGAGGATGTCGCTGCTTGACTGGAGATCCCAGGAGGGTGAGAGGGCTGGGGAAGCAGCTCAAAGCCCGCTGTGCTCAAGCCTGTTTTAGCCAAGGTGGGGTGGGGGCCAGAGCTGGAGGTCTAGGTGCTTGGCAGTGGAGGAATTGGAGTTCAGGGGCTGGAGGCTGTGTGCTGGAGGAAAGCCCTGTGTCCTCTGCCTCTTCTCTCCTGGCTCAGCGCTCTGACCTGGCACACCACACAGTTCCATGCATTTTAGTCCCAGCCCGAGGAATGCAGTGGGAACGCGTGCCCAGGGTCCTGAGAGCAGGACTTTCTTTTGGCAGGAGCAAAGACTTAGTTTGGGTTAAACTGACTGTGAAACAGTTGCCTGTATGTTTCCGTGGTTCCTCCTGGTTTCTCAGGATCGGGAGTTGTCAGTGTGTCTGTCTCCAGAACAGTCAGGGGAGGAATACCCATCAGAGCTCTCGGCTCTGCTTAACCGTCCGTGGAAGCTGGAAAGGCTCTCACTGGACCAGCAGTCCCAGCCCATGGGGTTCTAGACGGGTCGGTGATGGTGAGGCAGGTTACCCCATGCTTTTCTCCTCACCAGGCTGCAACCCTTGCTTTCCCTCTGAATGGTACAATTCCTCATCCCGCCCCTGATTAGGAGGCTCACCTCCTCCTGTCTCCAGACTCTGTCTCCTGGCATCAGGCAGTTCCTCCCCAGTCTGTAGGAGCTGCTGGATCGTTGGGGCCCGTTTTCCCCAGGGCATCCCTGGGAGGTGAGGGACCATTTCAGCTGTGTCAGCTCAGACTCTGCACAGGGTCCTGTGTGTCCTCATGCAGAGCTTTTCCAAAAGCTCTGTGCCTCTGCCTGCTCTTGCTGTGCTGCACAGAAGTGCTGCAGAGTCCTCACTTCTCTGCTGTGCTGCTTCTCCCTTACTGGCACTGGGAGAAAAAAAAACCCTAAAGCAGAAAGCAGAGGAGGTGATATTTGCAAGCCAGCAAATAGCTGCCAAGAGGGACTTGTTTGTGGCTTAAATTCCCAGTTGTCCTGTAAAATGGTTTCCCACTGGACAGCTGACCTGCCTGGGGCCACGATGCCCTGGTAGGGTATTGCTGCACAGGAGATCTTTACCCTGCTTTGTCCTGTCTCCCCTAGATGCTGCTGCTATCCTGCAAGAGGAGCAAACCAAGAAACCTTGTCGGAAATTCCTGCAAACAGGTGAGTCCTTCTGAGGCAGAAACCACTGCCTGAGCACTGAGGCCCCTCCGCAGAGCCCCGCTGTGGGGGTCTGTCTGGGAGTGATGGGCTTGGACCCGCGTGTCCTGTGTGAGGGATCAGTGGTGGGTTTGCACACGTGTTTACAAGGGGGGACCTGGTGCCTGTGGTTCTCATGGGTCAATGTGCCCTTTGTTTCAGGACAGTGTGATTTTGGGTCCAACTGCAGATTCTCCCACATGACAGAACAGGACCTGGAGAAGCTGAGTGCCCAAGTGCAAGGTGAGTCTTCCAATGAGAAGACATTTGGGGTGCTCCGAGGAGGGGGAGTTGCTGTGGGAGCTGAGGGCCGCACAGGCTGCAGGAGGGGTTGTGTGGTGCGAGCCTGTGGTCCTGTGCTGCCTGCACGCTGCATGTGGATCCCTTCTGCCTGCCTCCCGCTGCCATGTCAGCCCGTAGCACAGCTCTTAAGTGCTGCATTTTGTCAGATCTTTGTGCTCCTGATCTGCTGGCGCAGACACAAACCTAGAGCTGAGCAGTGCTGATAGTACTTAGCAGCATGCCGCTGAAGCAGAGAGTGGGCTTTCTGAGCCCTCGGGGTTTTGTTCAGTCAGGGAATAAAACCTGTCAGCAGCAGAGGGCACTGGTACATCATTTCCCCTTGAATTTATGGATTTGATTTCCCCCCACCTCTCTGCTTATTACCAGGCTGCTGCTGTTTCCACTCTTGGGAGGAGCGAGCCTGCTGTCGGTTGGGTTGTCCCGAGGAGAGGACATGGGGTCTTGGAGCCAGAAATGGCCAAATGGAAGTTTGAGCAGAGGGTGAATGGCAGCTACTTCCCTGACACGTGTTTTTGGAGCTGTTTTGAACTTCTTCAGTCTGGAGATGTCGTCTCCTTGCCCTGAAAGGGGTGGCAGCTCTGATTTCCCCCAATTTCAGACAGGATTCATGACTTCGATGGTTAGAGAAAATGTGAGCAAGGTGTTGGCTTGGTTAGAACTTGTGGAGCAGTTGAGGTTTCTGCTGAAGATTGTCTCATCCCAACCCTCCCTTGTTCAAGGTGAGGGAACCGAGAGCGGGCTGCCCAGGGCCACGTCCAGTTGGGTTTTTGAGTGTTTCCAAGAGTGAAGACTACAACCTCTGTGGGAAACCCCTGTAATCTTTGCCCACATTTGCAATAAACACATGTTCTTTTTTACAGCTAAGTGGAAATTCCTGTATTTCTCTTTGTGCCTGGCACCTTTTGTCCTTTTCCTGGATACCATTAGGCTGAGTTGGGCTCCATCATCTCCACTCTGGGACACTTAGACACCTAGATACAATCCCCCCACCCCTTTAGGCTTCCCATGTGCAGGCTGAGCAGCCTTAACTCCCTCAACCTCTCTTCAGAGGTCCCTTCATCGCCCTTGGGGCCCTTTGCTGGACTCCCTCCAGTACATCCCCATCTCTGGTGGTACTGGGAGCACAGCACTGGACATAGCCCTCAGCTGTGTCCCTACCAGTGCAGAACAGAGAGGAAGGATCACTTCCTCGACCTCCTGGCAGCGCTCTTCCTAAGGCAGCCCGCTTTCCCAGCAGATCTTGTGCCCACACTGCTAGCTGAAGCCAACTGTTGTTTTGCCAATAGTCTGGCAAAAACAGGCGTAAGTGTTGCAAGTGTGTGGGTGAGTGCCGTGAGATTTGGGGTGTGCGTGGGGGAGAGACTCTCCCCTGGCCTTCCGAGGGATCAGACTTGGGGCGGCGGGGCTCTGCGCAGCCCGGGGAGCGGGAGGAAGGCAGGCACTACAGAGCTATTCCAGTCCTCGCCGCTGCTGAGTCAGTCTGCGAGTCCCCGAGGTGACTGTGTGAATCAATCGCTGTACAACGCTGGCAGTCAATAAAACCCATCTCCTCAGGCTACGCAGGAGCTGGAGAGCTCCAGCCAGCCCTTCTCGGAGCGGCAGCCGTGCTCCCCTTGCCCTCTGCCAGCCCAGAACCTCTCCCCGACCCCGACCCTTGCCTCTGTGGGGTTTTAGCGCTGGGCTCCCCAGAGGTACTGTAGGATGTCAGTCCGTTTGCGGGAACCTGTAGCGTTTCCAGTCATCGAAGGCTGTTTATTATAGGGAAGTGAAAGCTCTTTGGAGCAGAGCAGAGCTGCAGGGGAAGGCTGGCAAGCTCCCCTCTGCTCGGGCAGGTTTCTTTGCCAATTACGCTTGTTATTGAATATTGACTTCTGTCAGATGGGTCAGGTGTAAGTGGAGAATTGGCTAGCGAGAGAGCTGATTCCTGGGAGATTACTTGGAAACCTTGCATTTGTATTACCAAGTCAAACACTTAATTAAACAATTAGACTTAAAGGAGTGATGGCCAGGGGACAGCGGGGTGCCTTGTCCTTGGCCGTGCTGCTCTACCACAAATGCCTGGCTGTGGAGTTCAGTCCTGCTCGTCCCGCTCGTGGTGCTGCTCTGTGGGAATCCTGCATGAGCCCAGTGAGCAGGATGAGTGGTTTAGACTCTAAATCTGAGCAGTTGAGCCCGCAGAGAGCTTGGAGGGATTTGATGGAGGAGAGAGCTGAGCAGGCCTTGGTGGAGAGGAGATGCGGCCCGTAACACAGTAGACTGGATGGAAGGAACAGCTGCAAAAGCCAAACCATTGTTCGTTGTGTCCTGGGGGGTTTCCCCACTCCTGAGGCTCCTGCAGCAGCAGTGTCTCAGATGATGTGGCTTCAGGTGGGGTTTAAGGCCAGCTTGAGTGATGGCAGGTGGGACCGCAGGGTGCACAAGCCCTGACCCGGGTAGCGTGTCCGTCAGGAGTGTCCCTATGTACATCAGCACCCAGTCCCAGTGTCTGTGCTGTGAGGCACTGCGGGCCGCAGCGGGCAGGTAATACGGTGCCGGCTGGAGTAGCGGCCCAGATCAGGCTCTGCTCACCGAGTTGTCAGTGTCTGCAGAGATTTCCTGTCTGAATCCCCAGCGTCTGGGAGAATTTGACAGGCTTGGAGCCAGCGAGGGGTCAGGGCTTTGAGATGTGCTGAGAGGCTGGGAGCTCCGGAGCCCTCTCCCCGTGGTGTGCAGAGCCTTGCCTGATTGCTGGAGGTGCCCACCCTCTGACTGTGGTGGGGTGAGCGTGGATGGTCTCTTGGTGGGTCCATGGCGCTGCTGAGCTGTGCTCTCCGGGGTTCTGGTGCGCGGGCAGAGCAGCAGAGGAGCTGTCAGACCTGGCTGTCTCCCCCTGTCCGGGGACAGATGCTTCAGGAAAAGGTGCTGAGAGATGCCATCAGGAAGAGTGTAGCCCAGCACCCCATGTGCAAGGGTGGTTGTGCATCCTACCTGCACTAAAGCTTTTCTGATGGCAGCGCGTTTATCCTGGAGTACTGCACCTGTCCCTGAACCCCTGCTGAGCATTCAGCCATTCTGTGCCAGCGAGGTTCCCTTGCCAGCCATGCACCTTTACTTCAGCCAAAGGAAACATCACGTTACCCTCAACCTTCGGCCTTTATGGTGCAGGGGATTCACCCTGCTACTTGTGTTAAGCCTTGTGGGTTAATTTCTGGACGACTCGCTGCTCTGTTAGAGCTGAGAGTGTGTCCTGGTTTTGCTCCAGCATTTCTGCACCCCGTAGAATATACTCATCAAGAAGCAACAGTTTCCACCTTCAGCAGGGAAGGAGGTTTATTCCCAGCTGTTACCGCATCAAAGCATTAGCCTTCTGCATCTGCTGCATCATTCATCAGCGAGACACTTCCAGGCTGTCATTTTAAGTACAGTCATGTCAGGAGAAGTCACTGTCAAATTGCTATCTTCTTGCTTAAAGTTATTGGCTCCCCGCTAATCTGCGTCACTTCTGCTGGCAGTATTGACACAACCTGGCCTCTCCGGTGAGCTCTGGAGCTGGAGCTGTGAGGAGGGGCACAGCTGGGGGAGTGTTTGCAGTATATTCCTGTGATGGAAGGACTGGGAGCAGCCCTGGCTGGGGGTGGTTGGAGTCAACTGGTTTAACTTGGTGATGAGCAGGAGAAGGAGCGTCCTCGCAGTCGGCTGCCGCTTCTTACGCTGCTTGTTATCGTAGGGCCTAGTCAACCTCATCTCACAGCCACAGCGTGCTGCTGTTCATGTGCTCTGGAGGAGTTTTGGGCAGCCACATCCCCCTGCCCAGGGAGCAGGTGGGTAAATCTCTGCTGGGTGACCTGCTCAGTACTGGTGGCTGGGTCTCACATACAGGGGTGCCTCATTTGGGAAGAAAAGTCATGCTAAAAGTTGCATGGGGAGAGAAGATAAATCTGCACGCCTACCCTGGCATCATTAGAGAGGCATTTCATGACTGCAGACACTCTTTTAATTGGCTGTAATTAGAGTTTGAAGCAAACACCCCAGTGAGAAGGAGGGGGGAAGCACCTTCACACCTGGCTGGCTGGCTGCATGGCCAGCAGTAGGGGCTGGCGATGGTGTTTCAGAGCTGCACCTTGGAATACGTGTTGACATTCCGGGGGTATTTCCAAACCTGTGGTGGTTTTGGTGGTCCTTGGATGTGAGGGAAGGGGTGTTCTTCAGAGGGACACAAGGTGAATGATGAGCAGGGTGGACAGAGCCTGTACCTGCTGCCTTATTTCTCAGCCTGAGGGCTGGAGAGCTTTGGAGCAGTAACTCATGGAGCTGCCTGGTGGGGAAGCCCACTTGGATGTCTATCTGACTTGGACATCTGGGGCCTGAGTTAGCCCAGCATGAGCCTGGAGTCATTCCACTGCAGCCGGTGGGCTTTTCTGGGCGAGAGAGCGAGGTGTGGCTGCTCTGAGTCTGTGGGCTCCCACCTGTAGCTGGCGCAGTGCTTTGGGGTCCCTGCTCTAAGCAGAGAGGCTTTGGCAGTTACCGACCTGTTCTGTGTTGAGGTGGGATGAAACGGAAATCTCAGGGGTCAGCAGAGGTGGGAGAGATTTCTCTCTCTCTTTGATTTTCCTCCCAGCCTCATCAAATCCTCTCACAAGCCATCAGCGAGGTGGGATTGAGGGGCATCAAGATCTGACCTGGGAGCTGGATTCAGATTTCCCCAGCTCCCCAGGCTGAGCTTATTGCCTCCCCGGTGCCCTCACCTTGGCCAGGCTGTGGGCTTGGCCTCAGCAGCTCTGCTGCCGCCCTGCTCCTCAGAAGCAGCTGTAGGAGACTCGCAGGGTCCCGTCTCCAGCCATATCCTTATCGCCGGGTTGCAGAGCAGCACCTCGACATCAGGACCACGGCAGGCTGCCTTTGTGGTGGCAGCAAGTGCACCGCCACTCCTCCTAGCAGCACCAGATGAAAAGCCTGGATGACAAATTATCCATCTCCGGCTGCTCATTGTGTAGCACATTTCTGCCATCCTTATTAATATTCAACAGGCAGATGAATAATTGGTTGCCACCACCGGGATGAAGTGATCCTTCACTCTGCCCAGGCAATATTAATTTCACACCCTGTCTGGAAACGTATAATATTTTCCTTAAACGTGTGACATATGGTGGGTAGGTGTGGAGCCGGCTCCCGGCGGGTTCAGCTGCAGGTGGCTGCCGCCAGCATGGGACTGCGGGTGGGCTGATCTCTGAATGGGATCAGGGCTTGTCCCCGGAGGGTCTGAGGAGCAGGGCAAAGGGGAACGACACGCAGCTGCTTTGGCTGCCTGAATATCAGTGGTTTGTTCTCCGAAGTGTCGCGTTCCCTCCTCTGTCAGGTGGGAACTTTCCGCTGGGCTGGAGACCTCAGATGCTCCGAGCATGTCCTCAGCCCTGACGTGCTGTCGGGAGCGTGGCTGTGCCTTTTGTGTCAAGGACTCCTGCTAGACCCTGCTCTCCTGCTTAGTCACTTTGTCACTGAGGAGCTTTACTAACTGGGCAGCTGTGGATTTCTGCCCAGTGGGAGGGACTGGTGTGTGCTGGGCTATCCCGCTGGTGCTGAGCCCTCCTGCCTAGCGAGTACAATGCTGCAGGATGGGGGGGACCTGCTGGCATCTGCCCCATGCAACCCTCCAGCGTGGTGGAGGGGCTGAAAGATTGGAAGGACCTCAGGCTGTGCCCACCTCTTGGTAGAGGTTTCACAGAATCACAGCTTGAGGGGGTTGGAAGGGACCTTTCCTCCCTAACTTGCTCGAGACAACGCAGGAACTTGTTCCCCTCCCTCCGCCGTGCTCTGCTCTGAGTTTGCACCTCGGCTGAGCGGGGCTGGTGACAGCCTCCCGCCCGTCTCCACAGGGGCTGGGGATGCATCATGCAGCATGTGCCTTAACCCAGCCTGACAGCAGCTCTGAAGTCCCGTCCCCGGGTCGTAGGCGCACGCTGAACCTTTCAGACTCCCGCGGGCTGCCAAGTCTGCATCGATCTGGTCAGACGTCCCTGTCACTCCCACCTCACCGGGCAGAGGTGGCAGAGTCCCTCCTGCCAGTTGGAGGGACATGTCGCTGGATGCGGCTCAGGGCTCAGGGCCAGTGGAGGCTGTTTCAGGCGAGGATGAGGACGATCTACCCTGGGGGGAGATGTCAGGCTCCCCTCAGCTAAGTGCTCGCTGGCTCAGTTCTTGTTCCCAGCTCTGGCTGGCTGGAGCTGTCACCAGTGAGGAGGCCAAGCATCAGATGGACGGTGGTGGAGGAGGAGGAGAGGCTGCCACAGGCAAATTGTGAACTCTCCACCGTAAGAAACTCTGCAGGGTAATGAGCAGCTGGTTTAATGGAGTGAGGGGAGAAAGGACTGCAGCACAAGCCTCTGATAGCCTGCTCTGTCTGTCTCTCAACCAGGGGAGCGGAGATCGAAGGAGCTGCAGCAGGAGGGAGCAGATGTCCCGCCTGGCACCATCGAGGACTGGCTGGAGAAGAGAGCAAAGAGACTGAGCGCGGCTCAGAGTAACAGGTACTGGCAGCTGCGGAGCGTCTGGGTGAGGGCTGGCCACTGCTTCTGTCCCACACGATGCCGGGGGGCACCCCACGAGAGGGCTGTGGAGTGGGGCAGGAGAAGACACAGGTGATCAGAAGTCCAAACTTGATGGGACACCCCTCCCCCCTAAGCTGCCATTTGACACCCTGCCAGCACTGCACACCTGCTCTTGGCACATGTGTGTGGATCTGGGCGTGCATGCTGGCATCAGGGGTGCATGCACGTGTCCCTCCCTGTGCTCAGGGCATGAGCCAGGCCTGGCTGCTTCCCTGGGGGAGGCAAGCAGAGGGGTGGTCCCATGCTCTCAATGGGGACATGGCTGGAAGGACAGAGGAGTTCAGTGGCAAGAGCCTGGTCTCATTTGTTGACAGCTTCCCAATCCTTTGCCTGTCCGGTCGGGCACGTCTCTGCCAGTCTCTGCCAGTGAGAGGGTGGAATGAGCTCCTCCTCACAGCATCTATTCGGATTTGGGTGCCTGTGGGCGCCTGCTGCTTCCCTGCTCACCTGACTGTGCCGCAGGCTAAATTGGATGACATTTGGGCAGGTGCCAAATCTCTCTTTTGTTCTTTTTTTCCTGCCTGCTCCTGTCCTCTCCCTGTTTGGTCTGGGCAGGATCTTCCTCCTGGTTCTTGTCTGGGCTTGTTGCTCCCTGTTGGCTCCATCCAGCAGCTTGGCTGCCCTCAGGCTGGCAGTACTCTTCCCAGCCCCATTCTGCTTGTCCTGCCCACGAATCCCTTGACCTTGGGATAGATCATCTCTTTCAGAAGAGAGACCCATCGCTGCACCCAGCAGAATTGCCAGATCTCTACGACCACTTGGTCCCTGCTCCCTCCAGAGCAGCATGAGATGTGACATTTGTGGGTTTGTGGCTCCCTACCCGACGTCTCTGTCCCTGCCAGCCCAGAACCCACCTGCCACAGGAACTGAACACTAGCTCTTCAAAACTATTCTTCCTCTCCCTGGCCTTGACTATGCTTGTCCCTGTCATCTCTCTTCTCCCCGGCTGCAATCCAGCTCCAGCCTTGCCCTTCCAAGCAACTCCGTGCTTTGCCTTGTCTGCCAGGGAAATCATTCCGCGTTGCGAGGGAAGAGCGGCTGCTTTAGGCAGGTCCCTGTGCTCCTGGTACCTGGGGAACCCACGTTCCTTCTGAAAATGCTTCAAACAATGAGGAGCTCCCTCTTCCTCCTGCGGTTACAGACCTCAGGGTCCCTGAAATGTGGCAGAATTTCTGGCAGAGTCTAACAGGGCTTTGGGGAATTAGTGGGTTTAGATGATGACCTGCCCAGGGGCTGCCTCTCCTGCTTGGCCATGTCTGTAGAGTCTGCACAGAGCAGAAAGGAACGTGCTCTCAAGGGCAGCCATCTGCAAAAGGAGGTGCTGGAGACCCAGCTCCACCTCATGTCCTCTCTGGCAGCACGGAGGAGGAAGGAATCAAGCTCGGATGGAAGCATGATCCCCCCAAAGCGTGCTGGGAGGTTGTTGCTGTGTTACAGCCTCAGCCCGCGAGCTCAGCTGGGTTTCTGCCTCTGCCATGCTGAGGGCTTTCCTAGCAGGATACCTGGTGAGTGATCATGGGTGGAGCTGCTGCCCCGCAGTCTCCAAGCACTCCACAGCGCAAAGAAGTGCCGGACTAGAAGCAGCCTTGACTGAAGGGTAGCGCTTTCTCCAAGGCAGTGACTGGAGCAGCGTCTCTTTCTGGCCATCACCTAAACGAGCCCCGGGGATAGAACATTGCCACACTGCTTCCCCCAGGCAGCTGCTCCCCAGCCTGGCTGGGCTCAAGGGCACTGTCTTCCTCTGGAAGCCTCCGCTTGATGCAGCTTTTCCAAGCCACGCCGTGCCGGTGCTTTCCAGAGAGCTGGGGCGGAGTTGGACGGGGTCCGTGTAGTTCTGGGGCCGTGGAGCTCCGCCGTCACTGCCGTGGGGCCTGTGCTGACACCCAGCAGAAGGGGGTCTGAGGCCTCCAGGACAGCGAGGTCCCATGAGGTTCCACATCCCTGAAGCCGGCTGGAGCAGAGCAGTCCCGTTAATGCCTGCAGAAGGGAAATATTCTTCACCCTTGCTAGATAGCAGAGGATCCAGGTGGGACTGCTGTGCTGCAGGCCCCGGCTGTAGGGAAACCTTGGGTGGCTCTTGTGTCTCAGGAGACCCTGGGGAATTGAGTACCCAGACAGCGTCCTCCCTATCGATCAGCCCTGCTGCTCACCCAGCAGCTCGTTAGCTGATCGCTGTGCGGTTCCACCTTGCAGCGCGCCTCGTCCTGCTCCCCACCCTGCCATACAGCCACTGCAGGGGCTCCCCAGCCTGTGAGAGCGACAGTGCCTGCCTGTAACTGAAAAATACCCCATACTCCTGCCCAGGAGGGGCTTGGTGTGTGTCCCTCCAGCCCTGTCTCATCCTCAGCTCTGAAGAACCCCCGTCGAGGGCAGAAGCATATGACTTTGCTCTGTGCTAGTTGCCTAGAAAACACTGCGCTCAACGTCTGGAGCTGGCACTTGGCCATGTCGTCGGCCCTGCAGGGAGAGAGAGGAGGGTGCTGCTTCTCTGGAGCATTATGTAAAGGAGTTTGATTAGATTTCTCCTGGCATAACAATTAAAAAGATTCATCAGGATCAGAGGTAGAGGCCTGAGAAGCTGGAAGGCTGCTGTCAGGGCTTGTGCTAAAGAAAGATGAGCTTTCTGCTCTCAAGAATTAATGGAAAAGGTATGTTCCCTGCAAAATTTAAACCTGTCCTGGCCAAGCACCTTCTTCAGCTGGAGGGAGATGAGAGAACAGTGCTGCTTCTTCCTGCACTTCTTCAGCTGGATGTGCTGTTTGCAGCAGCCCCGAACTTGAGTGAGAGAGACGGGAGACAAAGTGTTTCCCAGGCTGTGGGCTGGAGGAGGAGGCCTGTTCCCTCTGCTGAAGGGTGCTTCTGTGAAAACACCCCGTCGTTCTGGCAGGTTCCCCATTTCCGAGGGGTCCTTGTCCTTTGGGAAGCGCCCAGCTGGCTGGGATTCAGCTGCTGGGGAAGAAACACCTGCTGATTTTGTTCGTTCTTCTCTGAACTCAGCTGGGGGAAGAGCGGGGAGCAGCTGGGGCTGGGAGGGATGGGGCCAGTCCCGCTCCCCGCACCTGGGGCTGCCGCCGCTGTCCTTCTGGGGGGGCTGTGCCTGCCCTTCCCCCTCCCCAGACCCCTTACCTGAGTGCTCCTGCCTATGTTAGTGCTCGAATGGGCTGGGGGCGGGTTACAGAGGGACCAGCCTGTTGCTAACTAAACCTCACCTTTGCTGGAGCCCCCTCTTTGGGGGGCTAGCAGAGGGGGCACTAGGAAGCTCAGCCCTTAAGCAGGGCCTGGCCCCGTCTTACCTCTGCCCCTTCTACCTCCACAGTGCTCTGCCTGAGAAACCAGCGCCTTTCCAGTACCCACCGGGCTGGCCACCAGTGCAGGAGCTGCCCCCGTCCCTGCAGGCCCCCCACCTGGAGGGTGGCCAGTTCCCCCCGGCCTGCAGTGGGGCTGACATGGACTCTTCCTCACCTGCCCTGAGAATGGACAGAATTATTTACACACACTTTGATACCAATAAAAGCCTTTCCCCCTCCCGAACTGCAGCCCTGCGTTATCTCTCCAGGCAGCCTCCTGTGGGTGGGCGGTTGTCTCCTGCTTCTCTCCCGCCTCTGGAATGGGATCCTGTGCTCAGCAGAGCTCCATCCCCCTGCGCAGGGGCTGTCACCTGGAACAGACACCCCCCATTCCCTGGGGCAGGATCCATCCCCTCAGCGCACTGCTGTGCAGCGCCCTGCACTGTGGTTGATCCAGGCCAGGGAAGGAAGCTGAAACCAGGCTTTTCAGCCTGATGTTTAATATTTCCTCCAGGGTTTATGAGTTTTGTTTGCTTCTGTTTGGCTCAGCATGTCAAACTGCTTTGGTCCAGGTGCCAGAGCTCCTAATGAAGAGCTCGGGGAGCTCCTGCAAGCCCTCTGCTACCGCGATGCGGAGGGTGAGACACAAGGAAGACAGAAAATACCCCGAGGTTTCTCCTTCTCTGGGAAGCAAAGCAAATGGGGTGGGTGCCAGCACGGCACATACCTCCCCGGGTCCCTCCCTGCCCTGGGAGCTGCCTGGCCAGGCTGCACTGGGATACCGAGCTGGGAAGTGGCAAGGAGGGACTCTGCAGCCCCCTGCTCGCTGCAGGGCTGCTCTGGGAGCCGAGGGCTTGGGTGGTGCAGCCTGCCTGCCTTCTGCTTCTCTTCTCTGCTCTGGAGAAGACCCTTAGGGTGCTTTTAGGGCACAGCTTTGGTGTGGCTGAGCCCTGGCAGCAGGTCTGTCCAGGCTGGCTGCACCCCTTGCCAGCGCATTCCAGGTTTGGCCGTGCGCAGAGGCCATAGGGCCAGATTCGTGAAGAGCGCAGGCAGAGCCAGCTGCCTTTGGCCAGACCTCGCCTGGGCTGTGCTGATGTTCTGCTGCCTGGGATGGAGCGGTGCTCCTGCCTCGGGACGTGCTGGCAGGTGGTCGTGGGGAGCACAAGTACACCCCGACCTGCCACCCAAAACCAGCCTCAGCCTGAGGCCGGTTGAGCTTTAAACCAAGCTTAAAGGGTGGTTTTCTCCTTCTCGGTGGGACTGAGGTTGTGCTGCTGAGCTCTGGGCTCATCAGCCTTTGGAGAGTGGGAGCCCAGGGCTTGGGCAGAGAGGATGTAGCATGAGCACCATTCCCCATCCTTGCCTGCCATCGCAGGAGCCGACATGTGCGGGTAGACAAGAGCAGCCACTGGGCCGCTGTGAGGTACATGGGAGGTGCAGAATGCAGAGCCTGAGGGGACCCGGAGGGTTCCGAGCTCCCGAGCCGGGGCGCAACCTCTGTGCTCTGCTCTCAGCCATCACAGGAGCAGCTCTGGCTGCTCTCTCCAACGTGCATTGACATGATCCCTGCACCCCCGGCACAGTGTAGGGGAGAGCCCCAGGGGGCCAGGGGCTGGGGTGGGGGGCTCAGCCCATCACTGCTCTGCCGACTTCAGAGGGTGACAGAGGGCTTCGTTCCAAATCTGGTCGTCACCACAAGCACGTTCCCAAGGAGGCCACGGCTGCCAGCAGCGGCAAATCAGAGACCAGCCGCTCCCTTCTCTCCCACAGACGCCTTGAGGACGAAGGCTGTGCAGGTTGTTTTGCAGGCAGCTGGCATCAGTTCCTCACCCGTGTTTGGAGATGTTTCATCAGACCCCAGGTCCCCTCCCTGCGCTCCCATCCCGTGGTGTTTCGGAGCATCCCCGGGAGGGTGCTTGATCCGGAGGTGTTCCTTTACCCAGCGCTCGCAGATCCAGCTTAAATTTTGTGGAGAAACACATCTCCAGCCAAGCAGGCTGGAGCATCGGGTCTGGGTGAGCTGCAAAACGAACAGCGAACGAGAATCCCAGTGTAAGACACAAGCGCAGCCACGGCCCCTCCACGATTCTCCCCGCTGCCTCTGACACAGAAAATCCCAGTGAAGCCTGAAAGCTGAACGGGAGCGATCCCTGCCAAGCACCAGCCTGCCCAAGGGAGGCCGAGAGGGGCTGGTGAGGGGGTGGGCTAGTTAAAACCCAGGGTTTCAGGATCGCTTGTGTGATCGCTGGCTGCTGGCGCTGAGCTGAGCATCACTCGCTGCGTGTCGTGTGCTCACGGAGCCATGAAACTCCTGGGTACTCAGAGGAGCCTGTAAATTACCGGCTTTTATGGGGGTGTATTTCACAGCGCGGTGTCAGGAGGTGTAACGATGGCGTGTGGCACTGCCGGGGTGGGGGGACACACGCAGCTGGTGTGGGCTAACAGGGGGAGAAGGCTGTTTGCAGGGAGGGATCTACAGAAGCGGGACCGGGCCGGTACATGGGGCACGGCCAGCTCCCGGCTCCCCAAGGATGCTGCAGGGATGCAGCTCGGTCCCGCGGGGCTCAGCATCCTCACCGGGTCGCGGGCACCCCGGGGCGAGCGGTGAGGAGCTGCGGCCCCACAGCGCTGGCACGAGCCAAAGTGCCTTTTATAGAGCAGGAGCGGGAGTCATTTATCGAGAAGCTTTTAGGGAAATGAGCGGTTCCTGGGCCGCTGCCAAGGCGCAGCCCTGCTGGGCTCTGCCCCGTGTCCTCTGGCAGCTCTTGCTGGGAGAGGAGCCGGGAACGGGGATGGGGATGGGATGGGGATGGGGATGGGGATGGAGTGGCGCTGGGGATAGGGATGGGGACAGGGATGGGGACAGGATTGGGATGGAGATGGAACGGGGATGGGGATGGGATGGAAGAGGGGCTGGAGGTGGGAACAGGCATGAGGATGGGGCTGAAGCTGTCCCACAGTGCTCGCAGCATCACAGGGAGAAAGAACCTTTCCCCACATCTTCCCTTCCTCTCCTGAAACGCTTCCCAGTGAGACAGCACCCTCAGCCCTGCAGATCCCCCACCATTCTGCTCCTGGATTTGCCCTTTCTGACGGGGACCCACGGCGGCACCCACGCAGGATCCTTCTCCCTCCAGGCTCCCCTTGCCCACAGCAGCCCCGCGCCTCCCCAGCACCTTCCCTTGTCCCGCTGCAGCGCTCACCCAGCAAGATTTATTTATTTTTTATTTTCCCTTTCCTAGCGTGTGGTTAATTAAATTAGCCAGGAGCATCGCTGGCTGGCAGCGGCTGCAACGAGCCGGCCCCGGATGCGGCAGAGCAGCGAGAGGCCAGAACGCGTCCGGGACCCGGTGCTGCCCGCCCACAGCCCCTGCATGGGGAGCTGCCATCCCCAGACCTGCCTGGAGAAATCCCTTCTCCCATTAAGGGAGCAGCTCCGGAAGGCCGAGCCTGGGGGATCACGTTGGTCCTTTCATCTCATTCTTCTTTGATGTTATTGTATTTTCCAGCGGATTAATTCATCCTCTCTGGCTTTTGGGCTGCTTCTGTTTACTCACAGACCTGGTTAAAAATATACACACACCCCCCGAGGCCACGGGGTTTCCTTCGGCTCCTCAGAACTCCAAACTTTCCATGGGGAGATGGGTGGGATCGCATCGCTGGCGCGGGGCCTCTCCCACTTCACAAGGCACCAACACGATGTCCCTGCCGCGGATGCAGCTCTTCCCACTTCCATTTCCCATGTGGACACTCAGATCCATTGGTGGGACAGATTAGGGGGATTAAAATAACCCAAACACCAAACACACCCCCCCCAAAACCCCAAACCAGTGACCCACAGCGAATCCCTCCTGGTGTCCCCCCCATCAGTGCCGGGGAGGGTTGGAAATGCCAGGGCAGGTGCAAGGAAATGTGTTTCCCCGCTGTGGGGGTCCAAGGGGGCTCCAGGGAGATGGAGGCTGGGCTTGCCCCAGCCCCGACACCCCGGGGATGGTCTCCCAAGGAGGGGAACACCACCCCCCATCCCCAAAAACCCCACCCGTGGCGAGGGGGAGCAGCTGCTTTCCTGACACGCTCACGACGCCGAGAGCTTCCCCCGGCTTTATTTATTATTTTAATCTATTTGTCATTAAAAATGCATCGCTGGGGGCTCGGGGAGGGTGCTGTGCTGCAGGCAGGGCCCCCCCACAGGTGCGATGGCAGGGGGCTGCGAGCAGGGCAGCATCACTCAGCACAGGGAGGGGGTTACACCCAGGGCCAGACACACACACACACACACCCCCCCGGGGTGTAAATAAGGAGTATGGGGATGCTCCCTGTGCTGCCAGCCCGGGGCATGACCCCCAGCCCAACCTGGGGAGCGATGGTGACCCCCCTCCCAGAAGCCACTCCGAGCTCCCATCGAGGAGCTTTGAGGCAAAGGGCCTTAAAGTGCCAGAGCACAGAGACATGGAGGGGAACAAAACCCCTCGGGGCTGGGAGTGATCTGTGGGGAAGGGCAGGACATGGGGTGCAGCAACTGGGAAGGAGCCGGGTGCCCCCCAGCCCCAGGTTTGGGGATGCTCCAGTCCCACCCCGAGGATGCCAGAGGGGGCACAGACCTCCAGCCCTTGCCCCCCCTTCACCGGGGGAGACTCAGTCACACGCTGGCAGTGGCTCAGCAGCACGCATGGGTGCTCCCATCACCCCACCCCTGCCTCGTCACCCCCCTGGCATGACCTTCTCCCCCTTCCCTGTCACCAGGACCCCCAGCAGCCCAGAGCGCTTCAGAAATCCCAGTTTTATTTCAGATCGGAAACAACCAACCAGGAAGGAACTAAAAAACCCCTCAAACAAACCCAAAACAACTCAAAAAAACTCCAAAGAATGAGAAACAGCCCCAAATCTGAACCAGTCCAGTGCCCAGTGGGTGCTACATACAGGCTGGGGGGTGGCTCGGGGGTGTGCAGGGCCTCGGGGGGTCACTCCAGCTCTTCCTGGGGGAGGGAAGGGGGGATTGGGCTCAAAGTGCATCAAGCAGGAGGTCAGCATCGTCCCCCCATCTGGCAGGTGGGGAAACTGAGGCACAGCACAGGGCTGGGGAAGGGGAAAGGTGTGGACAGGCGGCAGGGATGGAGGGGGTGTGGGGGGAGGTGTTGAAATCCAGCCCTTGGCAGCCAGGTCCATGCAAACGCTCCCATCTCAGCCTAGAAACTGTCTCAGGTGCGAGTATTGCTCAGGGGACGATTTGGTTTGATCATAAATATAGCGCTACAGACGCATCCCACGGGCTCCTGCGCCCGGGGGGGGGGGCAGCCCGCCCCCGGCACGGGGATGGGGGGCAGCACACGGGGCTCCATGCACGTTACATGCACTCACAGGTTGGGGGGAGGGGAGGGGGGGGGCTGTTGTTTTTCGGGCGGGGGGGTGGGTGGCTCGTGTGTGTCGGCCTCAGAGTTCCCACGTTCCAGCGACAGCCACGCGGCCGCATCGCCCGGGGACGGCGCGGGTCTGCCCCCCTCCCCGGCTGTGCCCCCCACCTCCCTGGTGGAGGGGGGGCTGCATGTCTGATTTGTATATGGAGAGATATATATAGATAGGTCTGTTCTCCTCGCTGCAGGTGTCCCCGCCGGGGGCAGGAGCTGGGCTCTCAGGGCAGCTCCCCCCACCCCTTACTTCATGCCGCTGCGCAGCACCTGGTTGGCGGCGATGAGCATCACGCTGATGATGAAGGCGATGGCGAAGGCGCAGATGAGGCTCTTCCTCACGCAGGTCTGGCGGATCTGCTGGCTGGAGCAGGCTGGGGAGAGAGCAGGGGGGTCACCCCAAACCCCCCCTCCTCCTCCTCCCCTACACACACCGTCCCCCCCGGGTGCCATCCCCGTGGTGTCAGGGCTGTGGCGGTGTCCTGGTTTCAGTCAGGATAGAGTTAACTCCATTTGTAGCAGCTGATGGGATGCTGTGTTTGGGAGTTACAATGAAAGCAGTGCTGAGAACACCCTGATGTTCTTAGTTGCAGTCAGACAGTCAAGGACTTTCTCAGCTTCTTCCTATTTCTCTATCCATGAGAAAGGAGGGGCGAAGCCACGACAGGTGACCCAGATGGGCCAAAGAGAGTATTCCATGCCAATGACGTCCTGCCCAGGAGAACGGGGGGGCTGAGGGGAGGAAGAAGAGGGGCGGTGGCGGGACGCGTGCTGCTTGGGGGGACGGTCGGGTTCCGGGACAGCTCTGGGTGGTCCCTGAGTTGTGTGGGTCGGGGAGAAACTGCATTGGGGATCAAGAGTTTCATCTTCTTTTGCTCTGAAGTCCTGTTAGCATTGGTATATTTGATCTTTCTGTTCTCTTAGTAACCTCTCCTTATCCCAACCCACGGGCCTCTTAGTTTCTTGGGTTTGGAGTTATTTGCCCCTTCCTTTTCCCTTCCCTTGTTTCCCCCCTTTTCCCTCTTCCCCTGCTCTTTTACTTTAAGAAGCAGGCAGCTGCGTGGATCTCGGCCCACAGCCGGGGGAAACCACGGCAGGCGGGGACGTGGCGGCCCCCGGGTGTGTGACACTCACTCTCCACGTCGACAGGGCACTCCTCGGCCGTGCCCATGTGGCTCTCCTCCTCCGTCATGATGATGTTCTCGATGTCCTTCATGGAGAGGTGCTCGCAGAAGGTGTCGTACAGCAGCCGCTTCAGCTCGTCCACCGTCAGCTTCTGCATGTCGCACTGCGGGGAGCCGGGGGGTGGAGGGGTCGGCCAGGGCCTGACCCCAGGGTTGGGGGGCACAGCGATGCTGTGGGGGTCGCCCTGGCACCTTTGGGTGCTGCGGTTTGGCTGGATCTCCCCATTTTTGATGGGGAAAGGGAGGGCGTCCCGCTGACCCCTGAGCAGAGCAGGGCTGGTGGCACCGGGGGGGTGAGGGGGGGCACCCAGGGGTGCCCAGCCTCACACCGCCCAGCACCCCGTGCCATGGCAGGGACAGACAAGCCTCAGGCTCTTCTATGTTAAACCTAAGCCTGAGCCTGACCCCAACCCTGACCCTAAGCCTAACCTTTCCACTAAGCCTAACCTGGAGCCTGAACCTAAGCTTGACCCTCCCCTAACCCCAACCCTGCCCCTAGTCCTAACCCTGAGCCCAGCCCTGCCCCTAATCCTAACCCTTAAACCGACTCTAACCCAGAGCCTGATCTTAACCTTCACCCCAAGCCTAACCCCCTCCCTGTTCCCAATCCTCACCCTAAACCTGACCCTGACCCCACCCCTGACCTGACCCCAAGCTGTCCCCAGGGGGGTCTCGGTGCCAGGGCTAGGGGGTGCCCACCCCCTGGGCTGGGAGGTGGGGGGTGGAGGCGAGTGGGGGGGTTCCCCTACCTTCCAGAAGACGGTGTCGAAGTCGGTGCCGTGGAACTTCTCGGGGATGCCCGAGGTGGACAGCTTGGGCCCCAGCAGCGTCACGAACTCCTCAAAGTCCACCTGCCCATCGCCTGCGGGGCGCAGAGGCACCCATCACCCCCTGCCCAGGCGTGGGGGACACCTGCAGCTCTCCCCCATCCCCCTGGGGCTGTTTGGAGGAGGGACACACACACACACACACACACCCTGCCTGGTCTCGGTGTTGCTCAGCGGTGCACCCCTGCACAGCCCTGGGGGTGGGGGCCCCACTCAAAGCCTTGGTGGTTTGGGGGGGCACACTCCTGGGCTAGCACGCTGGGGACCCCCTACTCCAGGGCCACCTGGGGAGACCCTGCTCCTGGGAATGGCACTTTGGGGGCTCAATATCACCCAGAGCCCCTCCAGTCTTGCCCCCACATCAGCCCAGAGCAGCAGCTGGTGCTACAGGACCTTGGAGACCCAGACTCCATCAGCCAGGGCCCCCAAAGCGGCTGGGGATCTCCAATACAATCAAAGACCCCATTGCTGGCCAGGGGTCCCCAGAAATGAGGCAGAGATCCCAACACCAGCTGGGAGCCTCCAGCAAAGCTCAGGGGTCCCCCAACACTGGCTGTGACACCCAACACCAGCTGCGGTTCCCAAAGCCATCTGGGGATCCCCAGTGCTGGCTGGCATCCCCCAAGACCATCTAGGACCCTGAACAACAGGTGGAACCCCAATTCCATCTGGGACCCCAGTGCCAGTTGGGGACCCCCCATGGTGGCTGTGACCCCGGGGGGGGTGGGGGTGCTGAGCAGGGGTGCGGCCGGGCTGGCTGTGTCCTGTGGCTGTGGAGGGTGCTGGTGCCGGCGCTGTCAGCTGGGTGCTAACAAGGAGTAAGGGCAGGTGTGGTGGGTGGCAGCAGCAGAAAGGCTTTTACATGGAGGGGGAGGAAACCAAGAAATTAATGAGCTCTGGAAGGTCCCACGGGGCGCCCAAGCGACAGGCTGGCAGAGAGCGCAGAGGTGCTGGGGCAGCCCCGGCTGCTGGGTGGGGAGGGCATGGCCTGGGGCCCAGCCTCCGACCCAGGGCGCAGGACCCGACCCAGGGCGCAGGACCCGACCCAGGGCGCAGGATCTGACCCAGGGCGCAGGACCCGACCCAGGGCGCAGGACCTGACCCAGGGCGCAGGATCTGACCCAGGGCGCAGGATCTGGCCCAGGGCGCAGGACCTGACCCAGGGCGCAGGACCCGACCCAGGGCGCAGGATCTGACCCAGGGCGCAGGACCCGACCCAGGGCGCAGGACCCGACCCAGGGCACAGGATCTGACCCAGGGCGCAGGACCTGACCCAGGGCGCAGGACCCGACCCAGGGCGCAGGACCCGACCCAGGGCGCAGGACCCGACCCAGGGCGCAGGACCTGACCCAGGGCGCAGGACCTGACCCAGGGCGCAGGACCCGACCCAGGGCGCAGGATCTGGCCCCAGCAGCCAGGTCCCGGAGGGGTGCTGAGCTGGGAGAGGTTCCCATTCCCACCTGCCAGAGCTCCAGGGTCATTAAATCTTCCCAAACGAAGCTTCAGTGGTGATGATGGTGATGATGGTGATGATGGTGATGATGGTGATGATGGATGAGCCCGGATCAGCCACCCCACACACACACACACAGCATCCCCCGTCCAGTCTGACAGCCACCAGTCAGCGGGATGGAAACGGGGCAAACTGGGTGATTTGGGGGGAGGGGTGGGGAGCAGGGGATCCCGGGGTGCTGAGGTCCTACCGTCCATGTCGAGGCGCTGGATGATGACTTCCAGCTCCACCTCGTTGGGCATGTAGCCCAGGGAGCGCATGGCCGTGCCCAGCTCCTGCTTGGAGATGAAGCCGTTGCCATCCCGGTCAAACACCTTGAAGGCTTCACGGATCTCTGGGGGTTGGGGGGAGAGTGGGGATCAGTCCACTTGCTTCCCCCAGCACCCCTCAGCTACGGTCCCCCCAGGTCCCCCAAAAGAGCCACCCATCCCTCAGGCCATAGTGGGGTTCCCCCTTACAGAGGGGAAACTGAGGCACAGCAGGATGAGCTGCCAGCCCTGCAGGAAGCAGATCTCCCCCCCCAAGAGTTTGTGTCCAGGTGGGGGGATCCTAGGGCTGGGGTGGGCAGCTCATGCCCCCACAAGCCCCCTGGGAAGGGTGTGGCCTCTCGAAGGAGACACCACCACATCCCAGGGGCTTTGCTCCAGCTCTGCTCCCCACCACCCACCCATCCCTCTGCACCCAAAACCCTGGCATCCTGCCCCAAAAACACCTTCCCGGGATGTGCTCGAGCCTGGGGTGCCCATCAGGGTGGGGTCTGTGGGTGGGGAGACCCTCACGGCACTGCAGCACCCCGCTGGGAGCATCCCCAAGCCCTGCGCCCCAGGTGCTGGCACATCCTGAGAGAAAGCAGGAGGATTTGGGATTTCTGGCTCAAAATGAACCCTGGGGTGCAGGAGGGGGTGGGGAATCCCTGTGGGGTGCATCCAGCCCAACAGGAAGCAGAGAAACTGAGGCACGGGGCTTGCTGCAGGGCTCGCACCCACTCAGGAGCCTCCTGGTGCCCATCGGCTCCACCCTGCCCTCCCCGCCCCCCCCCCCAACCCCCCGTGCTTGGGGCTTTGCCCCTTTTGGGACCTTGCTCCTTTTTGGAGGAGGTTCTGCCTCTTTGACACCCCCCCGCCCAGCACCACGCGGTGCTCCAGCCGGGCTGAGGGGGCCGAAGGCTCCGGGAGCCCCGGGAAGCCAGGGGGGATGTTGGGGGGGGATTTTCCATGGCCGGGGATTCTGCCAGCTGCCGGAGGGGGTGCTGGAGGAGCCGGGCGGGAGAAGCTGGCTGAGAGCTGAGTTTGGGGTGGGGGGAAACACCCACGTGTTGTACTGCCCCCAGGTCCCAGCGCTTGGGGACGGCCCTGCCCGGATGACGGCCCATCGGTGACATCTTCTGGGGTGATTTTGGGGGGGTTGGGGGGTTGGCCTAATAGGGAGCGGTTCTCCGAGGCCAACATCCCTGCCTGGGCAAGGGGGGGGGCTGTAGGGGAGCCCCGCTCCAGCCCAGACACCCCCAGAATTCATCCTTCGAGGATGCTCATGGCAGATGGAGGGTGGGTGCTGACACCCAGCTCGGTGCTGGAGAAAAGCAAGGACCCCCCCCAGCTGCAGCCAAACTGGGCACCCCCCAGGAGTGCGTCCCCCCGCCCCAGCCAGGGCACCCCAACTCCCCCCAGCCAAGGCAGGAGCATCGTGCCCCACGTTGCACCCTGCATCCCCTCAGCCCCAACGTGCAGCTCTGAGGGGCCGTGGGGGGGCTGGGTGTCACAGACCCCCCAAACCAGAGGGGGGCCGGTGGGGGGGAGCTGGGAGCAGGTGGCAGGGTGGCAGCAGGGCCCCCAGCAGCACCTGGAGTGGCCGGTGCCTTGCGGGGTCACCTTGGGGCTCCCGGCGCTGCCATGGTCGGGCCTGAGGCCACAGGTGGGGTGCTGGGGGGCCGGCAGGCGTCAGGGGAGCCCCAGGCAGACGTCAGCACCCATGGGTGCTGTGTGGGGCTGTGTGCACCCCCGCAGTGCCCCGTGCAGGTGCACATGCAGCGAGCGTGAGTGCACACACACACACAGACAGACAGACACACAGACACACACACACTGCAGTGGGGCTGTGCACACGCTGTGACGCACCAGGACAGGCTGCAGTGGGGCTGTGCACACACACACACACACAAACACACCCCCCATGAACACACACACACACACACACACACCCACACACACCCCCCATGCACACACGTGCACACACACACCATGCACACACCCCCATGAACACACACACACACACACACACACACCCCCACGCACACACACAGACACAAGCACACCCACACCCACACACCTCCCCATGCACACACCATGCACACACACACCACGCACACCCCCCCATGCACACACACACACGCCCCACAGGCACCCCCTTTGCAGCAATGCTGCACTAGTGCACACCCCCCCCCCCGATGTCCACACACACACACAGCTCGCAGCAGCGCTTGTGCACAGGCGCACGTGGACACCCGCACAAGCAGTGCCCTGACGTGTGTGCACAGACACCTGCAGCACAGGCACGGGGCTGTGCGTGCACACACGTGTGAGGGTGTGGGGATGCTCTGTGTGTGTGTGTGTGTGTGTGTGTGCACACGTGTGACAGTGCAGTGACGCTGTGCTTGTGCGCACACTCACACACTCACACACACACACTCACACACTCCTCACACACTGCCCTGCAGCAGGGCTGTGCACAGCAGCCCATCCAGCTGGGATGCTGGATGTGTGCACACACGCTGCAGCGCTGCTGCTCCTGCACACACACACCCTCACACCCCCTCACACACACACACACACACACACACCCCCTCGCACACTCGCCCAGCCCCTGCAGCGAGGCTGCTTGTGCACAGACACACGCACACAGACACCCTGCAGTGAGGCTGTGTGTGTGTGTGTGTGTGTGTGTGTGTGCACGCTGGGGCGGTAGGAAGGCCTGTGCGTGCACACCCGCACACACAACCCCTGCAGTGAGGCTGCAGACACACACACACACACACACACTCACACGCAAGCACACACACGCACCCCCCAGCCCCGCAGAGCCGCGGGCACACTCACCCTCCCTTGCACACCCAGCGTCTCCCTGTCCGCTCGGGGCTTTGGAGCAGGGGTCCCTTCCCCCCCCCCTTTGGCTGAGGGCTCCGTGCCTCAGTTTCCCCGTGGGGAGTCCCCAGGGCTGCGGGCCGCGGCTGCCGAGCCCCCTCCAGCCTCTCCCAGAGGCCCAACAGGGCTGTGCGTGGGCTCACCCCGTGCCTCAGTTTGCCCCGTGATGCAGGTGCTGAGGTCTGGGGGGGGGGCCACGGGTGCTGCCCCCTCCCTCCTCGCGGAGCGGGGCTCCCGGGGGACAGCCCGGCAGGGGCGGCCTGGGGGGTACCCGGCGGCGCCCGTCCCGCCGCCCCGGCAAACTTTTGGGGTGGAAAAAACCATGGTGGTGATAGCGAGCTGAGACCGGCCCGGCTCATCGCACGGGTGGGCAGCGCTCCGGAGGCCGCTCCTCCCGGCCGGAGACCCGGGGCACTGGGACTGCGTGGGACCGCCGTGACCCCGGGTGGGGTGACACGGGTGACAGCAGCCCCCCGGGGCCCCCCGCGCCGCCAGCCACTGTCATATTATGACAGCAGGGAGGGTGGCCCCGCCACGCCGGGGGGGGGGGGGGGTGTCCAGCCCCGCGCCGCCACCGCCGGTCCCTGCTGTGTCATATTGTCACAACGGCGACACCGCGGCCGGGACCCCCCCTCCCCCTCCCCCACGACCCCCGTTCGCCACCCTCTCCCGCTGCCCGGTTCTCTCCCACGCTTTCCTCCCCCCATCCCCCATCCCCCATCCCTCCATCCCCCCATCCCCCCATCCCTCCATCCCCCCATCCCTCCATCCCCCCATCCCCCATCCCTCCATCCGCATCCCGCCTTCAACCTTCCCACGGCGCCGGGGGTGAGGGGACCCCGCGCACCCCAACTTCCCCCCGCACCCAGCATGCGATGGGCACCCCCAGCCCCACCGGCCCGCAGTCGTGTCTCCCGTGTCCCCCCCCCAAGCCCCCTCCCCAGCCCGCTCACCCTCCAGCTCGTCCTCGGGGATCTCCACGGGGTGCTGCTCGGCGAGGATGTTGGGGATGGTGTAGATCCCCCGGTACATCAACGCCGCCGTTACCGGGTGGAAAGGCATCTTCGGGGCTTCCCAAAAGCCAAAGTTTAAACCCAAATCTCCTCGGGAGGGGTGTCCCAGCCGGTACCGGGGTACGCTAAAAACAAGTTACCGGTGCCCGCCGCCCCCCGCCCGGCACCCACCGGCCAAGGGGGGGCCCGGGGCGGGCGGGAGCTTCCCCCGTCCTCCGGGGCCGGCGGCGGGACGGGGCCGACGGCGGAGCCCCTCACCGGGGAGTCAGGGCGCGGGGGGATCCGCGCCGGAGGAGCCTGGGGGCGGCCCGGTTCCCCCGCGCACATGCCCGCCCGAAGTGGAAGCGGGAGGCGAAAGCATCCAGGCACCGGCTAAATCCCGGCGGCGGGGACGGGGGGGACGGGGCTGGCCATGCCGCTCCGGGGCCCCCCTCCGCCAGCCCCGGGCCGCTCACAGCCCCCGGGGGCCGCTGCCGCCGGGCCACTCTCCCCGGCGGGGCCCGGCATGGCGGGGCCGAGGCCGAGGGCGGCCTCTTCTCCTTCCTCCTCCCTCCTCCTCCTCCTCTTCTTCCTCCCCGTTAAGTGTCCCGGGCAGGGCCGGGGCTCGGCTCCCGCCGCTGGCTCAGCCCCCGGCGCCGCGCACACGCTGCCGCCCCCGCCGCCGCCGCCGCCGCCGCCGCCGCCGCCGGCACACGGAGCATCCTCGGCCGCGGCCCCGGGGAAGCGGCGGCGGAATCCGGGGAGAAGCGGCGGAACCGGGCGGTTTTTGAATGGTCCCGCCTGGCAAATGGGGCTGGGGGCGGGAGGGGGGAGGGGGGAGCCGGGGGGTGGGTGGTGCCTCCCCCCCTGGGGAGGGGACGGCGGGGGAGGGGGAGTTGCGGCAGAGAGGGTGTCACAGCCCCCCGCGAGCGTCCCGGGCCGGGGGGCTCCCGGTGGCGGGGGACGGCAGCCGGTGGCAGAGATGGTGCGGTCCCTGTGCCCCCCTTTCCCCCCCAACCCGTGTGTGCGGGCAGCTGTCACCCCGGGGTGCCGGCACCAGCATCCTGGAGCGGGGCAGCATCACCACCCCCTGTCCCTGCTCAGTGTACCCCAGGACATCAATCCGCCCCTCCCCCCTCATAGCCCCCCAGGACATCATTCCCCCCTGCCCCCCAAACGCCCTGGCACACATCACCCCAAGCCAGGGCAGCCGTCACCCCGGGGTGCTGGGGGTGGGGGGGCAGTGGGACACCGGGGCTGGCATGCCAGCACCAGGGCCTATCTGAGCCCTTCACCCCCTTCCGCCGCCCCCTAGGCCCCCCAGACCCTGACCCCATTTCTCCCCTCATCCCTCTCCCCATCCCTGGTCCATCGCAGTCTGGCTCTGGCAGCACCGTGGGTCCTCACTGTGCCACCCGTGTCCCCACGGCACCCATCTGCACCCGGAGGCTGGGATCCCCCACCTCCCCCTCCCCTGGCTGGTGTCCCCGGGTGGGGGGCCCCTGCAGACCCCGGCCCGATGGGGGCCACCACGTCCCCATGCCTGGGTGACATCTCTCTGCCTGGGCATGGCAGCGTGGGGAGGCTGCCAAAGCTGCTTCCCAACAGAGGCGCCTTTGGAGGTGCTGGGGGGCGTGGGAAGGGGTTGGGGTAGAAGGGGAAATGTCCCCAGAGCTGTAATGGGGTGGGAAAGAAAAGGGGGGAAGGAGAGAGGGGGGTGTTTGACACCCCTCAGACACTCATCTGAACCCCAGAGATGCTCAAGAGCAATGGGGAAACCAAGGCACAGCAGGACAGCCTCCAGACGCGCTTCTCACGTTGGGACTGGCACAAGAACCCCCAAAATCTCAGAGTGGGGTTTCTGCCACTCCAACCCCACCATTAAACCCCCCCATCCCTCAGCCACCCCGGCCATGTGCCCCACTGGCCTCGGTCGTCACCTCACTCGGTTCCAGACTGCTGGGAATTTTCGGGGGGACACTCAGCTCTGAGCTGCCCCTGCCCCAAACCTCCCACCTCCAGCGGGACCCCGCACCAGGGCCCCCCAAAAGCCTTCCCTGCCCTTCCCGGCCGCCCGTGCAGACGCCGTTGGCTTTAACCAGCTGGGGTCTCCTCTAAGCTGGGAAAAATTCCCCTCTCCACATGGGAAGAGCCACTGGGGAACCCCAGGGAGGGGCCCACCCGCTGCTCCCAGGGCGGGATCCTCCTTCCCGGGATGTCAGGGAGCAGTGGGGGCTTTTCCCAGCTCTGAGGAAACTCCATGGGGGCTCAGGGCAGCGTTGGGGCGCACGGCCCTGCGCCCCGCAGGGAATCTCCGGTGGCTGATACCGGGGTTGAGCTCACAGTGCAGCCCGGAGTGGGAAGATGCTGGAAATGTCACGGGGCTTTTGGGGAGGAAGAAGCCCAAAAAGGCCAAGTAGCCTAATTCCTATCCCCCTCCTCTCCTCTTAGCAGATCAAATTGCTGCCTGGCGTTAACGAAGTCACCCTCCCAATTAATTCCCTGTTTGCCCGCCAGAGATTCTGGGGTGGAAGCTCATTAATTCCTCTCCTCCCAGCCCCTGGCAGGGATAATGCTGCAGACTTCTGGGCTTTTCCCCATGAATCCCAGGGGATCTGGGCACAGTGCAGCCACAGGGACCTGTGGGAGCATCTTCCCCACGGATGCAGGAGGCAGATGGCCCCGACGCTTCGTCCCCAGGGATGGAGGGTGTGAGCGCCTGGCGGCACATGGGGGTGGGGGGGTAAGTGATAATTAAACAACGGCCTAATTGCATTTGAAGTCGTGATTGGGGTTTGGGTTTGTTCATCAGGGATTACTGGTGGAGTGGCCTCAGTGTTGGCCCTGAGCCCTCAGCCCCACCACCCTCTTCCTCACAGGATGAAGGCTGGGACCTACACCCCTCCTAGCAGTACCTCCCAGTGCAGCCTGTGCCCTGCAGCCTCTTTCCTTGCTTATTTTGGGGTGAGAAGCTCTGAATGAGTTTCCTGGGGTCTCGGTCCCTCACCAAGATGCTGTATGGGGTGGGAGCAGCAGCGGCCCCAAACCCCGTGGATTTTGGGTTAAAATGGGTGATTTTCACTCTTCCCACACTGCTGGATGCTGGAATCGTTCCTCTCCCCGACCCCCCTGGATTTTAATTACTATTTGCAAGTCTCCCTCTATACCCCTGGGGCTGGGGCCAGCCCTGCCAGCGGGTCCCTGCCACCACTCCCCTCATCCCTTGATCCCCCGGGGAGGGTGGCAGCACCTCCCCGATGCTCGCCAGTGGCACCCTAATTAGCTGATCCCGCTGATGAATGAGGAGAAGCACGATCCAGGGCTGCAGAGTGGCAGTCAGTGTGCTCTCAGGAGCTCCAGAGTTCCCATTCCCACATCAACACCTTCCCTGCTCTCAGGAAGATGAGGGGGATGGGGCGGGGGGATGAAGAGGGGGAATTAAAAGGCCTGGAGCCCCCTTGGCACAGCCAGGGTGCTGATTTATCTGCAATTTAACCTGCTTATCTCTCACCAAGCTGCCACCTCAGCCTCCCCTGGCTGGGCTGAGGGGCTGGGCCCCCAGGCAGAGCAGAGACCCCCAAGCTGGAGCATCCCAACCGCTCCATTTCTCCAGGCGCTGCCAAGTCTCTGCCACGTCCCCCTGTTGAAGTTCCCAATTGTTCTTGCAGAGGAGAGAGGGAACCTGGTGGGGATGGGATGGGGACAGGATGGGGGTGAGGATGGGGAAGGGATGGGATGGGGACAGGATGGGGGTATGATGAGAGGGGATGGGGATGGGGATCGGGAGAGGACAGGATGGGGGTTGGATGGGGATGGGAGGGGGATGGGATGGGGATGGGGATAGGAATGGAATGGGATGGGATGAGAGGGGTTGGGGATGGGAATAGGATGAGAAGGGATGGGACAGGGATGGCATGGGATGGGATTAGGTGGAACGCAATGGGATGAGGTGGAACGCGATGGGATGGGATGGGTGGGATAAGAATGCCTCAAAGGAATTGGAAAGCTCATGGGCATGGGGAAACCTGGCAGAGATGGGGACAGGATGGTGCAAACATGGTCTGGGTGCCCTCAAATCCCCCAGGACAAGCCCCTGGATAACTCACCCTGGTGAGGATGCCGGGGTGGGGGTGGCCCCGGTGTCCTCTGGGATGTAACATCACTCAGGCTGAGCACGGGGAGGGGACGTGACTGGCCCAGGGTGGCCGTTGTGTCATTTTAAAGTCACCCACTGGCACGGAGCCCTCGGAGGCGCCGGAGGCATCAATCTCCCGGGGCTGGAGCTGTCAGCTGGGTATTTAGTGGAATGTTTCTTAAACGAACGGTTGATGGAGGGAGAGGGATGGCTGCAACACCAGCCCCAAGGTTATCCCTGCTGCCTGCCAGCTCCCTGCCATGCTGCTAAACCAGGGGGTGGATGGTACCCCTCCCGGGGGGTTTGGGAGCCGCTACCCAGCACAGCCATGGCTGTTCCCACAGGATGCAGCATTTTGGAGCAAGTCACACCCATGATGGAGGAAACACTGGGTAAAGCTCCAGGCAGCAGGGAGGGAAAGGAGAGTGGGAAAGGCTTTGAGACACACCCCCCTTTAATTTGGGTTAGCAAGGAGGAAAACAGCCCCTCTGATGTCTGCTTAGGAGGCATTTTTCTGTATGAAAACTGGGAAAAATATAAATGGGCCCATTCTCAGCATCCCTGGAAGTGGATGTGGTCCAGGATGCCGAAGGCAGCGGTGAGCCACTTGCTCTGGCCAGGAGATGGAGCAGGGAGGTCCAGGGGCTGCAGTCAAGGACCTGCTTAAACTAGCACAGGGGGGTATCCAGGTTTCTGAAAGGGGCACACTAAGAGCTGCAGGGAGAGGAGCACCTGCAGCAAGATCCGTTACGGGAATGGTGTGTCTGTGACAGGTGCTGGAAGTGCCTGGGGTGGTGATACCGGTCCCCAGTGCTGGAGGTCCCTGGCACAGGGATGCTCAGGCTGGAGGTGCCCAGCACAGGGATGCTCAGGCTGGCAGCAGGCAGCATCCTGGCCCAGCTGTGACAATGCTTGGTGTCAGTGCAGCAGGTGACACTGGCAGCGGGGTGGGAGGAGGTGGTGGGAGCAGGACTGCTCCGGATCAGGCCCCCGCAGCGATGGCAGCAGGTGCTGGGGGAGGCTGGGAGGGGTGATGCTGCCCAAGGGGATAAAGAGGGGAGGAAGAGTTAAGGGCAGGAGGAGGGGTGGGATCCCAGCTGAGGCAGCGTCTCCTTCCCCTGGCCGTGTCCCCATGTGCTGCTCTGCCCCTGCACTCTCAGGGCAGCAGCTCCAGCATCTCCTGGTCCCAAACGTGTTGCACAGTCCTACACCAAACCACATGGTCCTGTGATCCACACCCCCACCCCCCAGGTTCTGCTCCCCACCACGTGCTCCTGCACCCAACCATGCGGTGCTGCAGCCAGCTGCACCATCCCACAGCATCCTGCATCCCCCCACAGGGTCCCCATGGTCCCTCGCCCCATCTCCCCTCACCCAGCGTCCCCCCCACCTGCCCCAAGCAGCCTCCAGCGACTCATCCTCTGCTCACAGGGGAACTGTGGTGGCTGGAGCAGCCCCACCTGCTCATTTCATAGCATCCATAGCTCCACTCCCTGATGCCCTGCCCCAGTAGCTGGGTGGGCACCCCTGGTACCAGCAGGAGGGTCTGGCCCCCGAGCTGTGCCAATCCTTCCTCTTCAGCCATCACACCCCTAAAAAAGCCAACGTGACACATCAGGCTTCTGGCTGACCCAGGGGACGTGCTGGAGCAGCAAGTGATGCACTTGCTCGCCAGGTCTCTGTGCATGACACCCCATCAGCCTCTCCTCTCCTCTCCTCTCCTCTCCCTCTCCTCTCCTCTCCTTCCCCATCTCACTTTTTCCCCCTTTTCTCCCTGGAAGGCAGAGTCCTGGGAAGAGGGAACAGTGGGGGATGCAGATGCAGCACTGTGTGGCCAGCAGCCCACGCTGGAAGTGATGGATGAGGATGGATGGGGACAGTGTGGGGCTGGCAGCCATGGGCCAAGGAAGGACCGAGGCCCCCGCGTCCCCAGGACACTGTCCCTGAGGAATGGGACCCCAGCTGGCTCTGCCCCCTCCAGGAGCTGCATTTTACATCGACATCCTGCTACCCGGCCCCAAACCACGTTGGAGCAGAACACCCATGGGTGCCCCCAGCTCCCCAGGGTGCCTGAAGACAGGGATAGGGCACCCCGTCAGCTGGACCCCAAATTCCCACCCTGGGCTGGGTGCCCATTGCTGGTGGGCAGAGGGTGACACCCCCCTGAGCTCTCTGCATCCCTCAGGTGTCCTGGTGTCTCCCTCCCATGCCGTGCCATGCCAAGCTGTGCTGTGCCATGTCAAGCTGTGCCATGCCAAGCTGTGCCGTGCCATGCTGAGCCATGCCATGCTGAGCCGTGCTAGGGTGCACACACACCTTCCACACAAGCCTAGACATGTAGGAGTCCCCCACCAAGACTCCCCTGCCCAGGAGTGAGCCAGCAGCCCCTCCTGCCCCTGCTGACCCCCAGCCCTGCTCTTCCCCCACCCTGAGGCACCCAGCACTGGGGGCAGCACCCCAGGGACAGGGGGGCAGCTGGGGGTGCACAGTGGGGGCAGCAGTCTGGGAGTTACGGGTGGGGAGAGGCCTCGGGCACTGCCAGACCCCCACACCGAGGGATGGGCATCCCAACCAGCAGCCCATCCCTGCCTCAGTTTCCCCATCTGCCTCTGGACCACTAGCTGCCTGCTGCAAGCTGGGTTTTGGGGACAGGGACACTCAGGTGAGCAAGGACTCACCCCTGAGCCAGTGGCACAGCCACCCCCAGCGTGAAAGCACAAGGAGAACTGCTGAAACACCCAGCTGCTGCCTTGGGTTGGCAAACCTCTCCAGCTCCCTTCCCGGGCGCCGGTGGCAGCAGGGACACGTTGGGAAACTGACACAGAAACACAGTTTGATGGGTTGGGGGTGGTTTTATTTCCTTGGGCAAAGTCATCTCAAGCCCTCAGCTGCCACAACTGCTGCTGCCACTGCTGCTGCCACCACTGCCGCTGCCACCGCTGCCACCACCTCAGCTCTGATGAATTTAATTTTGCTAAAGAGGGGAAAATATTTAATTGGGAATGAGATTTCCTTTGGAGGCAGAGGAACAGCTCAGCCAGGGGTGTGGGCACGGAGCCGGCCCCGGCCCGTGTGTCCGCAGCACTGCTGGTGTGTGAGGCTGAGTGTGAGGCTGTGAGTGTGCAAGGCTGAGAGCAGTGGGGCGGGTGTGCCACACTGTGAGCGTGTGACACTGCGTCCTGTCTGCACGCAGGGCTGCAGGCATGCACTGCTGCAGGCACGGGGCGTCCTGGGGGTGGGGGTTCTGGGGTGTGGGGGTTCACGGCCTGAGCTGGGAAAGGCCTTTCCAGTCCAGCTTCAGGATGGAATCCCCAGCTGGGGCTCAGCCCATCCCGTTGCACACACCGTGTGGGCAGCGCTCCCACCCCACGCGCGGGAAATCGGGTCACCCTCCGCTTCCCACCAGCCCCGGAATCTCCCCCCATCCCTCATCAGCATCCCTTTGCCAAGTTGCAAGCCCACCCCCACCAGCCCTGCTCAAGACAAGAAGGGGGTCACCGGCACCCTCCCATCCCACCCCACCCGAGCCCTCGCCAGGAACCGCGTGAAACATCTCTGGGGCTCTGCTGCGGGTGAGCAGACAAACAAGCGCATCCAGCACTGAGCACAGGAGCAGCAGTGGGGTGGGGGGACCCAGGGAGGAGCCCCCGGGTTGGGTGTCACCCGGCCTCGGCCACGTCCAGCACCGGCTGGTGGCTTGGTGAAGCCCCAGGGGCAGCCCCGGCTTCGGGGCCGGCAGCTCAGCCGGATCCCCGGGTCCCCAAAGGGGTTTTATCCGCAATTAATTAAAAAATTGAGGTCAATGCAGCGTAGTGTTTATTTATTCCAGACATGCCGAGCTCCAGCGGAGCCCGGGGGACGCCAAACACGGGGCTCAGCCCCCCACGCTCCCCCTCTGAGGGCACCCCACCAAACCCCGGGTGGGAAAAGGGGACCCTGCCCCGAGCTGGGATGGAGGATCCCCGAGGGACTGGGTGGCCCCCAGAGCGACGGGGAGGGGGAAGGCACCCCAGCCCCGCGGGGAGCAGCCAGAGGGATCCCAGGGCTGCAGACGTGCTTCCCATGAAACCCTCCCCTGGCTGGAGCTGCGGCAGCACAGAGCTTCCTGAGGATTTTCCCGAGGCAAAGAAAGAGAGAGAAGAGCAAGTCCCGGCTCCCCGGCCTCAGTGCTCTGCATTTTTATTAACAGGAACGAGCAAAGGGTCCCTCTTCCCATCACAGCATTCCAGGGGGGCTGGGGGGGACACACTGGCTGTGCCTGGCCACAGCCACCCCAATCGCAGCCACGTGTGGAGAGTCGCTGCGAGGCCGAGCGGCTCCGGATAAAACGGCTTCGGGATGCGATGTCCAACACGCTGAGCCCCGGGCTGAACCTCTGCCGGCTCCGGGGCAGGTACAGTTGGGGGAAGGAGGAATTGGGGGTCCCGAGAGGATGCAGGGGCTGCCCCGGGAAGCACCATCTCCATTACAGGGAGCTGGAAGGGAGGTTTCCTCTGGAGCCTGCCTGGATCTGTGGGGAAGAGCTCGGGCAGGATTTGGGCTGGAGGCAGGGAAAGGCCAGGGCAGACCCTGCGAGGGGTGGGACCCGTGGGTGAAGGCACCTGCGTACGGCCAGGCAGGAGCTGGCGACAGGGGGACAGAGACAGCCCTGGCTCAGCCCTGAGGCACTAGGCGGGGGACAGAGCTGGCGGGGACACACAGGAGCTGGAGGGGACACCCCCCCACTGTGTTTGGGGGTGTGGGACCTGGGCAGCCCTCCTTGAGCCCCCAGCTCCCTGCGAGCCTCAAGTCACAGTGTTCAGGAAAGAAAAGGTCTCGTTTGGTTGGCACTAGCTGTTCTCCTGCTCCTTATCCCTGGCAGAGAGGAGGAGGAGGAGACCTTCCTCCCCACCTTCTCTCCCCAAAGCAGCAGGACTGAGGTCCCTGCAGCTGCTGCAATCCCGCTCCTACCTCTGCCGGGCGCTGGGAGAGGAGCCGGCGCGACGGCCCCTGATTTACAGCACTCCACTGGAACATGCTCTGGGTTCCTAATGGCGCTCCGGGGCTGGCACCGCTGCCCGCAGGAGAAGGCAGCCGGAGGGACGGACGGCATCCCTGCCACAGACAGCCCTTCGCTGGCTGCCAAGGCCGGGGGGCATGGCAGCAGCCCCGACCCCGGCACCGTGGGGAAGCCCGGAGCACTGAGCCAAAACACTACGCTGGGAAAAGGGTAGAAAAGGCAGGAAAAGGAAGGAAGAAAAGAGGTGGGGGGGAGGACGAGCGGACACTAAGCTAGAGAACATCACACAGTCCATGGGGTAGCCAGGCCCCGAGTCTGTCGGTGTACAGAGGCTGGCAGCGCCCTTCAGGAGCCGGAGGGGGATGCCCGGCCTCCCCGGCCCGGTTGGGGCACACGAGGCCCAGGGGAGAGGCTCCGGCTGGGGGGAGCCGGCCGTCAGGCTGCAGCGGTGCGGAGCGGTCGGTCGCTTCCTAGAGCTCCTCGAAGAAGGCCACGCGGGACTTGGTGCTCTGGAGGGTGAGCTGCAAGAGAGCAGAGCGGTGGCTGAGGGGGATCGGTGCCGACCACCCCCCTTCCCGCAAAGCACCCGGCCGGGAGGGCATGGGACTGAGCAGGAGGCAGCCACTGGCTTGATCTGTGCCCGACGCAGGCGGTTTCCCCCCAAAACCCGAGGGAAGGCAGAAGCAGGGGCGGCGTGCACGGCCTGAGCAGCTGAGCCCGGGGACCCCAAGCACAGCCCCGAGGCCAAGCGCAGGGCAGGAGGGGGGAACCGGCCAGGCGGGGGGAGCACACCCTTGCCACCGTCCCCCCAAGCGAGGGCTGCGCAGGGACCACCAATCCCATCACCGTAGTCGCAGTGTGGCAGCGGGGTTCAGCTTGTGGGGCATCCGGGAGCAGGGACCAAAGGTGTGAATCCAGGGCAGTGCTGACGTGTGCTCCCACCTTTCCCTGCCCCAGGGGCGGGAGGACACAAAGCTGGAGGAGAAACATCCTCCAGCCACTGAGGACTGAGGGAGAACCACGCTCCTCTCCCAACCCACAGCTCCTCCAAGGTGTCTGCTCCAGCCAGGGACCTCTGTCGCTGCTGAGAGACCACCCTCAGCCCCACGCTCACACCAAACCCCTGCAGTGGGATGAGCAGGGACAAGGTCCCGGGCTGTGTCCTTGGAGCCAAAAGCTCCACAGGGTTCGGAAACCTGGCCCAGAGAAGCAGCTTTTGGGCACGCTAGGAAGGCTGGCTGAAGAGTAACACCAGCCCATTTTCTAACAGGCCAAACGAGGGGTGAAGGAAACATCCTCAGTGGCACAGGAGAAATCCCAGTATCCGCAGAGGAGCCCTGGAGGGAGCGAAGCAGGACAAGGGCCACCTGCCCCCCAGCCCCTGACTCTTGGCCAGTGTTGGCCAGCGTGGCTGGCTAATTGCAGAGGCTTAATTGCAAGGGCTTCATGGCTGGCTAATTGCAGAGGTTTCGTTTCAGCAGGATTAAGCTGCGGGTCCTTCCACCGGGGACGCCGGTTTTGCTGAAACAGGAATCCTGGGCTCCCGTTGGAGAGAGTTTAAGCCCCAGCCGGAGCTGCCAAGCACTTCCCCCTCCCCACATGCCCCCCCCCCCAGCCTTTCCTTGGTAATTCCTTCCCAGCTCTAGTGCTGTTTTGGGAAAAAAAAATGTATCTGTATTGCAGAGGAAATTTCTGCAGGGGCTTAATGCCCTTTGCTGGCAGCATCTCCTGGGCCCAGCTGGCAATTCTCCTCCTCCTCCCCAGCATCCCCTCCGGAGCTGGATGGAGGGTGGATGAGACAGGACCAGGGCTCAGTGTGCTACGGGGAGTTCTTTGCATCTCTTTAAGGCTGGAGGGGGTGGGGGAAGGAGGGGGCAGGTCCAGCCCCCTGCCAGCCCCACCAGCCCCCTCGGTGCAGGCTTTGTTTCAGCTCTTCCAGTAGAAATTCCACCTGTGATCCCAAACAGACACCCAGCTAGGTCACAGGCCAGGCAAATCCTGAGCGGGCACCATGGCATCATCCTTCCCTTGGAGCAGGGACACCGCTCCCCACTGTGGTTCCCCAGCAGAGAAGGGGGCCAGGGGCCAGAGAGGGGTGGCTGAGGCTGAGCCGCACCTTGTGTTTTGGGCATGCTGGGGCTCACACCCCACCTACAGAGGAACACTGACCCATCAGCTGCCTCCTCTGCACTGCCCTGGCACTGAAGGTGTCCCTGCCGCAGGGTGGGGACAAAGCTCCCCGTCACTTACCTCCCCAGCCCGTGGGAGCTCCATTATAAAGTGCCCGAGATGTGTGTCCACCACCCCTCACACACACTTCTGCCAGCAAACCAATGGCAAAACGAAAGGGGACAGACAGCTCCAACCAACCGCTGCTGCGGCAGAGGGAAGGTGTTTCCCCCAGTCTTCAGCTCCTTGCAGCACTCCATTAGTCCCTCGCACACTTTTGGGGTGCTGGGGTACCTCAAAGCACCGCTCAGGCAGCAGCCTCTGTGCCCAAAGTTGCTGGGGTGGCGGGAGCAGCACGTGGAGGCAGCGCTCCAAGGGGATCCAGCATGGGCATGAGGAGAAAGAAGAGGCACAGCCCCGGCTCTTTCACCTCAGGCTTTCAGCCTTTGAGCTTCAAAGGTTCCCTGAGCTCCTCACTGCTGCTTACCTAGCAGGGGAAACTGAGGCACGGCATAAGCAGCCCTGCTGTGGCTGTACGGGGAACAAGGAGGGGTCTCAACAAGATGGGGTCCTGCAGAGCGCTCAGCAGCACTGGCCAGATGCCAGTGGCTGAAAGGGAAGAGCGCAGGGGTTTTGAGAGCGACACGGCAAGCACCCCTGCTGCCACCCTTCCTCGCGCCGTGCAGAGGCACCCCCCATCTCCCATCACTCCGTGTTATGCTCTGGCTGTTTCCAAGAAAGCCAGAGGCTTGTGCTGGCTGCTTGGGCAGGAGGATTTCTCCCCATCCAGGAGGATGTTTCCCTATCCAGGAGGATTTCTCCCTGTCCAGGAGGATGTCTTCCCACCCAGGCTCTCCCTGAAGAGCAGTCTCTTGCCATCCTTGCTCCCCAGCAACCCGGAGGGCGTTAGAAAAGCAGCATCACACCAGTGGGTTATCACCAAGCCCGCAGCAGCAGCTTCATCAGAGGAAGGGGCTGGCACAGAATCACAGGATCCCAGAATCCCAGGGGTTGGAAGGGGCCTCCAGAGCTCATCGAGTCCAACCCCCTGCCAAAGCAGGGTCCCTGGGACAGGGCACACAGGGCGGTGTCCAGACAGGGCTGGAATCTCTGCAGAGAAGGAGACTCCACACCCCCTGAGCAGCCTGTCCCAGGGCTCTGTCACCCTTACGGCCACTCAAGGCTGCTCCCTGCCACTGTCCCATCCAGCAGTCATCCGTGGGCCCTCCCGCACCAGGAATGGGGGCTGCCCAGCAGCTCTCAGGCAGCTGCCTCCACACATCCGATTACAGGCAGCGCGTGAATAAACAGAGAGGAAATTAAGATTGCTCTTGACTGCGCCTTGACTCTCCAGCACCGATGCTCTGCTGTGCTGGGAGAGAAAACTCTCTCCCCTCTCCCTTTTTTTTTTTCCTTTCCTTTTTATTCATATTTTCTCACAGCTGGGGGGTTGCAGGCAGGGCTACCTTCACCCTCAGGTGAGGGGCAGCAGAAGAACTCCGCTGCAGGGAGTTTTCCTCCTTTTTTAGACCAGGACATGAAAGTGAGGAGAAGGCGAGCAGCCAGGGAGGGGAGCACAACCTTGCTCCAGCCTCTCTCCTCCCTGCCAGGGGAAAGCCCTGAGGTGACCTTTAGCACCTCTGCAAACTCCCCATACTCTCTGCCTCCCCCTTTGCCCGGATGGGCAAGAAGAAATACATATATAGATATAGATATATCCCTGCCCCCCCCCATAGCATGGCATTGTGCAGGCAAGGCAGAGTGATTAAGAGCGAGTTACATTCTCGTCAGCACAGAGAGAAGGGGAAAAAAAAATTGATTTACAAGCAGTATTATGATAATCTGCTTCCTGCAGGAGGGAGGGTGGGCTCCACGCTGCACTCCCCGAGCCAGCACAGAGAACTGAGAGGGAGGCAGCGCAATTAAACGGCCAGAGCTCAAACGACTCAAGATATGAGGAAGGGAAGAGTCCTGCTCGCCGCATTCCTGCGCTGGGGTTCCTCTGAGCTCTGCTTTTACCCAGGGCTGCGGGACTGATCTGATTTAAGAGAAGCAAAGGAAAACAACCCAATAAGCCCCTTGCAGCCAAGCACATTTCTGAGCAGCTAACCCAATAATGCAGGCACAGAACTCTGCTGGCGGGGCAAACCGAATAGAGAGAAACCACCCAGGCTGCCAGCAAACCCACCCGAGCAGGGTCCTGCCCACGCACTGCAGGAGGGGGCTGAAAATCACACCGACCTTCACCCATCCTCCCCAGGCCCAAGGAATGGGGAGAGGTTTTAAAATCTCTCATTTCCTTGCTGTTGTCTTGTTTATCCTGCAGCCTGGCCAGGCTGGGGGAGAGGATCCACGCCGCCCCCAGCAGCATCACCTCTTCCCCCGCCACGCTGGGGATGTTTGCCGGCTGCTGGGAAGGGAGATGTGTGGTCCCCGTTACATCAGCACCCGGGCACTGCAAACACTAAATCCTCTTTATTTCCTCACTCCCCTGAATGTCCTTCTCCATCCCCAAATCTCCACCCCCACTGGCCAGGTGGACCTTTCAATTCCCACATTTACTTTTCAAACCCAAAGCTCGCTTCTGTCTCCCTCCCCACCCCTCACTGTTTCTCTCTTACTCCCACGCTGCCGTTTATTCTCTCCCAAGCACAACTTTCCCCCCAGCCTCCAAGGCTTTGATGAGGGTGTTTAAAAGAGAGAAGATGACGCTCCATTTGAAGGAAATGCTTTTCAAAGGCTGCCACAAAAATAGCTGATAGGCCTGACGTTTCCTAGTTTCCTTTCGCTCCTTGTAAACAAGGAAAGGAGGCTGCCGTGTCCCAGTTTAGCTGCCAGGGAGTTTCACTTCCCAGCCTGGAGGAGAACTGGAGTAGGAAGAAATCAGATTGAGCAGGACCACGGCCTTGCACACGCAGGGATGTGGGGGTAAGACCCACATGGGATGCGCTTCTCTCTCCTCCTGTGCTCAGGAGATTCATGCCTGGGGGTGGATAGAGCTGCTCTGCTCACTGGTGTCTCCTGGCTCTCACCGTCACGCCAGCCAGGTGCCAGGCAGGAAGAGGAGTCGGCAGCCTCACTCATCTTTTCTCTCTGCCCTCACCAGTCCTGAAGGGATGGAAAATGCTGGTGTTACTCCTCCTGGGAAGTCCCTCCCCGGTTGAGCGGCCACTCCGTAGCATGAAGACGTATCCTCTCCTGGTAGGAGTGATGTCACAGTGATGCTCCAGTTCTGCGTGAGACTGAGGAGTCCAGGCTGCCAGAGGATGCAGGTAAAGGATGGATCCACTGCAGACTGCTCTGTGCCCCCCAGCGTCCTCCTCTCGCCCTCCCCAGAGCAAAGGATTTCTTGTGCCGGGTCCCTCACTCTGTGGGATGAAGCTCTGGGGGCACAGTAACATCCTCCTTTCCTGACACAGGCACGGCTCTCCAGCCACCCAGCAAACCACAAGAGCAAAGCAGTGGAGTCTGCAGATCCCACAAGGGAGAGGTGAAGAAGGGGGTCCCCAGGAGACCCCCCAAGACTTGGTGAAGTCCTCGAGGAACACAGTTCAGTCATCCATAGCCAGACGCAGAAGGAAAGCAGGTGGAGAAGCCGTCTGCCCCAGTGCAGCCTCCCGAAAACCTTCGGCTTGTCCAGATGATGAAGGAGCCTCATGACATTCGGTGATGGCACAGCAGCTTCGCATCTGCATCACGAGAGACTCGGGCGGCAGCGCCCGTCGCTCACTCCCCAGTGTCCTCACGCTGCTGCAGAGGACAGACCACAGCAGAGGGCGAGAGGAGTGACGACAAGTAGAAGTCTGCTCTGCGTGGCCCCGCTCGCCCCTCTGTGCCTGGCAGCCGGGAGCTGCTCATCGCCTAAACCCGGAGGAGACGATGCTGCACCCAAAGGAAGGTGGCAGGACACAGCTCTGCCTGGCCCGATGACACAAGAAGTCCCAACCAGCCAATTCGTGACAAACAAGCAGATTAGAAGTACCTTATCCAAACCCCAAGTGCCTCCAGGATAGGGAAAACTTCCATGTTACCCAAGTTGACGCCAACGCCACACCACAACCAGGATCAGCCAGGAGAGAAGTCCAAGAGCGCTGTCACCCCATCGCTGATGTCCGCACCGGGTCCCTGTGGGCACCAAGAGCACTGGAGCCCCAGAGACACTCTGCATCCAAGAGAAAGCTTGGAGCTTCCCAAGAGCTTGGCAGGGAAAGGCCAAGCCTGCCTGCTGAAGGACCCGAGCGGGGCTCAAGGACAAAGCCGCTTGTCTGGGAACGGGCGTGGAGATTTGCTCCTTGTCTGGATACTTCAAAGGGCTTAAATCACAGTAAATAAGCATGACTGTGCAAGAAGAGAGCGACTGGAATGAAAGACCCGATTGTGTTTTAGAGCAGCAGCCTGTCCTGGGAGCCTTCCTACACCGGAGGAGGCGAGGAAGAAGTGGGTTTTTCCGTCTTCTCCTACCACCGAAGTGGCAAAGCCTCCAGAAGCCAAGGCAGCTGCTGTCAGGAGCACCAGCCCAGGGCAGAGAGCGCTACAGAGAAGGGAAATCAGTTTCTAGATGAGGTGCTTGTGCTGTGCCCACAGAGCCCGTAAAAAGGATTAGCATGTTAACCACGTAATTAAACATGAAAAACTTAGCAGGCGTCTTCAAAGGCAGGCAAGGAACCCCAGAGGTCACACTGCAGCACTCGCTGTGCATCTGGTTTAATTATGGGGGCTCCTCCCAGGCACCAGCTCTCTCCTGGCTGCTGGATAACTCAATTCACAAATCACCAGGGCTTCGCTTCACCTCCTCTTGCTGCGGCTGCAAGTGGGTTTCACCCCAATTTCACCCATCACGGAGTTCCTCAAGCCAGCCAGACAGGACAGCGTGTTTCAACCACGGCCAGCCTGCCCCAGAGACATCCAACGTCTCCCCTGAGGTCAACCAGACCTACAGGGTCACCCCTGTTCTCTTCATCCGTTTCCCAAAGAAACACTTAATGATGAGAGGTCCCTCCTGGGACACCCCCAGAGCGCAACTGGCACAAAACCCTGACCCGCCTGACTTTGGGCACTGCCTGCAGCCTGAAAAGGACTGGTCTGTTCAAGAATGGCACAACCCCGTGCTGTTCACTTCTGGGTACCAGTCAGGGACAAGTCAGCATCTAAAGCATCCTTCTGCCTCCACTACAGAGCCATGGGGTGCTGAGAAATTGCTCCCCAGCTGGCTGTCCATGTCTGCCATGCAAGGCAGGGCTCTTCCTCAGAGCAACCTGTAGGAAAAGCCTTTCCCAAAGGCACTCACCCACCAGGTTTGTCACCCGCCTTCGTGAGAGATGCTAACCACAGCATCCGCGGCACTTCTTCCCTTAGCACTACCACTCAAACCTGCTAAACCCAGTGGGCGTGCAAGAACCACGGTGGAGGCAAGAGCAAAGAAAAACAGTGTCCCCAAAGCTGTCCTCCAGGAGAGAGTCACAGAGGAGCGCACACACACACACACACACAGAGCCCATGGGCTGAGGGCAAATCCTTGGAGGAAAGCAGGCTGCTGAAGGAAGAGACATGGCGTTACGACAGCAGGAGTCATGGGTGTGTTGAAGGAGGCAGGGGACAGGCAGAGGCATCACGGGGAGGACGGAGAGCAGCTCTGACAGCCAGCATCCCCAGGCGTGACGGGGACCAGCAGCACAGCCTCCCCGCACCACCCCAGCGCCAGCCTTGGCCCAGAGCTACCTGCAGACACCAGCTGTCCTCAGCCGTCTGCTGTACGTTCCTGCGACACGCCGACACGGATCCCGCCGCCGCGTACCGCCCCGCTCCAAGAGGGAGGTGTGCATTTTTAGCCTGTTGTGACAGTTTTGGCAGCGAAGAGCTGATGGGGTTTGTTTGGGGGTTTGTTGTTGCGGGTTGGTTATTTTTTTTCTGCAGCAAACAAGGGGGATGGTCCCGGCTTCCTTCATTAAAGGAATCTTCAAAGGCCACCCTGCACCTCCAATAGATCCCCAGCCAGCAGCAGCAGAGAAAAACGAGGCGTGTTTAATTATTTAAGCATCTACGCCCGCACTCCCCCACTGGTGTTGCCAACTCAGCTTCTGCCAAGAAAAGACACTTCCCAGCACGGAGGATCTGGTGTGAAAATGAACGCAGAGAGGCTGCGAACGGCGCTGAGGGTGCGAGAGCCGGGCAGGACACCTGCCTGGGACGTGCTGCACGGCTTCGCCGCCGGGACGGGCAGGGTGCTGCACCGCAGTGAGCCCGGTCTCACCGGCACCGCACCCCGCTGCGGCGCGTGGGGAGCGTTGTTGGGGTGGCAGCCGGCTCGGAGCAGGGCGCATCGCAGGCAAGCTCATGCACGGGTTAGTGTTACAGCCAGCGATCCCATCGCCCCGCGCGGAGTACCTTGGAATAACCTACTTTGAAGTCTCAAATGCAGATAGGTCTTCTGCCCTGGGCTTGAGGCTAAACCAGCAAAATAAAATGAACAACAACAACAACAACAGGATAATCCTCTGTGATACGGGTAATGTCATTTCTGCAATGGGTACAGCCTGCCCGGAGCGCCGCAGCGATCGGCGGCTTCCAGGAGGGGCAGAGGGTTGGTATTACCCCAGTGTTGCTAAACTGCCACCCCCCTTTTCATTTCCACTGCCTCCGTTCTCCTTCCCATCCTGACCGCAGAGACAAAAAAGCTCTCCTGACCTCAGGCTGGCAGGAACAGAAGCGGTCTGTAATTTCATTCGGATGTGCTCCACTAATAGACCGTGATGTAAAAACCTTTGCTCCTCCGTGGGAGCGGCAGGAGCCAGGCAGCCTGGGCCTCTCCTGAAGGGAGGGGACGGGACGGGACTCTGGCTTCAAAGGAAAAAAGACTGACCGCACAGTCCCAATTACAGCAATGAGCCCTGACAGACAGCAAAATGATTGCCCAGCCACCTTCTGTAAGTGAGACAAATGGGACCGCCGGCTCTCTATGAACTCATCTCAAAAGCTCCTGTCAGGAGTGAAAATTTAGCATTTTCCATTTAAAGTGAGGACTCTGAGCACAGAGACAGAACCTAACCAAACCTACTGGGAGCAGAAATGTCTTCAGATTCCAGAATGACAAAAGGGTCTGTGAAGATTTTTATATTCTCTGCTCTGGAGGGACAGGAACCCGAATAGCTTGGGGCTAGCACGGGGAAACTGGGCAGGGAGACCCGCCAGATTCATTTTCCTGCCCCAGTTTCATGATGATCAACTCCCAGCTGCGGAAGGTGGCACCAACTGATATTTTCAAACCCTTCCAGATGTAACACTCAGCCAGGAGCAGTAAATCGATAAGGATTTGGTTTGAAAACCTCAAGTTTGGGTTTAAAACCTGAACATGCATCCCATGTCACGCAACCTTCCAAGCCTTTCACAGGGCTGGGAAGCCCAGGTAAAAAACCTCTGCAGGTGGTCGTAGCTGACCGGTACGTCCCAGTGCACTGATGATGGATGTAGCCCCCAGCCCCACGTTACGCTGACCACAGCTGAGAGAACAGCAGAGCCACGGAGCAAAAGGAAAAAAGGATGGGATGGCAAAGTAAAGAAGGGGCTTTGGTTTGGCCTTTCAGGTGTGACTCCCAAGCCAGCAGACCCAGGCATCCTAACTTTTTGGCCAAGTTATTCATCCCATCTGCATTTCTAGAGGCAGGCAGCTCCAGGGTCCACAGCAGAGGGAGCGGACACCTCACACCCACCCTGCTCACGACAAGACTCTGCTGTTAGTATTTGAAGCTGCACTACAGCGGGTTACTGGAGAACAGATCGAAAGGGAGGGTGAGGATTTTGGCTTTTCCTGCTGAGAGCCCATACGTCAGGAGTGTGTTTGCCCCTTATTATTCACCAGATGAGCTCAACACTGCTTCCTTGCAATGCCTGTAGGGAATGGTTGCAACAGGCAGGTAGGGCTTTTTCCTGTTCCTGGGGTCTCTGGGGTAGCAGATCCCTCCTAACAGCATCCCTGATAGTTTTTGTTAAGGTTCAGCAAGATCTTCAGACCTTGAGACCTTTGCACCCCCACACACAAGAGGTTTGGTTGTGGCAAGTATAAGCCAGGAGCCACCAGAAGCCAAAATTCTCTGCACCCCGGTTCAAAGCTAAGCAGCCGGGGAAGGAAGCCTAGATCAAACAATTTTATTATAACAACTTGTGCAAAGGTTTAACCAAACAGAAAGGTTATTTAGCTGCTGGTTTGAAAGGATTTCATCAGGCAAGATACAAACTGGAGCCCTCCGATACCTTTTTAATAGTGTTGTGCTTGCTGTTGCCTCGGCTGGCATTCTCGTTGTGCAATATATCCAGAGCTGTCTCCCTCTCCTTCAGCTTCAGCGCCTCAATTTCTGTCTTCAGCTCGTTCAGCTGCTCCTGCAGGTGCTTGCTCTTCTCCATGTACTCCACCCTGGCACACACCAAAACCCAAATGTCCTGGGTTAGGAGAGGATGTGGTGACACAAGATCACAGCAGCCGATAAGGGATCTGTAACCGACACCCCCCCCCCTCAACCCCACGTTACCTTCGTCGTTTCTAGCGTGTGGAACCGACAGCATCGGCTTCCAGCATGCAGTGAACTCCTCTGGGCAATAATTTGCTCGTTATTAGGAGGACCAGATGGCTGACCCCAGAACACCCCCATACTATGTTACTATAAAAAAAGACAAACCCAAGCCCAAGGTGCTGGGGGGTGTTTGTAAGTCCCCCCCATTTCTGTGTGAAGCCACAACACACCATTGGTTAGCGTTACGTGGTTTCAGGCTACAAGAGAGAGGTTTACACAGCACTGCTCTCTCAAACCCAGCTCACGAACTGAAAGCCTCAAACTCTTCCAGGAAGGAAGGACCCTGACTTACTGACTTCTCATGTTTCAGAGGGATTTAGCTTGGAAACCGTGTGGGAGCAAGCACTGCCCCCAAAACATCAGGTATCTTTTAGATACACAGCATCCCTAGAAGAGAAAAAGGTCTCCCAAAATAAGGAAAGGAAAAAAAACCCAACACACCCAGCCCTAACTGCCTTCTGCAACGAAGCATCAGCTGGAGAGGAAAGAAAAAAGAAAACAAAACTAAAATAACCACACCGTGCCAGCGCTGTGCTTGTGATCAAACACCAAGGCCCAGGCCCCAGTACCAGCAGACTAACAAGAACCTTTTCAGAATGCCAGAATCTGTGGCGAGGTTTATCTCAGCACCCAAGGAAGGCAAACAGTCCCGGAGAAGCCAGGGAAAGCATGTTAACTGCTTTCAGCGTTTGGCAGAGCTGAGCTTTCCCTGCTTAGAAGAGTGGGATGACCTAGTTAGCAACCTGGGGACAGAACCAGGAATTATCCTGTTATTTTCGGCATCTATCTTTTCCCTTCTGGCTTTAGAAGTTTTGAACCTCTGTCTCTAGCAGAGCACTCTGTCATTTCCTACATGGGAGAGGGTACTTGGCAGAGGCAAAATAAACCAGCCTCCGGGATCCAGGGGCGTTTCATTCCAGCCCTGGGCAGCTTTGGCCAGAGTGTTATGGCAGAGCCCTGTTAGCTTTGATCTGCCACCCAATCAATGAACAAAGCACATTATTGCTACAGAGATTAAAATCTGATCTGCTTTGATTTCTGATAAATTTGTAATTTTGAAGGCTACACTCACACCCTCAGGAAAACACAAGATCAAAGCCCATAATCACATCCAAACTTGCTTGTGCGCAGTTTTTGTATATAAACATGACACAGATTCCAAGAGAAAGGGGTTAAAGCCCCAACACTGAGCCTTAGCACAGCTCCAGCCACCTTCTGGCAGTCTGGAGTTGCTGCAAACACACAAGGGCCAGTCTGGAATAGCTGAGTGAAACCCTTCTACCAGCATGGACAATTCCAGCTGGGTCAACCACACGGAGAGGAAGCGATGGGACCAGGGCTCAGCATCCTTAAATTCACCATAGAGACAGATCTGTGACATCAGGTGCCCACCCAGGTCAACCAGTAGCTATGTCACGTTCTGGGCAGAGCAACTACCAACTCAGTCAACAGCACCCCAAAACACTTCACTCCCTTTCACCCCACGCTCGTCTGGAACATGAAAGTCACGTTTCAGCCCCAGCATGATTCCTCCCACTGCAACCAAGGCAGAACCCCCCTCCCCAGCCCTGGCCCGGACTGGACGCACGCCACATACTTCTCTTTCTCAATTTCCATTGAGAGTCTCTTCATGTCTGTATCCTTGAAGTCGAAGGAAAGGCTTTCACTGATGAGGTTGAAGCTTGGCAGGTCAGTCGGCAGCGCAGCCGTACTTGAGTTCATGGACTGCTAAGGAGAGGGAGTACAAATTAATCACTTTTGGCTGCACAAGTGTTCCAACAGCAAATGTTCTGTGACACAGAGGTAAAACCAGAGCAACACCTACAAGACGCTTTGCAGAGCATTACAAGACACTACCTGCTAACACTGCGAGGTCCTGATCAGCTACTCAAGGCAGGGAACATCATGTCCTCGGGGTACTCTACCTTGCAAGGGAGAGGGAAGGGGCACCTGTATCCCTGAGGCAATGCTATTCACCACCTCGATTCTCTGAACCAGCCTCAAACTTCCTGGAGAGTGGATTGTGAGGCACTTCATTCAGCTTGGTGATCTTTTAACACAGCACTCCAAAGTGCTGTGGAAGTAGAGCTGTGAACCAGCCTGGCATCCCAAGCACCAAAGCAGCCCGAAGATCCCCGTGCTGCACTCCCTCTTTGCTCTTCAGTTCAGAGCTACGGCTCCTCTGGGACCTGGCTCTTTGTGGTAGTAAACAGGAGACAAAACACTACCTGCCTTCAGAATCTATTGCCAAAACTCTGTAGAATCCAGGTTTTATCACTGCCGTGCCACTTAAAACAATGCCAGGTAGAAGCTGCCTCCTGGGAGGCATCTGACAGCTATTTAACGTTAAATCAAGTCTAAAGAGTGCAAGCTGCGAACAGGGACAACACAAGACCCTGTATGACAGCAGAGTCCTGCTCTTCACTTCTCCCTGATGTGTGAGCAAAGAGCAACATAACCCCAAGGGTTAACTTGGGATGAGGTTTCAGTAAGGTCCAGGGAGATGCACCAAGAGATTTTATCTTTGCAGTAATTTACAGTTCCAAGGATTTAGGAACCACTGCCAGACTGGGTTGGAACTGCAGAGGTAACAAAAGGAATCACTCCTATCACACCTGGGCCAGGGTTTGGGACCTTCCTCCCCCAGCAAAACACTCTAATAGCCCCCACCAACATACTGCCAGGCCCTTCTCTCAACCAAAAAATCCTGCCACACCTCTAATAAAAGGGCTCGTTACCAGCAGAGGAAAGGCATCCTGACTCAAATCATCACTCTGCTCTTGCAGTATGTGAGATGAAGCTGCACGGAGTGGCACACGTCAAGGGTGGCACACGTCAAGGGTGGTACAGCGGCTGCAGATGGCTGCGCTCATGGATCTGAGTCACAACTGCTGCCAGCATGCTTAACCCTCAGGTTTGAACACAAGAAAGCCAGCCCAGCATCCAAAAGGTCACCTGGCTCTCTGCTAGATGCTCCTTCTTGCTCTAAGGGATTCCTGTAACGAAAACAACATGTCCAAATGAGCCCAGGCTGGGGGACAGCAGGACATGGTGCTGCAGAGACAGGCTGCTCTGGCAACGCACACCAAAAGCTGGTGGGATGGTTCTAGGGCACTGCCCCCCAGCCAAGATCTCGAGTTTCTCCTGGCTTGTTCTTTCTTCCTTTCCCTCATTTCTTCTAGTTGGGATACTCCAGGGATCATTTGCAGCTAGCTCTGCTTCAACAAGAACTGCCAGCGCCGGGGTGGTGACAGATTTACTCCACACAATAACCTGCCTCTTCCCTCACAGCCAGCCTGGAATTCACAAACAGCCCAGGCTCATCCCCACCTCGCTTTTCGCTGGGCCAGCCTGCGAGGGACGGCATGGCACCTACCCTGCAGAGGGAAGCTGTGAACCAGGAACACAGACACCCCAAGCTGCGCTGCTTGGGCTGGCTGGGGCGTTACGGGGAAGTTATCGACTGGAGCAGCAAGGCAAGAGGATTCGTTACCCTCGCTCATTGCGAGCACAGAACACAGCCACATTAATTCTGGAGCAGGCACTGAGAGGGACAGTGCCTGAATTCCAGTCTTGAAGGACAGGGGACAGGTCTGCCAAAGCACTCCACTGATTTAAATACTCACATCCCATTGACATTCAGGTCCCTTCTCTCTCTGGCACTCAGGTGCTCCAAAAGCCCTTCCCCTGAGAGGTCCTGCTGGGCAGGGGAGCTGGGCCCATCGGAACCAACTCCTGGCCTTCAAACAGCCTTTAGCCTTTTTTTCCCATCATAAGCTCGTTGGGGTTTGTTGTTTGGGTTTTTTTAAAAAAACAAAAGAACCCACAGCCCAAACAGCACAGGAACTGCTGTGCAGGAATTTCAGCTGTACCAATCCTTAAGTCCAGGTGCCAATTTGTTTGGTTTACTACAGCCACCTCCTTGTCCCCCCCAGCACCACTACTGACCAGAGCAACCAAAAAATTCAGTGGAGCAGAGAGCAGTAGCAGTGAGGAAGACTAAGGAAAGGGCAAAGTAAATGCTGAGGGCTTGCAGAGACATGGACTTAGCATGTGGAGCCACGGATTTCCCTCCCATCTGCAGCAGCCCTGGACAGGACCTGCACAGGGTGTAGAGATTTTGAATCCAGGGGCCGTGGGTGTCAGTGGGACACAAGATGGTAAAGGGGACAGGGACCTTCTCCCTTACATGTTGTCTCACTTGCAACAAGCTGCGTAACCCCGTTACGGTGTTAAAGCAATCTCCTGCTGTGAACAGAGTTAAACCCCACACTGACAGAGCGAGACAGGCGACACAGGGGAAGCACAGAGCAAGTCATGTCACCGGGCTTCCCCCGCAAGGAGAGCTCCTCCTGTTGCTGCCACTGCCTTTACTTCGCTGCTGAAGCATTTGGGCAAGGCCAGGACGGCCACTTACTCCTTGGAGAGGATCAGAGCTGACCGCCTTTAGTCTTGCCGTGAGCGGTACCTGAAGGGCAATGAAGGAGGTGAAGAACCGCTGCCAAGTCAGTAAAGAATGAATTGTTCTCCCGGCCCTGACGGCCTGAGACTCAGATTCACGTTGTCTTTCTCATGCATCACCTACCAGTCCCATCGCAAAAGCAGCTTGGGCTTCAAGGACTAAAAAGACACCGAAAGAAGATCTAAAGAAGCACGATGGGAGCCTGGAAAGTTCCAAAAGAAAAAAATCAACGTAACTGTTTCTTGCCTTTTCTGCAACACATCCATCCTCTGCCCCTTCCTCTCCTGCTCCTGCTCCCCAGAGGGAAGCCCTGTCAGGGGGATGACACAGCACAAGTACTGGGACCACAGAAAAGAACAAGCTCAGCGTTACAACCTCATTAAGGAAGAGAGCAGCTGGAATCTTGCACCATTCGGCAGAGCCGCTATTCACCTGAGGGACACGAGTTTCCCAAAAACAGCTTTGGAAACCGCCTGGTCCCTCAGGCCACCCTGGGCTTACTCCCTCCCTTGGGCTGCGCTTGCCTGCGGTGTGCTGGCAGGGGAGGCAGGCTCGCCCGAAACCAGCTCTTTGAAACGGTGCACAGCAACGGGATCTCAGCCCCTCTCATCCCCCTCGCAGCCCAAACACGCACATGGCACAGCAACGGGGAAGGGAGAAGTGAGGCAGGGATTACAGGGGATGCAGGAGCCTGGCAAGGTGTTGTCACCTGGGTATGGGCACAACAGCCACACTTTCATCCTCCTCCTGACCTTGGAGAACAAGAGCCATGGAATCTGTGTGCTCCCAGGGCTAGGAGAGGGGCAGGAAGGTGCGGCGGCTGCACGAGAGGGCCCTGCTTCCTAACTGGGGAGGAAAAATACATGTCCCCTTCCCTCCTGGCCCTGAGAGCTGTGGCAGGGAGGCCAGTGCTCTGCGGGGAAGGGGAAGGACGCAGAGCCATGTGTCTGGACAAGAGGTGGATTGCCTCCAGGCAGATGCAGCTGGGGGTGGAGCTGAGCTCCATGAAACCCAGACACCATTCCCACTAATGAGGCTTTAACTCCGCAGGCAGGAACAGTCACACGGCTGCCCATCAGCACCAGCACCGGCACCAGCACCAGCACGGCACGGGGATTTATACGGAAGCACTCGCTAGCCAGGAGTTCTGCCCCTGAGACTGAGGATGGGCACAGCAAGATGAAGGAACGTGGGTGTTTAAGCACTGCCCAAACATCGACACCGATGCAGCCACGCAGCTGAGTTTCAACGAGGATGCTCGACCCTGTGTGCATGTCAAACCCAGAACTGAAGGAACCTGGTGACCGTTCAACATGAGGAGTTGAAAAGGGAGGGTTCACAAAGCACCGTGTCCCATGGCTAAGAGCACCTGGCCACGTTCCATCACTGCTTCCACGTATTTTTGCAGAGAACTGGGATGAAAAGTTAATACTTCTCAAATCCTCTTCAATCTACTCTGTCAAAGTTTCCAGGAGAAAGGGGATGGGAGGGGAAGAAACCTGCAGGTACAAATTAAAACTTCAGTGCTAGGAGGGTCAATAACTCCCCTGTACGTCTGTTGAGTCTGTTCCTGAAGCTGTGGAGCTCTTCCCCCTGCAGCCCTCAGGAGAGCGAGGCAGCCGAGCCCGAAGCGCTGTGGCAGGTGTGAGCTGCAGGGACTGAGCTCTTGATGGGTTCTACAGACCCTGCAGCACAATTAGAGAAGTTGAGAAAAGGAACTGCCAGACGGATCAGAGCGATGGTCATTTAGTCTGGTGCTTCGGTCCCCAGCAGCAACCAGGACCAGATGCTTCAGAGAAAGGTGTGAAATCCTCTTAATGGGCAATTATGGAATAATGTCCCTTCAAGGGAGGGTTGTGGGGCTTTTTCCCAGCTCACAGATGCACAGTGGCTGGTTTATGCCCAAACTATGAAGTTATAGGTCCTGAACAGTAATTATCCCACCTCACAAGAACAAGGACATAGTATCATAGAATCCCAGACTGGTCTGGGTTGGAAGGGACCCCAAGGGTCCCAGAGCTCCAACTCCCTGCCACAGGCAGGGACACCAACCTCCAGGTCTGGAGCTACACAAGGTTGCCCAGGGCCCCATCCAACCTGGCCTTGAACACCCCCAGGAATGGGGCACCCACCCCCTCTCTGGGCAGCCTGTTCCAGCCCCTCACCACTCTCTCTGCAAAGAACTTCCCCCTAATACCTAATTTAAACCTACCTTCCTTTAGCTTTAATCCATCCCCCTTGTCCTGCCAGTGTCTACCCTTCTAAAAAGTTGATTCCCCTCCTGTTTCTCTGCTCCCTTCAGGGACTGGCAGGCTACAATGAGGTCCCCCCACAGCCTTCTCTTCTCCAGGCTGAACCAGCCCAGCTAGACATCTTCCATTCCCTACATATTTAGCCCTATTTAAAAGCTATTACCGAGTGGGTACGTTCCCCACGTGCCAGCAGAGCACTGCTCTGACATGTGGGGTTAAACTGGTTTAAAACTTAGTGTCTTTAATTTCCCCAGCAGCTCCCTTGTACCATGGGAGGGGGTGGAAGAGCAAAGCAATGGACTGGGCACGTGGTGAAACGGGCAAACGCTGCTGAGGGTTTCTGAGGTGCTGAGCAGCGCAAGGCGAGCTCAGCCCTCCACCCACGGGGCGGGGACACGAGACTCCTCTCCGGGCCACGTTCACTAAGTGGGAACTCAATGCAGATCGCTCTTACTGTGTAGGACGACTTGCTGGTGATCTCCAACAGCTTCTGCTTTGCTCTCCGCTCGGACTCGCGGGCCTCCTGGAGGTCTTGTTTCAGCTGGTCAGCCTCCTTCGCCCTGTAAAGGGAAAGAGCAGATGGCAAATATCAGACTGAAGCCACAAGGAATGAGAAGATGGAGAAGCAGGGTTAAAGTGTAGGGGCAGGACAGGTTGACATTTGTCCCAGAACATGAGTGAAAAGACAAACCAAACGAAGAACTAAACTAAATAAGCTAAGAAATTGAGTGAGGGAAACCACAACCTCCGACACATGGGGTGCTTTAATTAGCACAAAAATTGGAGCCAGGGAAGGGCAGTTCTGACACAGGCTCTGCGGGAGCATCAGTGAGCAGGGCTGAGGAAGTGCGTGGAGACACTGGAGGGGGAGAACAACTCTGAAACAAGCTCAGGCTTGCAGCAAGAGAGGCAGCCTTCTGACAATGAAACCTCTCCTAACATAATACATTCAAAAAAGGAAAAAGCACCCAAGATCACACATCTCACCTACTCACAGAGCCCAACAATCCTGACACTTGGGGCCCAAGGGCTCCCTGCGAGGAGAAAGCCAGCTAGAGGTGGGAGCTTTCTCTGCTGGACTGAAATCTGAGCAGAGATGCCACAAGGTAGATACCAAGATGGACAAGAGAAGTGTTTGTCCAAGAAGGGCTGACCCCATCCAAGCTTTCACACAAGGAAGAAAACAAGAATCATCTTTTACTTGCTCACTACCAAACACCCCACGGGACCTGGGCTCTGCTATCAAGAGGATGGAAACACCAGTTTTAGTAAGAAGCATGGACTTCAGGAGCCAGGGAGACCTCAAGGCTACCCTGATACAGGGATCTCCTAAAACAGAGACCTCCCAGCTGCTAAGAAGCACTAAACAGCTCGGAGGAAAGCAGAGGAGAGAAAGTAGAGAAGGTAGATCTACCACCCAGAGGGAAAAATCCCCAACGAGTTATTAATGGTGCCAAATCCTTTGGGAAATGCAGTGATGTTTGCTGAAATCACCCAAAAGTAGAGCTGGCTTCCACTGCAGAGTGCCAGGGGCCGTGGTACCTCCTGCCCTGCCAGCTCTCACCACCAGTGTCTCTCCCAGAGGAGGCTTCAGAGAAGGGTCTCCAGCTCCAATCCAGGGAAAGATCAGGGCCACCACTGCTCTACCAGCACTGCTTCCCACTCGGGGCCAGCCCAGCTGTGGCAAACAGCGAGATGGAGAGAGAAACAGCCTGAGCCTTGGGCCATTTGCTGTGTACACTGGGAGAGGCCAAGGGCTCACTGCAACCTGCCGGATGGACTAATGCAAGGCAGGAGCCCCATTTTCGGCTAAGTCAGAACGGGGTTGGAAAGCAAAGCAGAGGCAGCTGCAAGGTTGTACCCTCTGACCTCCTCTCCGACTCCTCCGCCATTTTCAGTGCCAACATCTCTGCCTCTAGCACCTTCTGTTCCATCAGCCGCTTCTCCTCCTCCGTCCGGATGGCCGTGGCTTTGATTCGCTGCATCTCCTGTTCAGCCTCAGCTGCTTTCTGAGCCAGGAGCTTGGCCTCCTCCTCCGTGATCTGAGCCTTCTCAGCCAGCAGGTCTGCTGTCTCTTCAGACCTCATCTGAGAATTAAGGCATATTAAGCCATCAGGCACACCGAATGTCCCCCTGAACGTGCTTACAGACCCCAGAGCAGGGCCCTGAGCTGCTTGATCCACAGAGCCCATACAGACCCTCCCTCCCAAGCCTGCAGCCTTCTGCAGCCAAGGGCAGGCTCTGTCCCAAATCCTCTGTGCTCCTGCCACAGCAGGCTGGCAGGATGAAATCAGCTCCAGCTTCCCAATCACTGGACAGGGACACTGTGCTTCCCAAAACGCTTCAGCAGCAGAAAAGAGTGAGGAACAGGTTCAGTGCCTCAAGAAAGAAGCTTCCAGAGTCTCACCAGAGCCTCATTGGCCATCGTTGCCTCTTCCTTTAACTGCATCAATCTTCTCTCCAGCTCATCCCTTGTCCTCTCAGCCTCTTCTCTCATTTGCTTCTCTCGGGCCAAGCGCTGCCGTTCCATCTAGGACGAAAGGTAGTGTGGAAAGCGAGGAGAAATAACAGCATTAGGAAGGCTTTGCAGAGAGGGTCACTACAGGGGGTAGAGCACAGGACTGCACCCCTGCCTCCTCTCTGCTTATTGACACAGGAACTTTACAGGAACTTTACTGACTGGAGGTGATCTAACAGACCCTGCTGCCTTAGGAGCCATTCCCAAGACAATCCCCTACCTCGGATCAGGCTGTCACCCACAGCGCCGCCCCACAAGCTGCCTGCAGGCAATGATGGCCCCAGATAGTGAGTGCCCTCTTACACTGACTCAGACAAGTTGGGTCCAAGAGCTCCAGCTATGCCAAGGTCCTTAGGGCAAGCTGAACTGACGGCCAGCCTGGCCCGACCCCGGGCGTCAGGCAAGGCGGGAGCCTGAAGGACAGGGACGGCCACTACTTTTGATTAGATGTTGAACCCAGCATGCTGGAAACTTCCCTTCCACTCATTCACAGGGGAGATCACCAAGAGCATGACCACCTCCATCACTTCCTGGACACAGTAAACTCTCTTCCTCTGGTGCGGGCTGCAGGAAACAGCAATGCTTCTCCTGGAGGAGAGGATGCAAACTGCACCCAGGCAGCCCACCCGAATCCTGCCACCTCTTCCACCCAGTGCAGACAGCGTGCCCAGCAACTACCTCTCCACTAGCCAAGCATCCAAAGGGAGCCATTGGGCTAATTAACACACCAACTTTAAGCACTCGGGTGCGACCGAGCTGGGTGCATTATAAATATCCACGCCCCAGCAAGGACTGGTGGCACTGCACAGCCACCCGCTGGGTTTAATAAGGGAAATAAGTGCAACAAGACACATTTCTCTGCTCCTTGGACACCAACTGTGCTCTGAAAGCGGGACGCCTACTGCTCTAACGGCTCTGCTTCCTTCTATTAAAGGTTCCCCTCATTAATTATCATTACGATCTGCATCGCACTCAGGACTTCCATTAACAAGAAGTCCCAATATAAAAGGGCTAATCTGGAACCAGTTAACAACAGTGAATCCTGGGGAGGGAGAAGAGAGCCAGGGAGACAGTGGTGTGGCCAGCCTGGGAGAGAGCAGCCATGCCAAGCAGAAGCCTGGCCTTTCCCACAGAGCACGAGTGCTCTGGATTCACTTCATGTGAGGCGATGAGCTCCTGCTCGCTCCCAGTGCCCTCACCATTCCCAGCAGCCCAGCTAAGCTGGAGGTCTTGCTGGTGTTACTCAAACACATGGAAAACTCACAAAACCCATCCCTTGGACACCACGCTGCTCCTTCTGACAAGGACCTCTTGCTCCACTAATGCCAACTCCCTACAGACCAGAGGAATCCTCGTGGGAAGCAGCAAGCCCCTCTCTCCTAGAGGAGCTGGCCTGGTTACCCTTGCAGCGATTCACGTCCTGTCCTCTCCTGCCACCCAGAAGCTACAGGAAGGAGAACTGCTTCAGGAGGTGCCTGCAAGACAAACCACACCACACACCCAGCCAGCAGAGCACCTCAATCCCAACCCCAGCAACCACACAGGCACCTCCGCAGACACACTTGAATCCACTAACTTAGCAGTCCCTGGAGCCTAAGACCTTCCTGGGTGCAAGCAACTGCTTGGGTTTCTTCTGCTGCTATCTAGCGGCTTTGTTGTGAAAGGGACATTTACATTCTAAGCACCAGCACTCAGATGAGCTGTGCGGGTTTCAGTGAGTAGAAAAGGTCCACGAGCAGAAAACAATGATTCATACAATCCAATTTGCTGATATATGCTCATCAGCTACACGCTGCTGCCTCCAAAGAGCCATTCCTGCTGCCTGGGCTGACCTGCGGCAGATAAAGGAGGCCGGCGCCGAATTAGCATGCAGGCTGCACACCCCGAAATGTCGGTGTGCATTCCATCACCCTGTAATTAGAAAATGAGGCAAAGAGCTACAGCAAAGCACAGCTCCCCCTCACAGCCCCTGCTCTAACGACAAGCAGCTACCCCAACACGCTGCATCTTCCCAGCCACTGCACCCAGGCAGGGAAGATGTATGCACGCTTGCAGGACACCCGGATTCGCTCTTCCCTCCTGTGCTCCCAGCTCTGCTCCCGAGCGCGGGGGCTGGACGCGGGCTGCAGAGCCAAGTTGAGAATGACTGGCAAGGTGGGAGCAGGCTACTAAAAAGGGGTGTTCAGCTGGACCATCCCTCAAAGCTGCTCCATCATTCTGGAGACCATTCCTTCTCACGTTCATTTGAATTTCTGATTTTGGCTCACAGACTAGTTATACGAGATGCCTCTCACCTGCTTCCTGGCTTTCTCCTCCCTGGCCTGTGCTTTCATCTGCTGGACCTCCAACGAGTCTGCTTTTCTCCTCCTCATGAAGAGGTCGTGGTTTCCAATACACAGCTGAAGAATCTGTTCCAGTCAAGGGTGAAGAGCAGAGAGAAACAGCTGTATGTGTGATGACCATGAGGCACTTTGCATTCTTGACACACAAAACCATTAGAACTGCTGTGGTTTGGTGCTCCTCAGCACATCCAGCCGCTGGTCTCAAACCAAGGCACAGCTCAAGTCCCACGCCAAACTCCATGTCTGGTACAGCACAGTTCTGGCAAGTTCTGTACCAGCCCCAAAAACACATTAGGTCAAACAATGAAACAAAGACTTGTCCAGCTCAGGCTGGTTCCCTGGTTCTCACTGTCCCCTTTCTTTAGGTTCAAGATGAACTTGCACCATTCTCCCAACTGCGTGTTTAAAGCATTGAGATTAAAAGAAAGGATGGAAAACCACCTTCCGTCCTGGACAGGACTCCACACAAACAGAAGTCTCACCTAAAACTTTCCTGGACATCTCCAGATACCTGTGCTGAAGGGCTTGGAGCACCAATGTGGTTTTGTCTGGCACTTGAGGAGGGACACACGGAAGGTGGCAATACTAGAGGCGGGTTAGCAAAGGGGTGAGTACGCAGAAGGGTGAAAGCTCTTTTTGGCAATAAAAGCAGGTTTCTGAACTTGGATTCTTCTCTAAAGGACTGACTCACACGCCTGACTTGCATTTCACAAGTCATGAATGACTTCCTTGGAGTCAGAGGAGCTACAGCACCATGAACCCTGTGCAGTGACAGAGGCAGCTGTCAGGAAGCCTCATTTCCCTACAGCACATGAAGTCCAGGGCAGCAAAGTTCCCCTCCCACTCTTACAAGGATGGGAAACTTATCCCCTTCAGCGTGTCCCTTGTGCAACTTAACACAGTGAACAGCTACTACAGAACCTGGAGCAAAGCTCTTCCAGAAACCAAATCCAGAACAGTGGCTAAAACTGGATGTTAACACGGATGCTGAACAGAACAGCCCACGATAGCCCCCTCCAATCCTGCACAAGGAGAAGGTCCTCAGAGGGCATCAGCCCAGGAAAAGCCAGGACTGCAACGCTGATAATGGTGCACCCGACACAGGGAGACCTTCATCCATGGAAAGGATCCGCAGGAGAACAAAGGGGGTGACAAGAAAGTTGTACTTACTAAGTGGTTCTGCCATGCAGGTCAGGTGTAACCCCTCAGCTTGGAAAGGAAGCACACAAACAGGAGAGGGGGAAGAGGTTCCGTGAAGGAGTTTGACTTAAGCTTCTCTCTCGTCTGCTAGAGGTTATGACCAAGTAGTAACTGCTATGTCAAATTGCACCTACAGTCCAGCCAGGCCAGCATGCTCCCTCTGCCCTGAAGAACACTGTCTCATGCTGCCTGCTGATACAAGTGCTGCAGGCAATACAAATGACTCTGTCTGTAGACTTACCAGCTTGTTCACACGCAGCTTTGATGAATTGAATTTAAAAACATCAATCTTTTTGTCCAATGGCTTAATCGTAAACTGAAAAGGAAAAAATAAAGAGGGAGAGAGTTATCAGAGAGCAGTGCATTTAATAAAAATGCAGCTATAAAAGTCTTACTGAAAGCTCTGGCTCAGAGCAGGTCAGCAGTGTCAGACAAACAAGGCTGAGAGTGTTCCTGTGGCTTTTAGCCAAGTGAGAGAACCAGCATCAAAAGCAACCAAGGAGACCGCTGTTCCTCAGTCAGAAAAACATAACTGCCACACAGAAGCAAGGAGAGTGCTGTCCACCTACAGACCCAAGAGACAGAGTCCTCCACAGAGCACCTTGCAGGGGGCAGACAGCTCAGCACCCCCGCCCCGAGGCAAGATGCTGCTCTCCTGGCAGCTGTAGGGGAATGGAGAAGACAGCAGAAGGTACAGCAGAAATTCATCACGGCCCTGAAGGGAGGAAGAACAAGCACAGCTGCCCGATGAATGGGCAGGAGGAGGTCTGTGTTAGGAACCCAGCAACAGGAGCTTCTGCCTTTCCCCCCAACACCTCCATTTGTGAGGGCTCCCCAGAAGGATTTTCCATTGATTTTGTTCTACGAGTAAGTGGTGCCACCAGGCTGCTCCACAACTCCAAGTATTATCCTCTCACTCTAACTCATATTTACACCCTGTGTGCTGACCAAACACCTATAACCACAGCCTGCAGCTACCCTCCCCAGGAGCTTTATCCACAGCGGGTCTTTCAAGAGGACATAGGTTGGCATGGCCAGAGTTGAGAGTTTCAGTAACACAGCCCCTGGCTAGAGAGAAGGCTCTGAGCTAACAAAAGGCTACTTGAAGAGATGGAGTGCTCTGCAACACGGCATTTTTTAGAAGTCATGCATATATTCCATCACTCCCCCACAGGCTACAAAAATAACTGGCTGAAGAGATGGTGCTGGAGCAGGCAGCCTGCACCCACTGAAGTCGCTCTATTTGTCAATACCCTGTGCTGCCTGGAAAGGGTTCAGCACAACTTGCCCTGGCAGCGGTTAAGTGCTGATCTTTTAAGTCTTTCACACAGGCAGATGTGTGTGAACATCCCTGGACCGGGGCGCTGGCACCACCCCACCAGCCACCGAGAGCAAGAGCAGAAGTATCCCCAGAGAGGAGTTTGAGTCCCACATAAGAGTCAGTCTTTGTTAGGGCAGATCAAACCCCTCCGTGGTGTCGACGCAGCTGTCACACCCAGCTATTAAGCCTGTTTACTATCACGTCAGGTCTACTTGTGGTCATCCCATTCCACAGCTGATTGACCTGATGGAAGGTGGCAGTCCTTTCCCCTGAGAGAAAGCTCTGTTACAGTCTCGTGTCAAGGCCCAGTTATGGAGGCTTCAATCCCCGGATCTGTGAGGCAATCCCTGATCAGACAGCTCCTGCTGCACTCATCTGCCATGGGCAGGAAAGCCTTTGGAAGTACTCAAGGGTCAGGCTGTTCTGCTTTGGTTTATTTTTAAGAAGTAAAACAAGAGAAGGGAATTCCAGCACGGCCCCACTACTTATAAAACTTCACCAGACATGCAATAAATGCAGCTGATGAGAAACCTTTAGCTTTTACCCTGATCGATATCATGTTTAGATTGGAAAACAATTTTTAATTAAAAAGTTAATTTCCTTCCTCACCATGAAGGCAGCTGGTTTCCTTTCAGCAGCTCTCACAGACCAAAAACTCAGAAGATCAGTTTCACCTCCACAGCCAATTTCGCTGCTGTTCCCAGCTAGGTTTGGTGGGCAATGAATCAGAAGAGTCATGTTTATGCTCTGGATTTAATAAATAATCCAGTCACTGGCTTAAATTACTCAATTTCCTAAAAAGATTCCAGCTGTTAATGCCAAGCCCAGCAGCCTGCAAACTCCAGATGATGTAATGATGTGGCAAGAGCTCTTCTCACCAGGAACACATCTCCCTGTACTTCGTAATGCCGTACAGATATGCAGTGATGCATACAGAAAAGCAGAGACCTCAACTTCTCAACTCTAATACTTGGGCAAAGCACATCAACAGCAGTTCTGGGTTGGTTTGTTGGTTAGGTTTGGGGTTTTTTTTAAAATAAAATTACATAGAGGGTTTGAACGTTCTCTAAAGCCGAATGGGAATAGCTCTCAGATGACCTGTTGTCCGCCCACTCCTGGAAAGGTTTCAGAAAGGCTTGGAAATAAGGTTTCAGTTGGAGGAGCTGAGGTAAGCTGGTGATAGGGAGCACAGCCGACAGAGAAGCTATGGGAAATTATTTTAAACCTCAATCATGTTCTTACTGCTCTCAGGGAAGAGGAGAGATATATCCATACCTCTTTATCGCTGTAGGAGATATTCCGGATCTCGTTCCAGGGGAAGGAGATTTTAGGGGTCAACCTGTTGTCTGGGTCATAAATGTGAAGACCCAAGGCGTCAACTCCAAGAAGCAGTTCAGTGCCCTTCTTATTCTATGGCAGGGGAGGAAAAAAAGAGCAGAAACCCTTTTTATTCTGTTCAGAGGGTCCGACCAGTACCACTGGTGGCCTCCTCGGGCCCCGGGCAGTGACCCACCACTGCTGTGTCTTAAAAGAGGCTCTCCCTTCCTGGCAGCCAGCAGCCAGCCTGCTGCAGCAGGGACTCTGAGCAGCATGCTGCAGCCGTCTCTCAGGCCTGCTAGCTCTCCAAGGCTCCACTCATCCAATCTCCCAGCAACACAAAAGATAAAGGCTAACACAAGAGCTATGGCGAGGAGAAAACATGACCCACAGCTTACACTCACCCTGATCGCAAAGTAGTTCACCCCATACATCTCCAAGTCCTGAGCTATCTTCAAATACTCCATTTCAGCTTCATCTCTGTCAGACAATAAAAACGCCAGCATTACAATGTCTGGGAGGCTCAGAAAGAGGGGGTGGCTGTTCTTGCTGATCCTGAGCATACACAAGGCTGTAAAGCCTGGACTATCTCTGTCGTACAGGTCAAGCCAGTCTTTGCCAGCAGGATCAATAAAGTCCAGCAGCAAATCCCACTCTGCAGCTTGCCAGCATCTTCACTGCCGCTGAGGCCCTGCCTGGTGAGATGCAGCACGTCAAGCTGTGCTTTGCCCAGCTCCCAATCCCTTAAATGCACATCAGAAACCCCTGGCTGGGAGGCCCTCTTTCAGATGCAGGACTTTAGGCTTATCCCCTGCAAGAAACATTTTAGCACCCAAGGCAGTGGGTCTGAATCCCCATTGCTGTCCCTGGCCCCAAAGGGCCCCCAACCTCCTTTTCCTGCCTCCCTGCCCCTCTGCAGACAGTCCCCTCTTGAGCATCAGCCTGAAGTTCTCCCAAGGACCCCAGCAGTGACCAGGGGACAGCGGGACACACATGGAGCACAGAAAACCCATCATGATCCTGCTACAGAGGTGTGCTGGATTAACCCTGCTGTGAGCAGAGCTCATCTTTCACCTGCCTGAGCTCCCAAAACCCCTGTGACTCTCCAGGAAAGGGGACTGGTCCTGTCCCACCACCCCACCACACACTCACCTGGCTCTGCCTCGGTGCTCTGCGTACCAGGCCGTTATCCTTTCCTCCCACATCTCTGGAGTCATCTGGTACAGGTTTATTACCTGAGATACGTGGGGAGACACAAACCAGGTCACACCTCCCTAGCCACCAACACCCCAGCCCCGAGAACCCCTCCCCAGAACTACCAGGCTTGGAAACCTGTTCATCTGCTTGGCTGAGCTCCTTACCCGTTTTGGAAGCAGCTCCTCTTGCGCCAAGAAGCCTCGTTTGTGGACATTGGGGTCGTAATCGCCGTACTGCAAAGAAGCACAGACATCGTGCCTGCCCCATGTTAACAACACAGGCAAGTAAAACTCGTCCCCCTTACACATCCAGCCCTTGGGGAGAGACTGTTACAGCCTTCATGTCACAACCAACGTGTCAGAGCAGAGAACAGACACCACTCGGTTCACTTAATAACCGTATTTTGGCATTTGATCACTAATAGAAGCCAACATCCTCCTACTCCTGCAGCACAGGGGGAAGCAGGGCAAAACTTCCCACCATCAGCTGGTGTCCACCATCAGTGCATCAGCTGGACCAGATCATCACTGTAGGTCCCTTCCAACAGACCGACTCTATGCTACTCTAAATGCCGTGCCCAGCAAACACTTCCTCTGAGCAGGGAAGGACTCACTCTGTACCTGGGAGGTCCTTGGCTTCCCATCCATGGTGGGACAGGGAGTTCAGACGTGGACAAAGACCCGCCCCCAAAGCTTGACAGACAGCACTGCCTGGGGTGAGGCAGATGCTGGTTTCTCTGTGGCTGCTCCCACCCTAACTGTTATGAATATTAACAGAAGTGGCAGGAGCCTGAGGGGCTCCTCTCAGGGAGGTGTCAGCTTTCCTGCCAGAAGGTCTGCTGCTCAACTGGGTAGTGGAATCCAATCCAGATTTGTTAAGTGCACCCAGTAATTACTGGTATTTGTTTAGATTTACTTCTTTTTGAGCAGCGTATAAAGTGACTGAGAAATAAAACTGCTTATTAACAGATTGAAAAGCCCAGCATCCCCGCAGCGCATGTGAAAATGAATTTACCTCCTGTACAGCTTCAGAGGGCAGAAAACGGCACCTCAAATAACCTAGCAAGTTCAGGAGAAGAGGACGAGGGATGTGAGGCACGTACACGAGATGCTGCGATTTTCATTCACCTGGCAAACAGGACGTTGCAGTGACAGTCCCCAATTACACAAGACACGGCAAGGTTTGCTCGAGTCACTCATTCTGCAGGGGAGGCAGCGCTTCCCTCCCTGCCTTCCTGAAGGACCTCGGCTCAGAGAGTACAAATCGGGGAATATTTTTAAAGCCAAGACCAAGACACACAAGGTGGTCACGTAGGAAGTCAGGAAGCTTTCCAGATCAGCCTCCTTTCAATGCCAGAACCATCACGTTGTATGCTAAAACCAGGGCTCAGCATCAAAAGCCTACACACACATCCTCTCTGCAGCCCAGCCAGCGACATTTCACAGATGACAAGAGGGGATTAAAGACACAAATATTGATCAGGAGCCAATGCAGATGCGAAGGAAGCATGCAACAACCAGCACCCACTCAGGCTTCAATTAATGTAACGAAACCGCCATGGACTTCACTCAGGAGGCTGCTGAGCAGCAGCAACTCTGTGTCTTCCAAGGTCTAGAGATGCTCAGAGCTCCTCAGAAAGCAGCACAGGTACACGTCCCTCAAACCCCCATGAAAGGGAACAGCAAGAAAAACACGGCCCCAGCAAAGGAAACAACTCCAATAACCTTGGAGAGGCAGCAGAACATAAATCAGTTTTAAGTGATGAAAATAATAGGAAATAGGATTAACACGATTATTTTTCTCTTGTGATCTACCACAGAGATCCAAGACTAAGTATGGATTATGGGATTTTCATGGGGTGAAAATATATTGCCACGTCCCAAAGGAATATTTGTACTGAGAGGGAGCCTGGATGGGAACATTAATTATTCACAAGTCAAAAATCAACAACAAATGGCTTAAGTCTTGGGGTATATGTTGGCTCAAATGATTCAGCAAACATGCTTTAAAGATCTTTTCAACAAAACTGCCATGGAATTGCAGCTCCCGTTAATTGAACTACATGATTAATATTCCTGGTGACACATGGAACTTGCCTTTACCTCCTTCATATACCTGGCTTACACTGTCTCAGAGAACCACGGGCATGTTCAGCTTCAAACTATTAACACCAAGTACTGTTTGTTTGGGGGGCAAGAAAAACCCCAAACCAACAAAAGAAGAGAGCTCTTTGCTAGTGCTACAAGATCTGAAGCACCAAGAGGGCTATGGTGTGGTGGCAACCTGCATTTAAGGGGCAATAAATGGAAGAACCTCCTGAACGTTCCCATTTTCACCAGGACACGTTTTTCAGTAGATTCCTCATTTCTCCTGGCTATTTAAAACCTGAACCGCCTGCAGCATCTGAAAGCAGCGTGGGTGGTTTGAACACAGGGCTAGAGGGGAGAACACATGGCAATTCCCCAAATAAACATGATGATATAGAAATAAATAAGCTTTCATTTTTATGACCCACGAGCTTACGTTGTTATTGCAGGTAGGTGTGCAACAACAGTGTGACCCAACCTGGCTGTCAATCAAATGGCTGCAACCACACCGCTATGTCAAGCTATTATGCTCCTAATCATGCAAATCAGGACGTTATTAGTGAAATTACTGTGCTCAGCAACTGCTTTCTTGTCCAGAAAGGACACAGTTATCCTATTTAACTGGGAGGAGGTGACCTGCAACATCTTTCTTCCCAGCTCTGGACCAAAGATGTGCTTTCAAGCTTCCCCTATCACTGGAAGGAAAAAGAAGCAGCAGGAGGGGAAAGCCTGCCCCGGGGCTGGTGATGTCTGCTGCGGACACGAAAGCACGTCAGGGAAGATGAGAGATGCCATCCCTCCTTCCACCTTCTCACAATCTCCACCCAGAATCAAGACATACAAGGTCAGAACGGCTCTACCTCCATCCAACCTCCTCCAGACGACCGAGTGTCGAGCATGTCAAGCGCGCTACTGAGCGCAAGGTCAGCAGCCAGGCTGCAGGAAGAGGAGAGCACAGCAGCTCTGTACCACATCACAGCCTGTTCCTGCAGAAGCCATCACGGCCAAGAGTTAACAGCCCTCAGTATTTACCCAATGGTTTATTCATTTTGGCTATGGGAAAAGTCATCCCCTACGTACCCTCAGCTCAGCACGTCGACAGAGAAAAAGCCGGGTGAGTGTTTACTCACACACTCTAATAAGAGTGATGAATGTTTCACACAAATAGAAACATTACTAAAAGCAACTCATCTCTCCCTGGCTGATGAGTTTCTCAAATAAAATATGGTTTCATCAATATTTTGACTATGAGGAGAAAATATATTTTTCTAGTAAATTCAAACATTTGTCATCAAAGAGCATCGCTGCTCATCAGCCAGGGCTCAGGCAAACCAGGTACTGAAGGGCCAGGAGCAAGATGGTTTGGTGAAAGCAAAAACAACCCCACTATGAAACATGTTGGTCTGGGCTGTGTGTGCAACCAGCCTGAGTCGGGCAATGGAGCCAGACGCCCTCCTGCAGTCCAGCCAAGGTGGTCTCTCTCCCAGCACAGAGAGCTTCCCGGCTCCTTCTAAGCCCACCAAAGGTTTCTGTGCTCCTCAAGGACAGGCAGACAGGACAGAACCACGGCACAACCACCTGCCTGCAGTCCTGTGAGCCAAAACGCTGCACAAAATTGCATCCAGAGAGTCAGAACTGACCACAACCACAGGGCTACAGCCATCACGTAGCTGGGCTGTGAACCCCTTCATGCACACCAACTGGAGGTTAGCTAGAAGTCTCGTTACTGGAGCAGCAGTATATGTTATGTGTATACAGGGATAAATGACTTCCTCTCCCACAAGAACATTCTCACTGCTGAGCTTTGGGCTGCTCCCTCTATCCCAGGAGTCCCTCTGCTGCAAGCTGTCCGAGGCTGCACGCTCCAGCCCACTGCTCCCTTAGAAAAGCCCTCAGCAGAACACACCAGCTCTGGCTCCAGAGCAGAATTTGACTAAGAAACAAGGGGAACTTAGTGCCCAGCAGGTTCTTCCTCTGTCTAGTGAGGCCGAACACACAAAATCAAGCCAGAGATAAAGGGAGAATCCAAGGAGAACCCTTTAACACCACAATAATATTTATGTGGCAAACTGCAGCACTCAAAATAAAGCAGTTATCATGATGACAGGCATTCTGGGGCAGCAGTGGAGCTCCAAGTCCCGTGGTTGGTTTGCCTCTGGCTACAACAGCAAGAGCAGGAAGGAGATCCAAAAAAGCATGGGCTCAGGGAATTCTCCTGCTCCAGCAGTAAGCCACACTCGAGCAGGCACTGCGGCTCCTAAGCTGAGCACTTGCTAAACAGTCCTGGAAAGAGAAAGCAAAAACCTGTCCAACGTCTGAAGGCAGCCAAGAACCAGCAGCACAGAACAGGCAGTGTCACTTGCATAGTCCCCCTCACTTCCCAAATTTTAACAACTTTCCCTGCCTTCCCCTTCCTGGGAGCAAGGTTAACCAACATCAGCAGGTCCCTGGAGAATCGCCCTGTGCCTACCTTGGCTTGGACAGCATAAGAGGCCAGCAGGACAGAAGCTTCAGGAGGACAGTAGATCTTCTCATCCAAAATCTGCTTCTTCACCTGCAGGTAGGAGGAAAGGACAGATCACACACGTTTAACGGAGCAGCACAAAGCATGACTGTCACAGCAGATGGCTGCAGTTTGTTTTAACTCGAGCTGTCGAGCACACAGTTAACAATTTTCCTAACACTAATTAACAATTCGAGCCCGGGAGGTCTCTGGTGGCTCGGAAGGGAAAGGCTTGGGCTTCCAGAGGCCACCTTGTTCAGAGAGGTTTGTGAGAAGAGCTTAATGTATACATAGAACAGGACAGAGCCTACATCCCTGTCCTGGTTTCAGTCAGGATAGAATTAACTTCATTTGTAGCAGCTGATGGGATGCTGTGTTTGGGAGTTACAATGAAAGCAGTGCTGAGAACACCCTGATGTTCTTAGTTGCAGTCAGACAGTCAAGGACTTTCTCAGCTTCTTCCTATTTCTCTATCCATGAGAAAGGAGGGGCGAAGCCACGACAGGTGACCCAGATGGGCCAAAGAGAGTATTCCATGGCAATGACGTCCTGCCCAGGAGAACGGGGGGCTGAGGGGAGGAAGAAGAGGGGCGGTGGCGGGACGCGTGCTACTTGGGGGGACGGTCGGGTTCCGGGACAGCTCTGGGTGGTACGGCCTGAGTTGTGTGGGTCGGGGAGAAACTGCATTGGGGATCAAGAGTTTCATCTTCTTTTGCTCTAAAGTCCTGTTAGCATTGGGATATTTGATCTTTCTCTTCTCTCAGTAAACTCTCCTTATCCCAACCCACGGGCCTCTTAGTTTCTTGGTTTTGGAGTTATTTGCCCCTTCCTTTTCCCTTCCCTTGTTTCCCCCCTTTTCCCTCTTCCCCTGCTCTTTTACTTTAAGGAGCAGGCAGCTGCGTGGATCTCAGCCCACAGCCGGGGGGAAACCACGACAATCCCACTGCTCAAGGCAAGGGTGGGCAGTGGAAATCTTCTGAGTAAGCATGGAAATAAAACCTCCAAAGGCACAAGCTACGGATTGATACATCCATACACACTGCTAAATTACAAAAGGAAGCTTGCAGCCGAGTCTCTGAGCACATGAAGGTTTGGCTCAGGGATATTCAGGCCTCACCTGTGCTCGAGGCCCATTCCCCCTCTCCAAGGAAAGCTGCCGGTCACCTCCGTGCCCGCGCTTTTAGCAGCAGGCAAAGCCCTGTGCGTGCTCCCAGGAGAGCCCCCATGCAGCTCCCCCAAAGCCATGGCTCTGCCTTTCCCAGCTTCTGTGCATTAAAAAATTAAACCTGTCATGTTCAATATTTTTTGGTTTTGCACACTTAATTTTCCTGAATAAAGATAGGGAAAAAAAAGCAGCATATTCTTTCCTGGGAGACTTAAATGGATTGTCACAGAGATGCAGTAACATCAATTTGAATTTATAACATGCTTTGAGTCCTCAAAGTTGGTTACAACATAATCACAGCAGATATTCTCCTGCATTAAGATAAAAACAGGAGAGTTTGCAGGCTTATGTGTGCTCCCGTCTCCCATATGTGTTACAGGAGCCCAGGCTCCTCTCATCATCAGAAATCTTGGGAGAAAAGTCATGGTCTGCATTTATAACATGCAGCTTTAACTTCTTTTCCTCTCCAGTTTTCCTTTTCAAAGATGCCAACAGCATTCTTCCTCATCAAGGATAAAGCCCATGGTAAATCAGGCATTTAAAACAGCCCGACAGAGACGCTAGTGCACGAGACAGACCTCAGAAATGAAGAGTGCTACGCTGCATCTAGAAGTCCTTCAGCTCTGAAGAGCAAAGAAAACCTTGGGAAGAACACCAAGAAGCTGGTGAGCTCCCTTCAATACCCATCTGACAGGGCGAGCGGTGCCTATGCTGGTTATTTCCAACAACATCCAAATTCAGGTTGGCTCGATGTGGGTGTACCAAACAAAACAACAAGTGTCTCTTATAACTTATTTATTCTAGAAACTTCAAACTAGCAGCCACAGCGCAGCTGAAACCTCCAAGTAAGTGCCACGGGGGCCAACTGGGACTACTCTACACCCTGTAGCCATGGCTGGCACGATCCTTCACAGGACAGAGTTCCAGAAAATCGATCCAGTCTGAAAGAGCTCCTGTGACAGAAGCTCTTCACTACCAGCCATGCAGCACTGCCATATCAGCAGCACCAGGCCGCTTTCTCAGGACACAAAGTTTTGTAGAGCCCTTTAAATAGAAGGATTTTTTAAAAAAAAAGGAAAAAAAGCCCCAAGCTGCATTCCCCACAACGCTTAACATAAGGGCAGGAGTTACTGGGGCAGGTGGGACTGGTTACTTCCCCCTTCTCCTCTGCCTCTGCCATGAGTCTCTGATGGAGCTGAGCTCCTGGGATCTTCTGCTCCAGTTACCTGAGGTATGTTTTGTGGAGAGGTGAACCTGACTGCACAGCCTGAGCATGAAGCAGGTCGGCTGCGTCGCGTTCTTGAGGACGAAATTCCCCTGCTTCCCATCACAACACTATCATGTACCAAGGCAAGTGCCATCCCTCAGCACAACTGATACCCACACCCTGCAGGGAGGTGGACGTTGAGGCTGTGCGTCATCCAAGCCGGTGTCTGACAGGCCCATCTCCCCCAGCTACCACACACCAACGTTACAAATCACCTAATCACTCCTGACAGACAGTGTGTGAGGTCTGGGAGTCTGGGCAGCTGTGACAGCTTCATCCAGACAAACCATCTTTGACCTATTTTAAGAAGTTTTTGTTCTTGCAGACAACTCCCTTTGGAGAGGTGTGAACGTAACGATGAGGAGCCACACTCTGCCAACCAGCTTCCTGACCCTGGAACCTTCTCGTGCTTCTACTCATCAGGCTGGAAAACAGTGTACTGACACGGCTCCTACCTGCAGGAAGAACAAGTGCTGTGTGATTTCCTGGACCAGTTCTTCCTCTGCGTTCTCAGGATAAAATTTGGCCAGGAAGTGAAAGGTGACAGGCTCCTCTGTGGGAACATCGTGATCCAGAACCTGTGGGATACAAGAACCATTGAGCGACCCCTTCCTGCTTCTTTAGCACTCTGTCTCTTGGAGCCAAGACACAGCTCCCTCCTGTTCAGAGCAGCACATCTTTTGTCAAGCAGCTCAGACATGGAGAACAGATGAAACTAAGTAGTTCAGAACCCACAGTTAAAAAAAGAAAACAAACAAACATTTCTGACAATCATAAGGGTGCAGGAAAACAAACAAGGCACCACCAAACAGCATGCCAAATGAGACAGCAAAGGTTGCTCCTGATCTGCTGTGAGCACATTGCCTCTCCCAACCTCACCGCACGACGCTGTCCTGCTACGCCACCACCCGACTTCTGCCTTGTCTCCCTGCAACACCTCCTCCTGGATTTCAGGGCTGCTCCTAGCTACCCTGCCGCTGTGCTGGCACTGTCCAGTTCAGCCTCAGGTTCATTACAAACCTTGGCCTGACATGGGAGACACCCAGATCTCCCTTGCAGTGTCCAGTCTGGGTTTTAGCATAACATCTTCCGGGTGGAAGCAGAACCACGTCCATCGCTTCTCCAACCCACGCCCAGCAAGCTGGAGGTCACACACTTGGGAAGCGTTTTCTCCCTGATCCCCATCTCCCTTTCACCCCTCTGGTTTCCCTCCCAAGCTCTTTGTACATCTATACAACAAAAGAAGCCAAGATGGAGGCTGCTTCCTCCACCAAATTTTGTCCTTCAGGGGCACAGAAGAGAGACTACCAGGTTTAATTTACTTCATAGTCCCCAGGAAGCCCAACACCCCATCACAGCTGGCTCCCAAAACACCTCAAGGAGATCCAGTGTCCCCAGTCTGAGGCTTCACAGCTCAGGAGCTCCTGGGGTGGGGTATCTCTGCCAGCTCTTCCCAAATTGACTTACAGATGTCACTGGGATGAGATTCAAATACACTTCACCCTGTTCACTTTGATACCACAACCTCTGGTGAGCAAAGAAAGAGGAGAGAAAAGAGCAGCAAATTTCTGATGACATCAAGATGAGTGGTGAGGTTAACATGCCAGAGGGATGGGATGCCATCCAGAGGGACCTAAACAGGCTGGAGAAGTGGGCCCAGGGGAACCTCATGAGGTTCAACAAAGCCAAGGGCAGGGTCCTGCACCTGGGTCAGACAATCCCCATTATCCATACAGGTCAGGAGATGATGGGCTGGAGAGCAGCCCTGAAGAAAAGGACTTGGGAGTACTCATGGATGAGAAGCTGGACATGAGCCACTAATGTGCATCTGCAGCCCAGAAGGCCAACCCCATCCTGGGCTGCATCACCAGAAGTGTGGCCAGCAGACTGAGAGAGAGGATTCTGTTCTGCTCTGGGGAGACCTCACCTGCAGTGCTGGGTCCAGCTCTGGAGCCCTCAGCACAAGAAGGACATGGACCTGTTGGAGCATGTCCAGAGGAGGCCACAGAAATGATCAGAGGGCTGGAGCACCTCCCCTGTGAAGCCAGGCTGAGAGAGTTGGGCTGGTTCAGCCTGGAGAGGAGAAGGCTCCAGAGGGACCTTATAGCAGCCTTCCAGTCCCTGAAAGGTGCCTATAGGAAGCTAGGGAAGAGCTGTTCCCAAGGGCATGGAGTGATAGGACAAGGGGTGATGGATTTAAACTGGAAAAGGGGAGATTTAGGTTGGATCTTAGGAAGAAATTCTTCCCTCTGAGGGTGGTGAGACACTGGCCCAGGTTGCCCAGAGAGGTGGGGGAGGCCCCATCCCTGGAGACATTCAAGGTCAGGCGTGATGGGGCTCTGAGCAACCTGATCTAGTGAAGATGTCCCTGCTCTCTGCAGGGTTAGACTAGATGGCCTTTAGGTCCCTTCCAACCCTACACACTCTATGATTTTATGAATATATTCTCCTTTTTCATGACACCACCTCTCCAAGGGAATTTGGTTCTGACCTTCTTGTCCATTTTGAGCCAAGCCACTGTATCCTTGATAGTGTACTGAAGCCCGAAGAACCAGGTTTCTCGGAGTCCTAGTGTCCTGCACACCAGATCAAACAGGTCCTTCCCTTTCCACTTCACCTGCAGGGAAGCAAACAGGACACAGAGTTATAAAGATGGATTTCAGAACTTCATTCAACCGTCTCCTCTCTTTTTTTCACCTCACAAGGTCTTCTGAGAGCATGGAGAAGGGATCTGGTACCAACAAGAAAACATCCTAACAAAGCACACTTTACAACCTTCCATCTGATGGCATCTGCAGATCACCAGCTCCTCTCTCAGTAGGAAACAGATGTGATTTTCCCCCTCCTAAAAATGATACCTAAAGCCCCGATTCTTTCTCTGGCAACCCACCCACATTCAACAGAAGACTTGAAGGGTCTCACTTCGGTTCCTTCTGAGCCATGTGCTGCTATAAGCAGGAAGAAAGGAAGGAAAAAACACTCTCAATTACCCCTTACCAGCTTTACCATGTCTACCTACAGTACCCAAGAAGCCCAGCGTAAACTCCAGTACCAGCAACAGGGTTTCACAGATGAGGGTGCAACGTGCTCCTGAAAATCAGGGGGAAATGACCTCTGTACCAAACGAGTTCATCCAGAGCTACTGACCCTGCAAAAAGGGCAAAAGGGCACAGAGCCCAGGGGAACAAAAAAACAACCCCCAAATATCCCTGAAGTCAGTGGTTCTCTCCAAGCACGTTCTGATAGAGTCAAACTGGTGGCAAAAGCAGCTCGGGAGCAGAGAAAATTGGTCCTGCTCATGGACCATGTCCTTCAAGCAATCCTGCAGCTGCATCTATGTTGTTACTGAAGTTTGCTCATAAAAACAGAAGGTGTCAGGAGGCAGAAAGGTGAAGAGGGACATAAAACAGATGAATCTAATATGCCAAAGCCACTTTGGTCTTCCATCTGCACGGTGGAAACAATTGCTGGACCGAGACATATGGCCATTACTCTAAAGCCCGAGGGCGAAAGGATCTCGGCACATTCTCTTGTCACTACAACTCAATCTTGGTGCCACCTGGACAGCATCAATATTGATGCTCAGGCACGGCGGGGGAGGGCTGGCGCGGGTGACACGCCGCTCCTGCTGTCACCCACTGCCGCCTTGTGGGCAAAGACACGGAGGACGCGCTTCTCACACGGCGCCGGCTTGGGTTAACGGAGCGCATCGCATCGCTCCTTCCTCCCCTTCCCACGGCACGCACAAGACCAAAGTCCCAGAATAGAACAAAAAACACCACCCCCGGACAGCTCGCTGCAATTCTTATCATCACCATCAACACCTCGAGGTCAAAAACACCAGGAGGAGCAAGTTTTGCAGTGTTGTAATTATAACCCCCTAATTTCACGCGTTCAGCTAGCCTCCAGTCCCCTTGATGAGCTCCAGCTCGGCACAGGATGGCTCAGATGGTGGAAGATCTCTTCCTGACGATTATTTTAAGAGGGAGGTTAATTTGAGGGTTCAGACAAAACAGAGCGAGACACAATCACACAGCTATTTCCTACCATTTCTGTACATAAACCCTGGTGCCATCAAAGGGCTATTTCCCAGCCAGAATTAAACAGCTTTCCATAAAGCATTACTGGCTTTTTCCCCCTCCTCTCTGCAGAGAGCACGGTTCAGCCCATCGCTTCAGAGGAGCAATCCGTGCCTGCGCACACAGCCCTGCACCAAACCTCTCCCAGGACAGGCGCTTCCTCCCCAGGCATCGCTCCACATCCCTTAGGAATCAGTGTTTTGAAGCTCCAGCTGTAAGCCCCCCGGAGCTGCCCTCCCCCAAAACCTCCTCCCAGGCTGGGGTTTCCCTACCAAACAGCCTCTGTGGAGCTTCACAGAGTCACCCAAACCAGATCTTTCTTCACCACTGTCGCGGTTTCCCCCCGGCTGTGGGCCGAGATCCACGCAGCTGCCTGCTCCTTAAAGTAAAAGAGCAGGGGAAGAGGGAAAAAGGGGGAAACAAGGGAAGGGAAAAGGAAGGGGCAAATAACTCCAAACCCAAGAAACTAAGAGGCCCGTGGGTTGGGATAAGGAGAGTTTACTAAGAGAACAGAAAGGTAAAATATCCCAATGCTAACAGGACTTTAGAGCAAAAGAAGATGAAACTCTTGATCCCCAATGCAGTTTCTCCCCGACCCACACAACTCAGGTACCACCCAGAGCTGTCCCGGAACCCGACCGTCCCCCCAAGCAGCACGCGTCCCGCCACCGCCCCTCTTCTTCCTCCCCTCAGCCCCCCGTTCTCCTGGGCAGGACATCATTGGCATGGAATACTCTCTTTGGCCCATCTGGGTCACCTGTCCTGGCTTCGCCCCTCCTTTCTCATGGATAGAGAAATAGGAAGAAGCTGAGAAAGTCCTTGACTGTCTGACTGCAACTAAGAACATCAGGGTGTTCTCAGCACTGCTTTCATTGTAACTCCCAAACACAGCATTCCATCAGCTGCTACAAATGGAGTTAACTCTATCCTGACTGAAACCAGGACAACCACACTGCATCAGCTGGCACAACCCAAAGATTGCCTCCCTGAAAGCACGCCGGCAGCTCCAAGACCAGCAGCGAGCACTAAAGCAAGAGCTTTGTGTGTGTTTTCCTCCCCAGCTCTGCAGTTTTCATTTGGTGGAGGGAATATTTTAAGTGATTGCTTCTGCTGTTGGATTTTACACCACCGCTCTGTCCTCACACGTGTATGTTATGGCAGAGACATATATTTAATGTTCCTGCCTGCACGGTGCTGAAGTCTCCGGCCATAACGTCACATCCTCCTCGACTGTGCTGAATTACCTTCATTAAATATATAAATGGAACAGCAGCCCCGTTTATTTCAACATACATGGTTTCATTCCACACCTCGGTACTTAAAATAACGATCTGCATTCGAGTGGCAGCTTTTGACAGCTGAACTCCAACTGTTTTACAGAGACATCCAGGACCTCATCCCTCCTCTCCCTCACTTGATAGGCCCTGCATCATTAACTGCCACATTTCCCGGCCATAAAACACACACAAAAAAAGACCCCTCCAGGCCCAGGGAATGGAAAGAGCTGCTGCCCTGGGCTGGGCAGAGAGCCTGGGGATAGGAAGAGCCAGGACGTGCTGGCAGCTCCCCATCCCATCCGCACTCTGCACTAAAGTGCCACCTGAAGCACAAAGACAATTTTGCAAGCCATTCCAAGCTCCTGAAAACAAAACAACAAAGCTTAGATGAGGGGAAAAAAAATCCCCCCTCAACCATATGCCAGAGCGGCTGGCACGGCGCTGCGATGAAACTCAATCTCCCGATAAAAAGCCACATCACGATAACCTTAATCTGACCCAGGGGCTCCCCGTGGGACCAAGCAGAAAGGCACCGTGACCCTCCAGCACCCTCCATGGGGTGCAGGCATCGCCTCTTAGATTTGCAGCTTCACGTCCCCCCGTCGGCACGATCGCAACACAGGTCGCTCGATACTGGAATAGGCTGCCCAGGGGATGTGGAGTCTCCTTCTCTGGAGAGATTCAAGACCCGTCTGGACGCCTATCTGAGTGAAATGTCCTAGGGAGCTACTTTGGGGTTGGACCCGATGATCTCTCAAGGTCCCTTCCAACCCCTACAATTCTATGATACGTTCAGCGAGACGCTGAAGGACTACGTGGAAGAGCTGCTTTATAAACAGGGCGAGCGTTGCGAGGCTGTTATTCTGCAGGGCTGGAATTTATGTGCTTTACTAAGTACAGAGCGCTTACGATTTATCAGCAGAGCGTTTTAAGTGAACAGCACTAAACACTTAAAACTCAGCAGCCGGTGGCTAGAACAGAGTCATTCCAGAGCAGGTTATTGGCATCATCTTTTTCTCCTGCGGAGGCATCACATTTGGCATCTATTAACAGGGTTTGCATTATTTATTAACCTGCACAGAGTCTCATTTCCAGCTAGCAGGCAACTGGACAATTTATTGCAGCGCAGAACCTTCCTCTCAAGTTTCACGACCACTCCCCAGCTAACCGAGTGGATAAACCAGCACCCAAAACTGAGAGGAAGGGTTATGAGAGCCCCCTCGGCATGGGGTGACAACGGGGGAGACCGAGCGCTACAAAACAGGGGCACAAGAGGGTGCACAAGAGAAAAGCGACTCCCAAACCCCCTGGCGTAAGCTGGTGGTTTTCTTCCAACAATGCCAAACTGAATTTTCACCAGCCATGTGGAAAAGGGAGGGGGAAAGAGCTGGCATTTTAAAAAAAACATTTGATATTTGTGTTCCTCACGTGAGAAGCTCCCCTTGGACAACGGGGAGGTGCCCAGACTCCAAGGGATATAACTCAGCTCTGTCCGGGAGCAGGAGATGGGGATCTCACCTCCTTGGTGTCACAGATACAACCGACCAGAGCTTCAGGAACCCCCTGGGGTTGGGCTGGGGAGCAAGGGCACAAAGAAGTGACTGGGGAATACCGAGGCAGCACTCACCAGCTCACCTGGCACCTGGTGTCCCCAACACAACGGTCTCTCCACACCCCACACAACACAACCCCTTGCAGGAAGCGCAGAACTGGGTTAAAGTGGAAATCACTAACAGCTGTGGAATGTTTTCTTGCACCAACTTACCCTTAAATAATGCAAAACATGGTTTTTCACCTTAACACCTTGTTTCATTAAGAGTTAGCCCGGTGCTAGAGATGCAAAGAGAGCACAGAAGCTGTGTTGTGATGGGAACAGGCAGAAAAGGGGGCTGAGGCCCCCAAGCAGCACTTGCCATCCCCCGTGTGACAGCCCCTTCATTCATGAGAAAGTTTGAACAGGAGGATGTGACTCCTCTGCACTGCAACAGGGAAGGAGAAGGCAGGATGAAAGGGCAGGCACTGAGCAGAGCATCCCTCTACTAACCTCCTGGGAAACAAGAACAGTTTCTGTTGTCTCTGTTTCTGGCTGTCTCTGTTCCTTGTCCCACCACACCTCACAACTGAAACAGAGACAACTTTGAAGCTGTAGATGGCATTTATTTCTCCTTCTGGACTGGAATGGTAACAGGAGTGCCACAGACAACCATCTATTTGGATTTAAAGCCCATTTGGAGCAAATGGGGAATCAAATATGCAATATTCTTCCATTTTTTTTTAAATAAAGTGATGTCAAATGCTTCCAATTGCCACTTACTGAGCCACAAGACAGGGCTGTTAAAGCTATTTTTATTTACTAATGCTACACGACAACTCGATAATGAGCTTTTAATTAAAATCTATTTCTGTTAACCACCAAGGAGGCCAAAAACGCGCCCGGGCGTAACGACGCAGATGGTGCAGCCAAGCACATTGCGTGGTGTCTGCCCAAGACAGAGACAGAGCAGGATACAGGGAGAACAAGCTGCTGCAGCTCTGGCCAGCCGGCACGAGCGAGCTGGAGAGGCAGAGGGGACAACAATCGACGATGTCTCAAAGCCTCGCCTCACCCCACAAGCCGGCAAGGTGCAGTTTAAGAGTTAAAGGGTGGAACAGCATCTTGACGAGAGGGAAGAAGCTCCAAGAGGTGGAGAGAAGGATCCTGCTCCCACAGGGACGTCCGGCCTTCCTGCGCCAAGGATGCGCAGAGATGCGACGTTAGATGGAGCTGTGGCGCAGTCCGGCAGGATGGGCCGTGCAGGGCAGCGATCCCAGCACCAAGCCTTACTTCTGCCAACAGACACGGGGGCTTTCACAGGCCTGAATTGCTTCGATGACCACTTGCACGCTGAAAACAGGCAGTTTACCCCAGGGAAAGCCAAGCTAGGCTTTAAGAAGCCAGGGTTGTTCAGCAACGGCAAGTTTACCTCCTAACCAAGTGAAGCTAAACCACGTGTGCTGTAAAATGCCTCTCCTCCAAACCCAAGGGCTGTTTGATTTCCTAACAAAGTGCTGCCTCCCAGCTTCAAGTAGGTTGTTTCCAGGGCTGCTTCCCTGTTCAAGTACTTTTAATTTCACCAATGACCTACTTGAAAGCCACTGCCTGTACAAAGGAAAAAAAAAAAATAAAGAAGAGGTATTAAATGGCATCAAAATTGGAGTTCCTACACCAAGAGAGCAAGATTTTTGATCCCAAATGCCTTCCCTCTTTCCCCTTTGCAGCAACACACCTCCTCTGGATTAACCACAGGCTGAGGCCTGACTGACAGGGGCTTTGAACCATCCTTGGAGGGAACCAGGTAGCGCAGTTTCATAAGCGGCTTAGCAGAGGCTGCAGCGGGATGCGGGGGATCCGGGGAGTGTTTCAGCTGCAGGCAGAAAAGCCAACCAGGATCTGTGCTCATCCTCAGTCCCGGCTTAAGGGAATGCAGGACCGAACCACACCGGGCAAGACACCTCTGGAAAATGAATTTCCAAATGACACTGCTGTGAATCAACAGAAGTTGAGACTTTTGGGGGGCATAAACCCCTCCAAGATGTGATGTGAGAATACAGCCTTTACCTGGCATGTCTTGTATTTAAAGAGAGATCAGCAACAACCAAAGAGCACAAACTGATGAGTGCTTCCCAAGAGCCGACGCAGGATCAGGGCAGATGAGCGCGCTAAAGAACCAGAACACTGACTTGACAGCTGGTATCCCAACAATTTACTGAAGATCATTTCGTAGCTGAGGGGGATTATTTCCTTCAGCTTTTTAAAACAGCTGGTACTGTCTACAGATTGGTCTTTTCCAGTTAACTTTCTGCCTGCTTGCAGAAGCTTAGGAGCGCTGAGAAAGGTCAGTGCCCCTACCAGCATCACTGAGCTGCTGCTAAACATCTCGCTGGGGATGGAAAGATCTTCATAAAGCCCCTTCCAAGTATTTGATAATGCAGAAGGCAGCTGGGGGCACTCCACTCCCCAATTTCCCTCTCTTGTCTTTTTATTTTGGTGCAGAGACTGGACAGAGCTCAAAACTCAACCACAATGTACTGCACCAGCTCTTACACAAAAACTTCTCTGGCCCCAGATTCTAACTGCCAAATCTTCACTTTCTCCTCTTTCAGAGGATGAGCTTTTGCAGCTCAGCTATGTAACTCCTCATGGCTGCTAAAGAGACGAACACTTGGCCGCCTGCTCCTGAAATTGGGTCTCATCTACTTACAAGAGAACAGAAAAGCTTTACAAGCAGCCTCATCCAGCTGGCCCTGCACCCAGTGGGGCACTGGGTGAAAAAGATCCCTTCCAACCACAGTTATTCCCTGGACAAAGAGGAACAGTTTGAGCACCACAGTGGTAACAAGATGCACACTTGGGCCAGGGATACAACAGTCCAAACCTGCCTCTTCTCACTGATCCAACGCTTAAGCCATTTCTCTAGGTTGGTTGTAAAGCTTTTCTGTTCATTTGTAACTCCAGTGACAAGGATTACAGCTGGGAGGCATCTCGGTGTCTAGCTGCACCTTGGTGGAGACACCAGCCCTGCAGGAGTTTCAGGCCAAAGTCCACAGGCACAGTGGAAAGAGCTGAAGGAAAAAACACACCCTTCAGAAAAGGTGCCATGGCTCTGGAGACAAGAGGAAGAAACAAGCAAAGCCACGCACAAGGCCAAAGGACAGGCTGGAAGGTTCTCCCATCAACCAGGAACTCAGTACTCAAAAAACCTGCACATGGAAGTGTGACAGACCCAGGTGACAGCAGCCACACTACAGCCCTGCCATTCCGCCAGAGGGAGAGGGCGAGCCATGTCTTGGGAGACATGGACTCAAAAGTACCACAGAGGTTTAAGATGTTACGCCAGAGATAAGGGATAACCTCACCTAAGGCACCACCAAAACCACAGCACCTTCGCCACGTCGAGTAATTTGGTTCAGGGCCACTGTCAGCAAGTTGTACCATCAGGGTGGCAACAGCAGAGGAAACCATCAGCCTCCTGGCACCACGCTCTGAGCTTACACCGAGCCATCAGTGGAGGTGCCGCACCCTGGCAAGCTCTGCTTCACCATCCCACTGCTGCAGGCAGCTTCCTGAAGCGTCACTCAGGCAGCACACTGCCTATTGTGGTGATCACTGCAGGAGAACATCAACCTTAAATGTCTTTCAACAAGATTTCTCTTGCTCTGTTCTCCAAGCACAGAAAGCTCTGACAGGACAAGGGGAAATGGTCTGAAGTTGTGTGAGGAGAAGTTTAGATTGGATATGGAGTCACTGTCCCTGGAGGGGGTTAAGAGTAGATGTTGTACTTGGTGACATGGTCTAGTGTTGGACCTAGTAGGGCTGGATAGACAGTTGGACTCAATGATCTTGAAGGTCTTTTCCAACCAAAACCATTCTGTGATTCTACGAAAGCTGAGGCTCTGCACAGGCTCCCTGAGGGGTTTGCAGGAAGGTGGGCAGCTAGGGCCTGGGTTAACTCATTTTAGGGGCTATGCAAATGTCTATCCTTCCTCAAGATGCTCTCAATGAATTAGGTACCAGGCTCAAACAGCTGCGATGGAAGTAACAAAAGGGAAGACACTCACTTTGTGCCTCCAAAATTTCCCCAAACAGATTACAAGGCTTTAAAGTGAAAGCCCAACTGTGATCATTAGGCTTCATCACCGTGTTAGAGAGATTAAGATTTCATTTCTATGAATTATTTGAGATTTAGGCTCAATTTAGAGACATCATTTGCAGAGTAAACAGATGCAAAGCAGGTTTAATCTCTTAAAATACACAGCTGGGAATCTCTACAGGGCAGACTGAAAAATGAACATGGAAACCCAAGATGTCCCCCCCACCCCGTCCAGCTACAGGAGTGTTGATGTGGTCAGAAGAAGGACTGCTGGGACAGGCACTGGGGCTCTACAGTTTGCACCAAGCCACCTTCCATCCCCAGAACCAGCTGTGGAGCCAGGGCAGCTCACAGATTCACATCTCTTGGTGATAACAAAAGTTTGGAGAGAAAACAACAGTTATATTAGCGCCACACAGAAAAGCATTGATAACTCAGGCACATTTCCCAGCCACCTGATCAATATCCATCCAGGAAGCCACCAGCACACGCCATGTCAGCCTCCCTGAACAGCCACACGTGTCCCAGACCACTCACCAGTGGGACACCCAGCAATGGGAAGGACAAGCGGGGAGAAAGCAACATGGCAACGCTCAGAGCAGGCTGGCAGGAGGCGAGCAGTGGCGATTGGCAATGGGGTGGAGGGAGGATGGGGGCTCCTGGAAGCGGGTGGGACCGAGGGTGTGATAAGACACGCGGCAAGATGCTCCGCTGGACCACAGCCCCTCCTCCACAGAGATCTGCAGCCCTGACACAGCCAGAATTTCCTGCTGCCTCCTCCTGCTCCAAACACCCACCTCACAAATCCCAAACCTCAAGCAAGCTGCACTCCCTGGGACAGCGGCTGAGCAGGCAGGGTCCCCCAGCACGGCCAGTAATGTGGGGTGAAGCCAAGGTGTCAGCAGGGGTTAGGCAGTGAAACATTCCTCCAGTCCTTTCCCCACCTGTTCAGCTGCTTTTCAGTGTGCTTTGTAGCCCGGGGCAGGGAGCAGGCTCCAGCACACACCAGGTATGCAACAAAACCCAACCAGAGAGACAACCCCAGGACTGCTGGCCTCACAGAGGAATTACTGAACCCCCAGTTCATTCCCTCAGTGGAGCCAGGAGGTCTCCGTGGCTGGAAAGCAGCAACAGCAGAAAGGGAGAGGATGAGTGCAGGCAAGAGAAGCCAAAAGGCAGCAGCAGCTCCCTCTGCCTGCCTCAGCTGGGAGCAGCATGGCCAACAAGACTCCCAACAAGCCATCAGCTCCCTGTCAGCCCAAGGCAGCATTCATGGGCCACAGGAACACATCTCAGGAGCTCCCCAAGCAGCACAACAGCCAGCCTCTGCTGCACCTCCTTCCACTAATCCTTTAAAGGGTGTGTGTGCAGGAGAGGTTTCGCCCTCCACAACCTCCTGCTCAGGTCAGCAGTCCTCCTTCCCGCCGAGGAAGCCCACCCTACCAACATGCACAGACATACAGGGGAATAAAGCGCTGCTCTCTCCTGTCCCATCTCCTCCCTCCAGGCCCTCAGGGGTCTTTGTACAGCAGCAGGATCTGGTCAGGGAGGAGCACAGTCCTCTCCAGATCATCGACTCTCTCACCTCTGACTTTTGGACGAGGAAACCAACACCACCCTGGGCACAATCTCCACTCGTGGCTCCAGGTCTGACCAGGCTGCCATGGCACGGATCAAGCCAATCCCTTCCCTGGGACACTGCCCCATCCCCTCCCTCACATCCATCCCAGTGACCGGCAGCCGCAGGGTGTGCCTGATCCCGCTGCACCATCAGGTTGTAGACACTGGGTTTTTTCTGCAGAGTCAGCAAACCAAGGAGCCTTCCCCAGAGCCGTACAGCTACGGGACCAGGACGGGGGCAGAGACCCGATCTGCTGCGATAAAGCTTGAATCAAACTCCCACCTTGCCTGCACTAAGCATGGCATGAAACAGCCCCGGCACCCACCCGCATCCAACCACTCCCCTCCCTTCCACTTGGGCCTTCTACGCTGAAGGATGACACCCAGATTCCCACATGACTCCTTCCTCCTTCATACACCGGCTCCGACAAGACCCAGGAGAACCTGAGCAGGACCATACACGCAGCTCTCAAGCTTCTTCCCACGCTTCCAGAAGGGCTGGAAAAGTCTATCTGCAGTGACAAGTTGTTGGGTTGTTTTTTTTTTGGCAGGAACCTCTCTGAAAAGTTGTCTGAAGATGCACAAGTTGCACGGCCAAATCCCACCTGAGAGCATTGCCTTAGCACTGAGCAAACACCCTAATCCCAACGTGAAACAACAAGCTGCCACACCATTAAAAACAATAAACACGAAAGAGAGAGAGAGAGAGAATTCTTCACTTTCCACTGTACATTACTGCTGGCAGCCTTGGGAAAACATGCAAGAATGGAGCCAGGACACTTACACTGTCCTGGCAGTGTATCGGTGGGAAGCTTGCACGACTACTGTCTAAAAGAAATCCTCAGTCCCTGGGAAAGGCAAAAAGTTCTTCAAGGCTGACAACAGACTGCAAGCAGCAGCAAGGTTACAGTGCCGCATAGCCCTCGACTTATGGGCACCAGAACCCCACCAAGACTGGGGTCACACTAATGAAATACAAACTACTGAACCCCAGAATTAAACTGGGTGGGTAGAGGCGGCTTGTTTGTGTGCCCAGTCCCTGTAGACAACAAGCCAGACCCCCGGGGCCTGACGACAACTGCCTGGGGAGAACGATTAAGAATCAGCAAGGGCTCTAAAGAAAAAAAGAAAGAAAGCATTGGAGCAAAACCAGGCTGGGGGGAGCAGGCAGCACACCACCACCCCCAGGAACAGTCCTTGTCCTGGGGTGGAGCTGCCAAGTCAGAGAGGCAGGGGAACGCTGTTCCTGTCGTGTTGAACCCTCATGGATTCAAGCCTGGCCACCTGGGACACCTCAAGGCCCTGTGCGGTGGGCAACTTCAGGTGGCCCAACAAAGCCGGTCCCAGTCCCATTATCCCGTGCTGTTATCCCAGTGCTGGTCCCATCCCATTGTCCCGGTCCTATTATTCCGCTACTGGTGCCAGTGCTGTTATACTAGTACTGGTCCCTGTGCTGGTCCCATCCCACTGTCCCAGTGCTGGCCCTGTTCTTATCATCCTGTTACTGGTCCTTGTGCTGCTATCCCAGTACTGGTCCCAGCGCTGTTATCCTGGTACTGACTGTTATCCTGGTACTGGTCACAGTGTTGGTCCCAGTCCCATTATCCCGGTGCTGGTCCCGTTATCCCAGTCCTTATCCAGATCCTGCTCTCCCCATGTTGCTCCCGTATCCCCACCCACCCCGGGCTCTGGTCCCAGCCCAACAAACCCGTGAGGCTCTGAGTGCCCGAGGCATAACCAGAACGAAGCCGCAGGCGGGGGCAGAGTCGGATCACGGACACCGCTGCCCCCTCCCTTCCGCGCGTAGGCCTCCAGCGCTCCCTCCAAGGGTGGGGGGTGGGGGGCGGGCCGCCGGTGGAAGCCCCCCCCGCCCCATCGCTCCCACCGGCGGCCCGACCTTAGGGCCGGGGTTAAACCCGCCAGAAGCCCGGGGGAGGCCGCAGAAAGCGGCGGGAGGGGTGTGTGGGGGTGCGGCCCACCTCAGCGGCGCCCTCCCCTCCCCTCCCCTCTCTCCCCGGCCCCGTCCCTGTCCCACTCCCGTCCCCACCTCACAGCTGAACTCCATCTCGGCGTCCATGGTGGCGATGCGCACCGTGAAGGTCTTGGGCTGCTTCCTCTTCAGCGAGCTGAAGCTCATGCGGGACGCGATGGCCCCGGCCATGGCGGGGAGAGGTGGCTCAGCGCTGAGGCAGCGCCATGGTGGGAGTGGGGGGGGGGAGGAGGAGGAGGACACCACGCAGAGCTGTTTCCGCCCCCTCCGCTCTGCGATTGGTTACGCGCAGGATTAGTCCCACCCCGCTACAGAGCGACACCACCAACGGGAAGGCCCGTGGGGGAGAAAAGGGAGCGGGAGGGAATGTTACTGGAGTAATTAGACGCCGCTCAACTGAAGTGGGCGGGGCAGGACCGCCTCTCAGGGGGCAGGGGCACTGGCGTCCTCTGGCGGCGGGCGGAGGAGGTGCCGAACATGCGCATGCGCGGGCGAGGGTGGGCGGGGCGAGGCGGGCACTAGGACCTGGCAGCGGCCGGGCGCGCCGGTATGTCCGTGCGGGCTGCGGATGCCCGGTGCCTTGGGACGGCCCGCAGCGCCGGGAGCTGCCCGCCCGCTCGCGGCCGTCGAGCCCTCCTGGGGTCCTGCGGGGACCCTCAGCTCCGAGTTCCTTGGTGATCGGGGGGAGGAGCCGGGGGGACCACGGTGCCCGGGCTCGTCCCGCCCCGGGCGGGAGCTGCCCCGTTCAGGACGGGGCGGCGGGGGCGGAGCCTGGGACCACCGCCCGGGGCGGGACCGGCACGGGGAGAGCGGGACAGGGACCAGTGCTGGGATAACGGGACAGGACCGGGACCCGGACCAGTAGCGGGATAACGGGAGCTGGGCCAGCACTGGGATAATAGCACTGGGACCAGTACCGGGATAACGGGACTGGGACCAGCACTGGGATAGCGGTATGGGACTGACACCGGTACTGGGATAACGGGACTGGGACCAGCACTGGGATAACAGTACGGGACTGGGAGCGGTACCGGGATAACAGGACGGGGACCAACACTGGAATAACGGCACTGGGACCAGTGCTGGGATAACGGGACGGGACTGGGACTGCGACTGGGACTGGGATTAGCGCAGGGTACTGGGACGGGACTGGCAACACTAACAATGCTGCGAGGAGGGAACTGGGACCAGGGGATGGGGAACGCTACCGGGATGACGGGACGGGAACCGGGACTAGCTCCGGGTTACTGGGACGGGAATTGGGACCGGCATGGGGTACCGGGACGGACCCGAGCCCCGGCAGGAGCGGGCGGGGGAAGGGGCGCAGCGGGAAGCCAAGCGCCCCCTCGCCCCCCGCTCCCTGGGGGAGCCCAGGCGTCCCGGGAGCGGCCCCGCCGCCCCCGCCGGTCCCAGCAGCGCGGGCGGCGCCGCAGCAGGAAGAACGGGACCTCTGTCCCCGTGGGGACAATGGGGACATTGAGTGTCCCACCGGCCCACTGCCCCCGCAGGACCCCCATGGCAGACGGCAAAGAGCCCCCCGCCGGGCCCCCGCCCCCGCCAGCCCCCGCGGCCCGGGCACCCCGGTGGGTACGGGGGCGGGGGGTAGTTGGGGGATATGGGGGGGCATGAGGGCCTGAGGGTGACCGGGGGGGAGTATAGGGGGGCATGGGGGCCTGAGGGTGACTAGGGGGGCATATGGGGGGGCTTATGGGGGGGCATGGGGGCCTGAGGGTAACCGGGGGGAATAAGGGGGGCATAGGGACCCGAAAGTGACCGGGGAGCTGTGGGGGACCGGGGGGAGACATTATGGGACATCCCAGAGAGACCGGGGGGTCAGGGTCCATGGGGAGCTTTGAGGGAGGGGGTGGCAAGGGGGGACATTGAGGACCCAAGGGAGCCCGGGGGAGGGGGCAGGCATGGGGGACCGGGGGGCAGCGTGGGGAGCTGGTGGGGGGTGTGTGTGTGGGGGGACAATTGTACAGATGGATTGGGGCGGGGGGCTGGCAGGGCCCCTGGGTGCTCCCCGGCTATGGGGGGAATTGGGGCAGCTGTGGGGGTTTGAGGGGCTGCCCCTCGGAGCCCCTGCTCTGGGTGAAGCCCCTGCCCAGTTCTGCCAGCCGGTGCCGCGGGTCCACACCTTCGGAAAGGGGGGACAGGCGCTGCGCAGGGACCCCCGCACGCCCCCCGCCATGAGGGGCTGGCTGCACAAGCAGGTGGGGCTAGAGGGGGACACACGGGAGGTTGGGGAGGACTCTCGGGGAGGGGGGTGTATGGGGTTTGGGGGGACTCTGAGATGGGGGTTCTGGGGGGGCTATGGGGTTTGGGGGTTCTAGTGGGGGGGTAATGGGATTTGGGGGATCCGAGGGGGGTGGGGGGGTCCTGTGAGGGGTCTGGGGTGGTTGGAGTGTTACAAGGATTCAAGGGGGTGTCTGGTGTAAGGGGGGTGCTGGGGGTTATGGGGTTCAAAGATCACAAGTGTTGGGGTGTTTGGGGCAGCAGGGGAGCCTGAGGGAGAGGTGGTGGGCTGGGGTGGGGGTCTTAACCCTGTCCTCCCCCCACCTCAGGACAGCTCGGGGCTGCGGCTCTGGAAGCGCCGATGGTTTGTGCTGGTCGATCTCTGTCTCTACTACTACCGGGGTGAGGGGGGGCAGGGGGGGGCGGGACACCCTAGGGGCACAGGGACCTGGGGTTGGGGTGGGTCTTGGATGACCTAGGATTCATGGGGCAGTTTGGGGTGGCTGGGTGGGGGGAATTGGGGATCCCTGGGGGATTAGGGGTCTCTGGAGCAGTTGGAGGTCCCTGGGGGGATGTCAGAAATCTTGGGGGTTCATGGGTCCCTGGAGGGCTGAAGAGGTCATTGGGGGAGGATCTGAGGTCTGGGGATGCCAGAAATTTTGGGGGCAGCTGGTGGGACTGAGAGGGGGTCCCAGACATCCCCCGATGATGCTGGGCTTCTCTAGGAGGGAAGTTCTGAGCACACCAGGGGGTGTCGGTGGGGGTTCCCCCTCTGAGACTCCTCTGCCCCCAGACAGCAGCGAGCAGCGAGTGCGGGGCGGCCTCCCCCTGCCTGGCTACGAGATCCGTGTCCTGCCCCTTGCTCCTCGTGCCCCCCACGCCCCCCGCTTCCTCTTCACGGTCAGCCCTGGCCCCTTGGATCCCCAGATCTAGGGGTGGGAGGAGGAAATGGGGCCCAGATACCTGGATCCCCTCTACCATGGTTCCCCCCACCATCCCCAGGCCGAGCACCCCGGGATGCGAACATACTGCCTGGGGACTGAGACCCCCGAGGAGCTGAACGCCTGGGTCTGCGCCCTGCGTCGGGGCGCGTCGCCCCTGCCCGGGTGAGCAGGGCATCAATGGGGGGGGCACCGGGGGGTCAAGGAGGGGAGTGGGTCTAAGGGGAGGGTTTGGGGTACCTAAGTAGTTGGGTAGGTTGGGGAATGTTTGGGGGATTCCAGGGGGTAGGAGGCGTTTGGGGGCTTTGGGGTGGGGGGTTACCGAGGGTTTGGGGTGCCTGGGAGGCAGTTAACCCTTTAACCACTGTTTTGCCCCCTTTCAGCTCTCCCCGCTCCCTCTCCCTGCAGGCACCTCAGGAACACCAGGGAGCTGGTCCCCCCTTGCCCCCACACTCTCCCAGCTGGTGGTCCCTGTGTCCCCCGGATGAGGATCTGAGGCCCCCCATGCCCCCTTCCCACCATCCCTTGATCTTTCTGCTGCACCCCAGCAAGGTGAGCTTGGTGAGAGGGGAATTGGGGAGCAACCACTCTGTTTAATCCTCCTCCCCCCCCAGGTGATCCCCAAAACAGCCTCCTTCCCCCATCCTGTGGCATTTGGGGACTGGGGGGATGGATTAGGTACCCCAAACTGGCCCCAGGGGCCCCCAGCTGCTCTGACACCCTCGGCTCTCAGGTCCTCTAGGTGCTGGGGTGTCCCAGGGGTGCTAGTGAGGGTCATGGTATAAGGAGCAGCAGCTGAGGGGTCTGGCCAGGGTGGCACCCTTATACCCTGAGGAACCCCATGCCTGGCTGGGGGCCCTGTTACCTCCCCGTTCCCCAGCAGAGTTCCTGAGGGAAGCCAAACAGCCTAGAGCAGGGCACCCTAGGGCACTATGGGGCAGGGTAGGGGAGCTATGAGTTGCAAGGGGCTTTAGGGCAGGCTGGGGGGCTATAGGGAAGGCGGGGCTACGGGGCAGGCTGGGGGGCTATGGGGTTGGAGGGGCAATGGAGCAGGCTGGGGGGCTGTGGGGCGGGCGGAGCGATGGGGCGGGCTGGGGGGCGATGGGGCGGAAGCCGCAGGGCGGACGGAGCCGCCGACGCCCCGCACCCCATCGTGGGCGTTCTCGCGGCAGGAGGAGGCCCGGGCCTGGGCGGGGCTCTATGGAACGGAGCAGACCCGGGATGAGCCGCAGGGCCGCCCCTTGAGCGCCGCCGCAGCCGAGGTGTCCCGGCCCCCGGCAGCCCTGACCACACCGCCCCCGAGGCGAAGCCCGCAGAAGCTCCGCCTCTCCGGAGTTACGGCCAATCAGCAGCCGCCCCCTCTGGGCGGCAGGGGCGCTGATGCGACGGAGGGAGACGTCGTGTCCAATCAGAACCTGTTCTCTCCAACTGGCTCTTCTGATTGGCTGCTGGCAGCCGAAGACTCAGGCGGAGCCCTGCCCACCTCGAGTAGTGCATCCCCGCCGGCAGGCGACGAGGCCTGGGGTGGGCGGGGCCCGGAGCGAGAGGGTGCGGCCGGGCGCGGGGCGCGGCGGCCAATCAGAATCACCCTCCTCGAAGCCAGCTTCTGAGGGAAGGGCGGGGGGCCGCGCGCAGGGAGCGTGGCCGGGACAGGGGGCGTGGTCAAACAGGGGGGCGTGGTCACTCAAGCACCGCCCCCTCATCAGGCTCCGCCCCTGCGGGGAAGATGGCGGCGGCACGGGCAGGCGGGAGCACGGTGCTGCGGCGGCTGCGGCGGGGCGGCGGCGAAGCCCCCGGCGGAGCGCGGTGAGCGGGGCCCGGGCTCCCCGGCCAGCCCCCGCCCCTAGTTCCACCCCAGGCCCCGCTTCCTCCCTCAGCGCCCCCCTGTTTCCCCGCCTGCCCCTTCCCCCGGTCCCCCCGCGGGCGCTGGCCCCGCTGTTAATGGCTCACCAGGCAGGGCAGCCCCGCGGGCAAAGGTCCGGCCGGCAGCGCTGCCCGGCCCCGCACCCCCCTCCACCGCTCAGCCCGGCCCGGCCCGGCCCGGCTCCCCGCGTCCTCCTGGGCTGGGGGAGGGAACCGGCCGGGGCAGCGGGTCTGCCCTGCCGCGGGGTCACCGACGGGCCCGGCGGCTCCGGGGGGTGGGTGTGGTGGGGGGTCCCTTGGAGCCGGCCCCGGGTTTGGGGAGAGCTGCACCTCTCTCCACCCGCCGAGCCCGGCGCCGTGCCCCAGCTCCCTTCCCCCTCCCTACCCCATGGACTGAATGAAGCCCCCCTCTACGAAGACCCCCCTCTACGAGGACCCCTCCCGCACCCCTGGACGGACAGACGGACAGACAGGGTGCTGCCTGCGGAGCCAGCGTGGCCTTTGCTTCCCTCCAGCCTGGCGTTCCCAGGCAGAGCTGCTGGGGCTCCCTCTGGCGATGGGGTGGTTGGTGGGCGCTGCCCCCCACGCTGACCCGCCGTCTCACAGGGGGTACTCGAGGGATGCCGAGGGCAGCTGGTTCCGCTCCCTCTTCGTGCACAAGGTTGATCCTCGCAAGGATGCCCATTCCAACCTCCTCTCCAAGAAGGAGACCAGCAACCTCTACAAGATCCAGTGTGAGTGGCCCTGCTGGAGGAAGGGGCTGGGGGTGTACCCGACCCCCCACCCTGCCTATAGGGATCCCCCCGGGGCTTGGGCTCCCACCCTGGCAGCCCCTCTCTCCTCTCCTGGCAGTTCACAACGTGAAGCCGGAGTGTCTGGATGCCTACAACAGCCTGACGTGAGCCCCGCTGCGCGGCATGGGGGGCTGCCTGGGGTCCCAGCAGGGTTTTGGGGGGCTGCTGTGGAGCGAGGAGGGTGGGAGGGCTTGTGCAGAGCTCCTCGAGCCAATGGGTGGGTCAATGTCCCCACACTCTGCCTCGGTTTTCTTCCCTGTGAAATGGGTACAAGCCTCAGGACTGTTCCCAGCCCTGTCAGAACCCTTGGGCTGGGCTGGGTGGGCAAACGGGGGTATTGGGAGTGTTTTGGGGTGGCTGCCTGCCCCCCAGCTGCCTTTCCTATACCCATGCAGAGAGGAGGTGCTGCCCAAGCTTCACTCGGATGCTGATTACCCCTGCGACCTGGTGGGGAACTGGAACACATGGTATGGCGAGCAGGACCAGGCAGGTGAGGGCAGGCAGGCAGCGGCTCCGGGTTGGCTTTTGGGGATGCTGCTTCCTCCCCCCAACCCCATGCTCTCCTTCCAGTGCACCTCTGGCGCTTCTCAGGTGGGTACCCGGCCCTCATGGACTGTATGAACAAGCTCAAACAGAACAAGGTACCGAGCTCTGCCCCTTGCCCCAGCCTGCCCCCAGCCCTGGCCCGGGTCATGCTCACCCCCACCTGAACCCTCCATCTGGGGCTGTCCCCAGGAGTACCTGGACTTTCGCAAGGAGAGGAGCCGGATGCTGCTGTCCCGCAGGAACCAGCTGCTCCTGGAGTTCAGCTTCTGGAATGAGCCCCTGCCCCGTCAGGGACCCAACATCTACGAGCTGAGGACCTACAAGCTGAAGGTGAGGGGCTGCTTTTGGGTCGGTATACCCCCGGTGTGAGGAACCTGCCTGGCATTTTGGGGTCAGATCCCCCCAGTTCCTCCTTCCTTGGTGAGGAGATGCCAAGTGGCGGGGGCGCAGGCGGGATCTGGCTGCTCATTCTGTTTTATTTCCTCCATCTCCAGCCAGGGACTATGATTGAGTGGGGAAACAACTGGTAAGCAACTGGTTTCCCAGCACGAAGGAAGCCAAGGTGGGACAATGTCCCCACGGAGCAAGGGGGGTCCCTCGGGCAGCTCCTTCCCACCCGTGTTTCTCCCACTGTGTGCCAGGGCTCGGGCCATTAAGTACCGGCAGGAGAACCAGGAGGCAGTTGGTGGGTTCTTCTCCCAGATTGGGGAGCTGTATGTCGTGCACCACCTCTGGGGTAAGCCTGCAGCATCCCCAGGGGCACCCCACTGCGAGGGCTTCAGGGGGGTGGCAGGGGACACACACCATCCACTCCCTGCAGCCTATAAGGACCTGCAGTCCCGTGAGGAGACGAGGAACGCGGCCTGGAGGAAGAGGGGCTGGGACGAGAACGTGTACTACACGGGTGAGCAGGACCCCCTGGTCTGCACAGGGGACCCCCTGCCCACACTGAACCCCCCTGCCTGTGCTGGGGACCCCCCTTGGTCTGTGCTGGGGAACCCCTGCCCACACTGGACACCCCCTGCCCTGCGCTGGGGAGTCCCTGCCTGCACTGGGACCCCCTGGTCTGCGCTGGGGACCCCCTGCCCACACTAGGTCTCCCCCAGTCTGCGCTGGGCCCCCCTACTCTCCTCACCCCTCTTGTTTCCTGTTGCAGTCCCGCTGATCCGGACCATGGAGTCGCGGATAATGATTCCCCTGCGGATCTCACCCCTGCAGTGAGCGGGGATCCCTGTGGGGGCGGCTGCCTGCCCCACCTGCACCCTGCCTGCGCCCCGGCCCTGCTGGGAAAGGGCTGGGGGGGGGGTGTCCTCGCTCCCCTACAGCTCCCAGCTCTCCTTCACCTCCCCACCCTGTCTTGGGGTACCCTGTGGGGAGGGGCCTGCGCCTGGGGAAAGGGCAGGAGCCCCCCGTCCTGGAGGGTGGGGAGGGGGTGTCTTAATTACCCCTGATGGGCCTGGGGCTGCTCTTCTGCCAATTAAATATTTAATACGCCAGCGCCTGACCCTCTCTGGGGGAGGGGGACGGGGCGGGGGTAGCGCTCGGACCCCAGCACAGGGACCAGACCCCCCAACTGCTCTCCCCCTGCACCGAACGACTCCCCCCAACCCACCCCGGGGGCGCTGCTACCCCGCGGCCCCCGTCCCCAGTGCCGCTGGGACCCCAGCCCGTGTCCCCCAGCCAGCCCGAGCCCCCGCCCCGGGGTGGCCACGCCCCGTGCATGGCCACGCCCACCTGGACCTATCTATGTGTGGCTCCGCCCCTTTAGCGAAGCTACGCCCCCGCGCGTTGCTCGCGGTCCTCCGGGTGGTGTGCCCGCTAGAGGGCGCTGTCTAGGGTGCCGTTCAGGTGCCGCGCTCAGCTCTGCCGGGCGCCACTTCCGGGCGGCACTGAGGCGAGCGGGCGGTGAGGGGCTGCTCGGGGAGCAGAGCTGGGCGGGGGCCGGGCCCGGGGCGGGGGGAGCGTCCCGGGGGTCGCGGCGGCTCCGGAGGAGCAGAGCCCCTTGAGCACCGTGTAAGAGGGGCTCGGGGGGTCTGCAGGGGTCTGGAGCAGTAGAGGCCCTTACAGGGACATGGGGGTGGGCTCCAGAGGAGCGGGAAGGCTGCGGGGGTTCTTGGAGTGCCTGGGGACCTCCGGGGGATTGGGGGGTCTGGAGTAGCAGAGGCCCTTGGGCCCCCTGTGAAAGCGGCTTGGGGGCTTCTGGAGCAGCGGAGGCCCTGGGGGACTCCGGTGGAGTGGTGGTCCAGGGCGGGGGGGTCTTGGAGTGCCTGGGGGTCTCCGGAGGAGCGGGGGTTCCGGGGGGATCTGGAGGAACAGAGGACCCTGGGGGGCTCCAGAGAAGGAGGGGGCCCGGAGGTATCCGGGGGAGCAGAGGCCCCTAGTGCAGTTGGATGGGCTCTGTGTTGGGGCTCAGAGCTGGGGGGAGAGGGTAAGCTGAGGGGGAGCAGCCTGGGACTGGGGGCGCGGGTGGAGTGGGTCCGAAGGTGTAGGGTGGGGAGGAGGTGTGGGAGCTCTCCAGGCTGGCACATTGCAGAGTCCAGGGCCAGCTGGTGGAAGGTTGCTGGGGATAGCTTCTCCCAGGTGGCTTTGTTACCCCTTGGATGATGGCTTTGCCTCCTCTCCCCCAGTCCTTGACAGGCAGCACCATGTCGTCGGAGTCCAGCAAGAAGAGGAAGCCCAAAGTGATCCGCACGGACGGGGGCCCACAGGAGGGCAAGCGGGGCAAGGGCGATGCTGACCAGGTAGGGCTGCCCACGCAGGCTGGCCTGCTGCAACAGGGCAATTATGTCCTCCTGGGCTCTTCTCACCTCCTGTCGCAGAGCCCAGCTTTCAGCACCTCTGAAGCTCCCGCTCTGAATTCTGAACCTGTTTGTGGCTCTTTGAGGAAAAACAGAGTCTGGAAAGTCCGTCAGGGGTTTGCAAGCTGTCTTAAAATGCTCCCACAGGCACCAGGATAAGGGTTCAAGTAATCACCTTCCTGCTTTATCCCCTGTAGATATGCCAGAGCAGAATGGATATGCTTCAATTTCTGATAACAATGCCATAAAAGAAAGCCTGAATGTCCCAGGCATTGTAATGCTGGTGCTGTTTGTGTCTGTGATTGTTAACTGAGTCCTCTCCTGTGTGTAAAGTGTCCCCAGGTGTGGGATTACACCAAGCCCGAGTGGTTTGTTTCCCAGCACCCTTTCCAGAGGAGGGAACGGGCTACAGGAGATGCTCTTTGCCGTTGCAGGATGTTAGGTACTACAGTGAGGAGTGTGAGGTGGATCTCCGTGACCCTATCAAAGACTATGAACTCTACAGAGAGACTTGCCAGGAGTTGCAGAGACTGATGGCAGAAATCCAGGAGCTGAAGACCAGGGGCATCAAGGAAAACGTAAGGAGAGGCCTTGGTTCTTGGTTTAGTGGGTTCTGTGCTTTGATGTTTTCCTTTAACTGGAGAGGAATGGGAACAGGAGTTGTGATGTGTGCTGAGGAGTCAGGAAAATGGAGCAGCCTCCCTTGAGTAAAGGAAAAACACGAGTTAGCAGAGGCATCAGCCTTGGCTGAGGTTGATGTATGCAGCCTGAGTTCTTCTAAAGTGTCCCTGGGCTCCTCGTGGGTCAGGGGTTCCTGGGGGAGGCACTGAGTCCTCTCTGGCTGCAGTGGTGCTGGCTGGGCTCTCGCTCACAGAGACCCATGAGTCTCGATGACCACTGGTGCTGTCCTCTGCACAGCAGGGTGAGTGCTTCAGGCTCAACTGCCTGTTCCTGCTGCTGAGAAAAATCACTAGAGTGGGGCTGACCCCCCTCCCCAGGTTATTTCCAGCAGGTGACCTGTGGGCCTGTCAGCGTGTGGTGGTTTGACCCTGGCTGGGGGCCACTCACCAAAGCTGCTCTGTCATTCCCCTTTTCAGCTGGACAGGGGAGCAAATAGATACTGAGAGGCTCAGGAGTGGAGATAAGGCCAGGGAGAGATCATCCTGCAGTCAGTGTCACGGGCAGAACAGACTCAGCACAGAATAAAGGACAGAAACTCTCTAATTGCTGGCACTGCCCTGCACCCCCAGGGACACCAGAGTCGGGGAATGAGAAGTGGGACCAGAGCTTAGGGCCCCTCCCCCAGCCCTCCCTTCTCAGCAGACTGCACTTGAGTCAGGATTTCCCTCCCTTCTTCCCCCCAGTGTGGCACAGGGAGGGGCAGGGACTGGGGGATGGGGCTTGGGGGCAGTTCCTCACAAGATGTTTTCCTCACCCCCTTCCCCTGCTGCACCCTGGGGTCCCACCCAGGGCAGACAGTCCTCCAGGAACTTCTCCAGCCTGAGTCCTTGCCCACGGGGCTTCAGCTCTTCCCCAGCTGCCCCAGCCTGGGTCACTGCTATGGGGGCAGGCATCAATCACAGAATGGCTCTCAGGCCCAGACTGCTCCAGCCTGGTCCCCCACAGGGTCACAAGCCCCCCAGCAAAGCTGCTCTGGGCTGGGTCTCTCTCTCTCTCCTCTCTGTGTCTCTGTCTCTCTCCACGGGCTGCAAGTGCTGGCAGGGCCTTGCTCCAACACGGGTCACAGCATCTCCTGCCTGTCTCCCCCTGCTCCAGCGTGGGGCCTCTCCACGGGCTGCAGGTGGGGTCTGGGCCCCTCAGAAGCCCTGGTGACACTGGTCATGGCTCCTTAGCGAAGCGCAGAGCCCCGTTTGTGACGGGACTCACAGGACATCCCCCCAGCACGAGGGGTTTGTAGCAAGAGCCATCTTCCTGCTTCACACCCCTCTCTCCTGCACTCAGGCTTCGGAGATCGAAGAGCGGCGCATTCAGAGCTGCGTCCACTTCATGACCCTGAAGAAGCTCAACCGGTTGGCTCATATTCGCCTGAAGAAGGGCAGAGATCAAACCCACGAGGTACAGTGGGGCTGGGGGGGTGACAAATACAGGTGGGGATTTAGAGGGGTCACAGAGTGCCACTTCTGTCTGGTCTGGGGGTATGAGAGGAATTAAACACCAGCCAGGTTGTGGGCTTTGAATTCAAGGGTTATCCTGAGACTTTCCTGTGGTGAAGCAGGAGATGTGATTACAGCAGGAGGTGAGGGAGAGATCCCAGCTGCTGCCTCAAATCCAACAGGGAGTTGGGGAGTCTCAGCTGTGCCAAGAGGGGTTTGGGGGTCTCGGTTGACAGTGAGTTACCCATGAGCCAGCAGTGTGGCCAGGCAGCCAGGAGGGCCAACTGCACCAGGTGCATCCAGGACAGCATGGCCAGCTAGGCCAGGGAGGGGATTGTCCCACTCTGCCCTGCGCTGGGGTGGCCTGTCCTGGGGGCAGGTTTGGGCACCACAGGACAAGAGGGACACAAAACTATTGTAGAGTGTCCAGAGGAGGCACCAAGGATGGGGAAGGGTCTGGAGGGGAAGGCTTACAAGGAGAGCCTGAAGTCCCTGGGCTTGTTCAGCCTGGAGAAGAGGATGCTGAGGGGAGACCTCATGGTGGGCTGTGGCTTCCTGCTGAGGGGAGCGAAGGGGCAGCGCTGATCTCTCTCCTCTATTTGGGGACCAGGGACAGAACTCGAGGGGACAGCATGAAGCTGACAGGGGAGGTTTAGGCTGGGTGTCAGGAAGAGGTTCTGTACTGGGGGAGGGGGTGGTGTCAGGCACTGGCACAGGCTCCCCAGGGAAGGGGTCACAGCCCCGAGCTGGGCTGAGGTCAAGAAGCATCTGGATGATGCGCTCAGTGCCATCTCTGACTTGGCTGGGCTGTGTGGAGCCAGGAGCTGGGCTCCATGGGCCTGATGGGTCCCTTCCAGCTCAGAAGATTCCGTTGTTCTATGAAAGCTCTTTGTCTCAATGGGAGGGGACTCAGTCTGTGGTCCTTGAGCCCCAGCATGTCTGTCCTGTTCTGCGCCATGTCCCCAAAACATGGTGGAAGGGAACAGAATCAGTTTGATGTCACCATCATTTGGTTTCCCAGCCCCTGAAAATGTCTTTTTTTCCCCAAAAAGCATCACTCCATACCCTAAACCCCACTGTCCCTAGCTGGTGTGGTGAGGAGGGGCGTGCTTGCTGAGGTGAAGGTAACAGAGCTTCATCCCCTGCTCTGGCCATGTCTATGTTTCAGGCAAAGCAGAAGGTCGATGCATATCACCTGCAGCTCCAGAACTTGCTCTATGAGGTGATGCATCTGCAGAAAGAGATCACCAAATGCCTGGAGTTCAAGTGAGTTTGGCTGTGGAGAGAGAGTGACGGTGTGTCTGAGATGGGGTGAAGGCCTTGAGTGTTTGAGATCTCTTGTCACATCGCCTGAGCCCCCTGCGGGAGGAGAGCGGATGCTCCACATGCCACAACACAGGAGAGACAGAGTGTCCTGGCCACGGGATGCAGGGGAAGCAGCTCCTGCAGGGAGGAGGAAAGAAGGCATCTGTTGTGGTAGATGGAGAGTTGAGGAGAAAGCAGGTAAACGTGGAGGTTGTGGCCACACTGGTCGCTCCAAGGACTCTCAGGCCTCTGTGTGACAGAGTTCGCTTCCAAAAGCTGAGCCTTCTGTGGTGCCCATTGCACAGGCAGTGCTGTGTTTGGTCTGGTGCCCCAAAGAGCACTTTGGGAAGGTGTCTCCAGGAAAGGAGCGACCCTATTTGGACCTTTCTCTCCTCTACTGAGGTCAGCTCGCTGATGTTGTGGGTTTCCACATAACAGAGCAAAGCCAAGGTGCAGGGTGTCAGCATCTACTGCCCTTCCAGGAGACACAGTGCAGTCTGACCCCACTGCAGCATTTCCCACCCTTACCCGATCTGATCTGTCTTGTCTGGGCAGGTCAAAGCACGAGGAGATTGAGCTGGTGAGCCTGGAGGAGTTTTACAAAGAGGCTCCCCCGAAATCAGCCGGCCTGCCATCACTCTGTCTGACCCCCACCAGCAGACCCTGGCCCGCCTGGACTGGGAGCTGGAGCAGCGCAAGAGGTGGGTTGGCGGCGGTTCGGATCGGGGAGTTTTCTGTCGTGTGCTTCATGGGAGACTGTCCTGGGGATGCTGAGGAGCAGAGAGAGCAACCTCCACAGCAGAGCCAGAGCAGCCCCAAGCCGGCTGCAGGCGCTGTGTGAGAGGGGCTGCCCGGCTGGGACCGTGCCCTGTGCGGGGGGTGAAGGCAGCAAAGGCGTCTCGGCTCTCCCAGCAAACCCCCGCGTGTCCTCTCGCCGCGGCACTGAACCTCAGCGCTGCCTGTCGGGTGTCAGAGGGAGAAAATGGGTTTTACAGCTCAGCGATTCCCCGCTCTGCTTGGAGATTCCTGCAGCCGGGAACGGGGTGCCACCCGCCGCAGGGGGCGACACTGAGGTGCTGCCATTCGGCACCCGGCCCGGCAAGGTGTGCTTGGTGACGCAGCCCCGGCGCCGCGGCCGTCCCTGCCTGCCTGTGCCAACGCCATGGTGGGGAGCTCACCTGCTGCGCTGCCCTGCGGCTGGGGGCTGGGGCTGGTGTCCTGGTGCTGACAGCTGCCGGCTCAGTGCAGGCTCCAACCCCTGCCAGGTCCCTTTGCTGATGGACCTGAGGTCCCTGCTGGCTCAGCTGCTCTGTCTGCTCTCACCTGGTGCAAAAAGCAGCCGTGAGACGATGTTCCTGTGTCCTGATAAAGACCAACGGTGTGTTCGGCCACGCAGCAGCCAAGGCCAGCCTTCTGGAGAGATCAGTCTGACCCTGGTGCTGCGTGGCTCTGGTGCCTCAGGCTTTGCCTCTCCCAGACCTTTGGCATCACACCCAGCTTCTTTGGCCTGGTGGAAGGCACCCCCTCATGCTGCAGCCAGGATCCTCTGGACAGCTCTGCCTGCTGCACAGGGAGGAGCATTCAGCCTTGAGACGTCTCCAGGGTTCTCCTTAAAATTGACTGTTTGTTGGAAACGGTGTAGGGGACAAAGAACCAAGCTCTCCTCTGGTGTGGAGCAGAGCCTGGAGAGGAGAGCAGGGTGGGGAGCAGAGGCGGGAGAGGAGAGCAGGGTCACCGCTCCTGCCAGGCAAGAGGCAGCAATCAGCAGCAATAAGGAGATACAATGTGTTCTCCCTAAACACCAGCCTATCCAGGGCTTGGGAGGTCATGGTGAACTTGCATTTTCCTGGGCTCCACCCAGTTTCAGAGCGTATGAAACATCGACTCTTGTGAGTTTAACTGAGTAGTGATGTGATGGGAAGCAACTCTGGTGATGTGAACTGGAAAAGCCTCTTGAGCTCAGCAAGGCTGGTGGGGCTCCATCAGTGTGGCTGCTGGCATGGGAGAGTGCTGCTGGGGGAAGCTCCAGGTGCTGTCCCTCACTGGAGCACAATGCAGAGGCTGAGCTTTCACTTTCTCTCCCTGCGCTAATCAGTTCCTCGCTGCCTCAGCTCACCCTTAGCATTGAGAGTTCCTCATTTGTCACCAGGTCTGAGCTCTCCAGGTCCCTGCAGTGACTTCTGGTCAGGCTAGGAGAGCTGGGGCTGTGACCCTGGCAGGGTTTGTAGCTGTGATGTGTGGTAGTAGCCAAGCTCTTCCCCTCTAGGCTGGCAGAGAGGTACAAGGAGTGCCTGACCAGCAAAGAGAAGATCCTGAAAGAGATTGAGGTGAAGAAGGAATATCTGAGCAGCCTCCAGCCTCGACTCAACAGCATCATGCAGGTACTGGAGCTCTGCAGGAAGGGGAGAAACCCCTTGAGGCCCTGAGGTGCAGTGCCTGTGCTGATCCTGCTTTGGAAACGTTTTGCTCCCAGCATGGATGAGGGGTGGATCTGCCTCGTGCAGAGACTCCTCCGAAGTCTCCTTGTTTATGCGGCAGAGCTGCGGGTGGAGGAGTCATTAAACAGGCCTTTCCCTAGGGAGCGACACGCAGTTCCAGCCCCTCGTGCCTGCCCAGGGAGGGAAGTACAGGGGAAGGAACTGGGTTATTCTCAGATCCAAAAGTTTTCCAGCGAAGGAGAGCTGCCAGCCCTTCCCCAGGGCCTCGCCGTGCCCGCCTTTAACCCTGCGCCACGGCTGCTGTGCTGGTTTCCAGCCTCCCGTGTGCCAGCCTGGAGCGAAGATGGGGGCAAGGAGGGTGAACCATTCTGTTCCTGGTGATGAAAGTTAGCCCTCTTGTTCCTCCAGGCCTCCCTGCCTCTCCAGGAGTACCTCTCGATGCCTTTTGACCAGGCACACAAACAGTATGAGACAGCCCGGCACCTCCCGCCGCCTCTCTACGTTCTCTTCGTTCAAGCCAGCGCCTACGGTCAGGCCTGCGGTGAGCATCGAGGGGGGTGGTAATGCTCCCTCTGTGGGCTGAATGTCACTCAGAGCACTGCTTTGGGGACACTGGGAAGTCCGTTTGGTTCCAGCTGCTCTGCTGCCAGATTCTGCTGAGCCTGGAGCAGTGGGGTCGCCCTGGGACCTGCACAGCAAGGCAGCAGCATTTGAAACCTTGTTAGCTCAGCTCCATAGTTGGAGAAAACCGCTTGGGAAGCGTGCTCCCTGCCTCTGCCCACCCCTTCTCAAGGTCGGCAGGGACATCCCATCAGCCTGTGAGCTGGCTCCGTGCTGACGTGGCCCCCCCAGAGCCATCACCCTGTGGGGTGGGTGCTACCTTGTGCTGCTCGTGGGTGGTGGTGACTCCAGAGCAGGTGGTACCTCTGCCAGCCATTCCCCACAGCTCACCTGGACACCTTGACCTCCTCAGGCAGCTTTGTGTTTCGAGGGGCTTTCTGAAGGCTTCCTGAGCTGTCCTGCCCACATCTCCTGTGTGGAGAGGGCTGCAGCGTAGCATGAGCGCTGCAGTCCCACCCGCTCTCAGGCCGCTCTGGAAGCGGGCAGGCAGCAGAGGAGCAGGGAAGAACCACGCTGCGGTGCGTGGCTGCACCAGATCCCTGCCAGTGAGCACCTGCAGCCCTCCTGACCCAGCTCCTTGCTCCCTGCTTGTGCCCCAACCCCTCTGGACTCTCGATAAACAGTTTCAAGGGATAGTCCCTCCCTCAAAACCCAGCGTTTTCCCTCCTTTGATCCCATCCTGTCCAGGAGATTTGTTCCCTGCTGTGGCCTCACGGAGTCTTCTGGACAGTTCCCTCTTCCCACTGACCCTTGGTTTGAGCTTCCTCAGCCACAGAGCTCTCCTGTGCAGCCTTGAAGCAGGACCTTTCTGGGGCAGAGCTGCTGCTGCCTGCCTTTCCTGTACAGAAGTGAGATTTGCAGCTTAGTTTTCGTGTCTCCTCTGTAGACAAGAAGCTTGTGGTGGCCATCGAAGGGAGCGTAGAGGAAGCCAAAGCCCTGTACAAGCCACCTGAGGACTCGCAGGGTGAGTTGGGGTGGGGTTGCCCCAGGCAGGCTGCCTGATGCAGTGTGTGGGCAGAGGAGTCGCATAGAGAGGTGGGTGGGTTTTGGGAGGGGCGCTGAAATGGCACAGGGCCTGGTGTCTAGCTAAAGTCCCTGCCAGCTGATCCCCTCTGTCCCCAAGTCCTTCCCAAGAGATGTCCACAGCCCTTCACCTACTGGAGTGACCCCTAGTACTGGGGACATGTTCCCACGTGTTGGCACCTTGCTAAGGCCCTGCTTTTGGGAAGATGGGGATGTGTGAGGGAGCTGCGGGCTTGGAGAGGGGGTGGCAGCCCTGCTGGGTGGGAGGAAGATTGCTGAGCCCCAGGTGGTCCCTGCTTACACCCCTGTCTTTGCACAGATGATGAGAGCGATTCTGACGCGGAAGAGGAGCAGACTACGGTAAGGCATCGGGCAAACCAGTCTACCTGCAACTGGGAGCTGCTGGGGGTGCTGGGCCTCAGAACTGCCCCCCATGTCCTGTGAGTGTGTGTGGAGGGGCACTGATGTTAAATCCAGCCGTTTCTGGGAAGGAGAGAGGTGCCATTCCTGGTTTCCATCCCAAGTGCCGGAGAGCCGGAGTACAGATCTGCCCTGCTCATGGCCCTCTCTCCGGCTGGAGCTGCTCCCCGCGGTGTCAGAGCCTCAGGCCAGGGAGGCTGGCTGGGGGCTCTGTCTGGCAGGGAGTGATCCCTGTCCTCTGACCAGAGCTCTGCTCAGGGTCCCTTGGGGTGGCGGTTAGGTCCTACAGGTGGTACCTGCTGGATGATGGGGAGAGGCCAGAGGTGCTGGCTGCCCCCAGGAGATCTGCTTCCCAACAGCAGCTCCTGTTGTAGAGCGGGAGAGTAAGAGAAGGGGCTCAGCTCCTGCCCCTAACATTGGGGAAGCTTGTAGGGCCAGTGGGTCCTTGGCTCCATCTTGCAGGGGCAGGGATGCTCCTGGGAGCTGAAGGACAACAGGGCCTGGAGCTGCTTTGTCCCCGCCCTGCAGCAAGGCAGGGTTTTCCTGCTCCCCTCCCTCCCCAGGGCAGTTGGGGGCTTCTGGGGGCTAGACTAGAAGGAAGGAGCAGTAGGAGAGGAGGGTGGGGGCTGTGGCTCGCTGAGGAGTGGGAGAGGGTCTGACAGCACTCTTGCCCTCCCCAGAAGCGGCGCAGGCCCACCCTGGGCGTGCAGCTGGACGACAAGCGCAAGGAGATGCTCAAGCGGCACCCCCTGTCCGTCACTGTTGACCTGAAGTGCAAAGGTAAGTGGGGGCTGGTGGCCCTTGTCCTGGCAGGGAGTGTGTGTGTCCCCTCCGCAGAGCACTCCAAGCAGTGTTCCCCCTGCTCTGTTGGTGCAGATGAGAATGTTCTTCACCTGACCTTCTGCTACTTGATGAACCTCAATGTCATGACGGTGAAAGCCAAGGTGACCACTGCTGTTGAGATGACGACTGCCATCAGCGCTGGGTGAGGAGAGCGCTGGGGATGCTGAGCCTGGAGCTCACCGGGAAGCAACCCTTCCACTGGCCCTGAACACCCTGCCCTGGTGTCCTGCTGTGCTCTGTTCACGGTGTTGAACATGCTGAACACGCTCTGTTCACTCTGCTGTTGACAGAGTGGTGTCATGCCAAGGGCAGCGTGCGGTGGCCATGTCCCTCTGCCAAGCCAGAGCTGCTGTGCCAGCAGGCCAGGGGCTCCCGTCTGCTCCCAGTGAGTGAGGCTTTAACCTCAGTCCCTACCCACCTTGTCTGGGCACCTTAAGGTCTTAGTGCAGAGCTGCAGCTTCCAAGTGCTGGCTTGGCTCATCCTGTGACAGTGGAGAGCCCAGAGAGTTCCATATCTGCTCCACATCAGCCTCTGGGGAGCACCTTCAAGGTGATTCGCTTCCCTGCCCTGCCTCATCCTTCCCCTGAGCTCCGGGGCCCTCCCAGGCTGCTGCAGCCAGGCATCCTTCTCTCCCTCTGTTGTGACAAGCCAGGGCAGGAAGGGTGGGAACCTCTTAACAGAGGAGCTGGGGGAGAACCTTTCCTCCATGTTGCATCTGATCGCCCCCTTGCAGCCAAACTGCAACCGGTGCCTGGCAGCTTCCTCACCCGCTCGCTCTGCAGGTCACCTTGTCTTGAGCGCCAGAGATGGGGCTGCTTCTCCCTGTGCTCCCCAGAGACCACTGGAGCCTGATTTGTGTCAGGATGAGCTGAAGTGGCTGCTGTGGGAGCACACCCAGGGAGCTCTGCTCAGCTGCCAGCTCTCCAGTGACAAGTCCCAGGCCAGGAGGAGGTGCCTGAGGAAGAGGGAGGTGGGAGGGGCTGTGCCTGGGCTACCTGGCAGCAAGTGCTTTCTCCCAGTATGTCCATACAGGACATGCCTCCCAGTCCTGCTGGGACTCTCTTTTTCCCCAAGGCTACCCAAAACACTCCATGACAGCAGTTAGGGTCTCTGCAGGGTTCCCGTGCAGGGTGCTCCTTCCCTCACAGCTGCCCTTGGCTGTGTTGCCCCAAACCAACAAAACCCACCCAAACTCAGCCCCCTGTGTTTGACTGGTCTCATGAGTAGGGTCAGAGGTGAAGAATTTGGTTTGATGAAGGGGAATCCCTCTGCTGCAGTGGTTGGGTGGCAGAGAGCCCTTGGGCTGCAATTCCCTCCTCTGGGCTCAGGGCCTGTTAGTGGCCATCCCTGAGCAACACAGAGTCCAGGCTGCTGCTGACTGACTTTGTCCCTCCTGCCAGTGACCTGCTGTCCCCAGACTCCCTCCTGAACTGCCTCTATCCAGGAGATCACGGGAGGAAAACGCCCAACCCAGCCAACCAGTTCCAGTTTGATAAAGTGGGGTGAGTCTGGCTCTGGGCAGCTTGGTGCACGTGGTTGGCGTGAGTGCCCCGCTCCTGGCACAGCATGTCACTCCCTGGCATGTCGGGGGAGCTTGGTGGCTGGGAAGCCAGTGGTGTCCTGCCAGGTAGCATCAGCTGGGCTTACTGGGCAAGGTGGGGGAGACAGGAATTGTTCTGGGGTGACATAACCCGTCCTCATTGTCCCCACAGCATCCTGACCTTGAGTGACTATGTGACAGAGCTGGGGCACCCCTACGTGTGGGTGCAGAAGCTGGGTGGCCTGCACTTCCCCAAGGATCAGCCTCAGGCACGTCACACCTCTTTCCCTCTTCCCCCGGGACATGGAGCTGGGGTTTGGGGGGATGTTGGGGACAGTTACCCTGTCCCAGCCCCCCAGACCTGCAGCTGGCCCTGAACCATGATGCGCCCCTGACTGGGACGGGCTCAGCTGGGCTCAATCTGTGCAGTGGGGCCACAAGCAACTTGTTTTATCCTGTGTGGGACAGTCTGAGCCCTGTGACGGGTGCTGAGCAAGCGACACGAGCGTGTGCCTGTCCCCGTGGCCGGGTGGGATGGCTCCTGGAGTCCCCCCACTGGTAGGGTCCCCTAGGCTGGTGGTGTGGGTTGTGATGGTCCCTCCTGCCCACAGCACACTGTCACTGCGGACAACTCGCTGAGCGCCAGCCACATGGAGCTGACGGTGAAGCTGCTGCGGACGCGGCTGCAGTCCCGCCTGGCTCTCCACAAGCAGTTTGCGTCCCTGGGTGAGTGCCTGGGGACGGGCTGGGGGCTCCTCTCCCATGGGAGCTGACTGGTGTCACCTTGAATGGTGCTTTCAGAGTTCCCAGTCATCCTCGACACCAGCGAGGCTCCAAGAGCTCCCTCTTTTGGGTGGGAGAGGAAAGCTGTGCCATGCTCTCGATGGCCAACACCCCTTGGAACTGGCCATCCCTTCGCTGGGAACAGATTTGGGCTGTGGTGGGAGGTGAACCACACACCTCTGTGTGCCACGCCCCTGTCGAGCAGGCCGAGCATGTGCTGCCGTGGCTATGAGCTCCAGTGGGATCCAGCCCAGGCAGCCCCAGCTCCTCCCTGGGCACCTGGCAAAGGAGTCGGAAGGATAACAAAACCCCAGGGCCCCTGCTGCCACCTGCAGCAGCCCCACCTGGAAGGCAGTGACAGCTCTGTCCCCAGCCTCCCTTCTCAGGTGGCCTTGTCCTTGGTTTCAGAGCACGGTGTGGTGCCAGTGTCCAGTGAGTGCCAGCATCTCTTCCCTGCCAAGATCGTGTCACGCCTGGTGAAGTGGGCTGCCATTCCCTACGAAGACTACGCGGTAGGTGCTGGGCACCAGGCCGTACCCCTCCTGGCTCCTGTTCAGCACCAACAGCTGCTCACCCCTCTCGTCCCTCCTTGCAGGAGTTACCCTACACTAAAGATGTGATAGAGGCCGGCTTGGCTGAAGACACTCATCTCTACTACATGGCCCTGATAGAAAGGGGAACAGGTAGGCGCGCTTCCTCCCCCAGCAGTCACTGTTCCCTCGCCAGCCACCCCCATGGGCTGCTGCTGACAGTTCTTCCCTGCCCTGCTCAGCCAAGCTCCAGGCTGCTGTGGTCCTCAACCCTGGGTACTCCACGCTGCCGCCCATCTTCAGCCTGTGCCTCAACTGGAAAGGCGAGCGGACCGGCAGCAACGACGACAACATTCGGGTAACTCGGGGCAGTGGGAGAGGAGGCTGGAGAACTGCTGGCTTTTTTGGGGGTGTTCCCAGCAGTTGTGTGTCCATAATAAGCTAGCTGTTGGGGTGAACTGGTGGCCATGCAGCTTGGGACATGTCCACGAGTCTTGCTGGGCACAGCAGCTGGTCCCGGGGAGGGCAGAGCCGAGCCCCAAGCCCACACTGTACCCATCCTTCTGCCTCTGCTAGGCCATGGAGAGCGAGGTCAACGTGAACTACAAGGAGCTGTGGGGACCCAAACCGGGCTACCAGCTCCTCACCAACCAGCTGCAGCGTCTCTGCATGGTGCTGGACGTCTACCTGGAGACAGAGCCCCACGATACCACCGTGGAGGGGCCCAAGGAGTTTCCCCAGGAGAAGATGTGTCTGCGGTTGGTCAGGTGAGAACCCGGCAGGGTGGGGGACCCTGGTGCCACTGCTCTCCTCCTGGAGTGCAGGGTACCTGGAACCCTTCTGTGGGTGCCATGGGCTTCCTGACCCCCATGGCTCAGCATCTCCCACTTCCCCTCTTCCAGGGGGCCCATGCGCCTGAAGCCCTTCAAGTTCAACTACCCTCAGGGATTCTTCAGCCATCGCTGAGCATCACCAGGCTCTGTCCCCCCTGGACATCACACTAGGCTGGGTCTCATCCCCATCCCACCGTTTCAGTTTCTTTTCCAAGGTTTTGGGTCTCATTTAAAGAGTTTTTTTATGTCTTGAAGCGATTAAACACTGAACTGGAAACAAAGTGTGTGTGTGTGCTCGAGGGCTGGGATTGGGAAAGTAGGAGTGTCTCTGGGGGGCTGTGGTGGGTCCTGTTCTGCATCTCTGCCGTGCATCTTGCTGCTGGTACGTGCCCTGCCCTTCCTCCTCAGCACGGAATGAGATGGCTAAAAACCCAGGTGGCTAAAAATAGCCCCTTTCCAGAGCCCGCACTGCAGCCCCAGCCTGTCCTTGCCTGTGCTGGCTGCCAGCCAGCTGACTCGGCACAAAACCCCTGCAAAGAGCAGTGGGGGGCATTGCTGCTTCTCTGGGCTTGGGGTGGGAATCCCAGCACCCCAGTTTGGGTGGTTGCCCCCTCTCCCCTTCCATGGGTCCTGTCCCATTGCCCGTGTGGCAGTTCATTGGCCCCCCCAACCCCCGCCAAGGTCATTGTCCCTTCTGGCTGCCAGCCTCACTTCAGGGCCTGTGGGTGATTTCCCCCCACCCCAGGAAGGCAGACAGACCCTCTCTGTGCACACCCCCAGCCCCCCCAGTCAGTGCAGTGCTGCAGCGTTAAATCATTCCCTGCCCCACCAGAGCCACGCTCCAAACAGGGGAGCCAGAACCCAAACTGCTACTGCAGAGCTAGCATGGGGGGCTGGCCCTGTTTCCATCCCCTGTGCAGGCCAGGATGGTGCAGGCAGCCCCCAGGAGACTCAACCCTTTGTGCCCCACTCAAGGGCCCCTGGCGAGCCCTGTGTCAGCCCCCCAGCCCTCCCCCCAGCTTTGCTGCCCTCCCCTCCCTCCCCAGACAGGGACTGCAGAGCTGGGGTGTCTCTCTAAGCACTTTATTTGGTTATTGCACAGAAAGCAGGTAACAGTGAGCTGAGGTTCCTGGTGCACTGTGTGCCTGGGAGTGTCCCGCAGCACCCAGCCTCTCCCAGGGACACCGACTGCAGCCTGGCTCAGAGGGACAATCATCCCCCCGCCCCAGGTCAGGGACAGACCCCCAGGATCCCACCAGCCCCCATTCCAAGCGGGCAGAGCTCTGCGTGGCACCCATCCATCCATCCATGGCAGACAGGAAATAAATGCACTTAGTGGAGAAGGGGTGTCGGGGCCCCCGGGCCTTCTCCTGGGCTACAACTCAAGTGTTGAAGTGCGGCGCTGGGCGTACATCACGTTCTGCTAGGGAAGCTACGGGCCCAGCCGCGGGCAGGGCTGCGGCTCACACGGACATATTGCTAGGGTAAAGCCTGGCCTGGCAGGGGATGTCCCCACCCCAGGCCCGGCCCTCGGAGGGGAGCGGAGCAGCTCCCATGCCCAGAGGTGCTTTTCGGCGCCCGGGGCTCTGTTCACTTCTTCTCCACTGCAGGCGTTGGCTCTGGGGCTTTGCTCTCCTTGCTGGAGGGGGCCTCAGCCTTGGGGGGCTCTTTACTGGCTTTGGGCTCATCTTTGGCTTTTGCTTTAGCTTTGGGCTCCTCCACCTTCTCCTTGGGCTCCTCCACCTTCTTCTTGGGCTCCTCCACCTTCTCTGCCTTGGGCTTCTCAGCCTCCTTCATAGCTGCTTTGCTGACCTCTTGCTGAGGTTTTGGTGGAGCCTCCTTCTCCTTTCCTTCTTCCACAGGTTTGGGGCTCACCTTGGTGACCTCCTTCACCTGTGGGGCTGGAGGCTCTGCCACAGCAGCCGCTTTCTCTTTGGGCTTTTCCTCTGCCTTAGCTGGGACATCTTTCTTGGGAGCTTCCTCTTTCCTGACCTCGGAGGGAGCCTTTGCTTCCTTGGGCTGTGCTTCCTTTGGAGGGGAAGGGGTGGGCTCCTTGGCTGGGACGGCTTCCTTCTGTGGAGACTTGGCCTCCTCCTTCAGAGGAGATTTTACTTTCTCTGGAGACTTCACGGCCGGGGTCTTGGCCTCCTCCTTTGAGGGGGTCAGGGCTTTCTCTGGGGATTTGATAGATGGAGTTTTGACCTCCTCTTTGGAGATGGGTGTTCTCTGGTGACTTAACAGCCGGGGTCTTGGCCTCCTCTTTTGAGGGAGCAGAGGGTTTCTCTGGGGACTTTACAGCTGGAGTCTTGGCTGCCTCCTTTGAGGGGGTTGGGGGCTTTTCTGGGTTTGACAGTTGGAGTCTTGGCTTCCTCTTTTGTGGGGGTTGGGGGTTTCTCTGGAGACTTCACAGAGGGGGCCTTGGCCTCTTCTTTGGAGGGAGTGGAGGGTTTCTCTGGGGACTTTACAGCTGGAGTCTTGGCTTCCTCTTTTGAGGGGGTTGGGGGCTTCTCTGGGGACTTTACAGCTGGGGTCTTGGCTTCCTCTTTTGAGGGGGTTGGGGGCTTTTCAGGAGACTTGACAGCTGGGATCTTGGCCTCCTCTTTTGAGGGAGCAGAGGGTTTCTCTGGGGACTTCACTGCTGGGGTCTTGGCCTCCTCCTTTGAAGGGGTTGGTGGCTTTTCTGGGGACTTCACCGCTGGAGTCTTGGCCTCTTCTTTTGAGGGGGTTGGGGGCTCTTCTGGGGATTTGACAGTTGGAGTCTTGGCCTCCTCTTTTGAGGGGGTTGGTGGCTTTTCTGGGGATTTGACAGTTGGAGTCTTGGCCTCTTCTTTTGAGGGGGTTGGGGGCTTTTCAGGGGACTTGACAGTTGGAGTCTTGGCCTCCTCTTTTGAGGGGGTTGAGGGTTTCTCTGGAGACTTCACAGCTGGGCTCTTGGCCTCTTCCTTTGAAGGGGTTGATGGCTTTTCAGGGGACTTGACAGCTGGAGTCTTGGCCCCCTCCTTTGTGGGGGACTCAGGTTTCTCTGGGGACTTGGCCTCTTCCTCTTCACCCTCCGCTTCAGCTTTCTGCTCTTCCTCTTCACCTTTTTCCTCTTCAGCCTCTTTCTCAGCCTCATCCTCCTCTGTAACCTCCTCCGTCACCTGGATTTCCTCTGTCTGCTCCTCCACAATCACAGTCTCCTTCTCAGACTTTTCCACCACTTTGATCTTCTCTTCACTCTTCACCTTGATGTTGGTGGTGATGCTGGGAGCCTTGGGGACCACCTCAGGGAATGAGATCATCCCAAAGCCAGACTCGATACGATACTCCTCCCCTTCCAAGAGCTTTCTGCCAGGAAGAAACCAGAGTAGGGCAATCAGTGCTTGCTTCTCACCCAACTGTCACCTCCTACCATGACCAGAAGCTGCCAGCCATGCCCTGCACCTCCATCTCCCTCCTTGCTCAGCTTTTGAGATGCTGGCTGACCTTCCTGCACCTATGCCCTGGGCTTTACAGATTTCCCCCACCTCTTCTCTGCCAGCCCTTCTCAGGGCCCCCCAGTTGGACGTTGCCCACCATAGCCATGTGATGGTAGTGTCTCTTCCTCACTGAGAAGGGTCCAGGTGTCACTAAGGGCTGGCTAAGACCCTCCCACCTTCCCTACCCCATACCTATAGGCAGCGATTTCAATGTCCAGGGCCATTTTGACGTTGAGCAGATCCTGGTACTCCCGGAGCTGAGCTGCCATCTCCCACTTGGTGTTCCTTAGCTCATTGTCAAGCTGCTGGATGGTTTCCTGTGGGCAGACAGAGCGAGTAGTGACATGAGGGGGGAAGAGGGGGCATCCCCTAGGAGCAGGGGGCACAGAGCACCCCCAAAGAATCCCTTACAGAGAGGTCTGCCCCCCTTCAACAACAGAGGGAAGAGGATGTGGCCAGAGGCTGGTTTGGTGTGTCCAGCTCCCTTGGAGCTGGGAGGAGCTGAGGAGCCCTTCACTGCCTCAGCTGAGCTGCGCTGCAGCTGGTTGAGCCCTGGCCCCTCTCAGAGCTCCCTCCAGCAGGGACAAGCTGTGGGAATGTTTCTAGGACTTGGATGAGCCTGGTGGCCACCAAACCCCAGCCTGAGGCTGATGGGGATGTGGCATCACCCTGGGGACAGTGTTTTAGTCCAGGGCTGTCACATTATGCAGCAGTTCCCAGCTCTGGGACCCTGGGCACTGTTCAGTGGTGTCTTTGGCAGCTTAAAGGCAGGCAGAGATGTGGGTGAGGGACACAACAGTCTAGAGGCAACCTCGAGCTCTGGGTACCTGATCACCAGGAGCTGAGAAAGACCCCCCTGTCATTCACCACATGTCAAACCCACCCCTGAAGCCAAAACACCGGTGCTGCACTTCTCAGCAGCTGGGTGATCCCTCCCCACCAAATGACAGGGCTGGGACACTGCCCTCAGCCCCCCATTACCTGGTAGGACAGGACGTCTGCGTGATGGCGCTCCTCTGAGTCCTGTCTCTGCCTCTCCAGTGACTCCTGGGTCCCTTTGAGGGCTTCGAGCTCGGTGGTCTTGGACTGGAGCTGGCGGCGGTACTCGCAGATCTCCTCCTGAGCCAAGCGGATGGCATCTGTGTTCACCTTGGCCACCTCCGAGAGCTTGTCCAGCCTCACTGCAGCGGGGGAAAGGGGGGGATGCCATCTCTCCTTCGGGGGGCACCTCAAACCTGCCTGAGCTCGCACTGGGCGGGGGCAAGGCAGGCTGGGGTGGGGGTTCGCCATCCTGGACTTTTCCCAGTCCAAACTCCCCCCTCCCCTCCCCTCCGGCCCCCACCCCAGCACCCGAATTGCTCCCCAGGCACGCCCCTCGCCACACCCGGCTCTGCCCGTTATCCCTCCCTGCATCGTCCGGGGCGGGGGGGTGGGGTGGGGATGGTGGGTGGGTGGGTGTGTATGCCGCAGTGCCCCGAAGCCACCCCGGGGACACACAGGGGACAGACCCGCTGCTCCCTCCGCCCCGGGGGGACGGGCCGCCCATGGGTGCCCCTGGGCGCTGTCCGCGGTGCTGACGCAGCGCTGTCCGCGGTGCTGGCCCGTCGCTCCTTTGGGAGTGCTGTGTCCCAAGGTGCAGATCCTCCCCCTTCCCCCCCATCCTGGTACCGTAGTGCCCCACCCAACACCGCAGAGGGGACGCTCCGTGCCTCCCCCCCGCCCCTTCTCCGCCCGGGCAGGGATGCGGCACACCCCACCCCTTCCCCCTCCCCCCCGCGTTATCCCCTCCCTGCAGCGCACAGCAAACACCCCTGGCCCCGCTCCAGCGGGGAGGGGGGTGTGTGAGGGGGGTCAATCACCCTGCAACACTGACGGGGTCCGGCACCCCTAAAACTTGGGGGTGCCGGGGCAGGGACCGTGCCACCCTCACCAAAATGCACTGGGGGGGCGGGAGGGGGAACCAGCTAGGTGCCTCGAGCCATCGGGGAGCTGGAAGCGGGGCTCTGTAATGCCCTCCTAGAGCTCAGGATAGATGAGGGGGGCCTGCACCCCATGGGATGGGGTACCCTAATGCTCCCCAGAGCACGCTATAGATGGCGGGGCTCCCTGCTCCCTCTGGGTAGGGCTAACCCAAACCTCCCCTGGAGCACGGTATGTAAGAGGGGGGTCCCTGCACTCCCCGGGGCGGGGCTGCCCGAACTTCCCCCCCCCCACCTCAGCGCTGGGCACGCTGCGGGGTCCTCGCAGCCCCGGGTGGGGACGGGGCTGTCGGCGGAGCCCCCCACGATGGGGGAACGAGGGGACGACTCACCGCGGAACCACTCTTCGGCTTGCAGGGTGCTGCGGGTCGCCGTGCCCTCCAGCTGGGCGCGCAGGTCGCGCAGGGCGGCGGTAACCCCGGGGCGCAGGGCGGCGGGGGGCTCGGCGGGGGGCTCGGGACGAGCCCCTCGCAGCAACGCGCCCACCTCCGCCCGGTGCTGCCTCCGCAGCAGCTCCGCCTCCTCCCTCAGGGCCCGGGCTCGCTCCTCCAGCGGCCCCCGCGCCCGTTCCTCCTGCGCGGAGCGCTGGGCCAGCCCGCGGGCCGCCGCCTCCAGCTCGCTTCGCTGCCGGGCTTCATCTTCCAGCCGCCCCCGGAGCGCGGCCACGTCCTCGGCCAGGCGCGATCGCTCCAGCCGCAGCTGCCCCTTCTCGGCGCCCAGCCGCAGGACGGTGCCCCGCATGTCGCGGAGCTCCCGGGCGTACAGCTCGCCCATGGCCGAGCGTCCCGCCTGCTGCTGCCGCAGCGCCGCCGCCTCCGCCGCCAGCGCCCGGTTCTGCTGCTCCAGCGCCCGCACCCGCTCGATGTAACCGGCGAAGCGATCGTTCAGCACCTGCAGCAGCTCCTTCTCGTTCCGCGCCCGCGGTTCGCCGTTCAGCGAGTCCAGGCTCTCGGTGGAGGAAGCGGCGGCGCTGCCACCGCCGCCCCCTCCTCCTCCTCCTCCCCGAACTCGCCCCACCGGTCCCGGCCACGAGTGGAAGCCGCTAGAGGCGGCGGAGCGCGGGGCAACGCGGCCCGGTTCCTTGCGGAACCCCCCGGGGGCCCGAGCAGCGTCTCCAGCATCAGACTCATGGTGACCCCGGTCCTCGCTGCGGCACCGCCGTCCCCGCCGCCCGCTTTATAGGGCTCGGGGCGGCCGCTCCGCCCCGTCACCGGCGACGGGGATGGGCACCGGCACCGGCACCGGCACCGCCCCGAGCCAACGCCGCAGCCCCGCACCCCGCGGCCACGCCCCGGGTGAGGCGCGGGGACCCCCGGTAGGGAATGAGGGCTCATCCGACACGGGAGCGGGGACCCTCCGGGAGAAGGAAAGAGCGGGGACCCCCGGGAAGGAAGCGGAGACCCCCAAGACCGGAGCGGGGACCCTCGGGAAGGGAGTGGAGACCCCCGAACCCAGAGCGGGGGCTGTGGAAAGGCAGCGGGGACCCCCGAGCCCAGAGCGGGGGCTGCGGGAAGGCAGCGGGGACCCCCGAGCCCAGAGCGGGGGCTGCGGGAAGGCAGCGGGGAGGCCCCAAAAGGAGTGCGGACACATCCAAACGCCCCCCGAGAAGGGTGCCGGGACCACCCAGGCCAGAGCAGGGCCCCACCCCTGGGTGCTGGAGAGCGGGGATCCCTCGGGGGGGCGCGGGTACCCCTGTCTCTCGGGCAGGATGACGGGGCAGGGACCCCGGGGGGGGGGGGGGGGCTCAGACCGCACCCCCCACTTTTTAACACTCCCTCCCCGGGAGTCAGGCACTGCTTGGGGCCGGGACCGATGGCTGCAGGGGGGTCCTGGGCTGCCAGGGGCGCCCCCGGCTCCCTCACCCCCCGTGGCAGAGTGCGGGGGCTCCAGGGGGAGGATGGGGGGCTGCGGGCACTGTCCCCCCCAAGACCTGCACCTGGGGGGCGGGCCAAGGGCACCAACCGCCCGGCCAATCAGGGCGCGCGGCGGCCTGGCCACTCCACACACGCCGGCCAGCTGGCCAATCAGCGCGCGAAGCGCTCCGCAGGTGCCGCCAGCTCCTCCGGCCCGCAGGGAAGCGCGGCTCAGCCAACCGGCACCCGGGCGCGGAGCCCTGGCCAATGGAAACTCGGGTGCGCGGAGCTCAGCCAATCAGCAGCCAGGGATACCCAGTCCAGCCAATCAGCCCTCGTGCCGGTGGGGCTCCCCGTGTGCCGGCGGCCGCCGTAGCGGGGGGGCCCGGGGCCAGGTCGGGGCCGCTGCGGCCGCTGTCCCCCGCCGGCGGCGCCCCGTGCAGCTCCCGGCCTGGCCCGGCTCCGCCCCGCCCCGCCCCGCCGCAGCCCCGCCCCGGAAGCGCTTCTCCGCCCGGCGCTCACTTCCGCTAGGCCGGTGGCAGCGGGCGACGGCAGCAGCAGGTACGGGCCGGGCCGGGGGCGGCGGGGCCGGGCCGGGCTGAGGGCCGCTCGCGGTAGCTCCGCCGCACGGTCCTGCCCGGGGCTGGGCGCCGCTGGCGGGATTCGGCCGTGCGTGTCCCGGGCCGGGCTGTTCCCCCGGGCCCGTCCTGCCCCTCTCAACCCGCCCCGGGCCCGGCCTTCCCGTTCCGCCTGGCCGGGCGCGGCAGCGCACGGAGCTCTTAAGCCGGGAGCCCTGGGCAGCGGCCCCGAGGTTGCCGCGTCCCGCACGGCCCCCGCTCAGGGCCCCGTCCCGCCGCGAGTGAGGCCTGGGCGGGTGCCGGCGCTGCGCCTCACCCAGTGTCGTCCCCCCCGCAGCCCCGTGTCCGGGCGCTGCCCTCCGGCGTGTCCCGGCTGGGGCCGTGGGGTCACCCCTGCAGCCTGCGTCCCTCGGCCAGGGGGCCGTGCCCTTGGCAGCAGCGGGAGGCCCCACCGGGCATTGTGCCTGGCAGTGGAGCCCAGGCGGGCCCAGGGGTCCCTGTGGGCACTGGGGCCCCTGCGGGCATGAGGTCCCTGCGGGAATGGGGGTCCCTGCAAATATAGGGGTCCATGCAGACATGGGGGTCCTTGCGGGCCTGGGGGTCCCTGGCGATATGTGTTCCCTGTGGGCTCGGGGGTCCTTTCCTGCAGCAGGTGCCAAGCTGCAGGGCACCCCCTCTGCCAGCTTCTCGACTGTAGCAGGTATGTCCAGAGCCACCTCATGTCCCAGCTGGCACAGCAGAGCCCGGAGCCGCCCGGCACTGGGGCAGGAGGTAACAGGACTCACACCGGCAGTGGGAGGCTGGGAAAAGGGGAACCCACTCCCTGCTGCTGCTTTTGGGACCGGTGGCTTTGGGGGCCGAAAGCCGGGGGTGCCTGCTTCTCAGGGCTGAGGGGGCCTGGTGTCCATGTGGGCAGTGCTGTGGCTTGGGGCATGGCAAAGCATCCTGGGGGAGAGGGGTACCAGGCTCAGCTGGGATTGGGCATGGATGGGACAGGGATAGGCCGGGGCTGATGCCCTGTGCTTTCTGCCTCCTCCATGGAGGATTTTGGGGGAAAAAACCCAAACTTGATAAAAAAGGATTTATGGAACAGCTGAAGGTTAAATAGGAGGTTAAGTAGGTGCCTCAGATGAGCAGTTGGTTTGATCTGGTTGCCCCCCAAACAATGTCCTCAGTGTCTCTGAGGGCACTTAGCTGGTGTTCTGAGTGTGATGCCAGTGGCGTTATCCCTGTGTGAGGTGATCTCCGGGCTTATGCTGCCTAAAATCCCCCCAGCTCTCCAGCACTCTGTGCTCTGCAGTGTTGGGGTCCCCACGTGCTGCCTTCCAGGCAACATGCAGTGGACAGAGCAACTTGTGGCTCCCTGTGTCTGTCAGTGGGGTTTATTCCCCCCTTATTGCTTGTGACTCGCTCCACATACTGCCACTCTCCCGGCCCTTCCGCCACCCAGGCTAATGAAGGGCCAGGTGCCAGCACTTCAGGACTCCGGCTCACTCAAGCAGTGGCTTAGCAAATTAACGGATCCCTCATGGTTTTTTGGGCACCTTGTTCACGCCTTGGGAGCCCTGGCAGAGCTTTCAGCCTGTGGGTCTTAAACCAGGGCACCTTAACGCCCTGACAGGTGGGAACGCTGACCCTCTGGGTGAGCCTGTGAGAGGAGGCGCTGGCTGTCACCAGGCTGGGCCCACAGACCATCACCTGCACTCAGTGCTGCTGTAGATCCGTGCCTTCTATTCCAGAAGGTTCAGGACACCTCACACTGCTCACTGGCTTTGGGACGTTCCTTCTGGGAGAAGAGGGCCGAGGGGGGTGTGTGTATTTTCACTACTTGCTCTGATTAGGTTGGGAGCTGCAGGGTCTGGCCAACCCTCATGTTGTTTTGGGATCAGTGCAAGGCATCTTCAGCCACTCCTTCTCTTCCACCTGTGGGGTTTTATCTGTCTGTCTCTCCCTGGGCCCAGCAGGTTATTTGCTGAGGCCAGGGACATGCAGTGCTGCTCCAGGGGGGTTAGGAGGGCCCATTTCCACCTGATGCCTGCCTGGCCTTTCGTTTAGGCTTCACCTAAACGTGCTATCAGCCAGTGAACTGCTGCTCTGGGCTGTCAGGGAGTCTGCAGGGAGATTGGTGGGGCTGTAGCGAGCCCTCTCGCTGTAATAACCTGGCACCCAGGTCGTCCTGGGCTGGGTGTAAATGCTCCTGTGGTGCTTGGAGGGCTCATTGCTCTGGAAGAGCGGCAGCTTCACTCATGTCCCTTCCCTGGCAGCGAGGTCCCTGCTGCTAGAAGCTGAAAAACTCCTCTCAGCCTTCAGGGATGGAGGAACTGGCCTAAAACAGGGTGGGAAAAGTAGCTGGTCGCCACTACCAAGTTTTCTTCTTCCACTCTCTAAGAGGGAGCACCGTGGTGATGGCTTATTTGGCGTTGGTGTCAGCCCCAGGGAGCTGCTCCCCAGGGAGCAGCACTGTGCTGCCTTTGTTGCTCTATCCTGGGTTTAGGAGCGTCTCATTCACCTGGAGTGGCTGGATTGGGAGCCCACTGGTGTGGCTGCTGGGAGGGATGGGACAGCTGAGTTCTGCCACCTTCCTGAGGTCGAGAAGGGGGCTCGGACCATGCTGGGCCTGTGTGGTGCATCACTGGCTTCTCCTCCAGCTCCAGAGTGCTTTGTGAGCAGCAGGAAATCAGATGTTCCAAACCTGGGTCCTTTCTCCAGCTGGAGCGTGAGCTGTGTCCGCCGGGGAAGGGGTCTGTAGTGGCATCTAGCAGGGCCCTTCCCTGTGCCCTGCGAATGTGGGCGATGTTCTCCACCCCGAGTCGGTGGAGAGGGAGGTAAAACGGTGTCGGAGTGGTCACAGCGGGGCGCTGGGGAGAGCAGCTGCACTGGGCCTCCCACAGCTCCGGAACTCAGCCGCCCTGGGGGAATAAGCTGAGGGGTAGAACGCCTGGGAGGCTGCAGGCTTGTGCTGCTGCAAAGGCTTTTCCTCAAAACGGACCTGAGGAGCCTGAACTAGGCGTGGGTGAGCTCTGGGTGCTCCAGGACCCAGCCACCCTTCTGCAACCAGACCCTAACAAAGGCTTTTGTCCCAGTTTGCAAGAGCAGCTTAAAAGACATGGCAGGAAGACAGGGTAAAATCCGAGCTGCCACAAGGTTAGGGGCTTTTGGTCTTCCTCCTCCTCTTGTCACTGTGAATCCTGCATCCAGTCCCACCCTGCTTTTTCTCCTGGAGCCACTGCTCCTCTCAGCCCCTTGCTGGGAGCTCAGTAAGTGCCAGGATGTTTTTCCCAGCCTGGAAGGGAGTTCAGTGGGAATTGCTGGAGCCAGTGGGAGTGAACACCTGCGTTCTGCTCCCGGCTCTGTGCCATCTTGCTGCCTGGTCACTGTCATTTCCCCACCTGCAGATGAGCTCCTGCTCCCCACTATTGCTCCCAGGGTGCTTAGCAAGGGCAGAATCTTTGCAGCTCTCTGTAACAACTCTTAATGATTAGATGTGCCCAGATGAGATGATGGAGGCTCTTGTTTCTGTCCCTGACACCCAGCCCAGGAGTGAGGACACTTTCCCGTCCATCCCTTCGCCTGGTTCAAGCTGGACAAAGAGCTGGGGTAACACGAGAACTGCTCTGCAGTCCCTGAACCCTTTTCTTTGATGTCCTTAAACCTGGAGCCTGCCCAAGGGCTGAGCCTGGGAAATTCACCTTCAGCAGGGCTGCGCCGGCAGCGGTCGCATCCCAGGGCTGGCAGGCAGCCCTGCCTCGTCACCCTTGCTTAGCCCTGGGGTGCACAGACAGCGCAGGGAGTGCTGAGCACCCAGCTTTGGAGGGTATCCAGAGCCTTCCTCAGCCTCTCATCACCCTGCTTGAGGCGCTGGGTTGCTTTGAGTCTGGTCCTGCCACTGGGCAGGTCGAGGCGATGGCGTGGGGAGCAAGGGATGTGCCTGGGCTGGAGGAGGAGTGTGGTTTGGCTTTTGGAGACTGCTGCCAGCACTGTGGGGCTCAGCGGAGCGTGGGGGATGAGTGGCCACCTCTGCCTGTGACAGCAGCGGGGCTTTGGGTGGCTAAAACACGCTGCGGTCCCCGGGGGCCGCAGGGAAGCAGCAGCAGCAGCAGTGATTCATGTCTCTGAGCCAGCTGCAGATAGTCCCTGGTAAGCTTCAAGCTGGCTTTCCAGGCGGTTCTGCAGAGCAGGGCTGACTGCTCGCCAGGTCGGTGGAAGCGGAGGGACTGCAGTAAATGCTCCTTTCCTCCCTCTCTCTCCCTCCCAGGCCGGGATCTGCAGAGCGCTGCTGCGGCGCAGCCCGGGAGCTCCCGCTGGTCGCTGGAGAGCCATCCGCCGAGGCGGGGAAACCCTCTGAACAAATCCCAGGTAACCGAGGCAGGGAGGAGCGCTGTGTCTCCTGTGAGGCTGCCCGGGAAGGGGAAGGCTTGTCCCTCTCTCTAATGGCCTGGGAAACGTGCTGACACAACCCGAAGCGAGCCCTGAAGTGATGCAAACCCTTTCTTCCTGCCCGCTGGGCTGGATCTGCCATGCCATGCTCTGCCCCAGCGGGCTCAGCCCCCAGATTTTGTCCAGATTTTCCTTTTTATCCCTGTTGGGGATCTCTATCCAGCTTGGACAGGGAACAGAGGATGCGGTTTCTCTGGCTGCACCTCGTGTGCTCGCAGGGGATTGCTGCATTTGGCTTCCAAGATGCTCATTTACATTTAAAACCCATTTGCAAGCTCTTTTTTTATTGGTTTTTTTTTTTTTAACTTGGCTTTGCTGTCTGTGCTCCTTCCCCCCTGACACAGCAGGGCCGTTGCAGGCTCTCAAGGACGCTCCTCTGGTGTTTTTGCGGTCGAAGGAGCGATGGGTGAAGGAGCTGCCAGTGACAAATCCCTGCTGACCTTTCCAAAGGGCTGTCTGCCACCCGCCCCTCAGGCTTCCAAGCTGAAAAGCTGCCCCAAACTGCCCAAATTAGGTAATAGGGCCCCAAGTGCTGTGTGGGAACCTCTCCCCTTATGAATTGGCTGCTGGAATTCTGCAAAAGAGGCTCCTTTGGATCTTGCCGGCGGGACTCGTGGCTGTCTCGGCCGTGCTGGCCCCTCGCTCCAGCCTTGGGTTTCCCTTCCCAGCCCAGAGCTGGCCCTGTGTAGGTGGGAGGGAGTTCCCCGGGTGAATTTTCCCCTAGGAGAGTGTTTCTCAGATGAGGAGACGCGAACCCAGTGGGGTTTCACTGAGTCCCTGCAGCGGGGATGGGGGCTGCCCAGCTCTGCGTGGGATGTGGCCAGCTCAGCTGCTGCTGAGAGAGAGAGAAGCACACTGGGGCTGGAGCCTGAGCAGGGGTGAATGCTGGCGTGTTCAGTGGCTGCCTTCCTCCTCCTCCTCTTCCTCCTCCTCCTCCTCCTCCTCGTCTTGTTAGCACACCAGCTGATTCCCACTCATCAGCAGAGCCTGCGGTCGGTGTGCCGGTGGGGCTTCGAGGTGCTCGCCCTCCCCTGGGGAGCGAGTTCCTCCAGCAGTGCTGTAGCTGAGGGCTTCTCCAGGCACCTCAGCTCCTTGAGGCTCTTCCCATGAGATGCTTTTTCCCTTCTTGGAACTCTCTGTAGCCATCTCAGGAAGAAAACTTCTTGACCCTCGACGTCTCTGACCTGTTTCTCCTCCCAGGGACGGCCGGCTAGCTGGAGGCCACCATGACGGACTCGAAATACTTCACTACCACAAAGAAAGGTGAGAGGGGGAGTGGGAGGGTCACATGGTGTTGCCCCAAATGACAAGGCTTTGCTTTCAGCTGTATGAGCCAGGCAGGGAGGGCTGTCCCTGCAGCGGGAAGCTGGCGGAGATGCTGGCTCCCGTGGGAGTGCCCTGAGCCCACGCGAGATGCTCCTTGCTCCAACACGGACAGGGTGGCTCCTGCGCTGTCATGGGGTCAGAGCACCTTGTTGTCAGCCCCTTGAAACCAGACAAGGTGACTGGGAGCTGGGTCATTGAATTTAGGAGCTCAGGAGGGGCTGTGGGACATGACCCTGAGCTCCTCTGAGCTGGGACAGAGGCATTTGGGGTGTCTGACTTGAGCACTTTCCAGACCAAGGAATTTATGTGGAGGAAACCATGTGGCATCTTCCTTTTCAATCAGCCTTCCCAGGAGCGGGTAAAGAGCTTGGGGTGGGAGTTAATGCCTTCTGGCTGGCTCCAGAGCCAACCAGTCACCCCCAGGAAGGTGCTGTGCTGGGGGAATCCTGATATGTGGAGAGCAGGGCTTGGAAGCCACCCTCCCTTGCAGGGGCTGGAGGAGCAGTTCGTCTGTGCTTGGTGGGCTCTGTGTGTAGGGGAGGGCCTTCCAACAGCCATGTGAGGGGCTGGGGCTTTGCTGTGTGCTGGGATAACTGTCCCACAGCCAAAACTACCCACCAAATAAACCCTGCGTCCTGTGCTTGAGGTGTGGGGTGCTTGTCCTGACCGCTACTGTGGCATCTCCCACCCTTGAAGCCCTCTGGGGCTCCTGAGGGGCTGGGGAAGCAGCAGGGACATGCCAGCATGCTCTGCCCCGTGTCTGTGGAGGAGATCTGAGCCCCTGGAGCAGCTCTGGCCATTGGCAAGAGCCGTTTGGGAAATTAAATCCCCTTCTCCAGCTCCTGGAGCACCCCAGGTAGCAAAGGAGCTGCCCTCCCCTGCGCACAGCACCTGGCACGTGGGTGCCCCATACCCTAACCCTTGAGCTCCCCCTTTTCCCCTTCCTCAGGGGAGATTTTTGAGCTGAAGGCCGAACTGAACAGTGACAAGAAGGAGAAGAAGAAGGAAGCTGTGAAGAAGGTGATAGCGTCCATGACCGTTGGCAAAGATGTCAGGTGCGTGGTGGGGCCATGCTGGGCACGCTTGGGCCAAACCATGCCAAGGTGGTGCCTGGGCAGTCTGTGGGCTCCTGGTTGTCCCCCCATTGCCTCTGGGGGAGTTCTTACGCTGTTTTTTTTGTCTGTGGTGAGGACTGAGCGAGCTCCTGGCTGCAGCTCTGCCCTCTGCTCTGGGAGGACACAGTCTGTGTGAGCGTGGCCGTCTGGCAGGCGGGGACTTGCCTGGCTTTGGTAGTAATCTGGCTGAAAGAGGATTGGTCTGGGCTCCAGATGAGTTCTTTGGGATTACTGCTGCCTGATTCAGGTGTTGCTAAAAACAAGCAGAAACTCCCTCTGAGCCTTTATGGCAGCGGGTCGGTGTCTCTGTCTGTGTGTCACTAAGCCTTCTGCAGTCGCTCCAGTCCAAAAGGTCAGCTGTCTGCTTTTCCCTCTTCTCCTTTATCTGTGTGAGCAGCATGTGGCTCCTCTGTCCCCTTGTCCCTGCATGGACCCGTCCCTGTGCACCCTTGTCATCACAGGCAGCACCAATGCTTGGCTTTTAGGCTGTGTGTTAGAGAGTAGGTGGAGGAAAAGCATCTCTGCTGGTAAAAACGGTGCGTCCCAGGCTCCCAGAGCTCCTGCAGCAGCGGGTAAAGCTCTGTCCTGGGGCCACCACAGAGAAGATGACACCAGACACAGCAGGGACTTGCCAGAGGCTGGTCAAGGCTCAGCGGAAGGAAATACTGGCTGGTTTGTGGTGGGTGTCTTTTAGGCTGCAGGAAGAGCGCTCGCTAAGTTCACTGTCCCAGGAGCAGAAGCTCTGCAGGAGATATAGTGATGTGCAGCAGCCCTGGGTTTAGGGGGCACCCTGGGTCTGATCTAGTCAGCCATGGCTGGGTTCACAGCAGGAGAGAAGCTTCCAGGAGCCCAGGGACAGCTGCTGGGGTGGGATAACCCCTGCAGAGCCCTCTGCTCTCGATTGCCTCTCCTAAGGTGGTTTAATGGTCTAATTGGTCTGTCTGTGTCTTTAATGGGGTTTTACCCCCTGTGGTGGGGCAGTGTCCGTGGCACCCTGCAGCTCCAGGGGTGAGGTTTGGGAAGGGGAAGTGCCCAGCTCCATGCAGGCAGCTCTGCTCAGTCCTGGCTGTTTCCTTCTCGGTTCGAGCACAGGCCGTGGGGCGAGTGCCCGGCCGTTCGTCCCAGGACAGGCTGAACAAGAGGCAGGGGAGGGGTTTGGTAGACGCACACAGGAGGGACTGTACCGAAGGCCGGAGGGGGACAGCTCGTTCTGTGTCTCTGTGGTGCCTGGGTGATGTTGTCTTTCCCCTGGGGCAGCAGAACCCCGACTGAGCCGAGCCCTGTGCGCGCTCGGTTTCGGTCCATCACTGACCTTTTTGAGCTGCTTTTGATACAGACCCCCCTCTCTGGGGTGGGTAGCTCAGCATCTGTTCCAGGGTGCGCTCAGAAGGGCCTGGGCTCTTCTGCCTTCAGGGGCACATTGAGCTCTGGGAAGGAGTGGCCTGGAGAAGTGTGGGGTGCTGTGGGGCGCTGTGGGCAGCGGCGTCTCCTTCCCCTTCATGGGAACGCTTTGTGTTACAGCGCTCTCTTCCCGGACGTGGTGAACTGCATGCAGACAGACAACCTGGAGCTGAAGAAGCTGGTTTACCTCTACCTGATGAACTATGCCAAGAGCCAGCCAGACATGGCCATCATGGCAGTCAACACCTTTGTGAAGGTGAGAGGAGAAGGCTGTGTGCCTGAGAGCTGCACGCTCTGACGGGTTGGTTCAGCACACCACATGCACCCATGCTTTCACACCGGGCAACCCTGCTAAGCTGCTGCGTACCCCGCTCCAAAGAAAGGCTTCCAAAGCTTCTCCCTTCAGGAGTTAAAGTTTCCCCTCGCTCTAGATAACTGAGCAAATTTGTCCAGTAACGCAGAAGAAAAGCTCTTTTTTGGCTGCCACTCGATCTGTCGGTGTAGCTTTGGGTGTGGGCAGCTCCCGTGATGGAGCTGCCATCATGTGAGCTGGCACACTCAAGTGCCTGCAGCTGGGAAAGGCCTCGTGATCTTATGCTTGGGGTTGGGGACTGAAGAGTGCGGCTGTTAAGAGCCAAGATATCACCAGGTCACGTTGTGCGAAGGCTCAGGGGGGTGTTAGAGGGAGTTTTGGCTTTTCAGGAAGGAAAAACAACCAACCCAACCCTGCACAACAAACCTGGTAGATACTTTCCCTAGGTCAGGTGGCCGCTCTGCAGGTGGCAGCCTACGTGACGTACTCAGTGTATCCAGAGGTGTGGCATTAAAATTCTCACAGAGCAAGAGATCAAACCCCTCTTGGGTCACTTACTCTAGAGCCGAGCGGTAAAACCTCTAGACTTGGGGTCCCCGGGTGAGAGTGGAGGTCCCGAAGCCACCGCTGATGCCTGCGATTCGAGGAGAGGAGGCTGTGGAAGTCTAACCTGCCTCTCATCCCCGCAGGACTGTGAGGACCCGAACCCTCTGATCCGGGCTCTGGCTGTTCGGACCATGGGCTGCATCCGTGTGGACAAGATAACGGAGTACCTCTGCGAGCCCCTGCGGAAGTGCCTGAAGGACGAGGACCCTTACGTGCGCAAGACAGCGGCCGTCTGCGTGGCGAAGCTCCACGACATCAACGCCCAGCTGGTGGAGGACCAGGGCTTCCTGGACACCCTTAAAGACCTCATCTCGGACTCCAACCCCATGGTGATTAGCTTTTGCCTCCTCCATCCTCTCTGCTCTTCATTCAAAGGGCAGCTCCCCAGGCGAGAGGGACTTTAAAGCCTGGGTTCCCCAGGGTTTCTCTTCGCCCCCCTCCCCGCCCCGCCCTTCCCTGCTCCTCAGATCTTGCCGCAGGCGTAGCTGCAGGCTCAAGAACTGCCACAGGAAGTGATGGCGCTTTGCAGAGCCACCTGGGGAAGGGGAAGGAGATGGGGGCTCCTCCATGCTGGGCACGGGGCCAAGGCTGACTCCTGCTGAACATGTGCAAACCGTTGGAGATGCAGCGTGGGTGGTGGGACTGTGCTGGTGATGATTGCTCATCTCCTGAGGATCAGCTGCTGAGGAGGAGAAGCTGGTGCCCAGATGTCGCTGGGACACGAGGTGGTGATATCCAGGATGCAGCTCATCCTCTTGCTCTGGCTTTCCCTCAGGCTCTCAAACCTCATTTGGTGTCACCTAACGTGTGCTGTCATCTAACACATGCCCTGTCCCTTCTGGCAGGTCGTGGCCAACGCAGTAGCAGCTCTCTCAGAGATAGCGGAGTCTCACCCGAGCAGTAACCTCCTGGACCTCAACCCCCAGTCCATCAACAAGCTGCTCACAGCCTTGAACGAGTGCACCGAGTGGGGCCAGATCTTCATCCTGGACTGCCTGGCAAACTACATGCCAAAGGATGACCGGGAAGCCCAGAGGTAAGGGAGGCTCCAGGTGCTGCTGGGGCAGCAGGTGCTTCAGGACACCACTGACCAGCTTCCCAGCCTCCAAATAGCTTGTTGCTCCTGACCCTCAGCAGCCAGCTGCAGGAGGTGGGACCTGGGCGGAGCTCCCTGGGGACACCTGGGGACTGCTGTGGTCCTGTAGTGAGCCCTGTCCCCTTCCTGGTGCTGTGACCCCGTGTCTTGAGGTGCTTAGAAGTGTGGCCTTGGAGGACGGGCCCGAGGGAGCTTTGGAAAGGGGGTCACTGCAGTAGGGTTTAAGCCAGGACATGACCATCGTTAGGGTGTTTAAGAGCCAGTTCAGCACCTCAGGGACAGGGTTTAAGCACTGCTCAGGTTGTGACCCTTTCCTTTCCCTTCTCCTTCCCCCCAACCCTCCAGCATTTGTGAGCGGGTGACGCCCCGGCTGTCCCACGCCAACTCAGCGGTGGTGCTCTCGGCAGTGAAGGTGCTGATGAAGTTCATGGAGATGCTCTCAAAGGACCTGGACTATTACGGCACGCTGCTGAAGAAGCTGGCGCCACCGCTGGTCACCCTGCTCTCAGCAGAGCCCGAGCTGCAGTACGTGGCCCTGCGCAACATCAACCTCATCGTGCAGAAGAGGTGGGTGTCCCGGCGTGGCAGGAGGGACGCCCTGGCTTGGGCTACCCCTCTTCCCTATGGGCCCTGCTTCCCAGTGCTCCAAACCCTCTGATTCCAGTGGTGTCCATTGTATGAGGGGTGGGTTTGTCTTCGTGGCTTAAAACCTGAGGGCTGGGAACAGAGGGTCAGGGAGGGAACAGTTGGGGAGTGAAGCTGGGTCTTCCCAGGGCGTTACTTTGGTGTGTTGGCTGGTCAGGGGAGCAAAGGGCAGAAGGCAAAGAGCAGAGACTTGACTGTAGTCGTTAGATGTCTCCTGAGGACTGTTTGTGCTGCCACCTCATTGCTGCGCAGTCGTCCTCTCCAGATAAGCACTGGGAGTCCTTCTGTCCTTCTGAGCTGAAATCAAAACATGTCCAAGGCTCTGCACGTGTGTCCTGAGCAGAACTGGCCAGCTGGAGAGCCACACTGCGTGGTGACGGCCCCGCTCAGATGACGTGTTGTCCTACCAGCTATTGCCATGGTCATCCCTTAAAAATAGCAGCAATTTGGGGGAGAAGTGGAAAGCAATTAGTGTCCCTGGGAGAGGGAATGTGGAAGGCAGGTTGGCTCCTTGGAGCTGGACCTGGCCTAGCTTAGAGAAGATGATCTAGTGCAAAAGGTCCAGCCTAGCCCCGGGCTCTGGGTTTGCATCCCCATTCCTCCTCCCTCCGCGAGATGTCCCTTCCAAGCTTGGCAAGACAAACATCCCCTCTTGCCTTGCACCTGCTCTTTGTTTGCGGCAAGGTCGTGTCTGTCCCCAGTGTCCCAGTGAAGGGGAGGCACAGGATGGAGTCCTGGCAGGATAATCACGGTCTCTTGACTTCCTTGGCACTGAACAGACACCCAGCACCTTGTGCTGGTGGCCCAGGAGCCATGACCTCCTGGCCCAGAGCTGCTCTGGCTCTCCCCAGCTTAGGTCCTTGGTGCCCTCAAGCCTTTATATGCCAGCTCTGGCCTTGGCAGAGCTATGTTTTGTGCTGGTAGCTGGCTGGTGGAGTAAGGAATTAGCGGGGACTCAGGTAATTAGCTGCCCACAGGGTTGGGCAAATGAATCCCCATCCGGCTCCTGACCAGCACGCAGCTTTTGGGGAGGACAGCTGCCTTTCTGCACTGATGTCCTCTGGCTGCTGCCTGGGTCAGAGCCTGGAGATGGGAGCGGAGCTCAGAGACAAGAGAAACAGTCCAGTAGCAGTTACTGGGTGTCTGGAAAGCTCTGGAGAAAACTAGTCTGTGGAGGATGGTCAGAGCGCGGCGTCTCCCTTAATGGGCACCTCTTCTTGTCGCCCAGGCCCGAGATCCTGAAGCACGAGATGAAGGTGTTCTTTGTGAAGTACAACGACCCCATCTACGTCAAGCTGGAGAAGCTGGACATCATGATCCGCCTGGCATCGCAGGCCAACATCGCTCAGGTCAGGGACTGCCTGACTGTGCGGGGTGGGCGCCCAGGGGTGCAGGAGGGGATTCCCTTGGGAAATCCTCCACCCGGCTTTGCGGGTGCAGCTGGCCCAGCTGCTGCTGCTGGGGTGCTGCCCTCCTTTTCCTGGGGCTTTTTCTTGCTGCCTCACTCCTGCTGTCTCCTCCTGTCCGTCAGGTGCTGGCAGAGCTGAAGGAATACGCCACCGAGGTGGACGTGGACTTTGTGAGGAAGGCGGTTCGAGCCATCGGCCGCTGTGCCATCAAGGTGGAGGTGAGGGAGGGCTGGGTCATTTTGGGTCCCGATGTGACAGTCGTGGTTACAGCATCGTTCTCTGATGTGTGGTGGAGCTGGAGGTCGTCCCACCCAGGAGTGAGCGCTGCCCTGAGAGGCTGGAGCCCTCCTGGGCCTGGGGATGAGCTGTGGCTGTTCTGGGGGGCGCGTATGGGTGTCAGGAGGGTATTTCATCCCGTCTCCCTTTGCAGCAGGAGGGGTTTAGGATCCCTGAGTTCCCATCGCACGCCCAGCTGCCTGTGGCCGTGCCTGACGTGTTAATGTAGCAGATGATACAGACAGGGATGGTTCAGGGACCACGGGAGGGAGGACTGGGAGGGAGCTAATCCCTTACAGGGCGGCTGGGAGGCTTTGCCTCCCCTCGGGAGTAGTTTGAAGAAGTGGATGGTTAAAAACTCATCCTGGCTCAGGTATGGGCAGGCACCCAGGTGGGGGTGCGCTGCTTTTGGCCAGTTTACTCCCAAGCATCCTCCCTCACCTGAGACAAACAGCTTCCTGTGGCCAGCTGAGCACTGATGGAATGCTGGAGGAGATGGGCTGGAGCTTCACCTCCCACCGCAGAGCCAAGCTGGTGCAGCCCTGCCATTAGAGTGATCCCTCCCCTCTGCAGTGAGACCAGCCTCTCCTGGGGGGTTCCTTCATTCCCAAGGCACTAGCTCTGGTTTCCCCCTACCCCTTTCTGCTGAGCCGTGGGCCTTGTGTGGATCTGAGCCAAGGCAGGGAGCAAGGTGCTGCTGCCCCAGCAGTCTGGGCTTGCTGCTGCGCTCCTGCGCCCTGAAATGGATCCTGTGGGAGCAGGGAAAGAGTGGTGTTGGGGAGCAGGAGGCTCTGGCAACCTGCTAGGGGGTGAGGAGGGGCTGGACCAACCTTGTGTCCCACTCCTGTGCTGGCCTGGGTTGGGTTTGGAGTTACGGAGGGGGTGCAGGGAGGACAGCAGAGGCTTTGGGATGGGGACATTAAAGCGTCACCGCTTGACTGTCCCTGTACCTCCATCAGCAATCGGCTGAGCGCTGTGTCAGCACCCTGCTCGACCTCATCCAGACCAAAGTCAACTACGTGGTGCAGGAGGCCATCGTTGTCATCAAGGACATCTTCCGCAAGTACCCCAACAAGTGCGTGGGGGCCGCCCGCGAGCCGCGGGGCCTGGGGTGGGCGCTCCCGCTCCTGGCTGATCTCTTTTTGCCTCTCTGTGCTTTGGGACACACACGCACCCCCTACAAACACCCAGGTGTGGATGAGAGATGGGTGGGCTGGTTGGTGGTGAAGCCACCTGGAGCAGTGAAGGAGTCTTTTGGATTGTCACTGCTCAGTTGGGTGGGTGCAGCCCTGAGAGTTAAGCTTGGGGGCAGGAAAGCTGTCCCCAACCCAGGGGATGTCCCCATCCCCATGCTGGCAATCCCAGATCCGGACACCTGTATGGACAGGAGTTGCCAGAGACTTGGAGGTCCCTCACTGCGGCATAAACCATCTCCAGCTCTTAATTCAGCCATCCTGGTGCTGGAACACAGGTGACAGGAGGACAGGGCTGTTCTGGAATGAATAGGCAACTGCATGGTCAGGAAGCTGTGTGCTAATAAATGCTAATGAACTGAATTAGTAATGACCTGGAGCTCTGCACGAGTAGCCAGTGACTCTGGGCTGCTGCAGAGATGACAGAGGCCGGATGAGTGGGAATGGATGAGAAGTTAATTGAGCAGCGGGGCTGGTGAGCGGGTGAACCCCTTCTGGGATTGGCATAGGCAGTGTCACGCCGTGCCACGGCCCTGGGGAGGGGGACAGCCCTGGGAGGGCTGCTGGGGCTCTTGCTGGTGCCCTCAGTGATGCCTTGCTTCTGCTGAAGGTGAGGGGATGTGGTTTGGAGTTGGATCGGAGCTCAGACTCGAGGTTCTTGCTTTGATTCTGACCTTTTGAGGCTTCAGTTGAACTTAGATCCTCTCTTCGGGAAGGTACGAGAGCGTGATCGCCACCCTCTGTGAGAACCTCGACTCCCTGGATGAGCCTGAGGCCAGGGCAGCCATGATCTGGATCGTGGGAGAGTATGCTGAGCGGATTGACAACGCTGACGAGCTGCTGGAGAGCTTCCTGGAGGGCTTCCACGATGAGAGCACCCAGGTGCAGCAGGATGGGGGGTCTTGGCCTCCAGCAGGACCGGATAGTTGAGGGGTGACACTGTGAAAAAGCTCTTGCCAACCCAAGTGTAACGAGGCAGTTGGCTCTAGGAGGGTTGTGAAGGTGTTTTTCTTGCAGGCACTTGGGGCAGTGGCTTTGGGTGTGGAGTGTGGCCCATGAAATGCCACCATGGTGTCTTTAATCCCTGGAAAGGACCAGCTGGTTGTTCCACTGTGCTGGGGCAGAATCAGCTCTTTGGAGCTGTAAAGTGGGTGGCTGAGATGAGCATAGGGACCTGCCTGCCCCTTCTGGAGGGCAGCTCGGGCCAGCAGCTTTGCCTGTGGAAATTTCAGGGAGGTTTTAATCAGTGGAAACCCCCTGTGCAAAAAACCCACCCCCAAACCCATGAAAATTGTTCAGGGTGAACAGGGGAGAGCCTAAAAAATGCAGAATAGCCAAACCAGAGGTCCTGGCCACCCTGCCTTGGGTCTGAAGGGCCTGGTGGAGGTGAATCGCTGCTCTTTGTCCTTGCACAGGTCAGAAGATGCTCTGGCATTCATAGAGTCATGGAATGGTCTGGGTTGGAAGGGACCCCAAGGATTGTAGAGTTCCAACCCCCTGCCACAGGCAGGGCCATCGCACTGTGGGACCATGTAACCTGGTCCTGTGATTGTGCCTGGTAACCCAGTGCCAGCCTGTGGCTCTGATGGGCTGGGGGTGTGGGAAGCAGCTTGGAACAGGCTGCAGACCTGGCTGGGAGCCCCACACTTGTCACTGCTGCCACCGCGGTCACCATGCCTTTGGTCCCTGGAAGGGCAGGGTGGGGTGGTGATCCCATTACCATGTACTGGGGGGAAACCCAGGTGCTCACACAAAACCTGTGCGATTTGTCGGCCTGTCTGTCTCTGACACCGTCTGTCTGCCCACAGGTCCAGCTGCAGCTGCTGACAGCCATTGTGAAGCTGTTCCTGAAGAAGCCCACCGAGACACAGGAGCTGGTGCAGCAGGTGCTGAGCCTGGCCACGCAGGTGGGTCACTGCTCCCGCGCGAGGGAACGGCTTCCCCAGGGCTTCTCCTTCCTTCCAGAGCGGTGGGAACAGCTTGGTAACACAGCACCCGTGACAGGAGGCAGATAATTGGGGCTTAATTCTGGAGAAGAGGGGAATTGGAGTGCTGGAGGGTGAGGCCGCAGTGTGCCGTAGCTGGGAGGAGTCTGGTGCTGCTTCCCAGCTAAGGCTGGAGCAGCAGAATGGTGTAGCCCCCCGTACAGCAGAGGTGTGACATAAACAGCTTTAGCTTCCATCCCTGTGATCCCCCAGTGCCGCAGCAGCACTCAGATGGGGCCAGGATGCTCCCAGTAGCTCTGTAGGAGTTAAAACTTCCCCTGCCCGTTGGCTCTGGCACTAACCCCCCTGCACTTCCCAAAGGACTCCGACAACCCCGACCTGCGAGACCGCGGCTACATCTACTGGCGCCTGCTCTCCACTGACCCTGTGGCCGCCAAGGAGGTGGTGCTGGCAGAGAAACCCCTCATCTCTGAGGAGACGGACCTGATCGAGCCCACGCTCTTGGATGAGCTGATCTGCTACATCGGCACGCTGGCTTCTGTCTACCACAAACCTCCCAGCGCCTTCGTGGAGGGGAGCAGAGGGGTCGTGCACAAGAGTCTGCCCCCGCGGACGGGCTCGTGAGTATCCCTGCATCCTTGGGGTGATTCCCTATTCCACCTGGGGACTCCTGGGGCTGGATCCATTCCATGGGCAAGGTGGTTATGGAGGTGAGCGGCTGTGGGGCTGCCATGGCTGTGCAGGGTACTGTTTGAAGCTGGAGCTGGCTCTGTCTGCCTGCTCCAAGCTGAGGTCCCCTTTCCCAAGGAGGGGTTCTGCCATAGGAGCCAGGCCATACGGATTCAGTACCATCCGTATGAGGCCGAGGGAGCATCTCAGACCCCCGTGGAGGGTGATCTCAGTGAGGAAGTGTTGGGGGCCGTGCTGGGACAGGGCATCTCTTCGAACACTCACTGCAGAGCCCAGCTGGGTGACCCCCAGCCCCCTGTGTCGGCTCCGTGGGAGCTCCTCAGGGACTCATGTGTCTGTCTCTCTGTGCCCTTCCCTCTAGGAGCGAGAGCACCGAGAGCCCCGACGCAGCCCCCTCGGGGGTGCAGGCGACGGAGCAGCCGGCTGTCATCCCCACTCAGGGTGACCTGCTGGGTGACCTGCTGAACCTGGACCTGGGCCCGCCGGTAACTGGGCCCCCCATTGCCACCTCCTCCGTGCAGATGGGCGCCGTGGACCTCCTGGGAGGTGGTTTGGACAGCCTGGTATGTCAGCACCGTGCTCTTTCCCAGTGGCATTGGTGGCAGTGTGCTGGAGCTGATGCTCCTGCCTGGAGCTCCCGGGGATGAGACGGGCTTGTCTACCCAGAGACACAGCTGGGGAAGACAGAGGGGTGCTGCATCCTAATTTATCTTGCCCGCATCAGATGGCTAGAGAGGGGCTAGGGGTTCCTGAGTGCCTTTCTCTCAGTACACAAGGCACGTGTGGGTGCTCCCACTGTCCGTGCTGTGCCATGAGGGTGACTCCTCTGCTGGGTTCCCCTGCAAACCCCAGAGACACCCATCAGTCCACCCTGTGGGGCTGAGATGTGCCCACTTCTGGCCCGTGGGTTGCTTTAATGGGTATCCCCCACACCGAAAGATCTGGAGGTGACAGCTCGACCTCCTGGGAGCACAAACAGAAGCGGTTTGACTGCAGGTTGAGGAGGGATGGAACCTCTGCCTGGTTGCAACCACCTCTCCATGGGTGCTGGCCGTGGACCATGCTCTTGAAGGAAAAGAGTTTGGAGCTTTTTCCACTGCTGCTTAAAAGCAGATGGTATTTCCCTGAGGGAAGCAGCGCCAATGGCCCTTCTCCTGCTGCCTCTCCCTGTCTTCCATCCCCCAAGTCCTGCCCTGGCTCTGTGCTGGGCTTGTGGGGTTGTGGATGGGCTGGTGCCCGGCGTAGGGGTCATGCCCCATCCCCAGGGCTCCAGGAGAGCCACAGACAGACAAGGGGATGTGTTGGCGGTGTGGCAGGACTAACTTCTCTTCCTTCCTCCCTTTCTCTTGTCTTTCTGTTACTTTTTTGTCTCTGCTCTCCTGGCTTGTCTCTGCATGTGGCTGGCTCTTCTCTCCACCTTGCCCGCTTCTGCTTGGAGATGGGGGACGAGTCGGAAGGGGTATGGATCAGCCCTTTTCTTAGTCCTCTCAGCCCCAGTGCCCGTGCCCACCCTGGCTACCCCCACTCCCCTCCTGTTGAGTTCCCCAGTGCCACCTCCCTTCTCTCTGGGGACGGCCAGCACCCTCCAAACTGTGCCTGGCCTGCTGGGTCAGAGACCACCGGAGCATCCTCACTGCGTCTGGGCCCTCGTTTGCTCACACTGATGCTTTTCACTCCCCTTGCTCACACTGGGCATTTCCTGCCCCCCTGTGCCCTTAGTGTGCTGCCCCCAGCCCCTGCTGACACCTCTTTCTTCTCTTGCAGCTGCGAAGCGATGTGGGAGGCAGCCCTGCTGTGAGTGTGCCCTCACACCCTTCTCTCACCCTCTGCATCCTCCTCCTCCTCTCCCCACCCCGCAGTGCCCCCCTTAACTCATTCCCTTTGTCCCCTGCAGATGGGTGGCAGCTTTGCCCCAGCGCCCAGCACAGCGATGCCCACAAACTTGGGGGCACCTCTCAGCAGTGGCCTGGGAGACCTCTTCGACCTCACCGGTGGGGTGGGGACCCTGTCAGGATCCTACGTGGCACCCAAAACGGTGAGTGGGATGGCCATGGGGGCTGGCAGGGCACAGACCCCCACTCCCTGGGGGGAGGTGGAAGGTGGTGCCCCCTCTTTTCCTGGCAGGGCAGCAACCGGGGCGAGGGGCTTGGTCTGCGGGTGAGGAGGATGATATAGAGCTTGGGGCATGGGAGCTTGGGGCAGCAGCAGCCTGTGGGTTCCCTCTACATTGGGGATCTGTCAGGTTATGCCTCTGGTTTTGGGGTTGGACTGTGTCCTGGTGTGTGGGGTGAGGTTTGGAGGAGGCGGTGGCAGCAGCATCCTGCAGCCCTGGGTGGGGGATGCTCTGTACCAGCTGTGTGTCGGTGGCCATGAAGCACCCCTGGCTGACAGATGCCAGGCTGGAGAGCAGCAAAGGCTTCGTTTCGGGTCAGACCCCAAGGGTTTCTTGTCTCCATAACACAGGTCTGGCTCCCTGCCATGAAAGCCAAGGGGCTGGAGATCTCTGGCACCTTCAGCAGGCAGGTGGGCTCCATCTCCATGGACCTTGTCCTGACAAACAAGGCTCTGCAGGTCATGTCCGACTTCGCCATCCAGTTTAACCGCAACAGGTGAGCTCCCTCCTGGGCTGGCAAGGATGCTGGGCGGTGCCTCCAAGCTCAGCCCTGGAGCTGAGAAGGGGCTGGAAAGCTGCAAGGGCTGGGAACAGCCTCATGTGATGACCCTTCTCTCTGATGGCTGTGGTGGTGATGATCATCAAACCAAAGCCTCTAAGAAGTTGACTGAAGAGGCTGCTCCCTGGGCTCTGCTCGCTGTCAGTTGTCCTCCCGAAGCGATGCTTCCTTTTCCCTCAGAGGGATGTGAGGGGGGATGGCCCTGAGAGAATAGTGGGCGGACACCAAAAATGAGTGTGAATCTGTGAATTCATACAGGAGGAAGGGGGAGATGTTTCTGGGGGACTACTTGTTACTGCCCCGGGGTGGGCAAAGCAGGGAGCCAGTCTGGTCCTGGGCTGTGCTGGGGCAGCAAGATGAGCTGGGCTGTTTGAGGCATCTGGGAGTGCTGAGGGTGGCCCTGAGCAGATGGGCAGTACCTTCTGTCATCCCACCCTGACCCCCTGCCCTCCTCTGTGTCCCCCCATCAAGCTTCGGCCTGGCCCCGGCAGCTCCTCTCCAGGTCCACGCGCCTCTCGCCCCCAACCAGTCGGTGGAGATCTCCCTTCCACTCAACACCGTTGGCTCAGTCATGAAGATGGACCCTCTGAACAATCTCCAGGTGGGTTGTGCCTGGGGGTCTCCCCACCTGGGGCACTGGGGACAAGGCAGGGGGGTGCCCCAGGGTGGGAGCCAGAGGGACGTATGAGAGCAGGACCCTGGCAAGAAGGAGCGCTCGGCTCATCGCATCTCTGCTGTCAGAGCTCCGACTCTGACTTCACATCAGGGGGAGATGGAGCTGGAGTTCCCAGCAGGAGTGGGGAGAGCAGGCCAAGGGGCGCAGCCCCGGCGGGTCCTGTGGTCTCCTGATACGCTGGGGACAGTGGCACTCCCAGGCGTCCACTGGGCATGGGTGCTGGCTTCACCAGCTCCTTCAGGCAGCTGCCACCCTCTTGTCTCTGCTGCTTGGTGGATGGCACCCAGCTGGAGAGGGGTTGGTGGTGTGTGGTGGGATGGGATCCTTGTTTTGGGAACTGCTCGCCTGCCGTAGGTGGGTTGACAGCCCCGTGTCCTTCTGTCCCAGGTGGCAGTGAAGAACAACATCGACGTATTCTACTTCAGCACCCTGTACCCACTGCACATCCTCTTCGTGGAGGACGGGAAGATGGGTGAGTCGGAGCGTGGGTGGCTCTGGCTCCTGCAAGGAACGTTTCTGCTGGTGGTCTGTAGCTGCCATCCCAGCCCCTGAGATTCTCCTGGGAGCTGTGAGCAGCCACAAGTCCCAGCCGGGACATTGCCATGGCACCATGACCAAGCTGTGGCTACCTGAGATGACCTGAGGCACCTTCCAACTTCTCATTGCTCATGTTGCCTTCTGAGGGCACTCCCCAGCCCCTTCCCTGGGCCAGCACAGCTTGCTGACCCCCTGAAGCAGGTCGCTCTCCTGAGGCTGGTCTCGGGAAGCTGCCAGTGGGGATGGCAGGGAGGGATGGCAGTGCGCTGGGTGATGTGGCACCATGACACCCATGTTGTCCCAACTCTGGGAAGCAGCTGGTCCCATAGCACCACCTCCACGTTGGTTTCCTTCCTTGCTGCAGAGCGGCAGATGTTCCTGGCCACTTGGAAGGACATTCCCAATGAGAACGAGGCCCAGTTCCAGATCAAAGACTGTTCTCTCAACACAGGTAGGTCCAAACCCTCCAGAAGGACCCGGCCCAGTTTGTGGCTGGCTGCTGGTGACCAGCTCATCCCAGTTAGCCCAGCCCAGGCCGCTGGGAGATGGGAACTCTTTCCCCCATGTGCCCACCCCGTATCTCCCTTTGCCCCTGGCTGGCTGTAGAGACTCGGTCACCAGTCTCGGTGCCGCTGAACTGGATGATGCAACCCTTGCAGGGCATCGCTCCCGTGCTCACAGGCAGCCGTGGGCAGGAGCTGTGGCTGGGCTCCCTGGCGCCTCCTCCCTCTCCCTGCTCCTTCTCCCGGTGCCAAGCAGGGCGTGCGAACCCCGGGGCAGGGAGAGCCAGGTCCTTTCAGTCCCCTTGGCAGCAGCGAGCCGACCTTTGTGCTGCGAAGCGGGATGGCTCCGCCTGTGAATGGAGCTCTGGGCTCTTGGCTGCGCTCCCCTCCCCAGGGAGCACCGGGGAGCCCAGCTGAATAGAGCCCTTCTCCTCCCTGTGAGGGGCTGGGGGGTTCCATGCTGTGGCGTGAGGTGGGGAAGGGGAGGGGGAGAGGGGGTGTGGGAAGGGAGCTGACGTTCAGCCCTGAGCAGCCCCAGCAGCAGCGCTCTCCTCCCCCACAGATGCTGTTAGCAGCAAGCTCCAAGGCAGCAACATCTTCACCATCGCCAAGAGGAACGTGGAGGGCCAAGACATGCTCTACCAGTCCCTGAAGCTCACCAATGGCATCTGGGTGCTGGCAGAGCTCAGGATCCAGCCTGGCAATCCCAGCTTCACGGTACGCCCCTTTCCCAGCCCCAAGCCTGCTGCCCACCCTGCTGCCCACCCTGCCTTCCCCGCTCTCTGCTAGGAGCTTGGGCCAGGCTGGATGGTCCTGTGGGCCGCCCTGCGAACATTGGAGGCACCACGGTGGCAGCTAAAGGAGGAATTAGGAAGGTCCCACCCCACAGACACATCTCCCTTAAATTAAACCCCCCAAACCCATCCCCTTCCCATGGCTGCCTGACTGCAGCTACAAATGGCCTTGGAGCAGAGGTCTGTCCTCGTGTTGGGCATGAACCATCCCGACATCCTGCTCTCCCCGTGCTGTCCCCCTCCCTGCAGCCTGTTTTCTTTGGGTTGGGATGAGCTGTGTGGCCTTGACTCACCTCTCTGTGTATCTCTGTACCTGCTGCCTGCCCGCCCTGGCCGCCCTGCCCGCTGTTTGCAGGATTTGGAGGTTAGCAGACTGGTTTTTACCCTGGCTTTGGGCTGTCTCTGGCTGCTGCCTGATGGTTTCTCCCCTGGTGTTTTTACCTGCTGGCCCTGCGTGTGTCTTGGTGCCTCTTCCTCCTGGCAGGACTGGCACGGGTGCTGGAGGTGACTGCTTCAGAGGGTCAGGGTGTTGCCACCACCCTCCTGGGCTCGCTTGGGATGAGGATAGCTGTGCATCCATATCCCAAAGATGGATATTCCTGTGGGCTGAGGAACTAATAGAGTTCAGAGTCATTAAATACTAAATCTCTGAGCAAATATCTGAAGGGGGCTTGTACCACCTCGCAGGGGAAGGTGTCTTTGGGGGAGCTGTTCACCCTCAAGCTACAGGCAGGGAATGGAACCCCGAGAGTTGAAGCGTGTGTGCGCCACTGCCTGCTCCCTGCCCTCCCTGCCTGCGCTGCATGTGGATGTCTCTGCTCCCCAGCTGTGCAGGGGGGCACCAGCCACCCAGGGAGGGCATTTGGGGGGCTCGGTGCCTTTTAATATCTTCTTTTATCCAAGCAAAAAGGCACTGAGGCTGCCCCGTGCCCCATGGGGGGTGTTGCTGCACCATGCAGGGCTTTGTGCTTTGGGGCTGGGGGCTCACTGGTGTGGGACAAGGTGCCCTGACCACCCCCCACACACACACTCCTCCTCTCTCCTTGCAGTTGTCCCTGAAATGCCGAGCTCCGGAGGTGTCCCAGTACATCTACCAAGCCTACGAAACCATCCTGAAGAACTAAGGTGCTGCTGCAGCCCATCCTCTTCCTCTCCTCCCTTTCCCGCCCGAGGAAGCGGGGCCGGACCCGTGTGCATGTCTCCTTTCCTTCCTGCCAAGGAACCGGCCCCGGGCATCTCCCTCTGCCCCTGGGGCTCTGAAATCAGCCGGTGCTCCTGTGTTTTGGTGGGGAGGAGGGCAGGGGTGTCCCGGCCAGTCCCCACATCCCTCTAGAAACCCGTGTGTGAGTAATGCGGTGTCCTTGCTCGTGTCACCCCATCAAGAGCCCTTTCACCCTCTGAGTCCTTGTGACTGCTGTTTTAGCTAGCTGTTGCCAGTGTGTGTGTGTGAGGGGTGCTGTTCTCTTCCCCCCAGCACTGGCTCTGGGTCTCGTGGTGTCTGGTGAAGGATTTGGCACCCCTCAGCCCCAGGATTAGCACACACACACCACCCCCCCGGCCTTTCTGAGCCTGTTTGGTGCCAGTCAGGGCCCAAAGCGCTGTGGGGTTGGGTGGCTCCGGCTGTGGATCCCACCGGAGCCCTGGTGTCCCCAGGAGCAGGTGTGAAAGGGCTTGGCTTCTTCCTTCCCCTGGGGCAGCTCCTGCCTGTCCCCTGGTTGGTGAGAGCCATGGATGAGGTGAGCTCTAATCTCTTTGGAGTGGGGGGTCCTTCCCCCAGGAACTGTTCCCAAAGGTCCCGGAGGGGCTCGAGCATCTCACAGTTGAGCCATGTGCAGTACAAAAGGGCTTCTCCAGCCCCCTCCAGCCCCTGCAGCAGGGCTGGGAGGGCTCTGAGCATCAACTCACGCTACCCACACCCCCCTCTGCCCCCCAAGCTGGGGCAGCCATCCCCCTCTGCCCCCCAAGCCCCACAGCTCCCCTCTCTTCCCTCTGTCTCACCCATGGGTGCCGGAGAGGATGCGCTGCCTTCCCCAGTGGTGACACTACTCCTTTTCCCCCTTTCCCCCCGAAATAAAGCCATGGGTCACCCCTAACTAGAAGCGTTCGGTGCAGGAAACCCCTAATATATAAATCTAAATCTATTGTTTGTTCACTTGTTTTAAGCGAACGTTGAATAAAATGAGATCTGCCCACCGCCCTGTGTCTGCTGCAGCCTCCAGCCTAGGGGGCTGTGGGGCCCTGCCCCACTCTGTGAACCCTTCCCAGGGTGGGGGGTGAGTGCAGGGTCCCAGAGGGTGCAGTTGGTCCCTGAGGGCGGGGAGGGGGAGGGGGTGGGCATGGCTCTGGCAAGTGGTACCAGACACCCTGCCCTGCTTGGGCACCAGCATGGCACTGGGCACTGGCACTGAACCAGGACACCCCGCTCCCAGGTGGAATGGGGCAGGCACTGGGGGACTGCAGTGGACCCTTTCCTTTGCCCCCTCCCCAGCTGGAGCAGGATGGCCACCTCCAGCAGCTCTAGAGCCCATGATGCCCCACAACCACGGCTGACCCTACTCAGGCAGCAGCAACCTGGGGCTTTGCCCCCTGGACCGAGCAGCTCTTGGGTGAAGGTTCTCAGCAGCCCCAAGGCTTTGGGGGACGTGGAGGGGTCCCACATGCAGCTGAGGGCTGCCGATGGCTGGCACCAGCCCTCACCCCAGGTCCTCCCCCAGACTCGGGGGTCTCACATGCCTCCTGCTCCTCAGCAGGTCCCAACCTCCTCCCCACCCCCTGAGGGTTTCATCCCCCCAGGACAGAGGAGAGCAGCAGAAGTGGTGGGTTCAGCTCCGTTGGTCTTTACTGGCTTGGGAGGAGGACACGTGCGGCCAGAGGGGTGGGGGCTGCAGCAGCCTGGTCAGGGTCTCCAGGCGCACCCCTGTCCCACCTTAGGGACACCAGCACGTGCCACAGACATGGCTGTGGCTGGCCAATGCTGGAGAGGAACAAGCAACACCCCCCTGCCCCCAAATGCCAGTTGTAACGTGTCCCCGAGACATCTTGAATGTAGCGAAGAAGTAATGAGACACGACAGGAGCAGGAGGCAGCTGAGGAGGAGCACATATGACAACAAGGCAAGAGGAGAAGGCCAGGAAGAGGTTGAGAGAAAGGAGAAGGCCAAGAAAATGAGAACAAGAAAAGATGAACAAACAAAAACTGAGAAGAGGAGCTGCTTGCTCTCCAGCCCTCCTCACCGGGAGCAGGGATGCAGCCCTCAGCTCCAGTCACCATCCCCACAGAGCTGCTCCCCACAGGCGTGGGGCCCCTTGCACCCAGCTGGAGCTGTGGGCTCCTTGCAGAACCCAACCCCAACTAACAGCCACCATGTGAAGGAGTCCCAGCTCCCCAGATCCGTGGCCATCAACTGGCCAGGGCTTCTCCACGCAGGCACCACCACCAATAGCAGCTCCATGATGTCCCCGGGGGGTCCTGGGGCTTCTGCCCATCCTGCCTACCACCCATGGCCACTGAGCTGGGCATCTCAGGGCCAGGCGTCCTCACCCAGCCCCTCGTGCTCCCGTGGGACCCAGGTGGGCTCCAGTAAGGAGGAGAAGACGGTCTGCAGAGCCCCCCAGGGCTTGGGGCTGCCGGTGGAGGGGCTGAAGGTTACCCCATAGCCCCGCGGGGTGGGGATCCTGGAGGGCTTCTTGTGGGGCTGCGTGTCCAGCCGGGGCTTGGCCCGGGAGAGCGGGGACGGCGTGGGGAGGGAAGGCACCGGCTCAGGGAGCCCCGGGGAGCCATCTGCCACAATGGGGGTCTCCTCCGTCTCTGTCAGCTCATCCTCCCCCGGAGCCCAGTCAGTGTCAGACTCCGGGCCCCCCCGTGTCTCCCGGGTGTCCCAGGAGGCCGGGAAGCAGCTGCTCTCGTCGGAGGAGCTGGAGAGGGCCGGCCGGCGCCCCGCACCCGCCATATCGGGGGGTGCGGATGGCGCGGGGCCGACCCCATTCCCGCTCCGCCGGCCGTCCTCGGCGGGAAGGCTGTGCTTGCCGAAGACGCTGAGCGAGGACGAGGAGGAGCTGGAGGAGCAGTAGGCCGAGTCTGCGGCAGCGCCGTGGGGTGGCGGCGGGGGCACGGCTGGGGTCTCCCCATCACCTTCCAGCTCCTCCATCATCCTCGTGTTGGCCAGGAACTCTTCCTCCAGCCGACGGTAGAGCTGCTGCTCCTGGCCGGGCTCCAGCCGCAGCGGGGCCCGGAGCCGCCTGGCCAGCTCCTCCAGCTCCCGCTCAAAGGCCTCGCCGGCCTCCCCGCCCCGGGGGGCTTCCCCGGGCACCCCCCCCGCCGCCCCCCGACACCCTCCTCCAGGGAGCAGCGGCGCGGGGTGGCCGCGGGGCTCCGGGCGGCCGGGGGCCCCGGGGTCCGGCTGCGGGCGGGGCTGCCGGGCCGGGAAGGGGTCTCGGCCCGCGTCCAGGAGTGCTGCCCGTCCCGCTGGCGGCTGATGAGCAGCAGGGGCTGCGGGCCGGGCCGGCCCTGGCTGCGGGGCCTGGCCGGGGGCCGGCCGGGGCCGTTTGGGACCCGGGAACGGCCCCGTTCCTCCGGCACAGCTTTCCCACCCGGGGAGGAGCCGGCGTCCCGGGGAGGCTGCGGGGGGACCCCCGGCTGCTGGGGTCTCGGCGGCGGGGGGTGCCCGCGTCCCGCGGAGCCGGGGGGCCGCTCTGCACGGAGGAGGCCGAGGAGTCGCTGTCACCGGAGCAGCGGCGGGAGCGGGCGGGAGCGGGGTCGCGGGGCCTGGGACGGACACGGAGCGGGGGAGTGAGGGGGCGGGCGGCGCGCCCCCCTTGTGCCCTCCGTACCCCCGAGCCCCCCCGTGCCCCCCATACCCCCCTTTGTGTCCCCTGTACCCCCCTCCGTGTCCCCTTGTGCCCCTCTGATCCCCCCTTGCGCCCCCTTGCACCCCCCCCGTGCCCCTTGTACCCGCCTATACCCCCCTGTGCCACCCCTACCCCCCTGAGCCCCCCTTGTGCCCCCCTCGAGCCCCTCCTGTACCCCTCATTCCCTCTTGTCAATCACCGGGGAAGGGGCGTGGTCCCACGCTGCCCCGCCCTGTCCCATCACCGCACGCACTGCGCCTGCGCACCGGCGGCGGCGGGAAGCGCCCCAGGGGCGCGGCCCCTCAGACCCCCCCCCTAGCGGGGTCGGCGGCGGGGGCTGTGTCCCGGGGGTGGCAGCCGGTCGCCGCCCTCTGCCCCGCTTCCCACCCCGGGCCCTACCTGGCGGTGCCGGGCGGCCGCGGCTCAGCGGGGCTCCTCGAGGGGCTGGCGGAGCCGGGCGGGGGGCCGGCCCCCCCGAGGGGGCAGACCCTCCCGCTTGGCGCCGGACGGCGGCTTCGGGACGCCCGTGTCCCCGACGGCCTTGGGCCGGCGGCCGCTCCGCTCCGCCCCGGCGTGGCTGGCGTCCCCCCAGCCCGAAGCGCGGCCGGTTCCGCGGGGGCGGCGGGGCGTGCTGGGGCTGGGGGCGCGGGGCTGCGGCAGGCGGTGCGCTGGGAACGGAGACACGGGGGGTCGGGGGACGCTCCTCGGGCCCCGCCTGCCCTCCTGCCCTGCCCTCCCGTCCGAGTGCCCCAGGCTGCGGGCTCATGGCCTCGGGAGGCGCTTTAGCCAGAGCCCCCTCACACCCCTCACTGACTACCCCATCCTCACACCCTGCTCCTCACACCTCACGCCCCCCTCACACACTTCCTCACCCCACTCTTCACACCCGTCCTGACTCCCTTCCTCACTCCCCCCTTCCTTATTCCCCCTCCTCGCTCCCCTCCTGACTTCCTCACTCCCTCTTCCTGACTCCCTCCTTTCCTCATCCTCTCCCTTTCCTCACACCCCCTTCCTCACTCCTCTTCCTCATCCCCTGCTCGTCACCCCACTCTCCTCACTCCCCCTTCCTGACTCCCCTCTTCTCACCCTCTCCCCTCACCCCCCTCCCTTTTCCCATTCCAGCCAGACCAACCTCAGGGAGAGGAGCCTCACAGAGAGCCAGGAGCTCTGGGTGATGCCAGGTGGGGGGGAGGCGGGGGGCAACGCGGGGGGGAGCCTGGTGTCCCAGGGGTCACTCACCAAGGGAGGAGCAGCGGCACGGGTCGTGCTTGTCCAGGTAATGTTCCAGTGTGTCCCAGCCGCCACCAACACGCACCATCACATGGCTCCGCAGCACCTGCAGACAGCCCAGCACCCAGCCCATCACCCTGCCTGGCACCCCAGCCCATCACCCAGCCCCCATCATCCCAGCTCGACACCCCAGTCCATCACCCCAGCCTGGCACGCAGCCCCTGCCACCCCAGCCCATTACCCAGCCCATCACCTTGCTTGGCACCCCTGCCCATCACCCCAGCCTGTCACCCAGCCCCTGTCATCCCAGCCCTGCACCCCAGTCCATCACCCAGCCCCTGGCACCCCAGTCCAGCACCCAGCCCCGCATCCTGCCCATCACCCCTGCCTGGCCCCCAGCCCGAAGGAGGAGGGGGGTCCCGGTGTGGGTTGGGGGGAGGCGGCACGGTGGCGGCTCTTACTCGCACGAAGATGAGGGTGCTGGAGTCACCCACTTTGTATTTGCCCTCGGAGACCTTGACCATGGGGAACTGGGAGGGGCAGGAGCAACAGCCCAGGATCTCCCGCACCTGCCAGCAGAGAGAGGAGGGGTCGGTGGGGTGTGGACCCCCAGCTATAGGGGGGTGCACAGGGGCTGGACAGAGCCCATGGAGAGAGGGGACCTGGCTTAGTCCTGGGGGGAGGGGGGTGTGGGAGACACTGTGCCCCTCTCCCCCTGGTCTGGCAGCTCCCCTCCACTTGCCTGTGCTGTTTGGGGGGCAGTCTGGGGGCTGTCTGTAGCCATCAGGTAGCGGGGGAGGGGGCGGGGGGAGGTGAAGCTGGCAGCTCCCACCCAGAGCACCCACCCACCCAGAGCACCCACTCACAGGCCATGGGAAAGGGGCCCGGGGGTGGGGCTTCCCACAGCTGAGACCAGGTACAACTCCCTCCACCTGCCACCCACCTGCTCCGGGACCCCCCGAGGTGTGGGGAGGCCAGAACTACCCCAAAACTCGGGAAGAGGAGCCCCCCCCCCCTTACTGAACCCTACTAAACGCCAGGGGATATCCCCCCCCAAAGCACCCCTCTGTGGGCCGGGAACCTCCAGCACCCCACATCCCCCAACAGAAAAGGGTTAAACACCCCCCACTTTTTTTGTGCCCCTGAAACTGTAACGTCAGGCACCAGTAAAGAGCCACTGGGACGACTGGGGGGGTGAGGGGTCGGCGAGGGGTCCCCCATGCCAGCTCTCCCCGCTGCCGGCCGCCAGCTGCTGGCTCTATCTGGGGCGGCCTGGCCGTGCCCGCGGCCTGGCTGGGCTGACGTCAGGGATTAGGCAGGGAACCACGGGGGGACGTGGGGACAAAGCCGCATCCTGCCCGGGCCGGGCATCACACACACCCCCTCCTCCCCATTCCCACCACCTCCCAAATTCGGTGCGTGGGTTCTGTTTGCAGTCCCTGCCCTGCGGTTGGTGGGGCTGCAGCTCTGCCTCTCTGCCCGCTGAGGTCGAGGCCCAGCAGCAGGGCAGCAAGGGCAACCCCGGACGGGGAAACTGAGGCACGGGGAGGAGCGGGGAGGGAACTGCGGTGTTGGGGGGGATGTCCCGACCCTGCTGCCATCAATGGCGGGGACACACAGGGCCCAGCCGGGCCGGATCCGGCACCGTCAGGCTCCTCCCCGGCTCCAGCGCTGCCCATAAAAGCCGATGGCAAGGAATTACGCAGCCCGGAAAAATGCAGCCGGGGCTGGCAGCGCCCGACCGGGGGCTTGGGGGGGAAACAGCGGGGCTGGGGGGGGCATCTGCATCGGCACTTGGGCGCAGGGTGGGTGCAGGACGCCCCCCTCCCCCACCCCACCCCCACCCCACCCCCCCGGCAATGGCGGCTGCGCGACTTAATGAGGAATCAGGGTTTCAATTAAAAGCAGGCAGTGAGCTCAGGGAGTCAGGGGAGGGCAGCCCCCCCCCAACCCCCTTCCCCCCCCCCCGCGCCCCGTCCCTGTATTAATCCCCTGCCTCGCACACGGGCCGGATCCTGCACCCAGCCTGGCTTTAATCCCCCCTGAGCCTGCAGGGAGGGGGTCCCTGCACCCCGGCTTGTGGAGGGGACACCTCCTCCTCCTCCTCAGCAGCCCGGATATCCCAGTCTCTGTCTGTCCAACCCCGGGGACACCCACCCCAAGGCGCCGGGACGAGAAGGAGGAGGGGCAGATCCAGGCAGGTTCCCAGGATGGGGACCACTGTGTGTGTCCCCAGTAGGAAGTGGCAAGGGCGGAGGTGACACCCATGTCCCCTCTGTCATTATGGCCACGGCCACTAAAATAACCCTGTCTGACGTCAGGAGGCTCCACAGGGCACCCGGGCCTGGCTGGGGGCTGAGGGCTGGCCATGGAGAGCCTGAGTGGGTGGAGAGGGACAGCCCATGGGAGGGGAGGGCACATAGGACCTCCCAGGAAGGGGGCACAGAGCACCCCACTGGGTGGGCAGACAGGACGTCCCAGGGCCCCGTTGGGTGGGCAGACAGGACCCAAGTGTGAGGCTGCCAGGGGAACGTGTCTCACCAGTTCATCCAGGTTCTTCAGGTCGCAGAGGGAGATGGGCCGGGTCCTGCCGGGGTAGGTGGGTGCCTGGGGGTCCCGGCTCTCCCGACACATGCCCAGCATGCCGTAGGCCATTTGGTCCCTCATCTCCTCCTCAATCTCCTCCTCCATCTGGATCAGCATGGGGGCCAGCATGCCAAACTTGGAGCCCCTCCTGGCTACCTCCAACAAGCAGAGGACAAAGTTCTTCTCATTCTTCTTCAGCACCAAGTCATTGGTCTCAAACATGAGGACGTCCTGGATGCCCAGGTCCTGCCGGCACCACTGGATGAAGTTGGAGACGTTATCCCGGGCGATGAAGGAACCGGGCACCACGTTCTTGGCTTGGAAGACGACCTCGTTCTGGGGGACGCGCATGTGGGCGGCCACCTCGGGGTGCCGCTGCTGGAAGTCCGTGGCGGTGCGGTTGACGTTGTTGGCGTGTCGGCAGAGGTGGCAGCCCGTCTCCAGGCTCTCCAGGAAGGTGTCCACCTGGATGTCCAGGTCGTAGAGCGTGTTGAACCACTCGGCCAGGTCCTCCTTCATGGCCTCCAGGTACTCCTCGCTGGAGCGGAAGGGACGGATGCTCTTGGAGGCGGCTGACTGGATGTGGCTCGGGTCGGCCATGGCGAGCTGCCTGGGGGGGGTAACAGGTGCCATTACAGACGCCCCCCAGCCTGTCCCACCTGCAGCAGCTCCTCCCCAAGCAGAGCCTGGCTGCCCAGTGCTTCCCCCGCCTTCCCCCAGTCCTGGTGACCCCTCTGTGCCTCAGTTCCCCTGTCCCTGATCCTTGGGCAGGGGAGTCACCACCTGCCTGACCGCTGCCAGGACCCCCCTGCCATGTGCTCCCACCCGTGTGTCCCCTCTGCCCCTCCCCGGGTGAATGAGTCACCTGTCACCGATGCCCCCCTCAAAGCTGCCCAGTCATGGTGGGTGTCACTGCCCTGGGTGTTGCTCTGTGGAGCAGGTGCCACTGCGGGGAAGCAGGGTGCCATTCGAGGGACACCCCCAGCCCTACCACCCCGGGGGGAGGTGGGTGTCTGCACCTGAGCCCCCCCCCCCCGCCAGTGTGACGCCCACTCCCAGTGGCCTCATTGCTGCCCCCCCGCCCCGCCAGCCCCACACCGGGGTGGGGGGGACAGGGATGTCTGTGTCTGTCCTCGGGGTGCGATTCGCTCTGCTGGAGGGGGGCACTGTGAGCAGCTCTGCCCGCGGGGAGGGGGGTGTTCCGGGGCGGTATCTATATCGGGGGACACGTGGGGGGGTCCCCTTCCCTTGGGGGGGGGGGAGGTGTGCTGTCTTTGTCGGTGGGGGGCTTTCTCTTTCTCCGAGGGGGCCCCTCTCTGCGGGAGGGCGTCTCCGGCGCTGGGGGGTCCCTGCCGCGGGGGGCCGGTCTGTCTGTCTGTTTGTCTGGGCGGGGGGCGGGGGAGCGGGTCAGCACCTGCGAAGCAGATGCCGCCTTGTGCGGGAGACACGCGGGGAGGGGACGCGAGGGGGGGGGGGGGGGGCACAGTGACGGGGGGGGCCACAGGGGACGGGGAGGGGAATGGGGGGCACAGGGCCCGGGCCTGCCGCAAACTCACCCCCACCCTCCCCCTCCGCACTCACCGCCGGCTCCGCGTTCCGCTACCGCCGGGCCGGGCCGCGCCGCCCGCCCGCTCCCCGCTCCGGGCCGGGCCGCGGCTCTGAGCGCCGGGGGGCCCCGCCGCCGCCCGGCCCCGCGTAGCCCCCGCCGCCATCCGCCTCCGAGAGCGGAGGGGCCGCAGCGGAGGGACCGGGAAGGGAGCGGAGGGACGCGGAGAGCTCCCGCCGCCCGCACGCTCCGCGCTGCTGCCGCCGCCGCCGCCGCGCCCCGGCCGGGAAGTTGGAGGCGGCCCAGAAAGGGCCGGGACGGGAGCGGCGGGCGGGGGCGGGAGGGGCCGGACCGACACGCGGGATGCGGACACGGTCGGGGGGGGGGGGGAGGGGAAGCACGAGAAAGCGACAAACAGCGACACCAGCCCAGTGAGATTTGGGGGGGGGGGGGCGCCATGGACACGCCCCGCCGCAGCGGCCCCTCACCCCGCCCGAGCTGGGAGGCGGCGGCAGGAGCCCCCAACCCCGGGGGAAGGGGCGAGCGGGGAAACTGAGTCACGGAGGAGGGGGGGGGTGGGTGTGCGTGGAGGGGGCTTTTCCACGCAGGTCGCGCCCAGCCCCGCATGTCCCCCGTCGTCCCCCCCCGCGCAGGGATGCTCTCAAGAGGCCAAACGCGCCACGTACGGTTATAAACAGCGGGAATTTTATTTTAAAAAAAAACATCACAACCATTAACATCGTTACAGCTCGTGGCCGCCTCCGGGGTGCGCGCAGCATGCTCGCGGGAGGTGGGGGGGGGGAGGGCGCACGGGTTTAGGATTCGTTAAACAACCGGATTTAAAGGGGAGGGGGGAGAGGGGGAGGGAAAGAGAACTCGGCACGCTACCGTTGAACTTGGTTTTAATGTTTCTCCACAAACGGTGAAAAATACTAAAGTACAGACGAGGAAGAGGCATAATGTTGTGACCAACATTATAAATACGGAATTATAAATTTAAAACATTTTCTGGTTTAAAAAATAAATCTGGTAGTAAATGCAGCTCTGCGGGGTCCGGGGCTAGTAGGGCCGGTCCCGGCGCTCCTGGCGGTGTTCGCCCCTGCGAGGGGAGGGAGAAGGCGGGTCAGGTGCCGCACACCGGAGTGTCCCTTCCCCCCCCCCCCTCCTCTTCCTGTATCCATCTCCCCACCCCCAACCCCGCGGCCACCCCGGCCGCGTCCCACACCCGTCGAGGTTTGGGGTCTGTCCCGATCCCAGCCGAACCCCGACCCGCCCCCGCCCGCTCCCTCCCTACGTACTTGTCCATCTTGCCCGGTCCCCCGCGCCGGCCGCCTCTGCCTCCGCCTCCCATCTGTTCCATCAGGGGTCCCGGGGGGCCCCCAGGTCCTCCTCCGCCTCCTCCTCGCCGGCCGCCGCCTCCGTAGCCACCTCGATCCATGCCCCGGCCTCCTCTGAATCCGCCTCTGTCACCACCGCGGCCGCCTCTGAACATGCCGCCGGGGCCCCCGCGATCCATGAGGCCGCCGCCTCGCCCTCCTCTCATCCCCCCGGGGCCGCCTCTACCGCGGTCTCCGCCTGGGAGAGAGAAGACGCTCAGAGCCCTCGGAGGGGTGAGCCGGCTGCATCCGGCCCCCAGCACCCCAGCCCGGCCCCAGGAGCAGGAGCCGGGAGCTGTCAGGAACCCCGAGGATGAGCACTCTGGGCCTGGCTTCTCCTGGAGCCAGGAGAGCCAGGTTCGCTAAGAGGCCCCTGCCAAAGGAGGTGTCACAGGGAATGGGAGGGCTGAAGGTGCCCTGAGGAACGGCCTTGGCTGCTCCAGAAGAGCTGGAAGGTGTTTGGGAGACCAAGGGCATGGAGAGCCATGCCAGCTCCAGGAGGGACAAAGCCCCAGCAGCTCCTGAGGCTGGAGGAACCCAAACCCCGGGTGAACTCAACCACACACTTACCTGGAGGGGGAAAAGGGGGCGGGAGAAACCCCTCGGGCTTAGGAGCCTTGCACTGGTTACACTCTGTTCTCCAGGCGAAGTTCTGGTTCCCGCAGCCCCTGGGTAAAACCAGCAGTTAGCAAAGCCTGGGAAGGCATTCCTGGCTGGGAGCGCCGCGCCGCTGGTACCAGGGCAGTGTGTGGAGTCGGCAGGACCCAGCAATGTTAGCCAGGCTGCTTGTTCAGCCACAGCCCCCCTCTCCCTGCTCTGGCCCTGAGAAAGGAGATTCCTCACAGGGCCCAGCCGGTTCTTTTGGGAAGGGGCTGTGCATCCCAGCCTGCCCCCGCCCCGGCCCAGACAGACGGGCCCTTCCTTGGGGCTCCGAGGTGTGAGCTGGCTGCCATCGCTGCACGGGAGTGATGACAGAGGTGCCAGGCTCACACGGAGCTGCTGTGACACGCGGAAGAGGCACGTGACACAGGATACTTACGGATTGGGACACTGCCAGTCGCCAGCTCGGTGCTGGACGCTCCCGCTGGAGGGGTTTCCCCTGGAACCCCGAGGTCCTCGTGAGGAGAAGCCCCCCTGTCTCCACCTCTGCCTCCCATCCGGCCCATGGGGCCGCTGGGGCCACCAGGACCCCCTGGACCTGCAGGGAAAGCTGTGTTAGCCCTGGGGGGGACACTACTGGCCAAGGTGGGAGGACAGGGCTGCACCTCTGGCCCTGCCGCACGTTACCTCCACGGAGAGGGGGAGGCATTCCCCGCTGGTCACGGGGGGCATCCCGCCTCGCATGCTGTTCATGGGGCCCTTCTTCCGTGCGAGGGTCACTTTGAGCTTGCTCCCCTGGAAGTCCTTCCCTAGGAGGAACACAAGGGCAAGAGCATCACTGCACTGTGTGTTTCCACCACTCACCACATCCTGGGATCACGCATGACTGCACCGAGTCGTTAGTCACAGGGTTCCCAAATGCTGAAGATGCAGGAGGGCAAAATCCCACCTGTGGGGCTGAGACAGACCCTGGCTGCCCACAGTGAGCGGCCTGGGCAGCTGAGGAAACCCATAATCCAACCACCTCCCTTATCCCACCACCCTTCCCTGTTCCAGGGAAAGCCAGGCACCCCTTGGGCATGGCCTGACCACCTTGAGTTAGCCTACAATGACCACAATCCTCCACAGCGCAGGGACAGGAAGGCTGACTTCAATGGGACAAGAATTCTGTTCTGAAACCCAGAATAGAGTGTTTCCATCCCAATCCCCACCTCCCACACTCACCATCAAACCATTCCACAGCTGTTTTGGCAGTAGAGGGGTCATCGTAAGACACCGTGGCATCTCCTTTGGGTTTGCCAGTCTCTTTGTCAATGTAGAGGTTTATCATGGGCTGCCCGGTCCTCTTGTTCATCTGGAGTACAGCGAAACATCAACCCAAGCCCCATCTCCCCATGAGACATGTAGGGATTTACTCTCTGTTCTGCTTTCGACCCGAGACACCCACGCTTCGTTCTGGCGACTCCGTGGCAGAAGAAAGGGCCCCTCCGGCTTGCCACAGGCAGCAGCTACTGCCCAATGACCTCCGCTCACCCCACTGCCTCCCAGCCCTTATGCTGCCACACGTGGAGCTTCTCTAAACCCAATCATGCTGCTGAGGGACAAATTCTGCTCTGGGAAAACCCTGGCCTGCAGCCAGCGCCAGGCTGCAGCCATCCCACTGCTCAAGCAGCCGAAGAGCTGCCAGCTCTGGGAAGCGACGGGCTGAGATGAGCACTGCTATGGCAGGGAGGCGGCGCACAGCCCCTCTCCCACCATGTTCCTCTCACCTTGACAACCCCACATTGCTTGAAGAAATCTGCCAGGTCCTCCAGGGTCACGTTATCATTGAGTCCCTGCACATAAACCGAGCTGTTGTCCGAGTCCTCATCCGGGTCCACGGGTGGGCCTAGGAGATAGATCCCGGTGTCAGTGCAAGGAGAGGAAAGGCATCACGCGGCAACAGCGTAACAAGCGCTTCTCCTGGTGTCATCCCCTCAGCCAGCTGTGGCTTCGCTGCTCCATCAGCGTATTTACGAAGTGACCTGGGCACCGGGAGCGGTGACACTCCGCTGCCTGTGCCACAACCTGCGGCTTCGGCCCACAGACAGACAAGAGACAGACACTGGTGAGAACCATGTGGTTAAACTGCTCAGGTCTAAAGGCAAGACCACCCCACCCCACTTTCCACAGCAACGTGCCGATCTGGGAAGGCTGACGCATAACTTCCAGACACGCCTGTGCAACAGGAAGGAAAAAGCCACAGGCGAGCTCCGGGCTTTGGCTGCCTGAGAAGGGCAGCTCCCCCCAGAGCCCCTCCGGTGTCCATGGAGAAGGGAAAGTGTCTCACTGAGACACACGGTTTTCCAACAGGCTGGCTGTCCTGATGAAATGGGAATGGGGAGAGGAGAAAAATGGCCAGAAAGAGATGAAGCAGCAGAGCATCCTCATGCTGCCAGGGCAGTGTAGGCTCTGTGGGGCTGCAGCTCCCCACGGCTCCAGCCCTCATGTGGAGCAGAAACTGAGCGCAACAACCTCCAGTTGGCCAGCTCAGGAGAGAACCCCAGCAGTCAGCTATTGACAGTTACCTAAATCAAGGTCCGGTCCTTCTTCCATGTGTCCTGCCAGTCGGGAAAGAATCATAAGAAGCCGTGTTAGTGCACGTCTTGCGGGCTGCAGAGCCGACACACACAACACTATCTACTTATAACCACCGTTCGATGGCGCTGGTTAAACTCAGACTGACCTGCATTGCAAGGACAGCAGCAATGCACCTCTCACTGGGTGATCGGTTTGCTATCCCAGCAGCCTCTCGAACCATTAACCACTACCACGCTTTTTTTTACTCTCCTCTTTTTTTGGTTTGTTTCTAAATGCTTTACCAGGCCAATTGGTTTTACGTTCATTAATAAAGTTACTTTACAAAACAAAAACCACCAAACTTATTAAATCCAAACCATTTCTCTTCCCCAAATTACAGAAGCAGTTGCTCAACTCTTCCACGTTACCCTGTGTCCTGTAACCGCATACCCCTAGGCATTGCCGGCAGTACCCATTACAGCATTACAGTCTCGTTGCATATGTCACTTTAACCACTTAAAACTAATAAAAATTACACTTTGTTCTAAAAACTGGCTGCAATTTTTATTTTTTATTAATTTTTTTTTTTTTTAACACTATCCATTGTAATGCTCAAAAACTTACCACCAGGCTTATTGAAGCCACCTCGCTCTCCAGCGCTGCTGGGGGATAAACGAAGAAATGAAGGCCTTTCCCTTTACAAAGCCAGTACCGCTCTGAGCCTCTGCGGCTCACTGGGAAGAAGGGCACTGGCTAAAACATCTCCAAACAATGCATCTGTCTGTCTCTCTCTCATCTCGGCACTATGCCTTTCTTCAGGGCAGCTCGCTCAAATTTCTTTTACATATACGCAACCTCGCTTGTCTGGTTTTAGACACCGCTTTGCTGTCAGTACCCTTGCATTATTTGTATGGGTATTATCAGTGCAATACTTGGCCAAAAAAAAAAAAAAGGAAAAAAAAAAGGGAAAAATTAAAAAAATAAATAAAAAAAAAAAAAAGAAGGAAAAATAAAAGGTTTTGAGCGTTTGAAATTGGGCTTTTGCTTCAGAGAAACCGTGAGGTCGTTCGCTGGTCAGCTCCCTCCCCTGCGCGTGTACATAAAGGTGCACCCTCAGCCTCTCGCAGCACGAGAGCGAACTGAGCCCGCGGGTCCCTGACATTAACAGTTAGCAAGGTAGGAGACAGCCACACGCGATGCCTACAGTACAGTTCAGACGACATTTCCGCTAAACCCCTCGGTATAAAGCCATACATTCAGGTCGCTACTGAATTTAACAAGTCTCTGTGGAGGGAGGGCTTACAGAATGCGCGGGGGCTCGAAGGCCTGGGGTGCAGCTTTGTGGACACAGACCACAACCCAAGATTTATTATTATTATTATTATTAATTATTTTTTGTGGCATGAGCCAATGCAAACCGGCAGCCGCAGCTTTCAGCGAAAGCTTTGGCGGAAGCGGTCAAGCTAAGACTGCTTTTGAGTGCTGGTTAGTTAGGAAAACGCCACCTAAAAAGGGTTTGGAGGTTTCCTGCTCTTTTGTTTTGGTTTGGGGTTTTTTTGGTTTTGGTTTTTTTTTTTTAGAGAGATGAAAAAAAGCCCATAAAAGCAAAGCCAAGCCGTTTGGAAGGAGAGGAGCAGAGGAGGGAGAGCACCGCCTGTTTTCTAGCAAGTATTGCACCTCTAATACTGGGAGAAAAAAAGAGTTGTCAATACAGAGTTTCAAGCTGTTGCATGCAGCTTCGGGTCCTTTACACACCATTTATGTAATGTCTCTCTTTAAACACAGACGTTTTACACTTGTTAACGTTACACAATGCTAAAGCAGTATACCTCCTCTTGGTTTTATTACCAAAACAACAAGTAGGCAGTTACCAAAGTTACAGAAGGATTCCATTTATACAACGAATACATTTGGTTAAAAATATTCTATGTATATTTTTCCTCTCCATATGGACACCGTGTCTAGTCCCACTTTTCATTATGCTGCCGGCTGAGTACTGAGTACGGGTACTTTTTAAGTACGGAAGTGTATACAAGGCTCTCACTTTGTAACCTGTAGCATATAAATGCGACAAAGCATGTTAAAAAGTTTCCATGTTTAACAGCCAATGAAAAATATAAAATAATTGAGTCAATGAAAAAGGGCACGTTAATAACATCGGGCTCCTTACCTGCCGGAGACACTGAAATCCATCACCACAGCATGAAAAGAAGGGCCGAGTTCCCCTACCCGCCCCTCGGCGTTCGTAGGAAGGCCGCCTTGTCTATGGACAGCAGAAACTTCTACGTCCATAGAGCAGGGGACCCTTTGTAACGTGCTAGTCAGGCGGAAAGCGCTATGCACGCAATTTAAGCTCAGCTTAGGGCGCAAAATCAGAGACAGGTGACAAATCTTTTGGCATGAGGAGCTCCGAAGGGGCTAGAAATTTGAAGATGTGATGATAGACATTTCAAGTGTCTACATCTACTTTTAAACCATCAGAGATAAATACATCATGGGTGAAATCTTTATGCAGAAGCATGGAACTCTGTTCCACTCAAGCCAATTTGAGACGGATATGGTCCAACACAAGCCAGACTTTTTACTTCTATTTCCATACACCAGTGGTGGTTTCTCCGATAAAGATTTCATGCCACGTCAATACATTTCGACAGAGCTATGCAGAGTGGGGCCAGGGATCGCCAAACTCTGGTGGCCACCAGGTTGTCAAAGGCCTTAAGGAGTTGCCCACAATTTCTGCCGTTTGTCCCATGCCACATCTCCGGCGTGCACCTAGGGACACTCTGCACAGCTCTGAGGGACGCTGTGAGGGGATGGAACACACACAAAGCTACATCTTCCTTCTCTCGGGAGCCTTTGGGATTAGTCCTCCTTCCTCGTCGCTAGCGAAACAAACATCACAGACAGGGAGATACACCGCTGACCTGAAGGCACAGGTTTACCAAACCAGACTTTGTCATCAGTTAAAATGGCCAAACTGGTTTAGACCACCTGAAAGCTCCAGGGGGGAGCAGTCCTGGGAGCCAAGCCACACCTCTCGACTTTCTCGGGGTCTTTCTGTCACATTCCAACCAAGCTCTAAGTGTTCTTGGCCACTCGGAGTCATGGCTTTGACAGCAGCCATCCGCCCCGGGCATACACTTACAGGCATAGCTCCACGTGCTGCTGCTAAGGTGAAGAGGCTGACGGCAGAAGATGGGGCCGACACCAGGCCTCTGCCTCGTACATACCTGAACTGTCAAGGTTCCCCACTGCCGAGGCACGGGGAGCGACTCCCGGGCCCGGCGGAAGGTTTTGTGTGTGTTCGATCCGGAGTTACAGTTAAACCCCACAGAGGTTTCACCTCTGCGTGACCACGAAGGGAGCTGAAAGTTACAGGTTTGGCAACACCCCTCATTCCTCCCCCTCCCGGGGCCCAACCAGCTGCAGGACAACAGAAAATACATGGATCCTGCTCCTGTTCCCCCTAGGATAATTTTTCCATGGATCAGAAGCAACGCTGTTACAGAGATGATCCCCATGGAAGTACCATCGGGAATGTCAACCTTTCAGTCCCTTCTTTCCGTTTCAAACCCTATGGGTAAATCAGAATTAGGTAAAAGGAGAAAAGATTTGCTCTTACCCCATTCCACCGCGTCCTCCTCCCCGCCCACCTCTGCTCATGCCTCCGCGATCATATCCCCCTCTTCCCCTGCCCCGGTTATCAGGGCCGCTCATATTCCGGTTCTCTCCCGGGCCTGAAAACCCTCCGGATTCCTGTCCGTATACACTCATGCTGCTGGGATGGTCCTGACGGAACGAGCCTGAGAAAGTTTGTAAGGAAAACGTTAGGGAGCTGCAGACAAGGGCGGGTCAAAGCTGAACGTCCCATTTTTAAGCCCTTTTACTCCCCCTCCGGCACCGGAATGCAATCACGTCAACACTTTGCGACAGCGCTTACAGCAAGAGGATGCCAGGCTTCCTTTGGAGACCCCACGAGGGCAAGGCAAACAGACCACTCTCCACCTACCCCAGCCCACGCAGCCCTGCTAAGCACACTCACTCTGCTGGCCATAACTGCTGCTCTGCTGGCTGTACTGGCTTGGGGCCTGGCTGTAGGATCCTGTCTGCGGGGGGTAACTGGTCGGCGGGGGCTGCTGCCCATAGCTGCTTTGCTGGCCATAGCTGGTCTGCTGTCCATAGGTGCTCTGCTGCCCGTAGGTGCTCTGCTGGGAGTAAGTGCTCTGATCGTAACTGCTGGGCTGTGAGGAAGAATAGCTGGAAGACAAAAGCATTGAGAAGACAGAATGATGAGTCAATTCGCTGGCACCCTGCTTCAGGCCATGGAAGTGGCTCACCCCGGGCAGTAATGCAGTTATAAGCCATTGGGAGTGCTGAGAAGCATTTAAAAAGGTCAAGTCAGTCCTGTGGAGTGTTGTTTGGTGGCAGGAGGCAAAATAAACCTGGCTAAAGGCAAAACCTGTGCAGCTGTTCACAATTCATTCATTCCTCTAGGAAGAGGCGGAAGTGCCAGGGCCAAACTTGGTGGCAAGGCAGGGAACAGCATTGAGGTCCCCCCTCACGTGGCTCAGGCTATGGGAATTTCAAAATGCACACTTGAGAAGTCAGCATCAGGGGGAGAGGCGAGCTCCTCCCCAAAGCCGTGCGTAAGGAGGCAGCACAAGGTCAATAGAACACCCTCCCTACCTCAGAAATGTCTTAAAAATATTTGCCATCTTTAAACCTTGGTACTCCAGAGGCATTTACACACTTGATCACAGCCCCATCTTCCCTGCAATGATAAACACACTGACAAGAACCACACCTTCCTCCTCCCAGCACACTGAGGCTCCCACATCTGTTTCAAATCCCTCAAGAACCCTTTAGCCCAAGTGAACCTCAAAGGTGCCAAGCCAGGCGCAGGGCTCAGCCTGCTGGGAGAGTTACCTGGTGGGAGGGTAGGAGGGAGGCGCAGTGACCGGCTGCATAGGGTAGCTGGCAGGCACCTGAGGATAGCTGTAGTTGCTCTGGCCGTACCCCAGGCTGGGCTGGCTGTAGCCTGTTGTACTCGACGGTGGCTGGCTGGTCTCTGCTGGTTTGCTGCCATCCTGGGGTCTGCGGGGCAATATTGAACAAGGACACGTTGGTGCGATCGCCCCCACCTCTGGTAGCAGCGAAGACACTCAGACCCCCAGAAGGCAGGACGGGGCTGCCCATTTCCCTGGGCAGCGTCACAAGCTGGCACCACATTGGCATCAGTCACTGACCACAGCTGGTGCTACTGAACACCAAACATTTCAGTGTGTGCTGACCGGGCTCCTCAGCCATCAGCAGCTTCCTGACCAGAGAGGACCACAGCTTCCCTTCCCCAACTGCCTTACGAACAGGAAGGCAAGGGATTCAGGCTTTGGCTCCAGAATGGAGGATGTGAAATGGCCAGGACACCGGCCAGTAGCACCACCCCTCTGCCTGAGTGAGTTCTGCATGAGGCTTGGGAACAATGAGCCCGAAAAGCAGCCAGAAATGCTGGCAGTTAAATGTGCCACCATTTGGGTCAGAGTTCAGCGCAAGCAGGTATCACTCCCCACTTGTTACCCAAGGAAAGGATGCAGGGGGTTGGACCAGATGGCCTTGGAAGGTCCCCTCCAACCCAAACGATTCTATGGTTCTATGTTTAGCATTAACCCTCGAGACCTGAAAATCAAGAGAACCGTGTGATTTGCATGACTTCCCCTTTTCTATCTATCTAATCTCTGAGCGTTTCTTAGGGTGAAGTAACGAGAGTTGAGCTACTGTTGTTCCACAAGCCAGGAAAAAGATGTTTGGAATGATGTCAGGATTCATACTTGAAGCATAACCTGAGAGATACGGAGCTATGCCAGGCTCCGCCTTTCCTTACCGGAGCGGTTGCTATAAACATGAGATAAACGAATAAAGCAGTTTTTACTCGCTACAAAACAAGTTTCCATTATGTGTTCTAAACCTTTCATATCCTGAGCAAACAATTAAGCTCAATGTACTATTGACAGCGCCCAGACACAAAAGATTTCAAAAGAAAACTGTCTTCCGTGTGTGCATCCACTCCAGCAGCCAGGGTATGCAGCGGTGCCCTGTCTGGCCCTGTGGCTCAAGATGAGGTCAGACCAGTCCATTTTCTGTTCTCCATCATGAGTCAAGAGCCCATTTTTGCTGCTTGGTTGCTCTCCACATCCCTCAGTAACGGTGCTGACTCACTGCGCTGGAGCAGAACCTACCTACGCTGCTTCCCCCAGCATTGAAACACGATGGGATCACACGCAGCGAGAGCAAAACTCAAGCGTGACAGGCAGAGAAGAGGTGTAAGCAAAACCAGTGGGTCCCAGTTCAGCTGGTGGTGTGCTGGGGCTCTCCCCAACTGCCTCAGAGAAAAGGGAGTGCGTTACCTTGCGGGAGCGGATGCTGTTGGCTGCTGCCCGTAGGCTGGGTAGGCGGGCTGGGTGCCATAAGCGGACGGTGCTGCGTAGGAAGCCTGGGTGGTGGAAACCGTAGCGGTGTTTGTATCGTAGGCGGCTGTGCCATACCCCTGGACGGGCTGACTGTACGCTGGGGGCGCAGCTGGGGTGGTATAACCTGCAAGAGATGACAGCTTCATCAGATCAGTTGGGCTATCTTTGCTCGTCACTTTTCAATTACCACGCTGCTGCTGGCGGTGCGTCAGACCTCGGGTACAGCACTGGTTATACCACTGCAACACCACCACAGCTAAACCCCAAACCATCAACTAACCCAGGCCGCCCCGTCGCCTTCCACGGAGAAACTCCCTGCCCTGGGAAGCCTCAGCCTCCAGCCTCACCTCCACCCTCACCACCCAAAACCCACTGTCCAAGGAGCTTTCCGGAAGCCACCCTTCAATCGGCACCCAAAGGCTGTTCACAGCCACCAAAGCTTATGGTTAATGTAATAAAGCACAACACAGGACAAGCTGAGGCATGCAGCATCTTCTGAACGCAGGAAGACTGGACAAAGCTCCTGCCAGCCCTGCAGTGAAAGAAATCCAATCAATTTAAGGAGTACTGTCCCATCCTTTCAGCTTTTTGGAAAAATAAAAGCACACACCGGCGCTGGGCTGACACAAGTTTTTGCGAGCAGTTTAGGAAGGCTTATTTTAAACCAGCAATCCTGGAAACAAAAAGCAAAGCACTCTGTATTTGCTTTAACTTCAAAGACAGGCTAAACCCAGAGACGTCAGGTAGCTCCTGGTGTTTTATGTACCTCTGCTTTCCTTCCAATTTCAGTTTGCTTTAGGTAAAAAGCTTCCAGCTCATAGATGAGTTATTTTGGAAGCGCTTTACAAGACCGTGCAGGATCCTGAGACAGCTCCACTGAAATGACTGTTTCCAGCAGCCGCCGCTGTGTAATTTAGCCAACTGCCTGGTTTGCCACGAAGGTGAAACGCAAACCTGGTATTAACACGGCGGCTTTTTATAGTCAAGATCCACGTGAGAGGGTTTGCAAACCATGAAACAGAGAATTACATGGAAAAAGGATCAATTAGGGATTTTGTTAGCAAAAGCTGACTTACTAAAAATATAAAGCATCGATTACCAAAGAGCGGCCAACTGGTCTCAGCCGTATTGATGTGATCTTAATTGCAGCAATTAAGGTAACAGCTTCTCCATTGCTTCTTATTTTTAATAAACATAGGACACTTGTGACATCTCTTCCTTCTAATTACACAGCATTTTAGGCAAACTGTGTGGTAGCTTTTTGTTTTTTCTACTCCTCAATTTGTGAAGCAAACCTATTTTCTGCAGAACAAGGGGTGCCCTCTGGAACACCGCGGTACTTCCACATCCTGCCGTGCCTGCTGAGAAATCAGGACCCTTCCCTACAGCACTCTGAATCAGCGAGAAATGAGGAAGAGAAAGAAGAGGAAGTTTGCGCAGATTAGTTTAAGAAAACAATCTGCTTTCTGTCCTGAGTGTGGATGAGCTTCCTGGTTGGCCTCAGGATCCCACTAACAGGACACGAGCCCGTCTGCTTCCGTCACCCGTGACAGCTAGCTGAGAAGTCCCTGCCTGCCCTCAGAAACCTTGTCCCTCCTGCCCTCAGCCCCCCCACGCTGCCACCCTCCTTCCTGCTGAAGGCCACAGGCTGGCTTCCACATCACATAGCAACCTGGAAACATCAAAGCGAGAGAGCAAGCTGGTCTTCCACCAGGAAGTAACTCGCACGGATCTCAAGCAAATCAGTTTTCACCATCATGATTCTCTTTGCTGAAAGGTTTCCTGGGAAGCAAAGTTCCGTCCCGAGCACTGCTGAGCAGGGTGAACAGGATGACATCCAAAAGGGAAAAAAGGAGAGTGATTTTTAGAGTTTTGGACAAATTTAAACAGTCCAAACACTTAAATGTGAGTAACCAGAATGTTTCCACAGAGAGCACTGACGCCAGAAGCTAAAGGAATCCTTACCCCACCTGCTCAAAGCCTGACCATACACCCAAACAGCTGCTGAAGCCACAGCCCTGCCCTGGGCTGTTCCTGATAGACCCTGAGCCACAGGGTGGCCCTGTCACACCAGTGTCCCCCTTTCTGGTACTACTAGCTGTAGCACTACCTCTCCCATCACGCATGGGGCAGGTTTGCTAGCATCCCGCTCTGCACGGTCAATAGAATAAAAAGGAAGTGGAAGGAACCCCCTAAATGCTGAATCTGAGTGATTCTGCTGGAGATGGAGCATTTCCCTTGTGCTCAGCAGGAAGGGTTCATACCAGAGAAAGAGAAGGCAGCGACTTAACTTCCCACTGGTCACAATTTTCATTTCAAAGCTCACAGGCTTTGAAAATCCTCAAGAGCTTGTGTTTTTGAGGGGACCATTCATGTTATATCACTTCTCTCTCCTACCCACCCCCCACCATTAGGAAGATAAATGGTGAGTCTGCAGAACAGCTACTGTAAGAAAACAGTAACAGAACAACTTTGATAATCTGCTTGAAGAAGCGTAGCAACGCAGCTCGGTTTCCTCTCCAAGTATCCAAGCCTGCAAGAAAACCCCTTCCTGACGCCTAGGAATTCCTCAAGCAGATGGATTTGGTCCTCAGAGAACATCAACTGAAAATACTGAACTCAAAACAGATTCATTCTGAAATAAGGAGGCTTCATGTCAGCTAGCAGCAGCTTCTGAAGACTTCTCTCTGATGTCTCCCATGGGGTCTGCATGCCCAAAAAGACAGCTTGTCTGGCACAAGGATCTTCTCTGCCTTGTTTCGGTCCAACAGATTGTTGCAGTGGCCAAGGTGTGCTCATACCAAATGCTGAATGCATCAGAAACTTAAACTATACATAGCCCTGAACTTCCAAGGTCTGAAGAGAAGTGGGAGCTGGCTTTAGAGAGTAACTCCCACCTGGCTGCTTAAAGGAGATTCATACCTGGACCACTGAAATGATGGGTTTGCCCCCAAAGGACATTGTTAGAAAGTCAATAAATGCATCTCTTTATTCACTCTTTTAAATCGTGCTTATGCACTGCCATGATTAAAGAGCACAAACCACGGCCGTGCCCACCAATCCCCTGACCTGGTTGGCATCCGGGGCGCTGCGGAGGAGCCCACAGGTTTCCCAACCGCTCTTCTCCATACCAAAGTGATGAGGTGACTCCAAGAGAACTTTCCCTACAGCTCCAGGGAGGGATGAAGCACAACCCAGGCAGTAACTCTCACCTTGGGCAGCCAAGGAGTCGGTGCAAGGCTGGATGGCCGAGTGCTCAGGATGGAAAGCTCCACGGGCAGCTACACCCGCCCTGCTCCGAGGCGACACAGAGGAACCATCTCTGCCACTCCTGCAGAGTCCCAAGGGGGTGTATCTGCACAGGGTTTGAATTGCCCTGACAACAACACCCTACCCAAAAAACTGACAAACAAAAACAGGCACTTTGCTCTTGGAGTAATTGCAGACATTCTCCTGCTATGGAAAGGTGCTGCCTAGGAAAAATAAACTGAGGTTCAAGTGTAAAACCACCCGTCTCTTAGGACATAAAGGCATACGCTCCAGGCAACACCCCGGGCTTTATTTAGTGTGAAAGGCAGAGATGGAGAGAGGGAGAAGAGCTTGAAGCAGTACTAGTCTCATTTGTGCAGCTCCAGCTCCTCAAGGAGAGGCAGGTGTAGGAAGAATAAATACAACCTGGCACACTGTCTGGAGAATAACATCAGCAGTTCTGCCACAGACCGACGCTACGCGACCCAGGCAAATCGTACTTGGAAGCCTGCTATGATCTTTTGTTTGACCACTTCTTGATTTTATTTCTTTTTCTTTTGGATGAAAAGAAAACGAAGCTTTTTGTCTGTAAAAAGGGAAGCTGTGCAGAAAAGGTGACTAAGAATATTATTCCCCCAGCAAATAGACTCTCGAGGGAGAGGCAAACACATCCATAGGGCAGCTTCCCTGCAGGGCTGGAGTCAGGAGTAGGGATTAAAGGATTCAAATATTTCTAAGAAAGAAATTTTTGAGGTCCACAAATATTTTTGCTGTCAATTTATGTCTGTATACTTTTAAATGAAAGAAAAGGGAGAAAAAAAAAAGCCCTGCAGATAACCCTCAACAAGGCTGGGTAAGGTTCTGGCTTTCATCCTGCTGGATATGCGTGAACTACCAGGAGGAAATGCTCCTTGTCTGTGTAAAGATACTGAGCATCTCAAGCGCTGTACAACTGGCCAGGCTATAGGATAACGTTTTCTTTCCACCTCTTCCTTGGGAAGCGTTCCCTGCTGGCTCCTGCGGCCAGGTACCACACTGTCTGGCTATTTGGGTACCCCCTTCCCTTGGGAAGGATTTAAGGAAGGTCCCACTCTAACAGACGGTTCTAACGTCTCTGTGAAGAGAGATCAACCTGCAGGAAACAGCACCCAAGGTACTGCTTGGAGCAAAGCGCGTTTTCCAGCACGTTCAGTCCAATTACACAGGAACTGAGCAGTGTCTCACTCGTTTCTGTCAGGCATTAAAGAGGCTCGTTACGTAGGAGGCTCCAGCTCAGGGTTGGAATAGGTTACAGCGCGATAACGCACACGTGACGTATGCTTCTGCACTGGAAATCCAGAGACAACACGGAACATGCACAGGTGGCAGCAAGGACACCTGGACGTGTCCAACCGTGCTGTTTACCCTTTAGGAAGCAGGACAGTGGGGTTAGGTTCATCCAAAATATCTCAGTGTGGCTGCCATTAACTGCCATTAGTTTTATCCACCAAGCAGGCCTCTCGGAGGCTTTACAGACACAGAGATGGCAGACAGCATCACGGCCCAGAGAATTCTTACTGACACTGTGCACATGCTCTGACGTCGGATGATTTTAGTGCTAAAACCAAGTGACACCTAAAGGGTTAACACCACAAGTTCAGACAGGATGAGACAGCATTTTCCATGCAAGAGTGAACAGGATAGTCAAACCTGTACCGGTCCCTTCTACTGTAGGAAGCACAAGACAAAAAGTAGAGGGTACACTATCAGAACAGGCATCCATCACTTCCATGGATTTGATTTTCAGGCAACCGAAGTGCTGAGGACACCGGTTCTCGAGCGCTGCTGAAGTACATGCTCCCAGGCCCATGTGGGCTTTGTTCTGAGCACAGTGCAGCCATGCTCAGTTCTACAGCATGACCCAGCACCCAAAACATCCCCTGAAAAACCTCAACTCCCCACCTGCCTCTTGGCATCACTTTAAACTGCCCTTCACATGAGCAGGCTCTCGAGGAGGGAAGCTCCTTCTGCGTCAGAGCCTCCTGGAGTCATTCGGGAGGGTTTGGGGCGGTGTTCACCCAATGCTGACCTGAGCTCACCTCTCTCCCTGAGGTAAGTCAAGCCTGGCAAGCACCCGGGCTCTTACCAGTAGGTGGCTGCCCGTAGGATGTCGCATACGCAGTCTGCCCGTACGTCGCAGTCGTCTGGGGCTGTGTGTAGCTGACATCGGTGGGTTGTCCGTAGGTTCCATAACTCTGCCCGTACGTCTGCTCCAAAGATGATACAAATGTAATTCATGATCAGAAGTGACTCAGGGGTGTTGCAGAGATACACACAGACTGTTCTGGTGATGCACCGGGGGACCATGTTACCTGACTTACTGAGAGCACTCAGAGTCAAGCCAAGGTTACTGTCAAAGTTTGAGCGTGACCGCAAATTTCAGTGTGGATCTGTAACGAAGTTACAGACGCAGCTTTTCAACACCAGGATCAGAGGGGCAGGCTCTCACATTTTCACACAGACCTCTGCTTCAGTAAAGCAGAACATGAGAGCATCCAGCCCTTCCTAACTGCCTGGGCACACAACAACACTCGCAGGTACCTCCCAAGGGCTAACCTGAAACACAGGGAGTGGGACTGCTTGGACGGCTGAACTACTCCACCAATTACAAGCCAGTTACTTCAGCCTAAAACTGCTTTAGTGTTCACTAGAGGAAACCTATTTTAATCTTTCAGTGAACTTATTCTGAATATTCTTCACATCCAAGAGCCAATAGTTTGAGAAACAGCTTATGTACGCATCCGAGGCTGGGATCAGTGGGAGCGTCCCAGGGCCCACAACTATCCCAGTTAACAGCTACTCCCATCCCAGCGCCTCTGCATGCAGTGAGAGACGAGCTCCTGAGCTCCCAACTCATACCTTACCCTGAGCTCAATCTCAAGCCTACACTATCACTAAACAACTGCCTCTGCCTGCTGTCCTGCTCAGTCCCGAAAACAGCACCGCAAAGCAGCTCCTCAGCCACAGGGGCCTGAGCAGCGGTGCAGGATTAGTGCCAAGCTGCTGGTTCTGCAGTGTTACCAGCTCAAGAGCTACCTCAGCACCATGCCACGGACAAAACCTCAGGCACCAGCCAACTTCCAACAGCTCTGTGTGGCCAGCAGTTTGGTTTGAGATAAAACTCTAGTTACAGCACAAAAACAAGCCTCAATGTCCAGACTCCCAAAGGGATTTCCTGACTCCTGTGGGAGCTCAGAATTAAAAGGCCTTTTGGGACCTAAGAGAGTGTTAATCACAAACTGGTCTCCATGATCTCAAACCAGAGATCTTAACCTAGAGTGGAAAATCTCTGACTGAAGAAATATTTCATTGCCTGTGGAAGCTCACCACATGGAGAGGCAGGAAACACTGCAAACCCCACACAGCCGTTGTCTATACCTGAGTTTACTTGTTTTTAGTCTCGCAGGAGAGGATGTTATTGAGGCCTTCTGTTCTTACACTCCCAGTCTGCTTACACTTGTCCTTCCTGGTAACCTGCAGAGTTGTCAGCAGGATCTGCAATTGTTCTGTCTCAAAACACTTATTCAAAATAAAAATTACCACTGCCCTCGTTTGAGCTGACCCGAATTCCAAGATCAAACCTGTGCTCCTCCTGCAACGCTGGTATTTGTCACAAGAGCCTTCTGACCCTGCTGCAGCCTCACCTGCCTTGGACCAGCTAGTGCAGGCAGCGTGGCAGAGGCAGCCTGAGCGGGCACGGGGAGCAGCTCCCGCTCAGCCTGAGCTGTCACCACAACCAGAATGAACGCTCCGATGCGCCAACCCACAGCGCGGTGGGGTTCATCTGCACAGGTACTCGTGGGTGGCAGGATTCTCCCTTCAAACACCTCTCTGAGGAGGCAGGGGAAAATGAACCTAGGCCACTTTTTTAAGGACAAAAGTTTACCTTTGAAAACATACTCAGAGTGTGTATAGAAACAGCTTAGCAACATAGTCTAAGGATTAAAAATAAGCATGGTTTAAAGATCATCATCATTTTGCAGTCCAGCCAAGTGAGAGTATTAACAGTTTTAGCAACAATACCTCCATGAAAAAAAAAATCTAACAGCTATTTACCACACACACCCCCTTCTCTTTAGAGGTTTTTCTCCCCTACACCGCTGAGGAAAACACCCACCAACACGGTGGTGTCACACCCACACCAGAGTTGGGCTTTTATAACCTTCCCAGCAACAAGCACCTTTGGCTGGGGTGGGTTACTGGGGAAGGGGACTCTGAAGGCTCGTTACATTGGGACTGTTTTCCCTTTAAGCAGGCAGTTCGGGCGTGTGGGGAGCTACAGGACAACTTTCAATGACAGATTTTGTCATCTCTGCTCAGTTTCCTGTGGCTGGCAGAGCTCTGTGTAGTTTACTGGAAGACATTTGATTCAGTAGCAATCATAAAGCCATCTCATGCTTTACCTGGGTGGTCTGTGCATATCCTTGGGCTGGCTGAGGTGCATAGGCGCTGTAGCTGTAAGAGGAATTTAAAGATGTTTACAACGTGTCCCCCCACTCCCCACTCACACAATATATCTCTCTCAAGACAATTTCTGTACATCCAAATCATTTCTCCTGAAACATGATGGCAACACAGTACCTAGAAGCTAATCTGCAGATGTACCTGAGTTAAGACTAAACTCTGATTATTAGATACTTATATATGACATCTTTTTAAACCAGAGAGGATAAAAGCATAATGCTACTTACCCCTGCTGAGCTGCAGCTTGACTATAGGTACTATAATCTGCAAGAAAAGGGAAAAAAAAAGGGGGAGGGGGGAAAGGTTGACAAAGGCTTAACAAAATTAGCAGTGTAAGAGCACAGCAGCTGGAATTTCCTCCTGCAGCTTGAAAGAGCTGCAATAAACCGCTGGAAATCCAGTTTCAAAAGAGTGTAAGGTAAATGCGCTTTTTTCAGGCTTTTCTGAAGGAAACAAAACCCTCTCTTCCTTTCATTGTTTCTGCCAATCGCAGCAACAACTTTGATCTCAAATGACCCTACTTTAATTTAACTGCCACCTTGGATAACACCCAAGGGGGGTGGCAGGAGGTGGGGAGGGTTTGGAACAAAAGAAACACTGGGGCTGACACAACCCCCTGCCTTGGTTTCAAAGGGCCAGGTTGGAAGCTTCTGGCTCTGTAGAAACCACCTCGTTTGGTTCTTTCTATTTAACTTTCAAGGACACAAACAAACGGCTGGAATGTTCTAACACTTGTCCCCTAGCAGGGTTTTGGAAGGGCAGCTAGCAGTAATTCCTTTCTTCCAGCTCCAATTTAATGGTATTACCCTGATTTAACGCTATTACCCTGATTTAGAGACCTGAGATGCTGAAAATCGGAGCAGAGAAGTCTCTGCTGAGCTGGTTCTCTGGTGGGAATGGAAAAGGCGCCCCCATGGCAATTACAAGGCTGTATTTCCAGTAACTACAGCTCCTAAGTGTCCGTTTCTCCTCAAAGCCACCAACCAACTCCAGTTTCCATCCAAACGTCTCCAGCAACGACAAATTCGTCACTCAGACCAGCCAGATTCCAGCTCTGCCAGGACCAGGAGAGGACAGAGATCAGGAACAAGTTCAGAGCTTGCTTGCTTCTGCTGCTCTGCCTGAGCTGCAGGCAGAAGCTGGGTGCTTGTCAGGATCTCCTCAGGCAGAGCCAGACAATCCCGTGCAGGGAGGTTTTGGTGTTTCTATTGCAATGGCACCTCAGGGTATGTTCCATTTGGGAGAAAACCCAAGATTAGGAGTCTAGGGAACCTGGAACGTCCCAGCAACGACCACTTCAACACAAAGGAGCACCAGGAATAGTTCTGAAAATCCTCTTTTCATCCACCAGCACCCGGCTCCTCAGGGCTGCGGGTTCATCTCTCCTCTCCTCCTCCAAGTCCCTCTGCAGCTTTTCCTCCATTGCACTTTGCTGATGCCAGAGCTGTGACCCTGGGATGTGTGTTGATGGACAAGGAAGAGCTGTGACTCCAGCAGTGAATTTTGGGAGATATTCATTACCCTGACCTTGCAGTAGAGCCCAGGAATCAGTACAAGCACGGAAGGGAGCCGATGGAAATACCACATGCAACAAAAAGACGCTGAACTGCCAACCAAAGGCTTCCACGCTCCTGAGACGCACCGTGCAAGTTGTTAAACTGCCCTGGCACCACTCCTGCTTTCTTTGCAGGTTGTCATGTTTAATACTGAGAATCCAGCTTGTTACATTCAGGGCTGATGCTCTTTTTGTTGTTTTGTTTTTTAATTTTTCAGCCCACACGTGGCTCTGAGCTCAGCTGAATCCTGAGCAATTACAAACCGTTAATGTCCATTCCCCCCACCCATCTTCCCTCTCCCTCTTGCCTCCTTGTGCCAGCACCTCTCCATTCTCCCCCACAACTCAATGCCTGCCCTCTTTCACTCACCTCCTGTTTTACAAGCCTCTTTCTTCACCCTCCTGCTCCCCAAACCTCCCTATTCTTCATTTAATTCTCATTTTCTGCTCCCCGTGGGGTTACATCCCCAACTTTCTCCCCTCACCAGTAGACCCCCAAGAACGTACCACCCTCGCAAAGAGCTGCTGGGGCTTCGAGTAACACACAGAGTCCTCAACTAAACACCCATCACACGTCCCTTCTTCCAGCCTTCCCCCAGTCCCACCCAGGCACCACATCTTCCCCCTCAGCAAGATTTAAATCCAGGTGTTTAACTTGCAATTTGTCACCAGGAATCTCCTCATTCGCTGGAGTTCAGATTACCACAAAACATTTGGGGAGAAAAGAATAAATAATATCATTGCAGTTCATTTAGTTCAAACCCTCTCAGAGCCTTTATTTCCAGTGGGAAATCAATCTTCATCCTTCTATTTCACGAGGCTCAAGAGCACAATAGCTCTGCCGAAAATAGCAGCTCCCATGGAAGAACATTTCCATGTCTTAAGTGGAAAAGCAGCTGCATTTTTAAACCCCATTTCCACAATTCCACCAGCACGTATTACTTTAGGAACTTTTGGGTTGCTCATCTGTTCCTTCCCACACCCTCCAAGGTGATGCCCATCGTATTACCCCACGCTCCACAGCTTGAGATGTTTCCCCCCATGGAGAGACCTGACCTTTGGCTGTTTTAAGGCTACTTTAAAGACTGATGTTGCCGAGTCCTCATGTTAACCAACTCGCATCCAGCCAGAGCCCTCGTTTAAAGGCACATTTCCCCCTATATTGCTTTGCTGGCTTTATTTAAAAAAACAAAACAAAACACATTTGGAAGGGGAAACCACCCTGCAGCGACAGGCCAAAGGAAGCCTTCGGGAAGGACAGGGATCTCCTGGAAGAGTGGAACTCCAAAGAACCTTCTGGGGCCGGGGCACGCAGGACGCGGTGCTGCGAACGGCCCTCTCATGAGCACCCAAGGAGGGAGAATCCGGGGAAGGACCGAGGGGTCCCGGCCACCGCGAGAACAGCGCTGCGGAGGGGAGACGGGCTGCGCGGGGGACAGGAGGGAGCCCAGTCGGAAGGGAGGGAAAGAGGGAGGGAGGAAGGAGGGACCCCACTACCGCAGCGCGGGAGGGCCGGGCCCAGCGCCTCGCCTCGCCCCGCCGTGACAGGGCCGCGGCCCGGCCCCGAGGCGCTGCCCCCGCCCCGCTCCCCTCAGTACGGGCGGTCCCGGCACGTTGCCGGCGGGTCCAGCTCCGGGTTTAGGTTCATCCCGTTCGGGTGGGCCCCGGCTCCGGAGGCCGGCCGGGCTCCCGCAGAGGCCCCGGGCCGGGCCGGGCCGACCCGACCCCCCCGGCCCCGCTCACCCGTCGACGCCATTTTCTCGCCTTCCTCCTCCGCGCTCCCAACGTCCGGCCGCCGCCGCCGCCCCGCACCGCGCATGCGCCGCCCGGCCCCGGCGGGACGTACCACGGCAGTGGCGGGGGGACCCCCGGGAGGCCGTCACCGAGGGCTGGCTTCACCCCGTCCCGCCGCCCTTCCGGAGGTTCTCACCTTCTGCGAGCAACCGGCCCCGCCCCGCCCCGCCGCGCCTGTTGCTCAAGAGGACGGTTCTCCATCAGCGCTGGGTGCCTCCCCCCCGCAACTGGCCGAGGGATGGTACGGCCCTCGGCGGTTAGGGACCGTCGCGCAAGAGCTGTTCGGGCTGGGAGGCGGAGCGGAGGGCGGGGCCGAGACAGCGTGATGTCATCGTCGGCGTGATGTCATCGTCGCTGTGATGTCATCGTCGGGCGTCACGTAGCTGCGAGCGGCGCTGCCGGGCCGTGCGTGGGGCGTGCTATCAGAGCCCGGCAGCGTGCGCCATGCAGCGGTGTGGTCCCACCTGGCATCACACTCGGGCAAGTGATGCCGTGCGCTGCGCGTGATGTCACCAGCTATGTGTGATGTCACCATCTGTATGTGACGTCACCAGCTGCGCGTGATGTCACCAGCGGGAACGTGTCATGTGCTAGCGGCTGACACTGGAGGCTGAGCCCAGCGTCGTGCCACCCCACGCTGCCCACGCGATGTGAGCACGATGTCACCTGTGATGTCACCTGTGATGTCACCCCGCCATGCCATCAGTGGTGGTGTCTCATAAGGCCACAGATGCACTGCAAGGCCAGCCCCACCTGCCACAGCACCCCAGGGGATGTCCCTGACCCCAGCAGCTGCCCCCACCCCTGTGTCCCCTCCCAGCACCCTGTGTCATGCACCCCCCCCACCCTGGCCTGTAGGCCTGGCTGCCCTGCCCACGGTGCTGCGGTGTGTCCTGTAACGCCGGCCTGGCATGGCTGGGTGCCCCTCGGGTGCTATGGTGTGGGTGGGTGTCCCATGGGTGCCCCAGCACAGCCACGTGCCCCCAGGGTCCCCGCATCCCATTCCCCCATGGCCAATCCCACCTCACCGCAGCCCCAGGGATGCCCCATGGGACCCCGCCGCTGCTCCCAGCCCCTACACTGTGGGTGCAGGGGACCGACTCCAGCCACCCCCCGCCCTGTGGTAGCACCCATGGGTGCCTGTTTCACCCAGGGTGCTCAGTGACGCCGCAGGACGCGGGTTCAGGAGGCGTTTAATGACCTCAAGGGTCCCAAAGCGTAGCAGCGTAGCAGGGTCCCCACCCAGGGGGGTCCCCACCGACATCCCACCCAGAGCCCTTTCCCCAGCACAGGGGTGGCCACAGAGGGCTTGGGGAAGGAATTAAGCACCCCCAGAGCTGCGCATTGGGGTGAGGGCAGAAAAAGGGTGGGGGGCTGTGGCACCTCCCCCTCCCCCAAGGGGGGATGCGAGCAGCGGTGATGATGAAGGGGCAAAGCAGGGGGAGGGCGGGGCCGTGCCATCGGCTAGCACCAAATGCCCTGTGGGGCTGGGGGGATACAGGGGAGTGACCCCCACCCTGCCCCCTCCCCCAGAGACGATGCTCCTGACTGTACCGACACGGCGGTAGGCGTAGGGTGGGGACCCCTTCCCCTCCTGGCTCCATCACTGCCTGCTGGGGGGCCGTGGGTGGGGGGCCACGATGCGGTAGGGGGGCTGGCTGCTGCCACATTAGCTGCGGGGGATCCTGGGCGCCGTTGTGCCTGGGGGGCACTGCCTGAGCCAGGCTCTGGTTCTGTGGGGAGCAAAGGAGAGAGGTGTCAGGTGTGGGGGGATGGGATACTAGACACCCCCCCCAGTCACCCCATCATCAGGCACTGCTGGTGGTGGTCCCCCACCCCACAGAAATGGGCTCTGATGTGCTCCGGCTCCCCCAGGGACCCCCATGCTGGGAGAGGCACACCGGGACCAGGGAAGGGGGGGCACACAGACAAGGCCCCCCCAACTGACACCCCTGCCTGGCACACCCGCTGGCACCCCAAGGGCAGGAAAGCACAGCTGGAAAGTGGAGGCAGAGAGAGGGGAAGGGGGAGCACTCGCCGCCCCCCAGCTGGTGCCGGGCACGCCTGTGAGCCAAGGGGGTCCAGGGACTCTGTCCAGCCTTGGAGAGCTCTGGGTATGCCCTGGGGCCAAGAAGGTCCCCAGGGGTCTCCTTTGGTTTGAGAAAGGCTCCATGGTTTTCCCTTGGTCCTTGGGGAGCTCCAGGGTTCCCTTGGCCCAAGAGGGTCCCCGTGGGGGTCTCTCTTAAACCAAGGTCTCCATGGTCCCCCTTGGTTCAGGAGTGGCTCCAGGGTTTCTCCTGGTCCAACAGACTCTGTGGGCTCCCTTGGTCTCCTTCAGTTTGAAAGGGGCTCCCTTGGTCCTTGGGGAGCTCCAGGGCCCCCTTGGCCATGGGTATCTCTCTCAAGCCAAGGTCTCCATGATCCCCCTTGGTTCCAGAGGGGCTCCAGGGGCTCCCCTGCTTTATGGAGCTCCATGGTTTCTCTTGGCCCAAGAGAGTATTCATGGTCTCCTTTGGTTTGAGAAGGGCCCCACGATCTCCCCTTGAACTTTGGGGTGCTCCAGAGTTCCCTTTGCCCAAGAGGGTCCCTGTGGTGATCTCTCTCAATCCAAGAGCACTCCAAAGAACTCCAGGGACCTGCTCCCGGGGGGCTCCAGCCCTCCATGCTCCATGCCTGCTCCCAGGGAGGGCCGCGGCACACCCAGCTCATGCGGGGAGGAGGGAAGGCAGCACGGTTACCTGGACAGATGATGGCTTCCAGCAAGGTGACCCTTCTAGCCAGGACCTCCAGCCAGGCCTGCTGCCGCAGGAGGGTTTGGAAGCCACTGGCCTGGGGGAGAGTGAGAGAGCAGAGCAGAGCATGTGTTCGCCCCGCCGCGGGCACAGCCTGGCGGGGACAGGGCACAGCCTGGGGGGGACAGGGCACAGCCTCGGGGGGACAGGGCACAGCCTGGGGGGACAGGGCACAACCTCGGGGGGACAGGGCACAGCCTGGGGGGACAGGGCACAGCATGGGGGGGACAGGGCACGGCGTGGCATGGGGGATGCGGTGTGGGCGGCCTAGCACGTTGTGGGTGGCCTAGCGCGGGTGCAGCCCTGGCAGGAAGGGCAGTGCTGGAGCGATGGGTGCGGGGTGCCAGGTCTCCCAGGATGGTGCTTCTGGTCTCAGAGGGGTGCCAGGGGGGTCCCGTGGCCCCAGGGGCTCCTCCATCCCTGTGGGGCCAGAGGGAGGCCAGGGGGGTCCCTTGCACTGGCCCTGCAGCAGCCGCAGTTGGCTCGGTGTCCCCAGCAGCGTCCCGATGGGGACATGGTTGTCCCCTGCCTGGGTGAGTCCCAGAGGGGTGCTCCCTCCACCAGCCCCCGGACATGTTGGGGGGATGTGTCCCCAACCTGCCTGGGGGGGCCACCAGCTTGTCCCAGAGACAGAACCCGCAGCGAGCGTCCCTGCCCGAGGTGGGCACCTTGGGCCCTGCCCCAGGGTGGGGGGTGGCTCCGGGGGTGCCCAGCTGGGGGTGCAGGCAGGGGGTGCCCCGGTGGCCCTCACCCTAGGACAGGTCCCCAGTGCTGGCCATGATGCCACAGTGTGGGTGATGACATCATGCACGGCTGATGACATCACACCACAGCCAAGGCAGGGCTGACACCTTGCCCCAGGTGCCTGAGCCCCAGCGAGCCAAGGGCCCCCGTGATGTCATGGGGACCTGGTGACCTGCCGGCGGGGACGGGGGCCACCCTGTGGAGTGGGGGCCATCCCGGGGGTCCCCATCCCCTCCCAGGGCCCGGGCTGGCCCCCCCTACTCACCATAGAGCCCAATCATTGTTTCCAAGATTAAAACCCTCTCCACTAAAATCTTCAGCGCCTCATGGAGCTGGTGCAAACCCTCCCCCTGGGGAGAAGAGAGGGACGGGGGTGAGGGGGGTGTCAGACCCCCAGTGTGGTCCCGGGCCACCTCCCCTGGGAGGGGGCATGGAGGGGACACAGGTATCCCCCACTTGCTGTGATGCTGGGGAAGGAATGGGGGTATGTGGGGGATGGGGGGTGCTGAGCCAAATCCACCCTGTGCCCCCTCCCTGTGCTGGGTATTCCAGGGGGTCTGTCTCTGCACCCCATTGTCCCACCCAGGTTTGGGGGGGCAGGGGCAGTTGTACTGATGGTGTGACCACATCATGCGAGGGGACAGTGTGCAGCAGTGGCACTCCCCTGCTCCAGAATCTTGGGGGGAGGGAACCAACCCAGCCAGGGACCCCTGTCCCTCAGCAGGGTGCCAGGGATGAGGCACGGACACAGCCAGGAGTCCCCCCCACCACCACTGGGGTCCTGGTGCGGGGCAGCACTGTTGTCACCGGGGTCCTGGGGACAAGGTGTGGGGCACCGGGCGCAGCTGGGGACCCCCACATCACCACTGGGGACCCAGGGATGAGACATAGGGGAGAGCAGTGGAGGGGGCTGGAGTTCCCCCTCCATGCCCATCCCCAGCCCTCCCCCCGACACCGGTGGGGAGCTGCCCCCCCATCAGCAGACGTGTCCCCGCTCCCCTACCCGGGGACCCCCCCGACTCACCCAAGCGCCCTTCTCGCCCGGCTCGCCCTGAAACACAGAAAGCAGAGGGCCTGGCAGGAGGGGTGGGGGCACGGGGAGGGAGGGCTGCACCCCAGGGTTGGGGGGCCTGACCCACCAACGTACCTGTGCCCCGTCCTGCCCATGGCTGCCCGGGTGGCCCTGGGGAGGGAGAGAGCCTGTGAGCCCCAGGGAGAGGGGGCATGGCCAGGCCCCCCTCCCTGCAGAGCTCCCCGCCTGCAGAGCCACCCCCCAACTCGTGTCATGGTGCTGGGCTGGCAGGACTCACCCTGTCTCCCTTCTCCCCGGGGGCACCAGCAGCTCTGGGTGCTCCGGCTCTACCCTGCACAAGGACAAGATGGGTGCTGTCAGCCCCAAGGTGGGGGGGTCCAGGGTGGGGGGTTCAGCCCAGCCCGTGGCCCCCCCCACCCCAGTACTCCCAGCACTTACATCAGGTCCTGGGGGACCAGGTGGCCTGACTGGACCAGGGGGCCTGGGGGACCTGAAAGGAGAGGGCACACAGCTCAGTTTGGTCCTTGCGGGGTGCCCCACATCACTGCGCCCCCAAACTGCCAAGGGGGTGCAGGGGGGTGTCACACACTCACCCATTGGCCCTGCAGGTCTGGGGGGGCAGTGGAACCCACGATGCCCCCCCCGGTGTCGGTGAAGGTGTTGGAGAGGAGTGGGTCCCCTGGGGCAGAGCACAGGGGGTGGGTGGGGGGCACATCACCCCGGGGCCCCCACACCACCCAGCGGGGCAAGATCCAGCCGTACCACCCCCAGCCCAGGCTGATGCTCCCAAATTCCAACCCCCTCCAGGGCAGGGATGTGCTGCCATGGTGTGGCTTCCTCCCCTCAGCCCCATCCTGAGGGGGTCAGCCTGGGGAGGGGACCCCCACCGCAGCCAGCCCCCATCCTCCCCAGCCTCTCCTTACTGGGCTCGGCTATGTGGGGTATCGCTGGCCCCACTGGGGCAGGGGGTCCTGGGGGCCAGGGAGCCCAGGTAACCCCTTCTCTCCAGGGAGCCCCCTTGCTCCATCCCGGCCGGGTGGTCCTGGGGGGCCAGGGGGACAGGCAGGGAGGAAGAGGAGGGTGCTCAGATTGGGGGGTTGCCCCTCAATCTCCCGATGCCTGAAGCTGGCTGGGGGCGTTGGAGCCCCAAAACCGCTGCACCAACCCCCTGACATCCACCCAACAGGAAGGGGGTGCTCAGCCAGAGCTGGGCCCCAAGGCTGAGACACCCCCCCCCATCCCCCCTTTCCTGGTGGCCCCACTGGACCCTTCGCCCCAGGGATGCCCGGTGGTCCCCGTCCTCCTGCATCTCCCTTGGAGCCCAAGGGGCTCCCTGCAGCCGAGCAGCATCCTCAGGGGAGCACCCAAAGGACAGGCCCTCGGTGGGTGCCCCCCCCCATGCCCAGCCCTCACCTACCACCATGCCCCTGCACAGCTCCCTGATGCCACCCTGGTGCAGGGAGTGGAAGCATTGGTCTGGGGAGGGGGCACCCCAAGGGCAGCAGCCCCACACCGGTGCCCCCCTGCCCCAAACCAAAGCTCTGGCCCGGGGGGCAAAGCCCATCAGACCCTCCCTGGAGCTGGCTCAGTCCCCACATGTCACCTGTGTCCCCTGAGGGCAGCAGGGATGGGACTGCAGTCCCCAGGTGCCTCCCCCTCCCCAATATTAAGAGCACCCTGGTCATTCTCCCAGCAACGGCACCGCCAGCACCATGGGATGTGGCATTGCCACCAATGGAGCCCCAGACCGGGGGGGGGCTGGGGGGCGTGGGGGGCAGGTCCCTGCACTCCCACTTACCATCATCCCCAGGGCTCCCACGGGCAGCTGGGGACCCCCAGAGCTGCCCAGGCTCCAGCCCCCTGCCCAGCGAGGGGTGGGGTTCAGCCACCGAAGTGCCACCTGGCAAAGAGATGGGGGGGGTGTGGGGTGTGGGTTGGGTGCCACCCCCTGAGGTGCCACCCCACAGGCTCCTGTGCCCCTTGAGAGGTGGCTGGGGGATTGGGGGCATTTTGGGGGTCTCACCTGTGCCTTGAGGGTGGCGAGCTGGGCTGTCAGCTCCCCGACACGGCTGTAATTCAGGCACCCTGGGGGGGGGGAAACAGGGGGGCACAGGTGGTCGGGTGGGGGGCACCCACCCCTCTTTGTCCATGCTGATGCAGCATGTGGTGGTGAAGGGGGGGGCACCTGAGAAAGCCCTGGGGTGCAGGGGGGCCGGCGTGCGGCTGCATCCCGCAGGGTGAGGAGGGTGTGGGTGTCTGCAGAGGGGAGGGGGGTCAGGGAGGGAGATCTCCCCAAAGTCCTTGGGGCTGGGAAAGCCTGGTTCCCCTCACCCCAAAATAGGAGGGGGGGGGCATTGTAGTGGGTTCTGCTCAGTCCCTGCTCCTGGTGAGCCCCCAGATCCCCCCCAAACCCACGTGGGACCAGCCAGATCCTCCCAGCCCACCCATGGCCACCCACCAGCTCCCCTCCCCCCAAACCCACCCACCCATGGACCCAAACCAGACTCCCCCAAACCCACACGCCCCCCAAACCCTGACCCTGGCCCCCCAAACCCTCCCTGGTCCTGAAGCACCACCCCACAACCCCCCTATGGCTCCCCAGTGAGCCCCCCAGCTCAGGCTTGGGGGTGGCTTTGAAGGGGGGGGGGGTGTCAGTTCCTGGGGACACAACCCACCCCCCACCCCCATCGAGGGGTCCCAGCAGCTCGTCCCCACCGAGGGACCTTGAGGACAGCAGCTGGGGGCCACCCAGCACGGCGGGATGGGGGTGTCTGGAGCAGAGCTGGCGGCAGCGTGGCGCCTCCCCCCACCCCCGCTCCCCCCCCCCCGCTGCCACCCCCCCACCCCCCCACCGCCGTACAGCAGGGGACAGCCAGCCCTGCCCTAAGCGAGCCCAGATGGGGGGCACCCAGCCAAGCACGCACGGAGTGGGAGGAGGAGGAGGAGGAGGAGGAAGAACCCCCCTTGCCTCGCTCCTCCCCTGCCCCCCATGCTGCTGCCACCCAGCTGGCTCCCGAGCCCCTCGTGCCAGCCACTGTCCTGCAGATCCTTGGTGCCACCCTGCTGTCCCCAGGGTGCCCCCAGCCCTGGCTGCCCCCTGCTAATCCCCCCTGTGTCCCACAGAGCCAGGGCCGGGCTGGGGACCCACCCCCAGGGTGCTGGGGCAAAGGGAAGGAGGAGGAGGAGGAGGAGGAGGGTGATGATGGGGATGAAGACCCCCTCCCCCAGAGGAGGCAGGCAGGGTCCCACCACGCGCCTTGCACCCATTCATCCCCGTGCAGGCACACAGGGACAGCAGGCAGGCAGCTCCTGGCAGCATCTGCCCCCCTAGACAGAAGCGTCCACCTGCCTGTCCGTCTGTCCATCTACCCCCCATCCCATTTCTCGACCTCTCCAGTTCTCCATCCCCGGGCACAGCAAGCCCAGCACCCATCTGCCCACCCACCTCTGCACCTACCCACAACACTCACCATCTGCCTGTCAGTCCTTCCACCCACACACAGGGATCTCTGTCCTCCCACACACTCATCCACCCAACAGTCCATCCGCCCACAGGAACATCCCTCCCTCCATCCCTCCCTCCATCCCTCCCTCCATCCATCCCTCCCTCCCTCCATCCATCCCTCCCTCCATCCCTCCCTCCCTCCCTCCCTCCATCCATCCCTCCATCCATCCCTCCCTCCCTCCATCCATCCATCCATCCCTCCCTCCATCCCTCCATCCCTCCCTCCCTCCCTCCATCCCTCCATCCCTCCATCCCTCCCTCCCTCCATCCCTCCATCCCTCCATCCCTCCATCCATCCCTCCATCCCTCCATCCCTCCATCCCTCCCCCCTGCATCCCTCCATCCATCCATCCCTCCCTCCCTCCTTCTGTCCTTCCCTCCCTCCATCCATCCCTCCCTCCCTCCATCCCTCCCTCCCTCCATCCATCCCTCCATCCCTCCCTCCCTCCCCCCTGCATCCCTCCCTCCCTCCTTCTGTCCTTCCCTCCCTCCATCCATCCCTCCCTCCCTCCATCCCTCCCTCCCTCCATCCATCCATCCCTCCCTCCCTCCCTCCCTCCCTCCCTCCATCCATCCCTCCATCCCTCCATCCCTCCCTCCCTCCTTCTGTCCTTCCCTCCCTCCATCCATCCCTCCCTCCCTCCATCCCTCCCTCCCTCCATCCATCCATCCCTCCCTCCCTCCCTCCCTCCCTCCCTCCCTCCATCCATCCCTCCCTCCCTCCCTCCCTCCCTCCCTCCATCCCTCCATCTATCCATGGACACCCCCTACTCACAGAAAAATCTATCCATTCCTCTGTCCATCCATCCATGGGTACACCCATCTGTCCATCCATCCATCCATAGGTACACCCATCTGTCCATCCATCCATCCATGGGTACACCCATCTGTCCATCCATCCATGGACACACTCACAGAAACATCCCTCTGTCCATCCCCCCTCCTCCCCCCATCCCCAGCAGTGACCCGGTGGCCGGGATCCCACGTGCAGCCCCTGGGGTGACACCACCCCACCCTGTCTCCCCAAGGACCAGCAGTCCAGCGCCGGGGGCAGGGTGAGGCCCCTTCCCAAGGCCGTGCTGGCTCCCATGCCCCTCACAGCTGTCCCCAGTGTGCCCAGGACAGCACCTCCACTCCAGCGCCGGGACCGTCTTGTAGGTCGTGGGGTGCTGGGGCGGGATGTGGGGTGCTGGGCTGGGGTGCTGGGGCAGGACGTGGGGTGCTGGGGCGGGATGTGGGGTGCTGGGGTGAGATGTGGGGTGCTGGGGTGGGGTGCTGGGGTGGGATGTGGGGTGCTGGGGTGAGACATGGGGTGCTGGGGTAGAGTGCTGGGGTGCTGGGGTGGGGTGCTGGGGCGGGATGTGGGGTGCTGGGGTGGGATTTGAGGTGCTGGGGTGGGATGTGGGTGCTGGGGTGAGACGTGGGGTGCTGGGGCAGGATGTGGGGTGCTGGGGCAGGACGTGGGGTGCTGGGGCGGGATGTGGGGTGCTGGGGCGAGATGTAGGGTGCTGGGGCAGGACGTGGGGTGCTGGGGCGGGATGTGGGGTGCTGGGGTGGGGTGCTAGGGCGGGATGTGGGGTGCTGGGATGAGACATGGGGTGCTGGGGTGAGAGGTGGGGTGCTGGGGTGGGGTGCTGGGGCGGGATGTGGGGTGCTGGGGCCGGATGTGGGGTGCTGGGGTGGGATTTGAGGTGCTGGGGTGGGATGTGGGGTGCTGGGGCGGGATGTGGGGTGCTGGGGTGAGGTGCTGGGGTGCAGGATGCAGGGTCCTTGCTCCCTGGGGACCCCTGCAGTGCCGCTCCCCTGCCCCCGCTGCAGGCCAGGGCCCAGCCCTGGCAGCCCCTCTGGAGGAATGTGCCGTTCTGGACGTGGCACCGGCCGTGTCACCGTGTAGGAGCCCCAGGTGCTGGAAGGGAAATGGCCAGCACGGGCACTGCTGGGGGGGGGACACACGCTGCGGGGCGGGCAGAGGTGGCAGTGCCACCTGGGCTGTCATCCCTCCCCATCCCAGGGGCTTCTGTCCCCCAGATTGCCCCGGGAGATGCCCACCCCCAGTTTTTGGGGTGCCCGCGGGGGGACCCTCTCCTCCGTGGGCTGCCCTGGCACGCCGTGGGGGAGCTGGGACCCTGCATTCCTGCCACATTCCCGGCCCGGCACAGCTCTGGTGCTGGCTGGCCTGGAGCAGGGCCCAGAGCCCCCCACCCCCCCACCCTGCACCCCTGACCCACCCTGCTCCTTTCTTTGGGCTCCTGCCTGCCCCATGCTGGCTCCTCATGCCAGGCTCTGCCCACCCTGCCTGCCCCGGGCATCACCCCCCTGCCCCCCAGCCTCAGTTTCCCCTTGCCGGGAGAAACACACCCCCCCCCCCGGTGCCACCACACCGGGTGCCCCCAGCCCGGTGGCAGGCAGGACTTGCTGTACCCCCAGCAGCTCCCAGCTCCCAATGCTGTGTGATTTGGGGTCAAACCCAAGGATTTGGGGACCGCCGCAGCGCTGCTCAGCCCCTGCAAGCAGGGAGGTGCTGGCGGTGGGGACAAGTGGGCGCCGCAGGGGGACAATTGTCTGGGAGGGGACAGGGAGGGAGGGACAAGGGGGGACACAGCAGGGTGGCACAGGGCTTTCCGGGTCCCAGGTGGCCCCGTGCCAGGGCCACGAAAGCGCTAAGCACGCCAGGGCTGTCTCCAAGCAGGGTCCCCAGGGGAGCAGCAGCACCCCGGAACCCCCAACCCAGGGTGACAGCCCCTGGTATCCTCCCCCACCCCAGCCCTGGGGTGGGCATCCAGCTGCTGGGTTGTGAAATGGGTGCATATCACTTACAGGCAGGGTATGACTGATGCTGCAGCTGGAGAGGAGCTGGAAAGCAGCAGTGAGATGGGCACACAGATCCGTGTGTCCTCAGGAGGGCACCCTCCAGCCGAGGTGCCTGTCCATGTGTGATACACTGTGGGTCTGTGTGTCTCTGTGCACACACCAGTGGGGGTGGGGGTACACACAGCCTGGGTGCGTGTGCATCCGCTTGTCTGTCTGTCTGTCTGTCTGTCTGCAGCTGGCTGCGTGTGTGCATGGGTGTGCATGGGTGGTCCCTGCCGTGGTGTTGGGGGAGCGTGGGGGGGCAGTGTGTGTCTGTCTGTCTGTCCGTGCCTGAGGACACATCCCCACACCGGCAGCACCCCAGGACCTCCCCAGCTCCTCTCAGGGTGTGGGTGGGGGCTCAATCCCCTGATTAAGGCTGTCAGCACCCACCCCACACCCCCTCCCCTCGCCTACATGAGGGACCCACGCAGCCGGGTGGTCACTGCCAGCTCATCTGCTGACCCACTGTGTCCCTTCCCACAGAGACAGCCGGGACCCATCTGTGGGGTGGGGGTGTGTGAGGGGAAGCTGCACTCTGTCCCTGCCCCCCAGCTTGGGGAGAGCCCTGGAAGGCCTGGAGCTGGGCTCAGGTAGGGGGGACAAGTGGGGCAGGAGGACTTTGTGCTGGAGCAGATGAGGGAGTGCCCCCCACAGGTCCCCACTCCATGGGTGTCACCTTCCTCTGGGCAGGGGGTAAGTGGGGAGCTGGAACAGCGGGGGGGGCACCCCCAAAGAATGTAACCACACCTGGGGAGGCCTTTTGGCACCCCCAAAGCACATGCCCACATCTGGGCAGGCCCATCACCCTCAATCCCTGGGGGAAGCCCTGCCAGCCCCCCACCTAGCAGCCCCCTCAAGCCCCTCCTGGCCCCCCCACAGCATGTCCTTGTTGCGGGGCCCAGGACGTGCTGTTTACCCTTGAGGGTGCTCAGAGGAGCCCAAGGTCACCCACCCTCCTCCTCAGACTAAACAAGGCCACGGTCCGGCGCCCTGTGTCCAGCCGGGGCCCTTGGGTGGGGGCGGGTGATTATGCACGTGTTCCCCCCCCCCCCCCCCGGGTCTGGGTGGCCCCCCACATGCAGGGTGGGGACAGGGCTGGGGTGCTGCCAGGGCTCAGTGCAGCTGGGACAGATCCTGCTCGGCCTCCACAGGCTCCTTCGGCAGCAGAGGGGCTGCGGGCGCTGGGGTTCCCCATTTGGTGTCCCCAAGTGGGGCTGCCCTGCTCCTGCTGCTCCCAGGGGGCTGTCCCAGCTGTCCCCAGCCCAGAGTGGAGCACACAGGCTCCAGCCTCCTTGTCCCCACAGCTCCCCGCAGCGATGCTCCCTGCAGCGATGCCCACTCGCCCTGGGGTCCACTCACCCATGCCCACCCCCTGCTTGAATCCCTCCAGGGCTCAGCAGGTGTGTTTCAGCACAGCCTCGGGTCCCTGCACTGGGTCCCTTTCCCAGGCCCCCACAGCCTGTGGCCAGGCTCCAGGACCCTGCCCTGGCTCCATGTCCCCAGACCATGTCCTCCTCCCAGCTCCAGGTCCCCGTGCCATGGTCCAGGCAGGGCCCAGAGCTGAGCTCAGATGAGGCCAGGGAAGGGTTAGGGGTGGGGGAAGATGGGGCCAATCAGGGCAATTACAAGCTATTAGTGCCCACAGGGCCCTGCCCGTGTCCCCACCAATGTCCTCACCTCTGCATCCCCTGAGTTACCTCTGTGACCCCATCACTCCCCAGGCCCCCCCACTCCAGCCCTCCCCAGCCCAGCTCCCACTGAGATGCTGGGTCACACTGGGGTGGGCAGAGGCTGCTGGTGGGTCCCAAGGGAGTTGATGAGGACCCCCACCCCTGCCTGAACCGTGGCATAAGGTGCCAGCTCCCAGCACCATTCACCCTGGGGCCAGCTCCCGGCATGAGACCCGGGCACACTTCATTGCATGGATGGGGCAGGGGGTGTCTCCTGCCCATGTGGGCTGGCGGGGGCCGAGTCCCCCACTGCGGGGATGAGGCAGGTGGGTGTCCCCGTGCTCGGCCCCGCTCAGCCCCTGCCCGGCCCCGGGGCTCGGGGCCCCGCTCGGTCGGGACCCCCCGCGATCCCACCCCGGGCGGCCACGCCGCGGGGCCGAGGCCACCAGGTGGCACTGCGAGGCCACCGCGGCCACCGCTGCCCGGCCCCCAGGGTCCCCCGGGGCCAGCCCCGGTCCCCGGCTGTCCCGTCCCACCACCCCCCTGCCCATGAGTGTCCCCTTCCCGGCGGCGGAACACAGGAGGAACAACCTCCCTGCCCCTGGATCTGTGCTCCACGGGCATGGCCAAAGCGGCAGCACCCCTGTCCCCATATCTGCCCTCTCCGTGGGTATGGATGGGGCAAGAAACCCTCTGCCCCAAATCTGTCCCCGGGTCTGTCCTTCTATGGGCACAGCCAGAGAGACAGCTCCTCTGTCCCCAGGCCTGTCCCTTCTGCAGGGTCAGTCAGAGTGACACCCCTCTGTCCCCAGATCTGCCCCCAAATCTGGCCCTCCATGGGCAGAGCCAGAGCAACAGCTCCTCTGTTCCCAAATCTGTCCCCAAATCTGTTCCTCAGAGTCACGAGAGCCCCTGGGCCAAGGCAGGTGGTGATGGGGGTGACACTGGTATGTCCCTGTGGCTCAGGGCCTCCCACCACCTCCCGTGCCTCAGTTTCCCCACAGGGCTATGGGAACCACATGCCCTAAAAGAGACAAAGTCCCTTCAGCCAGGCTGATCCAGCTGGGGGTCAGGCCCCCGCGGGGACACCCTATTGTACCCACATGTGTGTGTGTGTGTGAGCACCCACGTGCTCATCCCTCTGACACCCCTGTGTGCCCATGCCCAGGGCTGGATCACCAGAGGGTGCTGCTGCCCGGTCCTGCCCTGGGTACAGGTTCCTGGTGCCGGCCTTGAGCGCTCGGCGTGGGTGGGGGTCCCCGGTGTGGGTGAGGGTGCTAGCCTTGTGCCTGCTGTGACACTGGGGGGTTGGTGCACTGGGTCCCAGGTGGGTGCCTGTCACAGCGGGGGCCCTGGTGTGGGTGCTGGCTGTGGGTGCCCATTCCCTGCGGGGGTTCCCAGTGCGTGTCCCTGGTGTGGGTGCCCAGTGCCCTGTGCCCATCCCCAGAGTGGGCGCCTGGCCCCGGTGCGTGTCCTGCTGTGGGTGCCAGCCCTGGTGCAGACGCCTGGTGCCCTGTGTGTCACACGTGTGTGTCCCCAGTCACCCGTGCAGGTCCCTGCTCTGGGTGCCTGGTCCCAGTCCCGGTCCCCAGTGAAGATGTCTGATCCCCGGTGCGTGTGCCCGGTCCCGGTGCGTGTGCCCGGTGTGTGGGTGCGGGTGCCCATTCCCAGTACAGATCCCTGGTGCTTGTTCCCAGTCCCCTACGTGACCCCAGTGCGGATGCCCAGTCCTCCGCGCGTGTCCCCGGTGCAGATGCCCGGTGCCGGTGCGGGTGCCCGGTCCCGGTGGCTATCCCCGGTGCGGGTACCGGATCCTCCATGCGCATCCCCAGCCCGCGTTCCCGGTGCCGATGTATGCCCCCCGTGCGGGTGCCCGGTCCCGGTGCGGGTGCCCGGTGCGGGTGCCCGCGCGGCCGTGCGCGCCGCCGCCGGTGCCCGTGGCTGCCTGGCGCTGGCGGAGCGCTGCCGCCGCCCGGCCCCGCGCCCGCCGCCGCTGCTCCCGGTGCGGCTGCGGGTCCCGCTGCGGCTGCGGCTGCCGGAGGTAGCGGCGCGGGGAGCGGGGAGCGGGCGATGCCGGGCGGCGGCGGCGGCCATGGCGGGGCGGGGGGTGCCGGCTCCGGGGAGGGGGCGGTGGGACCGTGCACCGGGCGGCGGGGGGGGGGGGTGGGGAAGGACGACGGACAGACCGTGCAGCGCGGAGGGGGAGCCGGGGGTCGCCGTGCACCGGAGGGGAGAACCGTGCGTCGGGGGCTGCCGCGCCCCGGGGGTGCTGGGGGCTGCCGGGCGCCTGGGCGACCGTGTACCGGGGGCTGGGGGCTGCTGCGCACCGGGAGCACCGTGCACCGGGGGCCGGGCCTGGCCTGGCTACCCCTCCCCAGAGCGGCCGGGCCCGGGGTAGGAGAGGGGGGGGGCTGGCACCGGGGGTCTTCCCCGCAGCCAGGTACCTTGGGGGACCCCAGGTTGGGGTGAGGGTCCCTCCAGCTCCGGTGGTGCTTGGGGTCACGGCGGGTGCTGGGTGAACGTGAGGGTGCACACGCGTGTGGGGGTGTGAGGGTGAGCGCGTGGCGGTACTCGCGGGTGCATCCCTGGCGGGGGGGGGGGGTGCGCGGGGGGGTGGGGGTGCTTGTGCTGCCATGGGTCCCCGTGTCTGTCTGTCTCTCTGTCTCAGTCCCGCTGTCTGTGTCAGCGGTTGTGTGTGTGCCAGCGTCTGTGTGTCAGTGTGTCTGTGTGCCTGGCCGGGTCCGCGCGGCTGTTTGTGTACAGCGGCTGTGCAACAGCCCCCGCTCACCCCCCGTGGGGCTGGGGGCCTCTGTAAGTGGGCGAGGGGCTGGATGGGGGAGAAGGGGCCGGGGCGGGCAGCCCGGGATCACCCCCAGCCCCGATGCCTGCAGTGCAGATCATAAATCAGCGGCGGCTGGAGCGGGCTTGGGGGGCCACAGGCTCCCCCGCACCCAGACTGCCTGGGCAGGGAGCGAGGGGTCTCCCTGGCCTTACAGAGCCCCCACCCCATCCCCGGGGGTGTGAGCAGGATTTCCTGTGTCCCCCCGAGTCCTCCTGTTCCCACTGTCACATTGGAGGCCGGCAGCCATCCGGGGCTGGCAGGCAGCCCACGCTGCCAGGGCCGAGGGCACAGTGGCCTCGCTGCCCACCAGCTCCATGGGGGGTCTTGGGGGGTGATGGGGACAGACCCCCAACCGCCACTCACCCGGGTGACACCCAGGGTGACCAGCATCATGGCCCTGTTTTGCAGGTGACCCCCCCCCCTCTCTTGCCACCGGTGACGTGCTGGGCAGCAGGAAGAGCCGTGGAGCCACCGAGGACGTAGTGGAGCAGCAGGACACGCCGAGGAAGATAAGGGGGTGTCTTAGGGACAGCGGTTTTGTGTCCCCAACATCGTCTGCAACCACTGGCCACCCTCGAGCCAACACAGCCCAGGGGGGCCCCCGCTGTGGCTTTTTGGAGCCTGAGCCCTGCCAGTGCTGTAGGGAGGAGGAAGGGCTGAGGAAGACGTGCCGGGTGATGGATGGCCCCAGCCCAGCGCAGCAGCCCCGGGGGAGTGGGACCGGGCAGCTTGGGGACCTCGGGGACCTGGCTGGCAGTGCCTGCCTCTGCAGAGCCCCGCAGCCTTTGCTCCACTGAGCTCTGGAGCCCGCAGCCAGCAGGAGCCAGGAGGAGGATTCGGAGGGGCTCCTGGTGAGCCCTGTGTCCCCGTGCCGGGGTATGGCACGGGGCTGAGCCACCACACCCCCGGCATGGCACGGCAGGGCTCAGGGGCCATGCTGGCCTCCGGTGGCCTGGGCTTCCCCCAAAACCTGGCCCGTGTAGTGGTGTGGGAGTGGCTGAATGAGCACGGGCGCTGGCGGCCCTACTCGGCTGCTGTCTGCCACCACATCGAGAACGTGCTGAAGGAGGATGCCCGTGGCAGCGTGGTGCTGGGCCAGGTCGACGTCCAGCTGGCGCCCTACGTCATCGACCTCCAGTCCATGCACCAGTTCCGGCAGGACACAGGTAAGGGTCTGGCACTGAGCTGGGACCAGCCGTCCGTCCATCCATCCATCCATCCATCCACCCATCCACCCATCCATCCATCCATCCACCCATCCACCCATCCATCCATCCATCCATCCATCCATCCATCCGTCCGTCCGTCCATCCATCCATCCATCCATCCATCCATCTGTCCTTCCATCCACCCCAGTGTGTGTCTATTTATCTGTCTGGTGTTCCATTCATCCATCTGTCCATTCATCCATGCACCTATCTCACTGCATATCTCTTTGTCATTCCTTCCCTCCTAGTGTATCCCTACTTGTCTGTCACTTCATCCATCCATCCATCCATCCATCCATCCATCCATCTGCCCGTCCATCTGTCCCATTGCACGCACTCTGCTGTCCGTCCATCTGTCCCCCCTGTTCCTTCTCCCCTCCTGTCACCCCCCTGAGCTCTGTTCCCCCTGTGGACCCCAAAAGCTCCTCCTGGCCTTTTTGCTCTCCCTCCCCTTGCACGTTGGACCCCTGACCCAGAGGGACATGTCCCAAGTCCCTCCATCCCCTCTCACCCCGCCGTGGGGTGCTGGGGGGTGTCACACTGTCACAGTGGCCACCCTGCTCATCTGCTCCACAAAGCTGCTCCATTTGGGGTCCCGGAGGAATGGGGGAGGCACCACTTTGGGCACTTGGAGCTGTGGTGAGCACTGGGCTGGCTGCTGCCACGCAGCTGCAGCACACATCCAGGCCACACGTCCTCAGGGGAAATCAAAGCCGGTCCCATGCCGGCGCCCAGCCCAGACCCCATTAAATGTGTCCTGGTCGCAGTGTGACCCATTAAATCGGCGCGTGCCGGCTGTGCCGCAGGGGACTGGCAGTGCGGGTGCTTTCCTGGCCATCCCTGCATCGCTGCCTGCTGGGAAGCATGGGGCTGCGTGGGCAGGGTCGGCTCCAGGGCAGGCAGGGGACCTGCCCCCTCCTCCTCCCAACCCCAACCTGCCCGGGGACACACAGGGACCAACCCAGAGCAGGGTCCCCAAGGCCGTGCCCTTCCTGCCCGGCCACCCATGCTGCCATTCCCAGTCGCCGGTGATGGGGAATGACCCTGAGTGTGGCTGTGGCTACTGTGATGGGCTGGGGATGAAATGGGGACCAAGCCAGGGACCTGCTGCCCTGTGGCGGCTCCAAATCGGTCTCAGGCTTGGCAAGGGGCAACTTGGCACCTGTGGCCCTGAGTCAGCGCGGCGGTGGGTGCCACCAGGTCACCCTGGCTGACCCCGTGCCAGCTCCTGCCAGCTTTGGCCAGCACCCATCCTCTGGCAGCAGGCACCTGGCATCACGTCCTCTGGTCATGGGTGCTCTCTGCCAGGAGCTGAATCGCTCTTCCTGGGATGTTCCTGGGTACCACAGTCCCTGTGCCAGGAGGACCTGGGGACAGGGATGCTAAGAAAGGGCCCTCACCATCCCCAGGGGTGTCACAGGAGGGGACGTGGCCATCTCTTTGGCTCCATCCCATAGATCACCCTTGGCATTGTTGTCTCTGTGTGCCCCATCCCTGCATCTCCCTCCATCCATCAGCTCTGCCCTCGGCTGCAGCCAGGCTGGGAGGCTGTGAAATGTCTCTGGGATCCTGTGGTGCTTGGGGACATGAGGGTCCTCGGTGCTGAGGGTGCTCCTGGCACCCACTATGGTGTGGGGACATGGGGAAGGCGGGCAGGAGGCTGGAGGTGAGAGGGGGGCTTGGCCTGGGGTGGGAGGGAGAGAAACCTAAGCCAAACCAGTGATGATGTGAAATGAGGTGACCCCGTTCTGAGCAGTGGGGACACACGTCCCCTCCCTGCGGCCCTGGGGACACTGGCACAGCCCTGCAGCTCCAGCACAGCTGGTGGAGGGGCAGGAGCTGTGGGGCTGCGAGTGGCTCTTGGGGACACAGAGCGGTGTGTGCCCACGTGCATAGGCTGGGGGGTGTCCCCCCATCATTCCCCCCTGCTCAGCGGGATGTGAGAGGGCAGTGGGATGTGGGATGGAGATGGGGAGGTCAGTGGGACATGGGATGGAGATGCACGGGTCAGTGGGATGCGGGATGAGGATGCAGAGGTCAGTGGGACATGGGATGGAGATGCACGGGTCAGTGGGATATGGGATGAGGATGCAGAGGTCAGTGGGACATGGGATGGAGATGCACGGGTCAGTGGGATATGGGATGAGGATGCAGAGGTCAGTGGGACATGGGATGGAGATGCACGGGTCAGTGGGATATGGGATGAGGATGCAGAGGTCAGTGGGACATGGGATGGAGATGCACGGGTCGGTGGGACGTGGGATGCAGATGCAAGGACCATCGGGAATGGGATATGGATGCGAGTGGGGTGTGGGCAGGAGCGGGCAGCAGGATGTGGGACACAGACATGGGAAGGAAGCCATGGATGTGACCACAAGCGGGATGCAGGGCCTGGGCATGAGCGGGACGGGGATGTGAGAGGGCGGTGGGGTTTGGGGTGAGGGCAGGAGCGGGCAGCGGGGACCAGCGGCTCTCCGTGGGTGCTGGAGCGGGACGAGCAGCCGCTCAGCCTCCCTCCCGCGGGGCCGCCGGCGGAGCTGCCTCAGCACGGGCCGCAGCTGGGCCAGGCTCTGCTGCCTGCCGCGGCCTGTGATTAATGACCGTTATTAGCGCTGTTAATCGGGCTGGGCAAGCGATGCTGGTGAGGGGATAGAAAGGCATTAACTGCGGGGGCACTGCCGGGGCTGCAGCTCAGGGAGGGGCTGCGATGCCTCCCCCGCCCTGCAGAGCTCCAGGGGCATCCGCAGCATCCAACTGGGTGAAAAGAGCAGCGAGGGGCCAGGATTTGGCTGTGTGCAGGGAGTGATGCCTCACTGCTGTGGCTGGGCCAGCTGGAGCTGTGGCTGCTGTTGGGAAACCCCCAGCCCAGAAAAGCTCCCCCAGCCCCCAGGATGGCAAAGGGACCTCGGCTGGGGAGGGCGTGGATGGGCCTGGACCAGAGGGATGGTAAAAGGCGCTGGAGGGGCTGAGCGGCATCTCCCTTCCCACGGTGGCTGCAGCCGGGCTCCTGACAGCCGCCAGCCCGGCCGGCAGCCAAACTGCCGTGGCCGCCGCCGCTCCAGGGGGTTGTTGAACCTCCCGAGTCCCCGGGGAGGTGTAGCCCTGCAGACACGCGCATCGATCCGTCGCAAGCCGCGGCTGCTGCTGCTCGGCGGCCGGGAGGCCGGTGCTGGCTGCTGGGGTGCAGTGCCTGTCACCCCTTCTGCACCCTGGGGTGCTCTGCAGGGGGTGAGAGCAGCTGCTTACACCCCAAAGTGCCTCTGCAGCCCTATCCCTGCAGCGTGCCGGGCTGGGCGCTGGACACGCACCCATGCAGGAGGGTGTGGGTCTCTAAACCGGCACCCCGGGGTGCTGGAGCCCTGTGGGTGCTCACCCCAGCTGTCTCCCCAGGAACCATGCGCCCCATACGGAGGAACTTCTACGACCCATCCTCGGCCCCAGGGAAGGGCATCGTGTGGGAGTGGGAGAACGACAACAACTCCTGGACGCCCTACGACATGGACATCTGCATCACCATCCAGAACGCCTACGAGAAGCAGCACCCCTGGCTGGACCTCTCCTCCCTGGGCTTCTGCTACCTCATCTACTTCAGCAGCATGTCCCAAATGAACCGGCAAACCCAACGCAAGCGCCGGCTCCGGCGCCGCATGGATTTGGCGTATCCCCTCACCATGGGCTCCATCCCCAAGTCGCAGTCGTGGCCGGTGGGGACCAGCACAGGGACACCCTGCTCCTGCCCACAGTGCCTGCTGGTCAACAGCACTCGCGCTGCCTCCAACGCCATCCTGGCTTCCCAGCGCCGCAAGCTCTACCCGGGCACCGTCCGGCAGAGCAGCACCTTCGCCGGTGGAGCTCTGTGGCCAGCGGGGACAGGGACGGCAGCGGGGACGGGTGGCACAGCCAAGGGCGAGGGGCTGAGGGTGCCTAGTGGGGCGTTTGCCCCCAGCCAGAGTGTCCCCGGCGGGGCACCGTTGCCTGGGCTCAACAACCTCAACCGGCCCGGGACACAGCGGGGGCTGGACTGGGCGCCCGTGCGGCCGTTCCCCCGGGGTAAGCGGGCTGGGGGAGGGCAGCCTGGGCACGGGGATGGCCGTGGTGTCACCATGGTGGTGGGGATGCTGGGTGAGGTTGGCACAGGGACCTGCACGGGGGGAAAGGAGAGATGGAAGCGCCTCATCCCTCACATGTGCAGCCCTGGCCCTTCTGGCACTGTGTCATCTCCAGCCCCACAGCCCACCCCGGGGACACAGTGGCACAACCCCAGCACCTGGCTCATCCCAGGTGGTCCCCTGGGTCCCTGTCACTGCAGAGGGGCTGTGGTGACATATGTGCCGTGCTGTATGGCTTGGGTCCTGGCCACCAGCCTCGGTGTCTCCTCCATGGGTGGGAATAACTGGCTGAAGGGGTGGAGGGGGTGAGCAGACCCCCCGTGGGGTGGTCCAGTGGGTGTCCCTGTCCCCACACCCAAGCCCCATGGCCGTGCCCCATGGTGGGTTGAGCCGGTGTCCCCTTGGGGGTCCCCACACCAGGCTGAGGGGTGGGTGGGAGCAGCCATGGCCCCGAGCCTGGCCTGGCAGGCCGGCTGCAATGGCACCACTGGCAGCCCCAGTGCCGCTCGCTGGGCTGGAAACCGGCCCGGATCCAGCCCTAGGGTGTCTGACCAGACACCCCCTCCCCGAGGGGGCTGAGCACCCAGGGCTGCAGCCAGCCAGCCCCAGGGACCCTATCCCATCTCCCTGCCGCGACTGCAGGATCCGGTCCCAGGCTGGGGGCTGCAGGGGCAGGCAGAGGGGTCCCAGCTGGGGCTGAGAGGGGGAGCCAGGGGCATGGGCAGGTTCACCGAGCTGTGGGCAGGTCCTGGTGTTTCCTTCCCCTGCTGACGTGCTGCTTTCGCTTCCTCGTGCTGGGCGCTGGGCCAGGCACTCCCTGTCCCCATCGCTGTCCTTGTCCCTTACTGGCACGCGGGTCCCATCCCACGCATCCCCATGGACAGGTAGGAAAGGGACAGGAAGACCCTGGGGGGGCTGGGCCAGGACCTCCCCCACTGCCCTCCCTGGCCTTGGTGTGGGTAAGGGCGGCTTTGGGAACGGGAGGGGAAATACCTGCAGCCCCATCTCTCTGGGGCTGAGCACTGCTGAACTCACCACTGCGATGGTTGGGTGCATGGGGAGCTTTCAGGGTTTTTGAGGGGGTGACACTGCTGGCAAGGGCTGCTGTCCAGGCGGCCAAACTGGCAGGGAGAGCACTTGGGCACTGTGCAGGGCTCCTCAGCTGGGCTTTCTGACTTGCTTTTCATCTCAGTGGGTGCTCCATTCCTTCTGTCCTTCCGTCCGTCCGTCCATCCATCCATCCATCCATCCATCCATCCATCCACTCACACATTTCTCCCTCCCTCTCTCCACTCACCCCCCACCCTGTCCATCCCTCTGTCCATCCCTCCCTCCATGCCCCCCACTGCTGGGCACAGCCACATCCACACCTGGGCACACCTGGGCACAAGCCCCCCAGCCCCCACCCAGACCTGCCTGCACGTGCTCCTCCTTGCCAGCTGCACACCCAGCCTTGCACGCGTGGGTGCACACCCGGCACTGCGCACACCCGGCACTGCGCACACCCGGCTGCACGCCTGGCCATGGGTGCACACATGGGTGCACACACGGGTGCACCCACCCATGAGAGGGGCTGTGGGGCAGGGGGAAGAGCAGGTGGGGAGGCACCGTGCTGTCACCCCGAGGGACTTGGTGCTGGCAGCTCAGGGGGGTGAGGGTGCCTGGGGTGGATGGCCAAGGGGCATGGGTGAGCTGATGGGGAGGGGTGGTCCCCATAGGGGAGGGGTGTGGGACAGAGGACGTTGCCATGGAGACATCCCGCTGAGGCACCGTCTCAGGTAAAGGAGGAGGTGGTGTCCCCAGAGATGCCACGGATGGACACATGGCACCGGGTGACCCCTGGAGGTGGGACAGCACCCCCCCAGGGCTGGCAGAGGGACACCCTGGGGATGTGCCATGGGTGGGTGGGGGGCTGCTGGCCATGCAAGCCTGGCTGAGCCCCTTCCCCTCCCATCTCCATGCAGGGTGCCAGCCCTCCCAGTCAAGAACCTGAACAGCACCGGCCCCGTCCATCCTGCCCTCGCAGGTAAGGGGCCGGGGGGGGTCCTGCCACCAACAGAGTGTCACCACGGGGTGACATCTTGTGTCTGGGGGCACGGGGCTGGGGCATGGCCAGGCAGGGGGAAGGCTGGATGGACAGATGGACAGCACATCTTCCCTGCTGCAGGGATGACGGGCATCCTGATGTGTGCTGCCGGGCTGCCCGTCTGCCTGACCCGCGCCCCCAAACCCATCCTGCACCCGCCCCCCGTCAGCAAGAGTGACATCAAACCCGTGCCCGGGGTCAGTGGCATCTGCAGGAAGACAAAGAAGAAGCACCTCAAGAAGAGTAAGGAGCCGCCGGTGTCCCCGCGTCCCCTCAGCCATGCCAGCCCCTGCCAGAGGGGAAACTGAGGCACAGGCGCTGCTGCTACCCCCAGAGGGTTTGCCTGAGGGTTTTGGGGTGATGCCCACAGCTCCTCAGGCTCTGACAGCACCCCTCCCTCTGCCTGTGGCAGGCAAGGCCCCTGAGGACGTGGTGCGCCGCTACATCCAGAAGGTGAAGAACCCCCCAGATGAGGTGAGTGGGGGTCCCTGGGCACCGCAGCTCAGGCCATGGGACCACCAGAAGTTGGGCATGGGGATGGGCAGCCACCCATGGGGAGCAGGGAGCTGGGTGACGTCCCCTTCCCACTTAGAAGCTGGGGATGGGTCAGCCTGGAGAAGAGAAGGCTGTGGGGGGACCTCATTGCAGCCTGCCAGTCCCTGAAGGGAGCAGAGGAACAGGAGGGGAATCAGCTTGTTCAAGGGCAGAGCCTGGCAGGACAAGGGGGATGGGGTGAAGCTGGAGGAGGGAAGGGGGAGAGGAGAGATTGGGGGGAAGTTCTTTGCAGAGAGAGTGGTGAGGGGCTGGAAGGGGCTGCCCAGAGAGGGGGTGGGTGCCCCATCCCTGGAGGTGTTCAAGGCCAGGTTGGCTGGGGCCCTGGGCAACCTTGTGTAGCTCCAGGCCTGGAGGTTGGTGTCCCTGCCTGTGGCAGGGGATTGGAGCTCTGTGACCCTTGGGGTCCCTTCCAACACAGCCCAGTCTGGGATTCTATGATTTTATGGCTCCTGGCAGGATTGCACCATCTGCATGGAGCGGCTGGTGACCTCCTCTGGCTACGAGGGCGTCCTCAGCCCCAGAGGCATCAGGCCGGAGCTGGTGGGCAAGCTGGGCAGGTGTGGGCACATGTACCACCTCCTCTGCCTCCTGGCCATGTACAACAACGGCAACAAGGTGAGCCAGGCCGCTCTGGGGAGGGGGTGCGGATTGGGGAACCCTCCCCTCGGCCACCCTTGCCCGTGGGTGGGGGCTGGGGGGTGGGGGCCGTCCCTGATGCCCTCCTGGATGCAGGACGGCAGCCTGCAGTGCCCCACCTGTAAGGCCATCTACGGGGAGAAGACGGGCACGCAGCCCCCGGGAAGATGGAGTTCCACCTCATTCCCCACTCCCTCCCCGGCTACACCGACTCCAAGACCATCCGGATCGTCTACGACATCCCCACCGGCATCCAGGTGAGGTACCTGTGCCCGCTGCCCCCGGCACCCCTGCCAGGCTGGGGGCTCCCCCTCTGCCACCCGCTCACCCTATTGCCCCCCATCCCTCCTCTCCTCCTCCTCCTCCTCCTCCTCCTCCTCCTCCTCCTCCTCCTCCCAGGGCCCAGAGCATCCCAACCCTGGGAAGAAGTTCACGGCCCGCGGGTTCCCCCGGCACTGCTACCTGCCCGACAACGAGAAGGGGAGGAAGGTGAGCGGGGGGGTGGGGTGGAGGGATTGGGATAGGAAGGGGAAGGGGAAGGGGAAGGGGAAGGGAAGGGAAGGGAAGGGAAGGGAAGGGAAGGGAAGGGAAGGGAAGGGAAGGGAAGGGAAGGGAAGGGAAGGGAAGGGAAGGGAAGGGAAGGGAAGGGAAGGGAAGGGAAGGGAAGGGGAGGGGAGGAGAGGAGAGGGGAGGGAAGGGAATAGGAAGGGAATAGGAAGGGAATAGGAAAGGGAGGGGAGGGGAGGGGAGGGAAGGGAAGGGAAGGGAAGGGAAGGGAAGGGAAGGGAAGGGAAGGGAAGGGAAGGGAAGGGAAGGGAAGGGAAGGGAAGGGAAGGGAAGGGAAGGGAAGGGAAGGGAAGGGAAGGGAAGGGGAGAGGGAGGGGAGGGGAGGGGAAGGGGAAAGGGATGGGGAGAGGGAAAGGGAGGGGAAGGGGAAGGGAATAGGAAGGGAATAGGAGAGGGGAGGGGAGAGGGAGAGGGAGAGGGAGAGGGAAAGGGAAAGGGAAAGGGAAGGGAAGGGAAGGGAAGGGAAGGGAAGGGAAGGGAAGGGAAGGGAAGGGAAGGGAAGGGAAGGGAAGGGAAGGGAAGGGAAGGGAAGGGAAGGGAAGGGAAGGGAAGGGAAGGGAAGGGAAGGGAAGGGAAGGGAAGGGAAGGGAAGGGAAGGGAAAGGTGCAGCAGTGCTGGTGTGAGGCTGGGGTGTGCCGCGGGGAAGAGTGGCTCCATGTGCTCCATGGGGTGTCGGTGCCTGGGTGCTGGGTGCGGGGTGCTGGGTGGGGGGTGTGGGGGGCTGTGGGTGCGAGCAATGGCCACGCCGCCTGGCTGCAGGTGCTGAAGCTGCTGCTGGTGGCCTGGGACCGGCGGCTCATCTTCACCATCGGCACCTCCAGCACCACGGGGGAGTCGGACACGGTGGTGTGGAACGAGATCCACCACAAGACCGAGTTCGGCTCCAACCTGACGGGCCACGGGTACCCCGACCCCCACTACCTGGACAACGTCCTGGCCGAGCTGCTGGCACAGGGCATCTCTGAGGCTACCCTGAAGGACTGAGGCAGGGGTGAGGGGCTCCCCACAGCCCTGAGGGACTGAGACAAGGGTGAGGGGCTCCCCAACACCCTGAGGGACTGAGGCAAGGGTGAGGGGCTCCCCACTGCCCTGAGGGACTGAGGCAAGGGTGAGGGGCTCCCCACCACCCTGAGGGACTGAGGCAGGGGTGAGGGGCTCCCCACTGCCTTGAGGGACTGAGGCAAGGGTGAGGGGCTCCCCACCGCCCTGAGGGACTGAGGCAGGGTGAGGGGCTCCCCACTGCCTTGAGGGACTGAGGCAAGGGTGAGGGGCTCCCCACTGCCTTGAGGGACTGAGGCAAGGGTGAGGGGCTCCCCACCACCCTGAGGGACTGAGGCAGGGGTGAGGGGCTCCCCACTGCCTTGAGGGACTGAGGCAAGGGTGAGGGGCTCCCCACTGCCTTGAGGGACTGAGGCAAGGGTGAGGGGCTCCCCACCGCCCTGAGGGACTGAGGAAAGGGGTGAGGGGCTCCCCATCACCCTGAGGGACTGAGTCAGGGGTGAGGGGCTCCCCACCACCCCGAAGGACTGAGGCAGGGGTGAGGGGCTCCCCAGTGCCCTGAGGGACTGAGGCAGGGGTGAGGGGCTCCCCACCCACCCCCCTTCGGCCACGCGCCCCCACTTGTGCCACGCTTCGCTGCCGACGCCGCAGCCCTACCAAACAGGCTCGTCTCCCATCCCGGGGCCACCCAGTGTCACCCTACCATGTGTCCCTGTGTCACCCACCCCAGCCTCCCTCCTTTGCCCCTGCCCAGTCCCGGTGCCCCCCCGTGTCACCCCCACGGAGCTGCGCCCAGCCGGTGCCGTGTGTCCATCTCCGTGTTACACAATACACAGTGTCCCCACTCGTGTCCCCGCGCGTGTGTGCGCCCCCTCCCCCCCCAACCACCCCCCCCCCATCCATGGGGTGCTGGGGGAAGGGGGACATCGCAGCAGGGTGCTGGCGGGGGGGGGAATCCTATCCCCGGTGGGTGTCACTGAAGGGGGAGGGTCCGTCCATGCGGGGATGCTGGAGGAGGGGGTGGGGGTGTGTGGGTTTTTGGGGGGGGGGGGGGGAAGGACTACAACTCCCAGCATGCCTCGCGCGACCCCCGCCCGGGATGCTGGGAGCTGTTCATCTGCCGGCGGGGGGGGGTGCCCCGGGGTACCGTCCCGGTGGGCGAAGGCGTCGTGAGCGATGTCCAGGTCCCGCAGCACCGCCCGCAGCCGCCCCTCCAAGGGGCTCCCTGCGCCCCCCGGCAGGGTCAAGGGCAGCACCCGCATCCCTCCCAGCAACCCCCCACCCCCCCGGCACCCATCCCTCATCACCCACACCCAGAGACACCCCTCGCCCGGTTCCCACCCGTGGAAACCCCCATCCCGCTGTGTTCCACCCCCTCCCCCCCCCCATCCCCAATCCGGTCCCACCAGCCCCCATCCGCCCCCCTTCTCCCTCCCTGGCCCCTGCCACGGCCAGGCACTGCTGTGGGTGGGGGTGGGTGGGTTTGGGAAGGGGTGCAGGGCTGTGTGTGAGGCACCCCAGGGTGTGCCAGGGCTTGGCCGTGTGTCCGTGTTTGTGCGTGTCCGTGTGTCCGTGTGTCTGTGTGTCCATGTGTCTGTGTGTCTGTGTGTCTGTGTGTCCATGTGTCTGTGTGTCCATCTGTCCATGTGTCCATGTGTCCATGTGTCCGTGTGTCCATGTGTATCTGTGTCTGTGTGTCCATCTGCCCATGTGTCCACATGTGTCCATGTGTTCCTGTGTCCATGTGTCCCTGTCTGTGTGTCCATGTCTGTCCCCATGTCTGTGTGTCCATGTGTCCCTGTGTCCCTGTCTGTCCGTGTGTCCGTGTGTCCTTGTCTCCATGTGTCCATTTGTGTGTCCGTGTGTCCATGTCTGTCCATGTGTGTCCATGTATCCATATGTCCACGTGTCTGTGTGTCCATATCCATGTGTCCCTATGTCCATGTGTCCATATCTGTCTGTGTCCCTGTGTCTGTGTGTCCTTGTGTCCCCATGTCCGTGTGTCCATGTCTCTGTGTGTCCCCATGTCCGTGTGCCCATGTCCCTGTGTGTCCCCGTGTCCCCGTGTCTGTGCCCATGTCCCCGTGTCCGTCTGTCTGTGTGTCCCCATGTATTTGCTGTCCTCTGCTGGAGGACCCAGCCGGGTGCTGAGGGAGTGTGGGGGTGTCGGTGTGCACGTGGGGGGGTGTGCTGTGCCCGCCGTGCCGGTGGCCTGGGCAGCACCCCAGGGTGCAGACCCCCATCACCCCCAAACCCCACCCCCCACACCCCGCAGCAGGGTGCCCATACCTGCCAGCCCTGAGCAGGGGGGTTCGGACGCTTCAGCACCCTCAGCTGCCCTGCAAGAGAGGGACCCTCACGCTCCCACCCTGCCCGCCAGCACCGGGGTGCCCTGGGACCCCCCCGTTCCAGGCCACCCCCCACCCCCAGCCTCACCGCAGCTCGGCCCCTGCCCGCCGGAGGTGCCTGTAGAGGGTCTGTGCCGCAGCCGCGGGGTCCAGGGGGTCTCTCCACTCGCCCAGTGCCACGGTGCCGTGCGTCTGGCTGCACCCGGGCGCTGCCAACAAATTGGGGTGTTGGGGGACACCCCCCCCCCCAGCCTAGGGCAGCCCCCACCCTGGGCCGCCTGACGGCCTTACCGGCGCAGGAGGGGTGCAGACAGCATGTCCAGCGCCCGGTGCGGAAGGTGCCCGGGTGGTAGGTGGGCAGCATGGCCTCGTTGGCGCTGCTGGCCTGCCGCGTGGCCCAGAGCCACTGCCACAGCTCCTGGGTGCTCTGCGGGGACACGGAGCGGGGCTGGAACCCAGCGCGGCACCCACGGGCACCCTGGGCCAGGCACCACCGGTGGGGAGGAGGAGGAGGAGGAGGAGGAGGAGGGAGGTGGGTGTGGGCGATGCTGGCAGCGTCCCCAGCAAGGGTGGGCACCAGGGATGGTGACTGGGACTGCAGGGCCGATGGCAAAGCTGCCCAGCTGGGAGCTGGTGGGGAGGTGGCGTCACGCGAGCCAGGGTATCCCAGTGATCCCAGTGCAAATAGGGCGGGTACCCCAGTGAGCCCAGCACAGACATGGCTGGATATCTCACCCCAACGCAGCCGGGGCTGGTACCCCAGTGAGCCCAGTATGGCCAGGGTGGGATACCCCAGTTTTCCCAGTACAGCCAGGGCTGAGCACTCCAGTGTTCCCAGTACAGCCGGTGTCTGGGTACAGCTGGGTTTAGGACAGGGACCATTCCCATTGTCCAGGGTGGGACACCCCCGTTTTCCCAGTACAGCCAGAGCCCGGATACCCTCTCAGCCCCACTACAGCCAGTGCTGGGCACTCCAGTATTCCCAGTACAACCGGTGCCTGGGTACAGCTGGGTTTGGGACTGGGACCAGTCCCATTGTCCCTACGGGACCCAGGGGTGCCGGGGAGGGGGCTCCCAGGGGTGCTGGGGCAGGTGGCTCCCGGGTTTGCCTGGGGCAGGGTTGGGGGGCAGCACCCACCTTGCACTGGATGTAGGTGGTGTGGAGCTGCCCACCCTCATCCTGCGCCACGATCTGCATGACGTGGGGGTGCTGGAAGGTGCCCTCGTCCACCAGCTCCACCGCCCGCATCCAGGGCACCGGGATAGAGCAGCGTGCCCAGGGACCCTAAAGCAGCCACTCACTGCACCCATGGCACCCCCCTTGGGTACCCAGGGTGGGGTGGGGGTCAGGGACAGCACCCACCTGCCACTCTGGGGACTTGGAGTAGGTCAGGGCTTCGCTGCTGAGCCAGAAGTACCTCTTCTTGAAGGAGAAGCGGGGCAGCAGGGCAGAGCCCCCCGCCACGCGGGTGTGCAGGTACCCCTCCTTGATGGTGGTTGAGGGGTGGAAAAGCACCGGCGACACTGTCCCCTCCCCCTCTGCCACCATGGCACGGCCAGGCAGGGAGGCAGCAGTGTCACCCCAAGTGCCACCCCCTGCCCAAGGATGCCCTTCCCCAGCCACCCTGGCAGCATCCCCGTGGCACTGAGTGGTCCCCCTCCCTGGAGATGCTCCCGGGATGCTGCCACCCCTCTGTGGTGGGTGCTGGCACAGCCAGACCCAGCAGCAGTGGTGCCCCCCATGCACCCCCAGGTCCTGGCGTGCTGCTCACCCACCCTCGGTGCTCTCCAGGGTGACCAGGCTGTCCAGGAAGGCCTTGACACGGGTGACACTGGGCAGCAGGTCGGCGTGCAGCGGGGCCATCCACGGCTCCTTGCCCTGCCCCAGCTGCAGCCCCAGGTTGCCGATGCTCTGCAGTGCCTGACCCGGGTGGGAAAGGCCATACCCCCATGGTGTGGGGGGCTGCAAAGGGGGACCCCCTCTGGCTGCTCCCCCACACCCTAGGAGCTTGGGAATTGGGGCAGGGGGAGGTGGAAAAGCAGAGCAGCTGGGCGGGTGATGGGACCCAGACACCACCTCCATTGCTCCGTGGCATCCTCATCCCTCCCCAGGGTCCACATCCCTCTCTGAACACTCTGTCCTTTCTGGGGTCCCCTCTGGAGCCTGTGCATCCCTTCCCAGGCTTCCCATCCCTCCTTGAGACCCCCCTCCCTCCCCAAGGTTCCCACTCCTCAGTTTCCCTGCCCTTCCTCAAGGTTCCCATCTCCCTTGGGGTCCCCAAGTCTCTCCAGGGTCTCCATCTTTTCCCAAGGGTGTTCAACCCTACCTGGGCTCCTCATCCCTCCTCAGCATCCTCACCACTCCCCAAGAATCTGTATCCCTCCTCGGCATCCCCATCCCTCCCCTGGCTCCCCATCCCCCCCAGGGTCCCCATCCTTCCCTGGGTTCCCCATCCCCCCGGGGTCCCCATCCTTCCCTGGGTTCCCCATCCCCTCCTGGGCATCCCCATCTCTCCCCAAGAATCTGCATCCCCCCTGGGCTCCCCATCCTGCCCTGGGGTCCCCTTCCCCTGGGCTCCCCATCCCTCTCTGGGCTCCCCATCCCTCCCCAGGCTCCCCATTTCCCCCTGGGGTCCCCATCCCTTCCCAAGAATCCCCATCCCCCTGGGCTCCCCATCCCTCCCTGAGCTCCCCATCCCTCCCCAAGAATCTGCATCCCCCCTGGGCTCCCCATCCTGCCCTGGGGTCCCCTTCCCCCTGGGCTCCCCATCCCTCTCTGGGCTCCCCATCCCTCCCCAGGCTCCCCATTTCCCCCTGGGTTCCCCATCCCTCCCCAAGAATCCCCATCCCCCTGGGCTCCCCATCCCTCCCTGGGCTCCCCATCCCCCTGGGCTCCCCATCCCTCCCCAAGAATCCCCATCCTCATCCCCCCTGGGCTCCCCATCCCCCCTGGGTTCCCCATCCCTCCCTGGGCTCCCCATTTCCCCTGGGCTCCCCATCCCTCCTCAGGCTCCCCATTTCCCCCTGGGGTCCCCATCCCTCCCCAAGAATCCCCATCCCCATCCCCCCGGGCTCCTCATCCCTCTCTGGGTTCCCCATCCCCCCGGGCTCCCCATCCCCCCTGGGCTCCCCATCCCCACCTGGGTTCCCCATCCCTCCCCAGTCTCCCCATTTCCCCCTGGGCTCCCCATCCCTCCCCAGGCTTCCCATCCCCCCTGGGCTCTCCATCCCTCTCTGGGTTCCCCATCCTTCCCCAGGCTCCCCATCCCCCCTGGGCTCCTCATCCCTCCCCAGACTCCCCATCGCCCCCTGGGCTCCCCATCCCCCCTGGGTTCCCCATCCCCCCTGGGCTCCCCACACCTTGGCGAGCAGCAGGAGCGTGCGGCCGGTGCGGGGGTCGGCGTGCTGCTCCCGGAGGCTGAAGAGCTTGGGGGTGAGCACGGCGGGGGCGAAGAAGCGGAGGAAGAGAAACCCGCTGAGGGAGAAGTACCGCACCTCCTGCCGGCGGGAGCAGCTCAGCGCTCGGGGGGGAGGGTGGGTGGGGGTCCCAGCCAGGAGCTGCCGGGCCTCCGGTCCCATCCTCCCACCTCGTGCTGTGCTGCGGGGAAGCGCTCCTCCACCCGGCTGCGGAGCTGCTTGAAGGCCATCCTCATGACCAGGGGACACTTCTCTACTGAGCCCACGATGGCATCCACCACGTCCCCCAGGTAGCCCTTGAGCAGCTCCAGGCTGCTCTCCCGCACCCACGCCTCCGACAGCGACCCCTTGAAGGAGATCCTCCTGCGGGGACACCCCCGGCTCAGGGGGCACCCCAAAAAGCCACCGGGGTCACCCATGGGGTCATCAGCCACGGGAGACCCTCTTCCTGTGGGGGACGCCGGGAGGGGGTGGCTTTGGGTGCGCCGTGCCCCACCCCCCCCCGGCTGGACCCCTCCCTTGCCTGCTGCGGCTCAGGTCCATCTTGCAGGGGTCCAGCTCCACGTACTTCTTCTCCTCGAAGATGCGGTTCACCACGGGCTTCAGGACCTCATGCAGGTAGGGCAGCCCCACCACCTTTGCAAGGGACGGGAAGTCACCGCTGTTGTCCCCACACTGTTCCCAGCTCCGCTCCCACCGCAGGAGGGCACAAGCAGGGACCTGGCTGCTGTCCCCGTCCCGCGCTCACCTTCATGAACTGCTCCACAGACTTGGAGGCCAGTGAGTTGGAGCGAAAGAGGGTGTTGGGGTCCGCTGGAAGAGTGCAGAGCCCGTGGCAAGGTGGGCATGGGGCAGCGCTCCAGCTGTCCCCGGTGTGCCCAGCCCCATGGACACGTGGCACCTTTCATGTATCCCCCTGGGTAGCATCACTCAGGGCTGGGAGGGACCCTGGCCACCCAGTGCCCTGGTACGTACTGGTCCTGGCCAGCTCACGGGTGATGAGATAGTCCAGGAGGGGCACAGCCAGCCCCTGCCCCAAGAAGATCTTCACCAGCTTGGTGGCCACGTCCTGCCGGCTCTCCCCTGAGGTCACCTCCTCCAGGATGGCCAGAGCTGTGCTGGTGGGGGGCTGCAGGGAGGGCAGGGTGGGCACAGGAAAGCCCCCACACCAGGGTGATCCCCAACTGCGCCCGAGGATCCCTCCACCCCTCCCCACAGCACTCACCTGGCCCTGGCAGAGGATGGGCTCAGTGAGGAGCTGGATGAGGGGCTGGTAGTAAGGGGGGCAGGACCCTGTCCTCCACCAGCCGCACCGCCAGCCGCAGGGCACCCAGCTGCCCCCTGCAATGGCACAGGAGGGGCTTGGCCAGATCCTGCACCCGCTGCCCTCCATCAGCCCAGCTCCTTCCCAGCCAGGATTGGGGGTCAGGGGGCAGCCCGTGCTGCCCTGGGCACAGGCACCCTGGGGGGCTGCTCGCTGCCCGTGCTCACCCGCAGTCCTCGGTGGTGCTGGGGAAGGGCAGGAGCTGGAACCAGCCCTTGGGGGGGTCTGTGCAGATGCTGTTCAGGGGGAACTCGACCTGGAGAGCCGGGGGTCTAAGTGTGTTTGTGTGGGGGCACATGCCAGCACCCTGTGCCAGCACCCTGTGCTGCATGTGCCCCTTTATCAATACTGTGATAGGTGCTGTTTTTTATATATATATATATAAATATATAAATTATATATTTCGGGGGGGGGGCGGAACTCATCCTTGGGGGAGAGCCCAGGATGCGCAGGGCAGGGTGCAGCAGTGCTCTGTGGGTGAACACCCTCCTGTCCCCATCCCTGTGGGTCCTGAACTGTGACCTGGACCCCAGGCACAGGGAGTGTGGAGCTGCCCGAGCCAGCATGTCCTGAGGTCCTCACCCGTCCCAAGAAGTCGTTCTTGCCCACGATGTCCCAGTCCCACACCTCCACGGTCAGCACGGCCTCCCCCGGCTCCCCCTCCGCCAGCTCAAACTCCAGCACCTCATCCCAGTGCGGGAAACGGGTTTTCTTAATCACCTGCTGGGGACAGGGACCGGTGGCTACAGGGGACGAGGTGCCCGAGCCGCTGGGTCCCAGCATCCAGCACCCCGACTCACGGAGGTCTCTAGCGTGTGCCTGCAGCACGACACCCGGGCGAAGGGGTCCGAGGTGCCCGAGAGGTCCCGGGGGCCAGGTCTCTGCAGGGAAGTGGGGATCAGCAGGGTGTGGGGGGCAGAGGGGACCCTGCAGCCTTGCATCCCCGGTTTCCCCAGCTCGCCCTGGCACAGCAGGCACCCCAGGACAGCCAGCACGGCACATGGGGGATGCTGGTGAGAGTGGGCACCATCCCCAGTGCTCCTGCCCCAAACCCCATTGTCCTTTGGTCCCTGGGGGCCAAATATCACATTGGTTTTTTTGGGGGGGGCAATGCTGTCCCCCCTGTCTGTCCCTTTGGCCATCCCGTTGCCTTGGTACCCGCTTCGGTTGCCATGGCAGCGGGATGCTGCCTCTGCTGCCTGCTCCTTACCAGCATCCTGCTGTCTGGCAGCTGTGTGTGTGGGCACACACGTGGGCACCCGCACACACACATGCAGGCACACGTGTGCAGACACGCTTGCACCCTCACACCCCAGAGCAGAGGGGCAGCCCGGCGTGTGCCTCAGTTTCCCCCCATTTTGAAGCCAAAGGGGAGAATTGTGGCACAAGAGCCACCTGGTCTGATGGGGACCATCCTGTGGCACCCCATGGCCCGTTGGGCCACCTCACTCTGCCCCACGTCTTTCCCCCCATCCTCATTCCCCCCACCCCCCAGCTGGCAGCATCCAAAGCAGCACATTCCCTGCTGAGACCCTGGGACATCGTGACACACCAGTTGGCATCATCAACGTCCCCAAGCAGGATGCAGCATGGGCCCTTCCCAGCGCTAAGAGGGGAGAGTGAGCCTCGTGCCACCATTGTCCCCACCACATCCCCCCCCAAACCATTGCTCACCCCCCCCAGATAAAAATACAGCCCCCGGGGGCGGCTGCACCCCCATTGTGCCCCCCAGTCTCCCCCTTACCTGGCTTCGATGAGGCGGCAGCGCAGCACCCGTGGGTGTCCCTGCTCGGGGACCCACAGCTCCAGGTGGATCTCACCCTGCACCTCCTTGTCCGGCTCCACGGGTGCCAGGCTGAGCCAGCTGTCAACACCTGCCGAGGGGACAGGGTGGGCACCCCACAGCGCCAGGATGGCCCCCCCCCCCCCCCCGCCGTGCCCCCCCACTCACCCCGCGGCTCGGCTGAGATCTGCTGGCGGCTGAGCGAGACCTTGCCAATCACATCGTCCTGCCTGCCAGGGAGGGACGAACACGGCGGGTGCTGAGCACCCCACGGGCAGCGGGGCCCACCTGTGCCCCCTTCACCCCCCTGCCCCCTTTACTCCCCCCATCTCTTTTACCCCCCCATCCCCTTTACCCCCCCATCTCTTTTACCACCCCATCCCCTTTACCCGCCCTACCCCCTTTACCCCCCATCTCTTTTACCCCTCCATCTCTTTTATCCCCCCATCCCCTTTACCCCCCCACCCCCTTTACCCCTCCTATCCCCTTTACCCCCCCATCTCTTTTACCACCCCATCTCCTTTACCCCCTACCCCCTTTACCCCTCCTATCCCCTTTACCCCCCTACCCCCTTTAATCCCCCATCCCCTCTACCCCTCCTATCCCCTTTACCCCCCCATCTCTTTTACCCCCCCATCCCTTTTACCCCCCATCCGCTTTATCCCCCCTACCCCCTTTAGCCCCCTACCCCCTTTACCCCCTATCCCCTTTACTCCTCCTATCCCCTTTACCCCCCATCCCCTTGATCCCCCCTACCCCCTTTACCCCTTCTATCCCCTTTACCCCCCCATCCCCTTTACCCCCCTACCCCCTTTACCCCCCTACCCAATGATGTCTTCATCCAGCACATAGACAGCGAGACTGTGGAAGCCGCGGGGCAGGCGCAGGGTGTACTCCTCACCCCAAAAAGGGTTCAGGCTCTTCCACACCGTGGCTGTCCTGCCGGTGATGGGACAGGTGGCTGCACCCCGGGGGAGAGCGCCCGTCCCCACACGCCCCCTCCCCAGGGTGGTATGGTGTGTGCCCCCCCCGCCCTGTACCTGGCCACCACCTCGTTGTCCACCTTGACCACGCAGTAGGGATCGCTGGAGCCGGACCTGGGCAGGGAATGTGGGTGCATGGGGTCAGCACCCCACTTAGGGTGGGGATGCTGCTGGGGGGCTCAGGGAGCCCAGCCCGAGCTTCCCTTCAAACCCCACCAGTGCAGGACCAGCCCTGATAGGTGAGATGAGTTGTTTGGTCTCAGCTGAGCCCTGCAGCTGACACACAGGGATGGGGGCAGCACCTTTTCCCATCGCCCCCTGAGCTGGGGCACCCCGCTACAGGCCACCCTGAGCCATCGCTCTGCCTGTGCCCCACTCGTGGGCACCAACCTCTGGTCAGCAGCTGAGCCCTGAGTTCCTGTGGCAAGCCCGGGTGGCACGGTGACACCAGCCTGGCCCAGAGCCCTGACAAGGCTTCACCCTTTCCACAGGGGTGGATGGCACGGGGGGCGGGGGGGGGGGGCAAGGGCTGGATCTGGGGCTCTTCCACCTGGTCCCCTCCAAAGCCCCCTCCCCGCTCATTTTCAGCCAGAGGGATGCCAACCCAGGGGCAGTGTGTCCAATGCCTGAGCCCTGCAGCTGCTGGGGGCAGGGGATGAGGGGGGCCCAGGGAGGTGACCCCAGCCTCTGTCCCAGCCACACGCTGCGGGACGGGGTGGGGGTCCTGGCTGGCTAACGAATGGCTTTGTTAATCCTGGGGGATCTCAGAGCAAATCCCAAAGCCCGGCTGCTCCGGCAGGGATGGACAGGCGAAGCCTGGCCATGCACCCCCTCAAGAGCCTGGATGAGAGAGGGGCACCCCACAGCCCCCCGCAGCCCCAGGGTGGCCCCATGCAGGGTTCAGAGGGCTGGGAGCGGCACAAGGCACCTTGTCACCTTACCAGTGGGTCCAGATCACCCCACTGTGCCAGACACCCCGAGCAGGGCACCCAGCATGGTGCTATTGTCCCCACCGGGTGGGGAAACTGAGGCAGGGAGGCTCTGCTGCCCGAAGCTCTCGCCGGCTGCCTGGCTCTGGGAGCGGCCGGCGGTGCCAGCCTGGCACATCCGGAGGAGCCCGGAGCTGCCAGCTCCGCCGAGGCGTATCCGTGGGGCAGGAGCAGGTTGGGGGCTCCCTGTCCTCCCCCTTCTGCTCAGCTCCCCCCCTCCCCGAAGGTGTGTATGCCCAGCAGGTTTTGGGGGGGGGGGCGCGCAGGGGGCTGCTCATCCCCAGTGCGACCCACAGCCTGGGGGGTGGGATGACACACCCTGTGCCCACCCTGCTGGGGACACCGGGGGGATGCCCAAGGGGTTGAGGGGCTCATAAACCCCCAGGGGGGTGGGTGTCCAAGGGGGCTGGGGGCAACCCCTAGACCCTTCCCTCCCAAAGGGTGCAAGCGAGGGTACAAGCAGGGACCCCCAAAACTGTATGGAGAATGGAGCACCCCACGCTCCCAGCCCTCCCCGCCAGGGTGGTGGGGGTCAGGGGGAATTGGGGAAGGGGGGGGGGGCGCAACTCACACGTCCTTGGCGGGCAGGTCCTTCCCCTCCACCACCCGGCAGTGCAGGGAGGTGGTTTTGGCCATGCCGCTGAACTTCGGGACAGCCACCTAGGAGTCCATGGGGGGCGGGGAAGGGGCGGGGGGGGGGGGAAGGGGGCTGCGATGGGTGTCCCTGGGGCTCCCCGAGATCCCCGCACCGCTGGTAAGGTTGCCGGCACCCGCTTCCTCCTCCTCTTCCCCCTCCTCCTCCTCCTCCTCCCGGATGGCTCCTGGCTGTCGCTCCTTCCTTGTCCCCCTCTCCTCCGCTGCTTTTCTCGCCGCTTCGCTCCCCACCCGTGTCGGAGCCGGCGAGCCGGGGAGGAGGGGGGGGTTCACGCGGTGGGCGAGCTGGAGGAGGGGGGCGACTGGACTGGCCTCCCGCCTACCAAGCCAAGGGACGGGAAGCTCGTCGTCGTTGGGTGTCCTACCGCGTCCCAGAGCCCACAGGCGTGGGGAAAGCTCTCTTCGCTCCTCCAGCCCCTGGGGAAACTGAGGCACGGGGCCGTCAGCACGGGGGAGGGTGTAGGGGGGAGTGTCGCTACTGTCACACCTGAATGGCACAGGGAATTGTGCCCGGGTTGAGAGGGTGTCTGGCTGTACCCCAAAGACCCCCCACGGGAATTGCACTCCCCCCGAGCCAGAGCAGGGGGGCTCCGGCATGGCAATGCTCCCTGGATCCCCACGCACCCCAAGGAGGGGGCACAAAGTGGGCGTGAGGTCCCGCTATCCCCACTGCCTTGGTGGGTGGCCCCCCTGCTGCCAGGAGTAAGGGGTGCACTGGGGGGGCTGGAGTGATGGCGAATTCGGGAGGTGTGGGGGTGGGCTGGCCAGATGTCTTCTGCAGTGACTCACGGTAGGGACTGGCGTCACCGGTGAGGGCTGAGTCCTACGGGGGGTCACTGCCGAGGGGTGTCACTGAGTGGGTGCTGGGTCTTTGCGGGGGGGGGGGCACTGCTGGGTGGGGCATTGCTGGGGGGTGTCACTGCCAGGGACATCACTGAGTGGGTAGTGGTCTTTGGGAGGTGTCACTGAGTGGGTGCTGGGTCCTTGGGGGGTCGCTGCTGGGGGTGTCACTGCTGGGGGCGCCAGCGAGTGGGTGCTGGGTCTTTGGGGGGTGTCACTGCCTCTCTGCTGGGGGTGTCACTGTGTGGGGACTGGGTCCGGGGAGGGGGGCAGTCACTGCTGTGGGTGTCACCATGGGGTCTGGGTCCTTGGTGGGGGTGTCACTGCCGGGGGCGTCAGTGTGGGCGCTGGGTCTTTGGGGGGGGGTGTGTGTCACTGCTGGGGGGTGCCACCGAGTGGGTGCTGGGTCCTTGGGGGGTCGCTGCTGGGGGTGTCACTGCCGGGGTGTCACCGTGGGCGCTGGGGGTCCCTGCCGGAGCCAGTGCCGCGCTGGGCGCTCCGGGCCGCTCCGGGTGCAGCCCCGCCAGCTCTCCCAGCTCCCGGGGCCCCGGGCGACCGAGGCGTCCCCGCGGCGGAGGCCCCGGCGCTTTGTTTGCCGTCCGACCCGTTCCGCGGGTGCCGCGTCCTTGTGCCCGCGCCCCTCCCGCTGCCGCCCCCGGCGAGTTCCGGCGCCCCGGGACGCGGGGAGCCCTTGAGGCTGTTGCAGCCGCTCCTCCTGCCAGCGGGGCTGTTCCCGCTCCCCGTCCCGACCCCGGGGAGCCGCCCCCGCCCAGGGCACCGCACGGCGGCGGTGGGGGGGGCGGTGTCCTCCCTGGGCACCCCGGTACCGCCGGCGCCCGTTGCCCAGGCCCCGGCAGAGGGGCGGTGCCGCCGGCGGAGGCGGGAGGCGGAGGAGGCGGAGGCGGCAGCGGGGTTCCTTTCACCGCGCCGCCGCCGCCGCTACCGCCGGCCTGGGCCTGGGCCCACGTAGGCCGCGCCCGGCCCGGCGGGGCTTTGCCGCGGCCGGGCGGAGGCGGCGGGGCCGGGCCGGGCGGTCCGTGGCGGCGCCGCCATGAAGCCGAGCGGAGGTGAGGCGGGGGGAGGGGAGCGGCTGAGGGCCGGCGGGAGCGGGTACCCCCCACCCCCAGCTCCATGTCCCGCCGCCTCCGCGACCCTCATCCCCGCGGGGCGGAGGCCGGGGCCGGGGTAACGTGTCCGTCCCGCCGCGCAGAGGAGCCGGTGCTGCTGGCGGAGCTGAAGCCGGGTCGCCCCCAGCGCTACGACTGGAAGTCCAGCTGTGAGACCTGGAGCGTCGCCTTCTCCCCGGACGGCGCCTGGTTCGCCTGGTCGCAGGGGCACTGCGTGGTCAAGCTGATCCCCTGGCCCCTGGAAGAGGCCGAGCTGTGAGCGGGGGGGTGGCTGGGCGGGGAGGGGGCTCTGAGGAGGTGGGCTAGGGGGGCCCAGGGGTAAATGTGCACCCCCTTTTCTCCTTTCTCCTGGCAGCTGCACATCCTCGGAGCGCAAGAGCCGCGGCAAGGCAGAGGCGAGGAGCCGAGGGGTGGCCAAGGAGAAGACGCTGGAGTGTGGCCAGATCGTGTGGGGCTTGGCCTTCAGCGCCTGGCCCGCGGCGGCGGCCGAGGGCGAGACGGACCCTGCCTGCACCGTGGGTCTTCCCTGCCTGATCCTGGCCACTGGCCTCAACGATGGGCAGATCAAGGTCTGGGAGGTGCAGACAGGTGAGTGGCCCCCTGTGGAGGCTGCCATGGCTTCGGGTCGTGGTTTCTCTCTCCTTGCTCCGCCTTTGGAAGGAGATTCCCGTCTTCATCCTTCCCCAGATACTTCCCCCAGGGTGAGCAGGAGCCCCTTGCCCTGTGCCAAGCAGGGACGTGCCTATGTGTGAGGGTCGCTGCCTCGCTCCCCATGGCAGGATGGCACCCAGTGTGTCCCCTCTTTGCAGGACACCTCCTCTTCAGCCTTTTGGGGCACCAGGACGTTGTCCGAGACCTGAGCTTTGCTCCCAACGGAAGCCTCATCCTGGTGTCGGCCTCACGGGACAAGACCTTGCGTGTCTGGGACCTGAGCAGAGATGGTAGGAGCATGAGGGGACGTCCCTGGTGCTCGGTCAGCCTGGGCTGAGGTTGGGCTCTGCTGCAGGGAAGTGGAGGGAGAAACCCATCCTGGTAGGGGATATGGTGGGAGACAGTGGGACAGCGTTTGGGGAAGAAGGGGAAAGCCCTGTGACACAGAGCAGAGCAGTCATCTTCCAGGTGGGACCTGGGAGGTGCAGGAAGGGCTTGCAAGTGGGCAGAGCTTGGGATCTGCCTAGGGGAACTGCCCAGCCCCAGGTAGATTCCCTCTGAGGAAAGAGGGGGAAGAGCAGGGGCTGGGCCTGGGGCTGCCTCTCATGCTCCCCTCTTGTGACTTGCATGTGTCCCCTCTCCAGGGCGGCAGGTCCAGGTGCTGTCGGGCCATGTGCAGTGGGTCTACTGCTGCTCCATCTCCCCAGACTGCAGCATGCTCTGTTCTGCTGCCGGTGAGAAGTCGGTGAGTGCTGTGGGATGGGAGCCATCCCCCTCTGAATCCAGCGCTCCCCTCAGTCCTCCGCATCCCCGCCATGCAGGAAGCCCTGCTCCGAGAAGGGGCCAGGCCCAGGGCCACCCTTGCTTTTCAGCCCTTCTGGCTGTGCTTGGAGGAGCAGGGAGCAGAGCCCACGTGCCTTAAACTCCAAGGTGGAGATGCCTCTCCTCCAGTCCCACCCCAGAGATGCTCGCAGCCTCAGCCCCTGCCCTCATCCGCAGGCGCTGCTGTGGAGCATGCGGTCCTACACCCTCATCCGAAGGCTGGAGGGACACCAGAGCAGCGTGGTGTCCTGTGACTTCTCTCCGGACACGGCGCTCCTCGTCACCGCCTCCTATGATGCCTGTGTCATCATGTGGGACCCCTACACTGGGGAGCAGCTGAGGACGTTGCGGTATGGGACCGGTGTGGTCATTGAGGGACTGTGGAAGGGGGGCAGAGCGATACCCAAGGGGAGTTTGTTGGGGCTGAGCGTGGCCTTCCCTTCTAGCTGGGTACAGCCAGTACCTCTCCTCCATCTCCCGTGGCTGAAGGGGACTCCGGTGTGCCGGGTTGGGCCCCCTGCCAGCCCCGGAGCCCTGAGGATGGGGCTCACAGCACCCTGGAGCTGACACCAGGCTCCTTCTCCCTACCCACAGCCACGTCCCCTTGCACTCAGCAGTGGACTACAGCAGCGAAGTCCACACCAGCTCCCTGCGCTCTGTCTGCTTCTCCCCTGAGGGCCTCTACCTGGCCACGGTGGCGGACGACAGGTGAGCAAACCCCCGTGGGGACCTGCAGTGGGAAGAGGGTCCTAGAAGGCGCACCCCCAAACCACACTGGGAGCTCAGGGTGTGCTGGTGGGCAGCAGACCTCACATGCCAGTTACCCCCTCCCTGGTGCCCAGTGTAGAACGGGCAGGCTCCTGGGGACACAGTGGCTCAGCTGCAGCGAGGGGTAGCGAGCCCATTGCCCTCTGAGTGATGAGCCAGCGCTCACGTCCTCCTGCGAGCTGTGCCGCCTCGGTGCCGTGTTGTGATACCCCTGGGATGCTCTAAGCCCACAGGAGGAAAACTCTCCTGCAGCATCTGCCTGCCTTCAGGTGAGCCCAGAGGCTTGCTTTCCCCCTGGTGTGGACCTGGCATCAGTGTCCCCTTTCTCCATAGGCTCCTGAGGATCTGGGCGTTGGAGCTGCGGTCTCCAGTTGCGTTTGCTCCCATGACCAACGGCCTGTGCTGCATGTACTTCCCACATGGCGGTTTCATCGCCACTGGGTGCGTACGGGGCAGGGGGATGAACAACGTGACTGCTCCCTCCTCCTGCAGCTCTGGGGCCGCTCAGCAAACCTGGGGCTTCCCAGGGGTGCAGCCCAGTTTTCCCAGGCTGGGGAACACACAGTTGCCAGAACTTTGGGATATTTGAGGGTACCAGGAGTTCTCTTGTGTCGCTCATGGCTTGCTTTGGGTCCCGTTGCAGGACCAGAGATGGCCACGTTCAATTCTGGACCGCTCCAAGGGTCCTCTCGTCGCTGAAGCACTTGTGCCGCAGAGCTCTGCGCACCTTCCTGACGACGTACCAGGTCCTGGCGCTCCCCATTCCCAGGAAGCTGAAGGAATTCCTTACCTACCGGACCTTTTAAAGCGGCGTGGAGGGTGGAGGCGTGGAGGTGAGAGCCCTCTGCCAGGTGCTGGGGGCTCGGCCTGGGCTGGAGGAGGCACGGCACGGACGGCATCTCGCTGCATTGTGAGCCGTGGGGCAGGAGGATTGCCGCTCCTCTTGGTTTTGGGCTGTGTCTTGTGAACGTGGAGGGATTTTTCAGTATAATAATACTAGAACCCAGCAAAACTGCATGCAGGGGGTAGGGGGTACAGCTGTGGTGACCCCACGGGGGACATGGGGCCCCGCTGTCCCCCTGCTACCTGCAAGTTTTGGGTCAGGTGCTTTGGCTTCCCAGTGCAATGTTGTGGGTTGAAGGGTAGAAGCCGTGGCCCGGGCGGAGCTTTTGTCGTTTCTATGAACATGGGGCTACAACCAGCCCCGACAAACCCCCCTCACTGGGACCAGCCCATACTGGAGCTTGGTTCCTGGAGGAGCACGGGCTCCATGTGAGCTGGACAGACCCGGGCAGCTCCCGGCGGGCTATGTGGTGATGACAGAATAAAATGGTTCCTTGCATCTTTCCTCTTGGCTCATTGGGGTGACAAGGGGATACCAGGCAGGGTGGGCTCCGGCTGCAGCTCTCCGGAGGCAGCGAGTGCTCGCTGGGCTCTGATGTGCAGCAGACCACTGTGTTGGGGGGCATCAGTCCCACATGATGGTGGGACGCGGAGCTGCACACAGCCCCCAGCTCCTCCAGCTTTCCCCACTGGAGCTCGGTGCTCTGGCAGCTCAGTACCCAGACCTGGCCTGACCTGGGAAGCTGGTGGTTCCCTCTCATACCGGGAGTGTGTCCCTGCAGGAACCCGTGCTGTCCCTGTGCAGCTCTGCCCTGTGACAGGGGAGTGACCCACACCACAGTTGTCCCCTTTGGCATGTGCATGCAGGGCAGCTCTGCCCTGCAAGGGGGTTTTGCAGGCTGTGACAGCAGCCAGACTTCAGCCTGTCTGGGGGCAATGGGACAGGGGTGGGATGGGGGTGAGAGTGGGGAGGCTGAGGTTCAACCACTGCCCTTCAGTCCTTGCTGTACAGGAGGGAAAGGACAAGACGAGTGGGTTTAGAGAGCTGTATTTCCCAGTGAGGCTGTGAAACACGGGCCAGGCACTTGCCCCACGGCTGCAGGCTCGAGGCTTGCAGCCTGGAAAGGAAGAACTGGATGGGGCTTCTCCCTCTGTGCTGCAGACTCCTTCCAGCTTCTGCCAGATCTGGAAGCGTGGATCCACCTGGCAGGGCTTCAGGCTTCGGCCACGATCAGGTCCCTGGTGACTTGGAAAGCCGCGATGAGGGAGCTCAGCTGGACCTTTTCGTTGGTCCCAGCAGCCAGCCGGTACCTGGAGCAGGGGGCAAGGGCAGGTTTGGGTGTTTACACCATTGTCTGTGTCCTGATGAAGCAACAGCCCTGGCTGGGCTGCAGCGCTGGCAGGTTCACGTGGCAGCGACGGGTGCACGGGGGCTGTGGGCTGCAGGCTGCCAGCACTCAGCACAGCACGGTGACCCCCATGGGATGGGCACGCTGGCATCCCCCGTCCCCCAGCTGGGGTGTTTTGGGGCAAGGGGTGGGGACTGGACACTTACTCGATGTCTGCCATTTTGATCAGCAGCTGGATGCGGACCGAGGGTGGGAAATCAACTGTGGGGAGAAGGAGATGGATCAGTGCAGGCTGGGGGGGGGGGGGAGTTGTCCTTTCCCGGGTCAGGCAGGAGCCAGCCCCATGAGCTCCCCCCTCACCTCTGTGCACAAAGAGGTGGATCTCGGTGAGGATGTCCTGCAAGGCTAAGCCTTTCAGCGTCTTCAGCTCCATGATTTCTGAGATGAGAGCAAGTCAAGGGCTTTCTTTCAGGCCTTTCCCTGCAAGATCCCACTTCTCATCCCAGCTACAAACTTGAGGACCCTCCCCAGCGAGCAGGAGGTCTCTGGGCAGGAAGCCCTGGCAAAGCAGGGGATTTATAGCAGTGGGAATGAAACCCAAGGGCCCTTGGAGGGAAAGGATACTGCGGTAGGCGGTGGAAAAGTCCTGGTTCAGCATCCAGTCCAGGATGTTGGCGATGTCAGACTTGAGGGGATGTCCTGTGCAGGTGTAGACGTTCTCCTCCGTCACCTTCCCGAAGGCCATAGTGGTGCTCTGAGGAAGAGAAGGGTGGAGGAAGGATGAAGAGCTCGGCCCTTCCTCCACTGCCCAGCTCGCTCAAGGAGGCAGCAGCCACAGCCACGCTCTGAACCTGCAAAATATTGAGAGCTCTGCGCATGTCGCCGCTCGAGAGGGTCACCAGAGCCTTCATCCCGTCCTCTGTCACATCCACCCTGAAAGACAAGACCCGGGGCTGCAGAAGGACCCAGCGCTGCCAGAGGGGAACGGGACCATCCAAAACCCCTCCCGACGCTCCGGAAATAGGGGGAGCAAAGGATGCTAGAGAGTCCCATGCTGCCCCCCAGCTCACCCCTCCTCCTGTATGACGTGCTGCAGCCGGGGCACCATCAGCTCTGGGGTGAGGGGTCCGAATCGGAAGCGCGTGCAGCGGGACTGCAGGGCGGGGATGATCTTGGACAGGTAGTTGCAGATGAGGCAAAAGCGGGTGTTTTCTGTGAACTTCTCGATCACTGCAAAGAGCAGAGGGGAGAGGCAGGTCTGGGGCTGCCGCCCCGTGGCTGGGGATGGCTCAAGGGGTGTGTATGGTATGGCCCAGGGGTGCCCCGGCACCCCTCACCTCGCCTCAGGGCGTTCTGAGCATCCTGGGTCATGGCATCGGCTTCATCGAGGATGACGAGCTTGAAGCCTTTCCTTGAAGAGGGAGAAAAAAGCAGGGGGCTTCAGTCCTGGGGAGAAGGGGAGCAGGGGACGCTTCTTCCCAGCCCGACCCCCCAAAATGCTCCCTTCTTTCCCTCCAGCTCCACACCCTTATCTGCCATCCCTATCACTCATCCATACCCCCTCATCTTCCCTGCTCCCTGGGCACCCCTGGCTCCTTCTCATCTGCACCAACACACCGTCCGCCCTGGGAGGCCCCCCTCAAAACCCACCTCTCAAGCCAAACCCGGGGGCAGGCTGTGTCTGGGGGTGGGGGTTGGGGACCTTTGGCTTACGGTCGTGGTTTCCCCCCGGCTGTGGGCTGAGATCCACGCAGCTGCCTGCTCCTTAAAGTAAAAGAGCAGGGGAAGAGGGAAAAAGGGGGAAACAAGGGAAGGGAAAAGGAAGGGGAAATAACTCCAAACCCAAGAAACTAAGAGGCCCGTGGGTTGGGATAAGGAGAGTTTACTGAGAGAACAGAAAGATCAAATATCCCTATGCTAACAGGACTTCAGAGCAAAAGAAGATGAAACTCTTGATCCCCAATGCAGTTTCTCCCCGACCCACACAACTCAGGCCGTACCACCCAGAGCTGTCCTGGAACCCGACCGTCCCCCCAAGCAGCACGCGTCCCGCCACCGCCCCTCTTCTTCCTCCCCTCAGCCCCCCCGTTCTCCTGGGCAGGACGTCATTGGCATGGAATACTCTCTTTGGCCCATCTGGGTCACCTGTCCTGGCTTCGCCCCTCCTTTCTCATGGATAGAGAAATAGGAAGAAGCTGAGAAAGTCCTTGACTGTCTGACTGCAACTAAGAACATCAGGGTGTTCTCAGCACTGCTTTCATTGTAACTCCCAAACACAGCATCCCATCAGCTGCTACAAATGGAGTTAACTCTATCCTGACTGAAACCAGGACACTTACTTAAATATGGTCCTGGTGCTGGCAAAGCTCAGGATGGGCCCTCGGACGATGTCAATACCGCGGTCATCAGAGGCGTTGAGCTGGAGGGAGACAGCGTGGATCCGCATCCCTGCCTAAGGATGCGCTAGGGGGCATCCCCCCATCCCACCCCCTTACCTCCAGCACCATGGAGCCGAACTCCCGCTCCCGGTAGAGCTGCCTGGCGCAGGCGAGGATGGTGGATGTCTTACCGGTACCGGGGGGCCCATAGAGCAGGAGGTGGGGGAGCCGATCCTCGCTGATAAACCTCTGCACTGCGGGGGGAGGGCAGCGGGGTTTGAGAAGGGGGGTTAGGGAGGTGGGGAGGGGTGTGTGATGCCCAGTGCCCCCCTCCCCCCGCTGGCGGTGCGGGGGGTGTTACTTACCGGTGCTGAGGATGTCCCGGTGAGACACCAGCTCCGACAGCGCCTGCGGCCGGTACTTCTCCACCCTGCAATGGGGTGGGGGTGTCAGTCTGGGGCCGTACCCGCCGCTATACCCCCTTCCCCCCCTCCGGCCCCTCTCCCTCCGACCCCGCTGTACCACGGCAGGTTCGCGCCACCCGCTCGCGCCATCGCCGCACCGCCTCGCGAGAGCGCTCGGGGGGCGGGGCGAGAGGAGGGGGCGGGGCGGAGTGGGGGGGCGGGGCGGAGTGGGGGGGCGGGGCGGAGTGGGGGGCGGGGCGGAGTGGGAGGGCGGACCCTACACCCGCCCCACCGCGGGCCAGGGCTCGTCCTCCGGACAGCGCGTTTGGAGCTGCTCTGCCCCCGCCCCTCCCGCCCCAAATGCCTTTTTCCAGGTGCCCCCCCGGCCCGTGCCCATCATTCTGCACCCCGAGGAGGGGCAGGAAACGCCCCGCGCCCTGCACACGGAAGGGTTTCTCACAGGTGATCCCACTTTCCTCTTGACCAGGTTGCTTCAAAGGGGATCTGTCCACCCATCTATCTGCCAGTCTGTCTGTCCATCCATCCATCTATCTGCCTGCCTATCATCCATCTATCTATCTATCTATCTATCTATCCATCCATCCATCCACCCACCTATCATCTATCTATTTGCCATCCATCCATCCATCCATCCACCTGTCTACCCATCCATCCATTTAACTGTCTATCTGTCTCTCTATCTGTTTATCCATCTGTTCCTCCATCTGTTATTTATCCATTGTCTATCTATCCACCTATCTATCCATCTGTCCATCTATCAGCCTATCTATCCATCCATCCATTTATCTATCTGTTATCTATCTATCCGTCTATTATCTATCCATCTACTATTGGTCAATCCATATATTATCTCTCTTATCTATCAATCGATCGATCAATCTGTCCATCTGCCTATCTGTCCATCCATCCATCCATCCATCCATCTATCCATCTGTTGTCTCTCTATTATCTATTAATTCATCCATGCATCTCCTATTTATCTATCCATCTATTATCTCACTCATCTATCTATCCGTCCATCTATCCATCTATTGATTATCCATCCATCCATCCATCCATCCATCCATCCATCCATCCATCTATCTCTCTCTCTCTCTATTTAACCGGTTGGTTTTTAGTGTTGTTAAAATTGATGGGTGCATCCCCCACCTTCCCATCACCCCAACAATACTCCTGCACCATTCAGACCAGCTGAATTATGAACCAGTGTCTGGGCTGCCTCTCGCCTCGTTTACCCGCGACACCTCCTGGGTCACACCAGCCTCTACAGACAGTAAATCCACAGGCTATCCAGGGGTCCGTTAGCAGCCCCGAGGGCTCCAGCACATCCCTTTGGGTGTGGGAATTCGGGGTGGCAGAGCAGAGCAATGGGGGCTCTTCTGAGGGGAGGTCCAAGGGATGGACCCGTCCATCCCACGGGTGTGTTGGTACTGAAGGAGCAAAGCTGCTGATGTCAGAGGGGCCCCTGGCCTCAGAGCGGCACCATGGCCTCTAAGGCGAACAGAGGCTGCCTGGAATTTAAGGGGTGAAGGTTTGGCCCTCGTGGCCAATGCCCAATGGCACGTGAAGCTTTCCCGGGGTGGTTTGATGGGGAATCTGGTGAGAAAGCTTTGTGTGACACTGCAGGGACTCTCCAGCCAGCCAAGGGCTAGTTTCAGGAGGGTGTGATCTCCTGGCTGTGCCAAGGGGATGCTCTCTGCCTCCCTGGCTGGGTGCTGCACCCCATCAGAGCATCCTTACTTCCTTCAAGGGGAATCAGCTTTTTAAAAGGGTAGATAATGGCAGGGCAAGGGGGATGGATTAAAGCTAAAGGAAGGAAGGTTCAGATTAGATCTTAGGGGGAAGTTCTTTGCAGAGAGTGGTGAGGGGCTGGAACAGGCTGCCCAGAGAGGGGGTGGGTGCCCCATTCCTGGGGGTGTTCAAGGCCAGGTTGGATGGGGCTCTGAGCAACCTTGTGTAGCTCCAGGCCTGGAGGTTGGTGTCCCTGCCTGTGGCAGGGGATTGGTGTCCCGTGACCCTTGGGGTCCCTTCCAACCCAGACCAGGCTGGGATTCTATGATACTATTGATCCTCACGGCGAGGCGCCGTGGCATGAAGGTGAACCCGGTGTCAAGAGGCTCTCGGTAGCTCTGAGCTCAGGGATGTGCAAGACTCCCATCACAGGCGAACGAAACCACTACAGGGTGTTGTGCAGGAGCTGGGGGTGCCTAAGCCGACCTGTGTCTAAGAAGCGAAGCGGTTCCTGTTGCTGAGTAACGACGCAGGCTCCCGGCCCGCGCACCAAACCCAGGCACTGATAACGAAGGGAATGAATAATTCAAGCTGTCCGAGGCTGTGCAATAGAAAAACACAGGTTTCCTCCTTGATTCCCAGCCTGTTCCCACTGTCCATACCCTGCACCCACCAGCCAGCCCAGCTCTGGAGCACAAGTTGTCCCACTGACTGCCAGAGGGGTTTTTTGGGGAGGGTGAGGTTCGGTGTACACCCAAAATCCCTCCATGGCTGCTGCTGGTTTTACCTTGGTTAGTTTGGGTTGGTTTTACCATCAGATTCTCCCTGGGCCCATTTTACTTTATTTTGAGGGCAGATACTGGGATTGAAGGAATGCTCTTGGCCCCTGGAAGCTGTTGGAGACATGGGGAGGGGGAGCATCATCATCAGAGGATGCTGAGGGGGAGCTGCTTGCTTCCCAGCACCCTGATTTTGAACCAGTGCTCCCAGCAGCCTTTCTGAGCTGGGCCCTGTGCTATCCCTCCCTCCAGGCTGGTGGTGTGGATGCTTTAGGGGTTGAAACACACTGAGTATGGAGCACAGGAAGTGCCCCGTGCCTCCCGATCGGCTCTCAGAAGACATGAGTAACCACAGAACCCACAGGAGAGACAATTGCCAGCGCTGGGGGAGGGTTTTTGGGCTTCATTTCCCTGTGCCCCAGTTAATGACAGGGATGGCATCACACCTCTGACACGGGCCATAGTTGTGTACCTGGGGAGTGTTGCCTTCCCCCAGCGCCTGGCACAGCAGGGCAGTGGATGCCAGCCTTTCCAGAGGGCTCTGTTTCCTTATTCCCCAAGGAAAAGCTGGGAGGATGCTTCTCCCCTGGGACCCCCACAGCCCCCAGTGCCAGCCAGTGCAGCCCAGCTGCTGCTTCTTCCCGTCACCCCAGCTACAGCCCCCACTTGGAACATAGTATAAATATATATATATATATATGTATGTATATATTTATGTGCCTGTGACGTTAAGGGGAGCGGTGAGAACACAGCCCAGGTCAGATGGGGTCCCTGCCTGGTCTCTCCTCCTGCCCACCCACCCTGGGCCTTGGCCAGGGGGTTTCACTGACTGGTCCTGCTCAGGGCTGCCAAGGGCCTGAGCGAGCCCCAGCCTGAGACAAATGTGCTAAGCAGAAGGTAACAGCTGTGGGCAGTTCCACCTGGCAGCCATCAGGTTATGTATTATATATACTATATATTACAAATTATATATTACATATTATATATTACATGGTATATGATATATTATATGATAGTTTTCTTTTTTGAGTGTGGCATCCTTTCCCTTTCCTTCCATCTCCATCTCCATCTCCAACTCTTCCCCTTCCCCCTTCCCCTCCCTTCAGCCTGGCACCCCCTATTATATTATATTATATTATATTATATTATATTATATTATATTATATTATATTACATCACATTATATAATTTATTACTCTATTATCTTAGTCATATCTTCCCTCTCCTCTTCTCCCAGAGCCAGCTTTTGGAAGTGTTTCTCCCCCACCCCACGTCCCTGCCTGGCAGGATAGCACAAAACCCAACCAGGACACTAAAATTCTAGTAATTTCTAGAAAACTCGCTTCTTCCCTCTGCAAAGAGAGTTTCTGTAGGCCAGCAAAGGGCTTGTTGGCAAGAGGGAAGGGGAAGGGGAAGGGGAAGGGGAAGGGGGAGGGGAAGGGGAAGGGGAAGAGGAAGGGGAAGGGGAAGGGGAAGGGGAAGGGGAAGGAGAAAGGATGTGTGTGGTCACCCCAGCCTGGAAAGCAAAACATCCCATTAGAAAGAAATTAAAAAAAAAAAAAATAAAGGGAAATCTCAAATTCCTTCCCCCTATCCCAGCCCAGAGTGAGGTGATGGCAGCAAGCACAGTGGGTAAAGCTTTGGGTTCAGCTGCTATGGGCTGGGAGGGATACGGCACCTGGGAGTAAAGTCGAATACCTGAAGCCAAGGGGGGTGGCAGGTGGGAGAGGGAACTGGCCAGGCTCAGTTCCCTGCAGCATCCTCCTGGCTCTGACTCACCTGGAGAGCTCCTGAGCTTCCTGGCAGGGCTTGGCCACTCTCAACTGCCTCTGGGCCTCATTTCCTTAATATATAAGTTGTAGAAACGTTACATAGAGAATGATGCTCTGATTAAACAAGTATGTACTGCATCCTGGGCTCCATCAGCAGAGGGGTGGCAGCAGGGACAGGGAGGGGATTGTCCCTCTCTGCTCTGCCCTCAGGAGGCCCCAGCTGGAGTCCTGTGTCCAGAGCTGGGGCCCCAGGACAAGGAAGATGTGGGACTGCTGGAGAGGGGTCAGAGGAGCCCCGGAGATGCTCAGAGGACTGGAGCAGCTCCCCTATGGAGAGAGGCTGAGGGAGCTGGGCTGGGTCAGCCTGGAGAAGAGAAGGCTGTGGGGGGACCTCATTGCAGCCTGCCAGTCCCTGAAGGGAGCAGAGGAACAGGAGGGGAATCAGCTTGTTCAAGGGCAGAGCCTGGCAGGACAAGGGGGATGGGGTGAAGCTGGAGGAGGGAAGGGGGAGAGGAGAGATTGGGGGGAAGTTCTTTACAGAGAGAGTGGTGAGGGGCTGGCAGGGGCTGCCCAGAGAGGGGGTGGGTGCCCCGTGCCTGGGGGTGTTGAAGACCAGGTTGGCTGGGGCCCTGGGCAACCTTGTGTAGCTCCAGGCCTGGAGGTTGGTGTCCCTGCCTGTGGCAGGGGGTTGGAGCTCTGTGACCCTTGGGGTCCCTTCCAACACAGACCAGTCTGGGATTCTATGATTCTCAGCTCAGGCACGTGTAATATCCACATACGATGGTTTCTATCCGTTCAATAGGGTCCTGAGCTTGGCAGCAGCCGAGGGAAAGGCCCCTCTGCAAGGGAAGGGCTCCAGCATGGGGGGGTCAGTGTGTATGGCCTGCACCCCCTTCCTGCTGCTGCTGCCCAGGGCTGCTCTGGACCCCACAATATTGGAGCGTGCCCGAGAGGGATGGGGCTCAGCCCCTGGGTGTGGGGTTAGTGCTCGGGGAGGGTGGGGCTTTTTGGCTTCTACACAGCCATCCAGCAGCCAGCATGAGGCCATCGCTGTGGCTTCTGGGCAGGGGGTGGAGTGGGGTGGTGTCTGGGTGCCCTCCTTCCCCCTGCCCCCTGCTGCTGCTTCCCAAACTGAATCCATGGGAGTTTTACCCCCTGCGGCAGCAGCTGGAGCAGCACTGGGGGGAGGTAGGGTGGGGGGAGAGGAGGTGGGTGCAGGCTGCAGCTCAGCATCTTGATTTTTACGTGTTTTTTGCTCCTTTTTGGGCCAAATCCCATTGCCAGGGCAGGGACTGGAGGGTCCCTCCTGGCTTTACTCAGATCCCGCTGGAGTTTCTCCATCCTGGCTGCCCCCCTGCCCCCCAATCCTCTTCTGGGTGACGCTCAGGGGCCGCTGGGCAAGGCAGGGGGCAAGGCAGGATTTGGCTGCTCCTGCTGCTCCCCAGGTGAGGTGAATCCTTTCCCCCTGCCTTCCACAGTGGGGGCTGCAGCTCAGCGCCTCCCCTGCACACCAGTACTGCTTCCCTAGGCCTTTGGGGGTGCACAGCCCCTGTACCCCCCCAGCTGCACCTGCTGCTCCTGCCCTGCAGCTACACACACACAGCCTGGGCTGGCTGCTCTGCAGCAGGCCCCCCTGCCTCCCGTGGCAAGCAGGGTCCCCCCATGGTAGTAGGGCCTCCTATTGCAACTGCACCCCTGTTACACTGGGGACCCCCACTGCAGCAGCCCCCCAGTGCAGAAAGGTCCCTGTGCAATAGGATCTCCTGCTGCAGCAGGGTGTCCCCTCCTTTACCCCAGAGATCCCCCATTGCAGCAGGGCCCCACTGTGACAGGGACCCCTGTTGTGGCTGGGCCCCCATTGCCCCAACCCCCACTATTGTCCTGGAGATCCCCATTGCACCAGCCCCCCACCATTGCCTCAGGACCCCTGTTGTACCAGTGCCCTCACTGCAGCAGGACCCCCTCCATTGCTCTGCAGATTCCCATTGCCTCAGCCCCCCCATTTCAGCAGGGCCCCCTCCATTGCTCTGAGGATCCCCATTGCCCCAGCCCCCCCATTTCAGCAGGGCCCCCTCCATTGCTCTGAGGATCCCCATTGCCCCAGCCCCCCCATTTCAGCAGAGCCCCCTCCATTGCTCTGAGGATCCCCATTGCCCCAGTTCCCCCATTTCAGCAGGGCCCCCTCCATTGCTCTGAGGATCCCCATTGCCCCAGTTCCCCCATTTCAGCAGGGCCCCCTCCATTGCTCTGAGGATCCCCATTGCCCCAGACCCCCCATTTCAGCAGAGCCCCTCCATTGCTCTGAGGATCCCCATTGCCCCAGTTCCCCCATTTCAGCAGGGCCCCCTCCATTGCTCTGAGGATCCCCATTGCCCCAGTTCCCCCATTTCAGCAGGGCCCCCTCCATTGCTCTGAGGATCCCCATTGCCCCAGTTCCCCCATTTCAGCAGGGCCCTCTCCATTGCTCTGAGGATCCCCATTGCCCCAGGCCCCACATATTGCCAGCCCCACCTTGTCCCAGGGTCCCCCATTGCGCCAGTCCCCCCCACTGCACCTGCCCCCCATTGCACCAGGCCCCCCATTGCACCAGCCCACATATTTCAGCAGGGCTCCCCGTCCCACCAGCCCCCCCCCCCTCCACATTACACCTGCCTCCCCACTGCACACACCCCCTCCCCAATCCCCCGCATCCCCGGGGCAGGTGCCGGTGCGCGGTGGCGGAGGGATGCCGGGGGGCGGGGGGATGATGCGGGGAGGGGGGTGGGGAAGGGATGCGGTGCGTGTGTGTGTGTGTGCGGGGGGGGGGGGGGATGATGTTTTACCGCGCGGAGCGGCGCGCAGCGAGCGCGGCCCCGCGGTGCCGGAGCGCGCCGCCCCCGCCCCCGCCCCGCCGCGCCCGGGGTGGGGGGGGAGAAGCGGCCGCGGCGCCGCGCTGACGGCTCGGTGGGCACCGCGGGGCCGCGATGCTGCGGGCCGCGGTGGAGCGGGGCTGAGCGGCGCGGGGAGGGGAGGGGGGGGCGGGTAAGGGAGGGGAGGGGAGGGGGGGGGCCGCGGCGGCGGAGGGTGGAGGGGAGGAGGGAGGCGGGGGGGTGTGGGGGGCGCGGCGAGCGATGGATGAGGACAACATGACGAGGAGCGAGGAGCAGCAGCTGAGTCTGCAGAAGGCGCTGCAGCAGTGCGAGCTGGTCCAGAACATGATCGACATCAGCATCTCCAACCTGGAGGGGCTCCGCACCAAGTGCGCCGCCTCCAACGACCTCACGCAGAAGGAGATCCGCACCCTGGAGGTAGGGGCCCGCCGAACATCCCCCCACACACCCTCCCCCCCCCCTTCCCCCATATTCAGCCCCCCCCCGGGCCGCGCCGGGCTCCCCCGCGGCGCTGCGGTGAGCCCGAGTGAGGCTGCGCGCTCTGCAGGTGGGTCCGGCACCGCCAAATCCTCCTGCCGGTAGCGCCCGGGGGGGGGGGGTACCCGGTATTCTCCCCCCGCCCCCCAAGCACCGGCCTGGCCCCGGCCCCGCAGCATCCTCCCAGCCCGGCCGCATCCCTTCCCCCGGGCTCGGACCGCCCCGGCTGGCTGCATCCCCCGGCCCGGCCGCGTCTCTTCCTGCGCTCCCACCTCCCCACGGGGCTGTATCCCACCCCCCGGGCCCGGCCGTATCCCCTCCGCCAGGTTACATCCCCCGCCGGCCTGACACTTCCCTCCTACCTTCCACAGGCAACGTCCCCTCCAGCCCACCTGCATCCCTCCCACCAGGTAGCATCCCACCGACCCGGCTGCATCCCTCCCACCCCCCTATGCCACGCTCCTACCTCCAGAACTGGTCGCATCCCCTCGGCCGGGCTCTGATGGCCCTTCACCGGGAGGCAGGCCAGCATCATCCTCGCCCCCGGTTCCTCCACCGCGGCGATGCGATGATGCCTGCCCAAACCCTCCAGAGCCCCGGTGGGAAGGGGGGCTCTGCCAACCCTGGTCTCAGTGCTGCAGAGGCAGCAAGGCCGTACTAGGGGGGCGCTGGGGGGGGTTATTTATGTTTCACAGGTGGGGAGAAACACGTTGAAATAAACGCTGCCGAGCAGGGCCCTGTCTGCTGGAGCCCTGTAGGATGAGGTTCCTGATGGGCTGTGCAAGGGGACCTGGCTGGGGGTGGATTGGGAGGGTTTGGCAGGCCTGGGTGGTTGGGGAAGCTCAGGGTGGGTTGGGATGCCCAAGGGCGAGCGGGACCCCGCAGCCCTCACAGAACAGAGAGGAGTGTGGCTGTGACGGTGCCCCACAGCGTGGCCATGGCAGTGCCATGCATGCCCCACAGTGTGGCCATGGCGGTGCCGTGCCCCACAGCGTGGCCGTGGCGGTGCCATGCGTGCCCCACAGTGTGGCCATGACGGTGCCGTACCCCGCAGTGTGGCCGTGGCGGTGCCGTGCGTGCCACACAGCGTGGCCATGATGGTGCTGTGTGTGCCCCACAGCATGGCTGCTGTGGTGTGGAGGTGGCTGGTGCAGCAGCCAGGCTGCAGTTGGGGGGATTTCAGAGCCCTGCCCTGCTCAGGCCTTTCAGGTGGTGTCCCTAAGCTGGCCGCTCTCACCAAGAGCCCCAAGGTGGTGGCACAGTGGGTCCTTGGCAGGGGATCCTGCTGGGGGTCCTGAGGCCCCTCTGTGGGGCAGCTTCCAGCTCCAGACTGTGCCCAAAATGCCCCATCCTGCTGCTTCTTTGCTCCCAAAGGTCCTGAGTGCTGCGGGAGTGAGCTGGGCATTGCTGTGCCGTGCCGCTTGCGGTTCGGGGGTGACCCTGGGGTTGGGGTGCAGCTCCCTGGGCACCGCTCTGTGCTGCATTCATTCCCAAGCGGATCCTGCCATCGCCTCTCCTTGTGCCTAGCCCTGCCGCGTCGTCTCCTCTCCCTCCTCGCAGCATGAGGGGCTGTGGGCTCAGCCTGGGACAATGCTTTTGGTAGCCCTGGAGCAACCTTGGAAGAGGGACGGGGAGGTGGGGATGAAGCAGAGGTGGTTTGGGGGCGTGTGGAAGGCTTTGTGGGTGGCAAGTGGGCTTGAAGAACACCCTGAAGAGCTGATGCCCAGAGGTGTGGGACTACAGAAGTTTGTCCTGCCTAGAGTGATGGCCTCGTTAGGGTCAGCATGGCTGATGAGTCGCTGATGGGACCTGAGTAGCTTGGTGATGCCACCCCGGTGGCATGCTCCTTCCCAGCGCCCGGGAAAACAGCATCCCGGTGTTTCTGGGGCAGCTCAGGCAGGTCTGGATGGGGGTTTGGAGGTGAAGGATGCCCTGTAAACCTTGGGCACTCACAGGCAAGCATCTTTCCAGCCCCTAGGGATTGCATCACAGGGAGCCCCAGCATCACCATCCTAAAACACCCCCAAATCACAGCGCTGGCCACGTGTCTCAGCCACAGGCATCCCTGCCAGTGCTCGCCCGGGCCTTTCAGCACCAAGTGGGGTGATTCCCAGGTGGAGAGTGACAACTGGTGAATCCGAGACCGGATTCCCACCATGGGTCTGGACCAGCTCCTGGGTGGCATTGTCCTGGGTTGCTGCCAGCGTAAGCAGGAGCTGAGCTTGGCCCTGAGCACTGCCGCCACCGCCGCGTCCCAAGGCCGTGACGCAGACACAGAGGCCCCGCTCGGCGCCGCTTCCCTTCCCATCTGGTGGCAGCAGAACTGGGCCAGGTGCTGGCATGGCAAAGGGGATGAGGGCCGAGGCTGGGCAGACTGGCATCCATGGGTTCTGGTTAATCCTCATCTGCTGAACTTTGCTGGATCCATAGTTTTTCCATTCTTGTTTTCCCCCCAGGCACCTTAAGGTGCACGTGAGGCCCCATCCTTCCCCTGCTGTGGTTGTGCAGGGAGCTGGTAACAGCATCCTCTGAGGCAGCATCCTTCCTTTGGGATGGGTACCGCTGGCTGCATCCCGGCTTTGGTGGCAGTCCGTGTGGCCAGGACACTTTTAGGACTTGCTTCCACCTCGGGACAGGCTCCAGTGGAAACCAGGGCAGCTGCTGGGACTGAAACAGGGACCAACACCACCCAGGGTGGGGGTCGGGGCTGGTTTGGTACCTATGGGGGGAGGGAGGGAGAAGATCCGGGGCTGAGCATCGTTGCACAGGAGGGGGAGCTGAGTGTGGGTGGTGGGGCTTTATTCCCCCATCCGAGTGTGGCAGCTGGGCTTTGCATCTCGGGGTGTAAAGGCGAAGGAGAGGGGTGCTCACACAAAAACCTGTGTGCACACCAGAGCTGTGGGCTGGCTGGGGTAAAGTGAGAGGGAGAAGTTCTTTGGTGTCCGGTGATTTTCCTGTCTGTCCCGTGCTGCTCCTCGTGCTGGGGTCAGACCCTGTCCCTGCCTCAAGTTGTGAGCCAGGGCTCCTACAAGCTGGTGAGCAGCTCCAAGGATGACCCCAGGATCGGCCCCTCCCTGGGCTGCCATGCTCCTGCCAGGATGGGGGAACCCTCCTGGGATGCTTTCGGCATCGGATGAGGAAAAAGCACCCAGGGAAGAGCCGTGGCCCTTTCCAAACTTGGGCGAGCTGCAGTCAGAGCAGACACTGCCCCAGCACTGGGTTATCTATTCATTGCCCCAGCGTGTGGGTTCTCACACTGCGGGTGAGCACAGCCTGCTTATCCCTGGGCATCTCTGGGGTGCTGGGTCGGGCCATTTCGGTCCCTGCACACCCATGGGGAGCCCCTGGGGACCATTTAGCAGCGCTTGAAATAACCGGTGTGCAGAGCCAGAGGTGGCACACCAGCCTAGCAGGGCCTGGAAAGAGCCCTGAGAGGGAAGGTAGGATGGTGACGAGGTGTTCCCCAGCGTGGGGGTGCCCTGGGTGCCGCTGCAATAACGAGCCCCTTGGAGAAGGGTCGCTCTGGGAAAAGCAGCCGCCATGCCTGGGAGGTATAAAAAGGACAGGGATCTCCTGGAGAGAGTCCAGAGGAGGCTACGGAGATGATGAAGGGCCTGGAGCATCTCCCCTGTGAGGAAAGGCTGAGTGAGCTGGGGCTGTTCAGCCTGGAGAAGAGAAGACTAAAGGGGGGACCTAATTAATGGTTATCAATATCTGAAGGGTGGGACACAGGGACATGGGCAGCCTCTTCTCAGTGTCTGTGGGGACAGGACAAGGGGTGATGGCTGCAAGTTGGAGCACAGGGAGTTCTGCACCAATCTGGGGAAGAACTTCTTCCTGGTGAGGGTGAGGGAGCCCTGGGACAGGCTGCCCAGGGGGTGTGGAGTCTCCTTCTCTGGAGAGATTCCAGCCCCGTCTGGACACTGCCCTGTGTGCCCTGTCCTAGGGACCCTGCTTTGGCAGGGGGTTGGACCCGATGGGCTCTCGAGGTCCCTTCCAACCCCTGTGAGTCTGTGATTCTATGATTTGGAGTCACAGAACAAGTGCTTTGCTTCATGGCACCAAGGCTCTGGCATGGGGTGCACTCTGAATCTGCCTCTGGTGGCTCCCCGGGGCGGTGACGCGTGGCCCAGCCTGTGCTGGGTTAATGAACTCCCACCTCGTGCTCCCGCGGGTGGATTTTCCATCGCCTCTCCCCGGTCTCCAGGCAGGGCTCGGGGCCGTCTCCAGCCCGGTTGACGTCAGGGCAGGCGCAGGGTGCTGCGCCAGGGGGTGTGCAGCCACCCTCCCTGCTCCTTGGAGACCGGCTGTTCCGCTCCCACTGCCTGGTTGGGGGTGGTGGTGGTTGGGGTAGGGGAGGGGAGCAGAGTGTGGGCAACCGCTTAGTGCTGTGTTGGGTTTTAGGGCGAGAGGCTGCGGAGGGGAAATCCTGCTCGGGGTGATGGGGAGAGGCTGGAAATCCCCGTTGAGGTGCAGAGTGGGGAGCAGGGTTGGTTTGGGGGCTCCAGCCCTGGGTGATGCCAGCCTCTCTCCTCACTGGGGTCAGCGGGAAGGGAGCAATGTGAAGGGGGACATCCCTCTTCTGCTGTGGGGCAGCGGGGACCTGCTGGGGGGTGATTTTCCCAGGGAGGAGATGTGGGGGGACCTGGGAGCTGCAAAGGCACCGCCGTGGCTGGGGGAAGGGGCTGCTTGTGGCTTTACCCGATTTTGTCAGAGCATCGCACCCTCCCTTACCCCCTCGCAGTGCCAGAGTGGGGAGAGGTGCTTGAAAGGGTGCAAAAATTGAGCCCCAGCTCCAGGAGGTCTGTGGGCCAGTCCACAGCCCTGCCTCTCCCTCCCCAGCACCCATGGTCAGACCAGCAAGTGTATCCCCCAAAAACAAGCGCCCTCTATGTTGCCAGCACTCAGACTCCTCTGCTTGGACCCCTACAGCACCCTAGGGTATCCCCTTCCCTTTTCCAAATAGGTAAACTGAGGCACGGGGGAGCTGTATGGGGGTTGTGCCCCAGCAGGAGCAGGAAGCAGGAGCAGAGCAGCGTTTGGGATGCCTGCAAAGCCTCCATCCTGTGCAGGGAGGGACGAGCAGCGGGGGGAGCCGGGGCTTTCCCCTCAGCACAGGGATGTCTCCATCGCTTCCCTCTCCAACCCCCTTGGCAACACTCTGGGCAAAACATGAGACGCTTTTGGGGTTTGTAGAGGTTCTTCCCTCCCCCTACCCTGAGCTTGAGGAGACCCATGGCCCAGAGCATCAACCCACGCAGGGGGATGGGGTTGGAGGAGGCAGGGTGAGGGTCCTGTCTGGGTCCTCGTTTGCACTAACGATGGCCCCTCTGGTCTCTCTGGGCATGGGTGGGGGTGAATTTCTCCCCACCTGGAGCCTGGAAATTAAAGCCTCCTCCTTTCCCAGCTCCCAGTGCATGGTGGTGCCCAGTTCCCAGCTCCATCCCTGCTGTGAGACGCTGGTGAGGATGAACAGGTGGAAGCAGGCTGGTGGGGGTGGAGGAGAGGGGTTTTCCAGAAAGTTTTGGTTGGTGTCTTGGTTTTGTGCATCCAAAACAGCTTTTTGGGGGGGACCCAGAGCCACCTCTGTGCCCTTTTAGGGTGCCTGTTGCTGGTTTGGGTACCTGGGGTGTGTTTAGGGTGCATGGTCAGGCCTGACCCCAAAACCTTTGATGGCCTGTGTTGGGAGAGGGGGTTTTGTTAACAAGCAGAGCCAGCAGCTTGTCAGGGCGCTGCTGAGCCCAGCGAACCCCCGGGGGCTCTGTCACCCCCCAGCTGTTTGCTTCCATAGCCCTGGCTCTCTCTGGGGTGTTAATTATTGGTAATTAACCTCTGTGGCCATTAACCAGGTTGGGAGATGCTACCTGGTCCGGGCAGAGCTGTCTCCTGGGTGGGTGATGCTGATGATGTTGGTGGGACATCACGGCCGGGATGGGGACCACCAAGCCTCTCCTGTACACGTCCTGCACCATGTCCCCCCCAAACCAGAGGGCTGTTTTTTGCCTGTTTCACACCTCTCTCACCCCAACTGTGACAGGTGGGCACGAAGGGGCTGAGTTCCCCCTCTGCTCACCCACACCTCGTTGCCATCCCTGCTGGGTACTGCTGAGGGAAGGGGCTGGGAGGGATGGGGGTGCTCTCCCAAACCCTGTGATGCTGTGTCAGAGCTTCTCCCCTCATCTCTCTGCTCCAAACCATTGAGCCCATCTATTTTTGGGGTGGGGGGTGGGCCAGGGGCATGGCACCATCTAGTGCTGCCAGTGGCGGGGAATCACCCAGCTGGAAAAGTGGGAGCAGGAAATCCCAGCAGGTTCCTCTGCTCTATTTTCCTGGGAAAGGAGGCCAGGCGCCCCGTGGCTTTATCTGGGGAGCTGCCAGGCTGCGTTTGCTAATGGGGCGTCTCTGGCCTCGTGGTGGGAGGGGTGGGGAGGGGGAAGGTCAGTGGAAGGATGGGCAAGGAATGGAGGGGTCTGGTTGCGCTGATGGGAGGAAGAAGGGATGGGGTAGATGGGGGTTGAGGGAGGGTAAGGAGCATCCAAGCCTTGGCACGGTGCGATGATGTGGGGGGATGCTTGGGAGGGTCTCTTTGGGTCAAGCTGGGTGTAAGAGAGGGGAGTGTGTCCTTTGGGTGCTGGGAGAGGCTGGTGTCGGTGTGCAGAAGTGATGTCCCTGTGTCCTCACTCCTCATCCATCCACCGTGAGGTCGGTGGGGTGGCAGGTCTGTCCCCAGGGATGAAGAATCCAGGATCTAGCCTCATAAAGGAGCTGAGAAAGGGCCTTTTTTTTGGGTTGGGGTGGGGAAATACCCCTTTGGACATCTAGCTTGATGCCAAAGGAGGCCCTGGCAGCAGGTACCAAGACGTGTTCTGAGGGCAGGAGGGACTCCACGTGCCCTGGGGATGGAATGGGGTGGGGGTGTGTGTGTAGGGCAGAGCTGTGGTCACCTCATCCTGCTGTGGGGTGGTGTCGCCGTTGTGCACAGTTGGGTGCTGAGAGAGGGCCAGGGGGCTGCAGAAAATGGCTGCTGGAATCCTCTGCCAGCCTGAAAAGTCTGATAGCACCTCTGAGAGTCACATGGAGGAGAGAAGGACTCGGAAGTGGCTGCGTTTTGCCACCAGAGAACGGAGTGCCAACAAGACCCGGTGTTGGCCCGTTAAGGGCATTGGGATGTCTATTTGCATATCAATGTAAGCAGCTGGCAGACACAAAAGGCCGGGCAGGCTCGGGGAGGAGGCACCCCAAGTGCGGGGAGAGATAGAGAGATGCCCCTGCAGCGCGGTGGAGGAACCCATTGGAGAAGGGGGAGACCCCACCTGGAGACCCCACCTGCCCGGTGGAGAGGCTCGGCTCCACGCTGGATGGAGCCGGGGGAGACATAGAGAAGATGTCGTGACTTACGTTGGGATGAGCCCCTGCCAGCACAAGCGACCTCCAGAGATGAGCCAAACAGGTTTGCTGGAGGAGGCATCATAGCCCCGTGGAGAACTGGGACTGAGAGACACTGGGATTGATTGCTGCCTGCCATAGCAGAGATGAAGCCCGGTGGGAAGAGATTTGCCTTGGAGAAAGTCCGTGGAGGACTGGCTCTTATGGGTGGGATCCTAGGGTGCAGCAGGGGGAGGGGGTGTGGAATGGATGCCCCCAGCCCAGTCGAGAAGGAAACCATCTTGCAAGGGACTGACCGGAGCCCCCATCTCCTAGTCCCTGCCCCCCCCCCGTGCTGTGATGGGAGGGTGAGGGGAAGGTGGCAGTGAAATCATGACTAGAGTGAAGTCTGCTAAGAAGGGAGTGGGGGGGGGGAGGTAGAGGTGTTTTAAGATCTGGAAAAGGAAAACAGCTTATAAAGAAGTAACCAAGAACCCCATTTTTTTCCCAGTCCCTGCCCCCCCCCCCGTCCTGTGCTGCGAGCAGGGGGGGAAGAAGGGAGCAAAACCATGGCTGAAAGGGCAGTCTGCTTTAGAATGGAGGGGTGGGGGGAAGGTGTTACCGAGACCCCCATTTTCCCCAGTCCCTGCCCCTCCTGGGCTGCGACCGGGAGGGAAGAAGGGAGCAAACTTCTAACTCAAGCCTGCTGAGGAGGGAGGGGGGGAAAGTGTTTGCCTGGTTGCATTTGTTTCAAGACTGTTGGTTGCACTCCTGACTCTGGTTTTCACTGTTTCTCTTTAGTGTAGTGTAATAAATTAGAGAACTTTCTCTCCTGCACTCTGTGTTGAGTCTGTCCTGCCCGTGTCCTTAACGAGTTCTGTCTCTTGAGCCGCTTAACATGTATTTTCTCCCCTGTCCAACTAAGAAGGGGAGTAAGAGGCTGATTTGGGTGGGTGCCTGGCCTTGACCCAGGGCTCAACCACCACAGGTGGGCAGGGTGGGGTCATGGCAGGGAGTTCCACGGGGCTTTCTCCTACTTTTTTTTTCCCAGAGCAAACTGGTGAAGTACTTCAGCCGGCAGCTGTCGTGCAAGAGGAAGGTGGCCTTGCAGGAGCGCAACGCCAAGCTGGAGGGCTTCCCCCAGCTCCTGCACTGGTTCCGCATCGTCGACATCCGCAAGGAGGTGATGGAGGTGAGGGCTGGGCATCATCCACCCCGGGAAGGGCCCCGCTCCAGGTTGGGGTGCTGGAACTCTCTGGTTGTGTTTGTTTCCCCAGGGGTCTGTGGGATCCTTGAGGAAAGCTGGGCAAGGGGTGGGGTGGGGGTGCGGGTGGGGGTGTGTGTGTTTGTTCCAGGTGGAGACTGGCTTGAGGTGTGTTTGGGTCTTGGGGTGGGCTGGAGGGGAATGGTGGTCCTGGGGCTGGTGGTGGGGAGCAGGGTGGGAGACCAGAGGAGGGACCAGGTCCTTGTCCTGCATGGAAAGGTGATGTGAGCCTGGGGTGGGACACGCGGGCCACGGCCACCCCAGCTCTGCTTCACCCACAGTGAGGAAACCTCAGGGAAGGACATGGGTTCCAGAGGGACCTCATGGTGGACACTGCCACCTGTGTGTCTGCTGTGACCCTGTCACAGCCTGGTAGTGGCAACAACAGGTCACAGCCTCTTCCTGCCATGCTCTGGGTTCGAGCAGGTGATGGGTGTGGGGGAAGAGGTGGCACCCAGAGATGCTCCTGTCCTCGGGTGTGCCCAGGCTTTCAGGGTGCCCCTGGATGTCCTGGCATTGAGTAGGGTCTGGATATGCCTCAGACTGCGTGAAACCTGGGGATAAAAGCCGAGGCTCAAGCTGGGTCCTTGGGGTTTCCTTATGGATTGGGGTGGAAAATGGGTGGGTTTGGGTCTGTGACCCAAGCGGGGCAGCAGAAGGGAACGGCTGCCCTGCTGAGATGCTGATTAGTGGATGCTCCAGGGCGGTTTCTTCCCCCTGCTCAGTCCTGCCCCTGTTCCTCCCCTCAGGAGATCGCTCCCGGGCAGCTCAGCCTGGAGGAGCTGCTGGACATGACCGATGACCAGGTTTGTGCCACCGTGGAGAAGTTCGGGGCCAACAGCGAGGAGTGTGCCCGCCTCAACGCCTCCCTCTCCTGCCTGCGCAGCGTCCACAAGGCCGGTGAGTCGGGCACCCTCCTACCCCTCCAGTCGCTTTAGGGGGGAGTGTGTGTGGGGGTGGGTGGCGCTTTCTTATCGGGGTGACACCAGCAGCATCAGGGGCATCCACAGGGTTTTCCCTTTGGGATGCAGGGCTCCTGTGTCGCCGGGGGATGGGGGGTACTCGCTGCTCTCGGGACAGACAGACACAGGGACAGACAGACACAGGGACAGACAGACAGACGTTTGCTCTGGTGCATCCCTGTGGCATGGGGTGGGGGGGGAGAGAGTGATGAGTTGTTAGTTCTCTGCAGGGAGGCTTTGCCCAAGGAGGGCGCAAGCGCTTTATACACCCTTCCCCCTCCCCCTCCGGCCCCCTTTTGCTTGCAAGAGCAAAGCCAGCAGCCCTGGGGGGGCTGGGGGGTTTGGGGAGCCCCTGAGACTCGGCAAGCTCCGGCTGGTCCCGGAGCCAAACCCCCCTCCCCAGGGCGTGCGGGAGCCCCGCTTCCCCCTCCCCCTGCGCCTGGTGGGTGTAAGGACCCCGGGAGATGCCGGCGGGGCCGCGGGTGCTGGGGTGCGGGTGCCGGGCTGGCGGGTCCCCGGGCGGTGGCAGCAGAGCTCCGCGCTGCGGCGGCGGCTGCGCGACGCGGGAGCGGCTCCGGCTTTCGGGACGGGGGGTGGGGGGCAAGGCTGGAACTGGGGGGCTGGAGCAGAGCACTGGGGTCTGGGACTGGGGGTCTGGAACTGGGGGGCTGGAGCAGAGCACTGGGGTCTGGGACTGGGGGGTTGGGGTCTGGAACTGGGGGTCTGGAGCAGAGCACTGGAGTCTGGAACTGGGGGGTTGGGGTCTGGAACTGGGGGTCTGGAGCAGAGCACTGGGGGGAGCTGGAGCAAAGGGCTGGGGGCTGGAACTGGGGGGCTGGGGCAAAAGGCTGGGGGCTGGAACTGGGGGACTGGGGTCTGGAGCAGAGCACTGGGGAGAGCTGGGGCAAAGGGCTGGGGGCAGGAACTGGGGGGCTGGGACAAGGGGCTGGGGGCTGGAACTGGGGGACTGGATCAGAGCACTGGATGGGTGGGGGGGCTGGAGCAAAGGGCTGAGGAGCTGGAGCAGGGGAGGGGGGAACTGGAGCAGGGGGCTGGGGGCAGATGCTGGGGGCTGCAGCGATGACCAGGTTTGCCTGGGGAAGGGGTGAGCGATGTGGCGGGGCAGGATCGGGCTCTCCTGGCGCTTGGCCAGCTGAGCCTCGCTGGGTGGTGCTGGCTGGGGACAGGGGGATCCCTTCCTGGGGCTGCTGGTGATGAGGTCAGGTTTGGGAGCTGAGGGAGGGGCTCTTCTCTAGGTGTGTGACCCCCAGGGAGGTGGTAGCGTGCTGGCTTAGCTGTGGTGCTGCTGGGAGCCCTGACCTGGCAGGATTCTGCTCTAGGAGGACCCCCGTCCTGCAAGACCCCTAGGCTTTGGGGGTCCCAACCCTGCTGCCTGGCTCCTGTGCAGCTACTCCTCCAGTGGAGCTGCATCCCAGGGGCTGGGGGGATGGTGTCTGTCGAGGATGAGTCCTGCTGGGGGGGTCGCTGCTGGATTTTTCCCTTGGGCTTTCTGGATCTGAAGCACCCCATGGGACGGGGTGGGGGGACACAGGGCTGTGAGGGGGGTGATGTGACATGGTTTCTGTGAGGGGCAGATCGCAGGGACCAGCGGTGTCCCTGCGCTACCATCCCTTGGAATGACGTGTCCCAGACAGGGGGGATCTCAGCTCCTGCCCCGGGGGGTTTCAGTGGAGGTTGGATGGGACATCTGGAGATCACCCAGCCCAACCCCTGCCACATCAGGGCCACCTCGAGCAGGTCATACGTGGTTGTGTCTGGGCTGGTCTTGAACATTCCCATCTGATGTGGTTCCTGCAGCCCCCCTGGGGCTTCCTGCGTGGCAGGGGGGTGACAGCAGCCAGCAGTCCCCTGGGGTATCAGCCACTTCCACCCCTGTGAGGGAGCAGCAAGGTGAGGATGGCTGAACCTGGCCTGACATTTCCCACTGAGCACCAGTCCCCCCGTCCCCCCACCACCCCGTGCTCCTTAACCCCCTAAATCCAGCTCCTGGCCATGCCCCTGCCCCCTGGCATTTAGCTAAGCCTCTCTGCTGTTTGAGGAAGGGCCCTGGTGCTCCCTCAGAGCCTGGGGAAGGTGCTCAGCCTGCTCCTAGTTTAAAAGCTTTGAAAGCCCGTGGCAAACAGACTGCTTGACTTGCAGCCCAGCCCCTGCATCCCACACCCTGCCCTTCTGCTCACCCGGCCCAGGGGACCCCCCCACCCTGTGCCCCCCTGTGCTCTGGGAAAGCCACACCAGCCTTTGGCTTGGCAGCTGCGATGAAGATGCTAGAACATCTTCTGCTCCTCCTTTCTGGCTGGTTGAGATTGGGGAGGGGGCACCCCTCCCCCCCCCAACCTGCCCCCACTGCGGGATGTGGGATGCTCGATTTGCTTTTTAATGGGGCAGGTGATGGGGCTGGCAGCTCTCCTGGTGGGATGGGGCTGTGGTCCCTGCAGGAGGGACCTCACTGCTCTCCAGACCTTTGCCTTCCCCAGCGCTCCATTTAACCCCATCCATCATCACGCTGCTGCTTGTTGGGGGAAGGGGGGCTGCTGTTTGTCCCTCCAGCATCGCAGTGATGCCGGGGTGGCTGTTCCTGCTCTGCTGGGGCCAAAGGCTTGGGCTCTGCAGCCCAACAGTCCCTGGCAACGCTCGCTGGCCTGGGTCCCTGCCATGAAACCCCTGGGCACAGACAGGGAGGGGACAGGCAGCTCGGGGCACTGTGGAGTCCCTGAGGGGGGCAGGAGCCTGAATCTCCCTGAATTTCTGGAGGGTTTGGGTGTGGAAATGCTACTCGGGTTGGTAGGGGGTCTCTGTGCATCCCACTCAGCACGGCTCCATGTTTCCTGCCTCTGTGCTGCTGTTCCCCTGCCTGGCAGAGCCTTTCCCTGGACAAATGTCCCCCTGGGAGATGGGGAGGAGAGGGGGAGCACAGGGGAGAGGAGGAGCACAGCCCCCCACCTCTTCCACCGGTGGGGCGATGGGAGTGGTGGTACCTCTCTGTGTCTGGGTGACCGGCCACCAGCTGGGGTCCCTCTGCGAGCTCTGAGGAAGGTCTGTGGTGGCTGGAGAGCTGGTGTGGCTCTCATGCCATCCCTTCAGTGTCCCTTTGTGTCACCCCGGGGGGCTCCATCCAGCGCAGCACCCACCTTCTCTCAAAATTACCTGCTGGGTGCTTAGCAACTGGGTGCTTGGGGGGGGGAGGGAAGGGGGGCTGTTAAAGGGCATCCCAGGACAGCAGTGACAATCCCTTGGGTCCCAGCCCCGGGATCTTGGGGCCGTGGGGCTCTCTCAGCCCCTCTGGAAGGAGCTCCAGCTGCGCTGTGCTGTGCTGGCCGTGCCTGCTTGTCTGGTTTCCATCTCCCTGCAGACCAGGACTCGCTCCTGCTCCCAAAGCATAATTAATGAACAAGTTGCTGCCTCTTTAAAACATCGTGTCATTTCTTTGCAAGTGCAGCAGTGGTCGATTTTCTAGAAGCTGAGATTAGTATTAATAAAGCAGGAATGAGGTACAGTATTAACCTTTTCCATCAATCTCTATTTATCGAGTCGTTAATTAAAGACATCTAATTTCCCAGGCCAGTTCTGCCTGGGTGTGGGGGCTGGGGAGGAGGCAGGGAGGAAGCAGGATGCTGGCTTAGCCCTTCCACGGCGATGAATTTTCCTGGGAATGGGGTTGGGTGGTGGGGAAGGATCCCCTTCCCAAACTGAGCATCCTGGGGGCAGCTCCAGTGGCAGGGAAAGCCCTGGAGTGGCTTAGAAACCCAAAGCCTGCTGTGTTTATCTAATATAGTGGCAATCCTGTCCTAAACTCGCTCCTGATGGTGTTAACGAGCCTGTATTGGATTTTTCTCAGCTCCAGAGCTGGGTGCTGGGATGTTATTAGCAGCTGGGGTGTCAGTCTTGAGCTCAGAGAGGGTTTAATTTAATACTGGGTGAGAGCTGAGGTGGGGGTGAGGAGCTGACAGCTGCATCTGTATGCAGAGGTTATTGGGTGTCCTAAGGGTGGGGAGGATGGGGGGAGGGAGGGGATATTCAGAGCTGAATATTTATGGGGTGTCCTGGCCCTCAGAGAGCTGCAGGTGACTTGGGTCAGGAAGATAAACCATTGAGCATCCTCTTTTGGGGTAAATTTGGAAGCGTAAAGGGTGATGGGTGTGTGGGGTTTGTTTTGCCCCCCAGGGTGGGATGTAGGTGCTGGGGGAGGTGGCTGTGCCCATGGCGGGGGGGTTTCCCCTCGCAGAGGTCGTGCTCCTGTTTCTGGGTGGGGAAGGAAAACCAGTGACCGCAGCATCCCTCAAGGAGCATCAGGGGAGCAGGGCTGCTCCTCCTTTGGATGGGACCCGCTGCCCCCAGCTCCTGAAGGGACAGCAAGTTATTCCTGACGCTTCATTTCAGGAAATCAAAGCAAAACTCTCTATTTGTCTCATGGAACAGGGAAAAACCCATTTATTTCCCCCCACTGGTGACCTTTAGCCATCTCTTCCCATTCCTCCATCTCTGAGCTGCATCCCAATGGCAGGTGCTCCTCTCAGCATCCTTCTGGGAGTTTCTCCCGTTTATTTTACTGGAGAGGTTCAGCAAGAGCTTCTTCCCTAATTAAGCACTGTGGAGTGAAGGAGATGGAGGTGGCAGCAGCACTGAGGGGCTGAATGAACCCCAGTTTGGCCAAGGGGGGAGCATCTCCCCCTGTGCGCTGGTGGCTGGGGCTCAGCGGGGTGGGGGGCTTGGGGGGGACAAGAGGCTGCTGGTGGGGCTGGAGGGATGGTGGGTGACTGTAGCTGATGCTTGTTTCAATCTGCAATTAATACTCCCTCTTGGAACACAACACCCCAGCTGGGCCACGGCGCTGTTGAGGTGAGGGGACACACAGAGGGTGAGGATGAAGGAGAGTTTGCTTTTGGGCAAGCTCTTCCCTTGCTTTTCCAGCTGGGAATGGGCTCTGGCAGAGCAGTGATGCCTTGGGAAGGGGGTGTGTGTGTGAGTGAAATCCCATGGAGTGCAATGCACTTTGCAGAAGGGTGAGCTTGGGGGCGGGGGGGTGTGTGTATTATTTTCTTTCTTCATTGTTATTTCCCCCTTTCTCATGCCTTCCCAGCTGAGGTGTATCCTCAGCTGCAGCGTGCCTGGGAGCAGCCCTGTGTGGCAAACATGTTTTCCCAGCTTTATCCCAGGTATTTTTAGCCTGGATGCTCCCACCAGCCCACGCTGGGTTATTGTCACGCTCAGGGCAGTTGAGCATCCCAGTCGGATGGCAACTGGGACCAGGGGGAGGGACACACAGACACACACACACACAGGGGAGTGCAGCCTTGGCTCTCACCCTTCATTAACCGACGCTAATTACTGCAGGGAGCCTGGGGATGCTGCTGGGCCTGCAGCATCCGGGCAGTTTGGAGTTATGTAAATCTATGCATGCAGAGCAACCAATGGGGGAGCACCTTCATTTGCATATATGCATGCCAGACCCCTTGGGTGTGGGTTAATTAACTGGTTTGGGGTGGGGGTGGATTAATTACTGACAGTGGCTGTTATCCTTCACCTGTGTCACCCTGGGAAGTCACCAGCCTTGGGGATTGATGGTGAGAGGAGGGCCTGGCTGCTGGGCTGAGGAGGGGGCTTGTCCTTGTGGGGCATCCCAGCAGAGGCCAGGCTCTTCTACCACAGGGATTATTTCCACCCCCCCCATAATTAATAAAAATATGAGGAAGGGGGTTAACTTTCTTACTGGGTTGAAGAGGTTTCTGTAGCTGCTGGAGAAACAGCTCTAAAAGCAACTGGACAGGACTTGCTTTAGTTTTTAATTTTTTTCAGCTTTGGGAGAACGATTCAGGAAAACTTCTCATTCCCCCTCCCCTTCTCTCCCCCCTCCCCCTTTAAAACTTTCATCTCCAAAGCCCTTTTCTCCTTGACTTTTCCCTCTGGAGCCTGAAATAAAACATTCCCCTTGAAAAGTCTGGAGAGGGAGGGAGGAGGCCAGGCAATTAATAGTTGAAAAGGGATGGGGAAGGAGCCTCTTGGAAACGGAGAGATGAGGGGTTTAGGTTGGGTTTCTTAGGGGAGGAGATCAAAAGGTGTCAGCAAAGGGACCATCAGTTGGGTCCATGGCTTTGGTGCTCTGAAGCTGCCACCGACAGCTCTTCGCTCCTCTCTGCGCCAGTGGAGATGAATAATTAGAGGCTGAGATGAGCCCAGCTTAATTACCAGTCCCCCTTCCTTTATGCAAATGGCACAACTGGCTGGTATGGGGATGGGCAGAGGGTGAGAGGGGGACATCAGCCTTGGGTATCCCATCTCTGTGCTGTGTTTTGGGGTGTGGTGAGGGTGCACGTGTGTGTGTGGGGTGTCAGCAGGTAGGGAAGCACATGGGCAGAGCACCTGCCTCTAGCCTTCGCCTGTGCACCACGTGGGGAAGGTCCTTGCTGGCGTTTTGGAGCTGGAGGGGTGGTGGATGGGGGTGGGATGTGGTGCTGGGCTTCATGGCCATGTCTGTGTGCTCTGTGGCAGGCGGCAGCCTCTCCAAGCAGGATTGGACCATCCAGTGGCCCACGACGGAGCCGGGGAAGGAGAACAGCCCCGGGTGCCAGCCGGAGCCGGGGCAGTGGGGCAGGACGCACCTCTCGCAGAGCCCCAAGGTCCAGCCCAAGTGTGGGCAGCATCACTGCCACGCCGGCTCGCCCCATGGACCTATGTACACCCACGTGGACCGGCTGACCGTGGAGGGGCACCCGGGGCTGTGCCCACCCGTAGAGTCCGGCCACCGCTCCCTGCCGCCCTCCCCGCGCCAGCGGCACGCTGCTCACACCCCTCCCCGGACCCCCAACATCGTCACCACCATGACGCCGCCGGGCACCCCGCCGGTGCGACGGAGGAACAAGCTGAAGCCCCCCGGAACGCCCCCGCCCTCGTCCCGAAAGCTGATCCATCTCATCCCTGGCTTCACCGCGCTGCACCGGAGCAAGTCCCACGAGTTCCAGCTGGGGCATCGCGTGGACGAGGCACACACCCCCAAGTAAGCGGGTGTCCTGGGGTGGTGGGATGGCTTCTGGGTGATGAATTCCATCCCGGTTCCCTTGGAAAGGTGCTCTGGTCCCTAAATGTTGGGGTGTGGTGTCTTCTTTTTAATTTTTTTAAAATTGTTTTGGTTCTTTGTTGAGTTTTGTGGTAGAAAAGCCCTTGTAGCTCTCAGTGGGGGTGCTGCTGGGACTAGGGGTGCTGCTGGGACTAGGGCTACTTTGCCCCTTGGGACTTTCCTTTGGAGTGGGGGGTGGCTGGGGAGCACCAGGGTCACCACAGGTGGCCTGGATGGTGGGTTTCATACCTGTGTCATGGGGATGTGTGACCCAGCCGTAAGCGCTGCGAGGGCGAGAGTGGGATGGGAGGAATTATCTTGAAGCTGAAACGTGGGATTGTGTGTATATATATATATATATATATATATATATACATATACCATGCTTTATATTCCGGGGGTCTCTCCTGTGTCTTTCCCATCCCTGAGGGTGGTGGCTGAAGGCTCCTCGGGTGTACTGGAGCTCCTTCCCGCTGCCCTTGCTCTGCAGCGCGGGCGCCGGCAGAGGCTGCTGCTGTGCAGGGAAAGGGCTCCCGGCACCCACACGCTCCGGCTCCATCTCCCGTGGGCCCTTTCGGTGGCCGTGCTCAGAAACCCCCTTCTCTTGCCTCCTCCGGGCATCGTCCCCTCTCCCCAGGGGCGCGTTGGGATGGAGCACGGGTGGTCCCCGCGAGCATCCCAACCCAGGACCGGGATAAACCGTGTCCTTGGATTTGGGGACCTGAGGGGGGTGGTGGGAGGAAAGGCCAGGAGCTCAGAGAGGGTTTCCCGAGATATGTGCTGGGACCAGTTCTGTGGCTTGGCTGGGTGACAGCCTGCCTGCAGACACCCCTGCCCGGCCCTGGAGGCACCCGTGGTGCTGGGCAGGGAGCGGGAGGGGGCACACAAAGGGTTCAAATAACTCTCTGTGTGGGGTGCTCCTGCTGCCAGACCCTGGTGTCCACTTGTTGGGGCAGTGAGGCACTGGGAGGGGGTTTGGGGGGGCAGATTTATCCAGTGGCCACAGCATCACCGTGTCACTTGTTTCCCTGTCACATCTGTGGTGGCTGTGGTCCTCCCTGCCCTGGGCTGGGCACTCGCTGTCTCTACAGGCTTTTAACTTTGGGAAGTGGATTTCTTTCAGCTGGAAGATGTCTTGTGTCAGGCTGCCTCCCCCCCCCCCAGGCACCAGACAGTCGTGTTTACTTTGGTCCCACCCCAGCGAGCATCCCCCCGTTCCCGGGAGCGAAGCCGAGCTCCCAGCCCGTCTCCTCTCCCGCATCTGATCCCAGCTAACGCTGTAGCTCTCACCGCCTTGCAGCTCTCACCACCTTTGGTGTCCCACCCCTCCTGCCCTGCAACTGCTTGATCCTTGATGTGGTCATTGCACGCCCCGGGTCACCCTGACACCGATCTGGGATGAGGTTTGGACATGGGTATTGGGCTGGTGATTTGGAAAGAGAAGGGGAGAATCATAGAATCCCAGGGGTTGGAAGGGGCCTCCAGAGCCCATGGGGTCCAACCCCCCTGCCAAAGCAGGGTCCCTAGGACAGGGCACACAGGTTGGTGTCCAGATGGGGATGGAATCTCTCCAGAGAAGGAGACTCCACACCCCCTGGGCAGCCTGTCCCAGGGCTCCCTCACCCTCACTGGGGAAAAGTTCTTCCCCATGTTGGTGTGGAACTCCCTGTGCTCCAACTTGAGGCCATTGCCCCTTGTCCTGTCCCCACAGACACTGAGAAGGGGCTGCCCATTTCCCCCTGCATCCCCTGCTTAAGATAATGATAACCATTAATTAGGTCCCCCCTTAGTCTTCTCTTCTCCAGGCTGAACAGCCCCAGCTCACTCAGCCTTTCCTCCCAGGGGAGATGCTCCAGGCCCTTCATCATCTCCGTAGCCTCCTCTGGACTCTCTCCAGGAGATCCCTGTCCTTTTTATCCCAGGGAGCACAGAGTAGGACGCTGTTCCATGGGGTTTGCGTGAACATGGTCGTGTCCCAACTCCCATCATTTATAGGCTGCCCAGGGGGGTGTGGAGTCTCCTTCTCTGGAGAGATTCCAGCCCCGTCTGGACACCGCCCTGTGTGCCCTGTCCTAGGGACCCTGCTTTGGCAGGGGGTTGGACTCGATGAGCTCTGGAGGTCCCTGGGATTCTGTGATTCTGGGATCACAGGTCTCTGCCTTCCTTTGCTCCCTGCCTGACTGCATCCAGTTGTGTGTCCCCCCCACTCTGGTGCTCCCCATCCTGGTGATGCTGGGCAAGGTCCGCTCACAGTTAGGGTATTTACAGAGGAAAGGAAGGCCCAGCATTGGTTGGGCTCCATTGAGCTGGTGTCCTACCAGGGCTCCTCGTGCGGGTGCAGAAGGACCTGGCCCCCCAAAAGCCGCTCCTGGAACTGGGGAGGTTAATTTTCTCTAGTGGCACTTAACGATTTTTCAGGAGGCAACCGCTAAATCCCACTTGCTAATCCCATTAGCGTTCCAGGATAGTAATTAGTACGTTAAAAAGGCAGCTTCTTCTTTCCCCCACTCTTTTCCCAGCAGCCTCATGCTGAGGTTTCAGCTGGATGTGGTTGGTGGTGAACACTCTGCCCAGCACAGGGCACAGGTGTACAGACACCCCATAAAATAGGAATTATCCCCAAAAAGCTGCTGGGCAGCTTTTTGGGGATAATTCCTATTTTATGGGGTGTCTGTACACATTGTAGGGTTGGTGGGGTTGGGGTTTTCTTTTAGTGTCATAACTTCTGTGGGCACCGAGTCCTCTGCGCTCGCTGAGGTTTCCTTCTGACTTCAAACGTAAGATGGAGCTCATCCCTGGGGAAGGGATTCAGGCTTTGTCTGATCAACCCTCCCTGGCTGTAGCTGTGCCAGTGGGCTCCTGGTTTGATTTGGATTGTGGCTTTCTGTTCCCTGGAATTTGTCCCACTGTGGAAAGAGGTGCTAGACCTGGAGAGGGGATGGTCCAGGGCCACTGCTAGGGACACCAAGAGCTGGGTGGGATCGCTTCAGGTGACTTTGGGTCTAGATTTCATAGAATCATCAAGGTTGGAAAAGGCCTTCAAGTTCATCAACTATCACCCCTACACCATGGTAACCACTAAAGCATCTCCTGAAGCCCCTTGTTTATCTGTTTTTTTTAAACACCCCCAAGGGATGGCAACTCCACTGCCCTGGGGAGCCGCCTGTTCCAAGGGGTCACCACTTCTGGTGCAGAAGTTTTTCCCCAATGTCCAACCTGAGCCTCCTTGAGACACAACTCGAGACCACTGACTTACCCCTGTGCTGCCTCTTTGCAGACTGCTCTCTGGGGGGACCCATCTGAAACCCTCCCAAGAGGGAGGTTGGTGTCCCTCAGGCTGGTTTATCTCCCGTGTCCCACCTCAGGCTGGACTGAAATGGGCTCTGGGGAGCCAGGGGTGCCCTTGGAAAAGGCCAAAACCTCTCTACCCGTGAGCTGTGGGTCAGTATTGATGGGGGGAATCTGTTGGGGTGCTGCAGGGCTGGCCCCATGTATTTTTCTACCTCAGTGCAAGCACAAAGTAAACCACCACCATATATTTGGGAGAGCAGTAGCAGCGACCGGGTCTTCTCTGGAGCAAGGCCACCACGTACCGCCTGACTTTCAATGCCAGCCCCTAAGTTTGCTTGTGTTGTGTGTTTTGGAGCTTATTTTGAGGGTTTAATCCATCTTTTTTTTTTTTTTTTTTTTTTTTCTTTAATGCTAAGACCTTCTGAAGCAGGGGTTAATTTTTTTTGGAGCTTACAGCCTCAGATTTTCCTACGTGGAGCCTCCAGCTGTTGACCGTAACTCTGGGGTACGGAACATTACTCCTAAAAAGATCCCCTGGCTTCCATAAATCCACAACCCATAAACAGCCCATGAATGGTCCTGAAACGGAAACAAAACACTTAGAGTGGTTGATAATATAATGCCCATTTAATACCTCATGAATTCCACGGGCCATTTAAATCTTTCATGGGTGGTTAATGATTATTCATCAGCAAGAAGTCAGGGGGAAAAAGAAAACCCAACAACAAACCACCTCTTAAAAATACATTAGCTGGGGAACAAAAACCCAGCTAGTTAAGAGGTGAGTGTGTGTGTGTGTGTGTTAACCCTTGGAAGGGTTGGTCAAAAATCTCCCTTTGGAGGGAAGATCTGCTTTGGGGTGTCCTGCCCCCAGCATCGGTGGGTAGGTGGTCTTCAACCTTGGTCCCATTAGAAGAGGTGAGCCCAAAACCTTGTCTGCTCCCAAAGGTGGTTCCTTTTGCCACGCTGGTGCCTGGCCAAATCCACGAGCTCTGTGGCCTACAAAGGATGGCCTCCAGCAAGCAGCTGGGGAGGGAAGGTCAGGGCGTTGGAATGGGGAATTAAAGCAGCGTGACCTGCCTGGGCTGAGCCCCAGAGGAAATGCTGAGGGCTAAAGGGAAGCAGCTGCTGGGGAGGACATGCAGTTCTTGTGGTGTACCTAGGGTTTGGGCTGGGAGGAGGCTCCTCTAGCTTAAGGCAGCTTGTTTCTGGGTAAGTGTTCAATAAAGTTGCCTTATCCTGTATCGTTGCATTTGCATTCAAGGTGTGGATATGGATAGGGCGAGGTGTTCTGGTGGGAAGGTCTGTTTGTAGAGCTTTGTGGCTGTTGGCTTCCTTGCCTTCAGCCTCACTGGCGTCAAGGTTGATTTAGGGTGCTGGTTTTCAAGATTGGGATGAGGATATCCTGGGTGGGTGGAGGCAGATGTGAAGTTCACATCTGATCTGGTTACAGATAGTGCACATATCCATTTTCTCTTCCTTTTTCTGGGCTCCATGGGATAAAACAGACAGTGATCTCCTGGAGAGAGTCCAGAGGAGGCTACGGAGATGATGAAGGGCCTGGAGCATCTCCCCTGGGAGGAAAGGCTGAGTGAGCTGGGGCTGTTCAGCCTGGAGAAGAGAAGACTAAGGGGGGACCTAATTAATGGTTATCATTATCTTAAGCATGGGATGCAGGGGGAAATGGCCAGCCCCTTCTCAGTGTCTGTGGGGACAGGACAAGGGGCAATGGCTGCAAGTTGGAGCACAGGGAGTTCTGCACCAACATGGGGAAGAACTTTTCCCCAGTGAGGGTGAGGGAGCCCTGGGACAGGCTGCCCAGGGGGTGTGGAGTCTCCTTCTCTGGAGAGATTCCAGCCCCGTCTGGATACCAACCTGTGTGCCCTGTCCTAGGGACCCTGCTTTGGCAGGGGGTTGGACTCGATGAGCTCTGGAGGCCCCTTCCAACCCCTGGGATTCTGTGATTCTATGATTCCTTGTACTATTTCCAACTCCAGACCAGCTCTGACCTTCTCCCCATTGCAGGTTTTTCTTCTCCATCCCACAGAACGGAGAAACCCCTGAGAACAAGGTATCTCCTACAGCACTTGCCCATGTCTAGTGTAGGGTCCTACTCAGGGCATCTGAGCAGAGAGAGGGGAAAGGCTGAGGTCATGGTCTTGCAGAAACCAGAGGTCTTCTCTGCCATTCCCACCACGTGGAGCAGCCTGACTGCAGGCTGCTCCTCAGAGTTAATCATCTGAGCTGGTCTTAAATGCTGCTGAGCGACAGGACATTTATTCTGCTGCTCTACAGCCTTTATGATAATGACGTTTTCCCTCCTATCAATTCCAATCAACCCTTCCACCAGGTAGATCAATTATTTGATACTCGGCGTGGGCTGGCTTTGAAAGAGCGGCATTGAGACAGCTCTTCTGCCTCTCTGACGTTTCCCAGGCTTGGAAAGGCAGGTGTGCTCTTGGCATTGAGGATGAGCAGGAGATGGATGTTCTCAGAGCAGGTGGCTGCAGCGGGACACGCTACCAGCACGTGCACGCCATCCCTGGGCAGCAGCCTCAGCCTCGGGTTCCTCAGCCCGTGCGGTGTCTGGGACGGCAGGGTGAGGGGCAGAGGGGTGATGTGGGGCAATCTGGAGGGCAGAAATGAGCAGCAATCTCTCTCTGCCTCCAAGTAATCTTTCTGACTGAGCCCAGTGCCTTTGGTGAGTCAGGGCTGCAGAGTTTTGCACAGGTCCTGGCCTGTCTCCAGCTCTCTCAAAGTATGGTCTGCACACCGCGTCTTGACAGTGATGGGTAGCCTCCGTAGCAAACTGGCTCTCTGCTGCAATTATCCCACTGCTCTGGGCTGTGATTCTCCTTAGGTATGTCATTAATGTTAATTACTGCTGTGGTATTCCATCAAGGGGAGCGGGAGCTTTAACATGCTTGGGAGAGAAACTTTTCACCGTGTCCTTTAATGAGGAGTTGAGTCTCCTCTGGCCACTTTGAAAGCCAGGAGCGTGGGGATGCATTTAGATAAGGACTAAGGGCTCGGGGTGGGGGCGGGGGTGATGGGGGTGAGAGGCCACAGAGCAATCCCTTGCCCAATTTGTTGCCTCTGAGGTGTCCATGTGGGAGCAGAGGGCACGCTGGGGGCAGCTGCGGTGGGTGATGTCCTGGGATGGTGACCAGGAGGAGGGGGACTGGCTGCTGCTGGTCGTGATGCAGCCAGGAGGATGTGCTTGAGCTTTTCTCAGCTCTCTCTTCCTGCTTAGCTCTGGAGGGAAGACCTGAGGCGGCTTCTCTTCCTCTTTGTTGCTCGAGAGGCTGGTGAGACCATCCAGTCACTGCCCTGCAACCCCCCACCAACCCATCGCTGTGGCCAGCCCAGGCAGGTGAGGGGCTGTCCGGATGCTCCAGGCGCTTCCTTTGCCTAGTTGGAAACCAAGATGGGTGAGAGACACTGGTCTTCTCAAAAAGCAACAGGACTGCCCTGACTTTTTCAACTAAACAGCTACTCAAGCCCTCTGTGCATCAGCAGCCTCAGGTCCAGAGGCAGCCTGGAAGCCAACTGCAGAGAAAAACCACCCCAAGTCTCTCCTGAGATGGAGGGTTTGCAGAGCTGTAGTCAGCCCACCTCCACCTCAGGGCTTTCTAGCCATGGGCAGTCTGTGCTTTTCCTCTCCAGGGGTGTAATTATTTCAGAACAGCCTCCCAAAACAGGCCTGGGTGTGTGCAAAGGTGCCTGGGCCAAGCAGGTGTTGCTGCTCCAGTGTTAAAGCAACTGGTGCTGGCAACTGCTTGAGTGGATCAACTTCTCTCCTTTGAGTTTTGCAAGCATAGAGATGATGGTGGGTGGGAAATGAGGCCTTACTCAGTTGGAGAGGTCTGTGGTCTACAACCCACTCCTTCCTCTCTTGTGAGGACAGGCTGAGAGAGTTGGGGTGGTTCAGCCTGGACAAGAGAAGGCTCTGGGGAGACCTCAGAGCTCCTTCCAGTCCCTGAAGGATGTCTGTGAAGAAGATGGGGAGGGACAACACCATGGGCAAAATCTGGGAGGGCTGGCAGGGGAAACTGAGGCAGCAGCCTGGGATGCTGATTCTATGAAGACAGGTTGAGAGAGTTGGGGTGGTTCAGCCTGGGGAGGTCTTGGAGCCCCTTCCAGTCCCTGAGAGATGTTTATAAGGAAGATGGGGAGGGACTCTTTAGTAGTGCCTGTTGTGGTAGGACGAGCAGCGGTGGTTTTAAACTAAAAGGAGGTGGATTTTTTGGACATAAGGAAGAAATTTGTTACGCTGAGGGTGGTGAGACACTGGCCCAGGGTGCCCAGAGAGGTGGTGGATGCCCCATCCCTGGAGACATTCAAGGTCAGGTTGGACAGTGCTCTGAGTGACCTGATTGAGTTGACAATGTCCCTGCTCCTTGCAGGAGAGTGGACTAGGTGACCTGGAGAGGTCCCTTCCAACCCAAACCACCCTCTGAGTCTATGATTTGATTGGGGTTGGGGGTGGGCAATGCTCAGAGCTGGCCAGCCTGGCTGAGGGGGGTCTTGCTTGCGGATGGAGACACCCACTCAGGCCCAGGGACACCCTGGGCTTGAACCAGCATGGAAACGGGTCCAGCAAGAGGAGACTCAACCTCACCATTGCTGGTTGACCACAGACGGTGGTGCTCATCCACCACCCCCTCTCCCCCTTGCCTGTCCCTCAAAGACTTGTAACTGTGGAAACCAAGAAAACAGAAGAGGATTAATGAGAAACAGGATCTGCTTCAGGATCCTGGCAATTAGTTCCTCAAGCTCCTTCCACACAGCAGCCTGTGTCTGTTCCTGCTGCCCTCCTGCAGCTCTGGCTCCTCACCACACGAGTCCCAGGAGGGGGGTGGGGGGTAAAAACCCACCTCGTTTGACTCCAGCTCCCTTCAAAGAACTTCCCAGCTTTTTATAATTTGCAGCTGTAATAAAAAGTTACACTTTGTGCTAGGAAAAGGGAATAATAGATGAGTGAGGCTGGAACCTTGAAATTCAGCCACCCAGGGATGTGGGGACAGGTACTTGGATAAATATTTAACTGTGGAGGCTTTGATATAGGGAGAACCTGCTTTTCCTCTGGCTGGAGGAGGAGGGGTTTGTTGCCTCTTAGGGTAATGGATGAGGAAGATAAATGTGACATCTGGTGGATAGGCTCTTCTTCTGTTTCTTTAATATCAAGCTACTGTTGCCTGCAGCTCGATGGGGTCTGGGTGTATAATGGAGGAGGAGAGGTTCAAATAACCCTCTGGCTTTACCCCCACTCACCTTGAGCCCAGGTGATGCTGGTGCTGTCCTTGCTGCTGCTGATTCCCACCAAGGTGACTTGGTGCCTCCTCCTCTGGCTCCAGCTGTGGTGGTTGTGGTCCAGGCTGCCCAAACCCCTCAGTTTGGGGCTGCTCCTGCTGTTGGCTGGGGAAATCACCTGGGTTTTCCCAGGTTTTGGTTTAGTTTTTGGAATCTCTGAAAAGAGGAGTTGGGCTTTGCCAGTCGTGCCAACCCGACAGGGATGGAGCAGAGCTGGCAGCTCTTCCTGCATCACAAAAATCCCAGGGGGGCACTTGTGGGGTGTCATCCTTTTTTTGGGGGGGGGGACGGTTTGGGTGTCACTGCACATGGATGCTGTCTGCTTGGATGGGCAGAGCCTCGCAGGCTGCTGTGGTGTGGGCAAGGCAGGGGAAGCACTTTCCCTCCTCCTCCCTCTGATTTAATACAGAATATTGTGCAATTAAGCCAGTCAAAAGGCCATAAATCTTCTCAGCTGAATCCTGACCGTGGCTGTGCACACCAGGCCAGGCAGCCGTGATCTTTAATCCTTTGCAGAGAGCTACCTGAGATACTGAGGAGAGGATTTTCCTTTTTTTCTTTCTTTCTTTTTTTCCCCCCCTCACCCCCTTTCCCTGCCTTTAAAAGAAATTGGAGTGTGCTGGAGAGGAGCAAAGTGGTGAATAAAACATAGTCTGGCACGGTTAGCTGCGGGGTCAGCTCACCCATCTCTGCCAAGTTGTAAATTGAAATAGATTTGAAGTTTTATTTTTTTATTGGGATGATGTTGGCAAGTGGTGAGAAATGCCCGTGGAGCAGATGGAAATGGGGGGATTTGCTTTCTGATTTAAGGAGCAGGCACAGAGAGCTGGATGCTGCTGGGGTGTGGGGGACCGGTTGGTGAGTCCCCTTCGGGATGCTGGGTTGGATGCTGGGAGCCCCATGGCCATACTCTCTGTGCCCCACATAATGTTTAGGTTTGGCCACACTTGTCCTCATACACCAACTTATCCTGGTGAGCACCTGCTTTCCTGGTGCATCCCGCTCTTCCAGCCTGGGAATCCCTGGGGGACAAAGCTCTGCACACCCTCACCCCCTCCTTTTCTATCAGGGACCGTAGAGCATCACGTATCATCCTGCATCCCACCTCACACCGCAATCCCCTGTACACCCCTGCCCTTCCATGCACAGAAAGCCTGGCTGGGGCTGAAAGAAGTGATGGGCCCTTTGTCTTGGGTGTCTGCTCATGTTTTTCAGTGCCTGTTGAAACCCTCTGTATTTCCCCCTCCCTCCCTGGAGCCAGTGATAAGCGTTTGACTGATGCCACATAGCAGGTGGGCATGAGCCATTCAGGCTGGATTGACACCTCCAGGGATTTGCATTAAGCGCTTCAAACTAGCCAGGCTATTTTTATTTTTATTCTTCTTCTTTATTTGAAAGCCATCATCATACATTTAGCAAATTCTCTGGTGGCATTACGTCCCTAACAATTGGTATTTACCTGCCTGGGTGTGAAGTCGCTCCCACTGCAGAGTTGGCTGTGCAGAGGGTTAGGGGATGGTGAGAGGTAATGGAGCAGGCTGATGGGATGCTGGGAGAGCTCTGCGGGTCCAGGGGCATCTGTGGGGCTCACAAGGTGGGAAGGGTTGAGGGCTGGGGACCCCAACCTCAAAGGTGTGTGTGGGGGCTGATGGCTTCCTGATGTCTGTCCCTGTTTTGACATCAGGGAGCCTGACATCCCCACAGTGAGGGGTATCTGGTGCTGGCAGAGCACCCCCGCCCTGGGCTGCCTGGTCTTGCAGCAGGGATGGGGGTGGGATGAGCACAGAGGGGGCAGTCAGGGTGTTCAGATTTTGGGATCTGCTCTGAATCCATCGGGAAAGGAGCCCTTGTCCCTGCTGCAGCACTTTCCCTGCCATCCTTAGGGGTGTCAGGGACTTGCTGTAGTCACCCCAGGGTGTCTCCTAGATTTTGGGGGGCGTTTTAAGCCTAGAGATGGGCTGCATGTGGTCCTCTTTGCCCACCACAAACCCTTTAAAGCCAAAAGAAAACATAACTGGTATATAACTAACCCCCAGCCTCCTCCCTGGTACTTCTCAGCCTCTCCCAGTGGGGGCTGGAGGCTCATTTTGGCAGCTGTGGAGCTGTGACTGGAGGAAAATGGTCCTTCCCAGGGGCTGGGGTGTATCACCACCATCTAAACAGCCCCTTCCAGAGCCCCTCTGCAGAGCTGTGCCGTGATGTTTCCCTTCTGCTGTGGTTGCTCCCCCATCCGTGTCTCCGTGCAGTCACCTGGATGCTTTAGGGGAGTCGCTCCCCTTTCCCACATGGATGAATTTTCCCAGCTTCTGGAGAGGTCTGAGATGGTGCTTGATGGGCAGATTAGTGGGGCTGGCCCCAAGCATCGGAGCAAGCCTGGCCTCCCTCCTAGCTGAACTTCACTAGCTCCTCCTGATCCATCCAGGTGTGCTGGCTGAGATTCCCAGTTGCAAAGTCCAGCTTGCCCCCCACCCACTCTGGGACTGGGGCTCAGGGCTTTATCCCTATGGAAAGTGGAATGAAGCTGATATTATTGGGTTTTGATTCTACTGTCCTCCCCAGGTTTGGGAGCCCGGTGAGGGGGTGATGTCCAGCAGCACCAGGCTCAGTGGTGGGGGCTCCTCCAGTCCCCCTGGCGTGTGGGGTCTGGGGGCTTCAGGCTGCACTGGGAAAACCACAAACTATTTCCACCATGTGCTTTCCCCCCTCCTCATGCATTTCCCCCACACACACACATTGAGTAAATGAGGGAGAATGGCAATGTTGGCCGAGGATGCTCTAAATGGATCCTGGGAATTGGCAGTTGGGGGTGTAGCTTCCTCCCCCAGGGATTTACACCCTGCTCGTGGCCTGAAAAGCAAGAGATCTTTCACCCCCAGAGTGGGAAAAGCCTGGTTTAGCTTAGGAGCAGCTTAGTGCTCTGGAGGAGTGAAGGTTTTTTGTGGTAGGACTGGGTTGGTGCAGTCCCAGGTGTGTCTCTCACAAAGGATGGTGGCTGCGTCCTGCTCCCCGCTGGCACGGTCCCCAAAGCCTGTCCCCTCCCAGGTCTCAGAAAGTCCAGAGTCCTCTGAGTTTTCCAGAGTGTCCTGTCAGTTGGGTGTGGAGAGAGGGCTCTGGTGTATTGTCCCTGTCCTGGAGCTTCTCCTGGGGGCTGAGATGAGCGTGGGGTGCTCTGGACGGTTGGGCTTTGATGATCTTAAGGGTATTTTTTTGACCTGAATGATTTTATGAAATAGCATCCCCCAAAATGTCTCCCTCAGACCCCTCACGAAGCCCTGATGGGGAGGAGATGCTCCTGGCTGTGGGGGGTTGGGGGAGTGCCGGCGCCGTATGGCCGAGGGGAACGTTCCCATCCCAGGTTTGCTCTGGGGTGTTGGGATGCAAGCTAATGGATGCAGCAGGCTGCCAGAAGTGGGGCTGTGACCCCTGCCCTGGCAGCAAGTCCTTCATACAGTGTCCCTGGCAGGCCTTATCCTGCACCCCTGCTCCAAGCAAGGGCTGTGTTTGACTCTCCTTCTGTACAAGCAGTGCCAAGGGGGCACAGCCAGGAGGGGTGGCTCTGTGCCCCTGTCCCCAGATGGGTGGTTGTGGCCTCAGGGCTGCTTAGGAGCAGGTGAGAGGCGTCTGCAGAGGCATCGCCTGGCCCCGGGATGCCACTGCAGTGAGCTCTTTGTACCCCCTGTGGGACTTGGCTTCCCCCAGATTTTGGGTTATTTGCTGTTTCTACCTCCCTCCCCGTCGCCTCCACCAGAGGATGGAGCAGCGGTTGGGTGCTGGGCTCACGGTGCTGGGGCACCCGTGGGTTGGGGTTTGGTTGAGGCCCAAAGCAGGGGGAAGCCAGCAAAGAGACAGCTGTGTCCTCCACAACCCGGCCATGTGTTTGCCCTGGCCCTGCAGCTCACCCCAGGCTCCCCACAAGCACTGCGGGCTCCGTGGCCCTATCCTGCCCCTGCGTTGTTCTCCTGCAGACAGACAGACTGCCACCTCAGCCTCTTCAAGGAGGACCCAAAGCCTGGGGGCAGAGCTTGAGCGCTTGTGCACATCCAGGGAGGTGAAGGTGCAGGTTTGTTCTCAGTCCACCCCAGGGACACCTCAGGAGTCCCTAAGAGCTGGGACGCTGCCGTCCCCAGTATTGAGGTGCTTGCACCCTGTCCCTGTGACCCCCCCACCCCATTGTGGGGGACCTGTCAGGGGTGAGGATGCTCCTGCCACAGCATCCTGCTCCTCTCCATGCTGGTGGGGAAGAGGCTTCAGTCCCTGTTTCCCCTTCTTTGGGACAAGGCCAGGGTTCATGGCAAGCCAGGCAGCCCACCCTTGTCTGTTGCCCAGTTGGATCCTGGTGTTTGTGTGTATTTATTAATTCCTCCCCATCACCCCTCCCCCTCCCCAAAGAAACAGGGAGAGAGAAAAATCTCTCTCTGTCCAAAATCACTCATCCTTCCTAATAATGAGAGCTGTCACCAGCCCTGCTTGGCGAGGAAATGATGCTCGCGGTAAATATTTGGTCTGGAACTGATTTATGGGTGGAAAAAAATGAGATTAGTAGCTAATCACTGCATTGCAGGAAGCGCTTCGGGCTGAGCTTGTGGGGAGCTGGGGCCATGCCCATGCTGGGGGAATCATAGACTTGTAGGGATTGGAAGGGACCTCCAGAGCCCATGGGGTCCAACCCCCCTGCCAAAGCAGGGTCCCTAGGACAGGGCACACAGGTTGGCATCCAGATGGGTCTGGAATCTCTCCAGAGAAGGAGACTCCACACCCCCTGGGCAGCCTGTCCCAGGGCTCCCTCACCCTCACTGGGGAAAAGTTCTTCCCCATGTTGGTGCAGAACTCCCTGTGCTCCAACTTGCAGCCATTGCCCCTTGTCCTGTCCCCACAGACACTGAGAAGGGGCTGGCCATTTCCCCCTGCATCCCCTGCTTAAGATAATTATAAACATTAATGAGGTCCCCCCTTAGTCTTCTCTTCTCCAGGCTGAACAGCCCAGCTCACTCAGCCTTTCCTCCCAGGGGAGATGCTCCAGGCCCTTCATCATCTCCATAGCCTCCTCTGGACTCTCTCCAGGAGATCACTGTCCTTTTTATCCCAGGGAGCCCAGCACTGGACACAACACTCCAGGTGGGGCCTGACCAGGGCAGAGCAGAGGGGGAGGATCCCCTCCTGTGACCTGCTGGCCACACTCCTCCGGATGCCCCCAGGATCCCATTGGCTCTCTGTGCTTTGGCTGCAGATGGCTGTGGTTGGGCCGTTGGGTTGGGGTCATGAAATGATAACGGAGTGGTTGGACCAGCCCTGGGGATACCGGGCTTCTCACCTTGGAGATTCACTTTAAGGAGTGGAAGTTTAGGGCTGGGGGCAGATCAGGACCCCCCAGGTGGGGCATTGCCTGTGGGGACCCTCACAGGCTCTGAGCTGGGAGGGCTGAGCTGCTGGTCCTGGCTGGACGCAACCATCCACCTCATCCCTGAGCCCAGCGCACCCCAAGATGTCGTTACAGCCACCCAGCTTTTCCTGTGCAAGGAAATAATTAGCTTATTAGAGGGGAGTTTAATTTTCTCCTGCTGAAGCGGGCTGACGAGTGCAGCAGGGTCATTTCCTACGGCCTGGTGCAGCCAGATGCCCCTGGGCGTTGCTGGGTCGGCTCGGGTGGGTGCAGCTCTGGGTGCTGGCACGGGGCAGGATGGGGTGCCTGGGGGTCAGTGTGCAGGTGTGTGTGGGAAAGCAGCTGTGGGGCGCAGAGGGAAGTTTGGGGAGAGCGAGCAGCGCCTGGGCTGGTGCTTCCCTGATGCCACCGTAACGGGGCACGCGGCAGCACCCGGCTCTGCTGTGGTTTGGGGATGGGTGCTCTGGGTTTCCCTCCTGGGCTGTGGCAGGATGGGCTCAGCTGCCGCTGTCACCCAGGTGCCGCGAGTCCCCTGCCTCCCTCGCCTTGGGTTTTGTGCTGAATTCCTGTGGTGTGGCCACAAGTTGAAGGCAGTGGGTTGAATTAAGGGCTGTGATTCCGTTGTGTGCCTGTGCCGGCCGTGTCTCTGTGAGAAAACTGCCTCCTGCCATTCCTGAGCTGTGCTGAGGGGCAGGAGGGTCCTTGGGGACTGTGGGCTATCACACTGCCCTTGGATGGGGGTCTCTGCCCCAAACCCTCCAGATCCCTGGAAGGGCTCTGTTGCCTTTCCAGGGGCTGCACTGGGGCAGGGCAGATGATGTTCCTCTCCACCTTGAGCTATTGCAACGTGGCCAGGGTGGGAGAAGCTGTGCCAGAAACCTGGAGTCCAGCCCCTGCGAGCTGCCGGTGCTGGGGTGTGTTGCAGATGCCCTGGGTTTGCTTGCTGGTTGGGCCCATCTGAGCCCCCCAAGTGATGGCTGGGCCTTGTCGCAGTGCAAGGCAGGTGGGAAAACGGGGTGTCAAGTGAGAGGTGGGCACCTTGTACCCCCTGCTCTGTGGCATCCTTCTTCTGGTGAAGGTTTCCCAGTGCTTAGGGCTGTCAGCACTGTGGTCCTGTGCCCTACTGAGCAGTTCCCTGGGTGGCTGATGTGGCTGCTCATGGTGTTACCCCTGTAGTCCAGTGCAGTCCCACCCCTTGGTTGTACTCAGTTCCCCTCCTTGGGCCCCAAAATGGATGTAGGTGACATTAAATGATGTTAAAATTGGAGCAGGTTCTGAGTGCTGTGGAGTGCTGGATATCTGGGCACCAGTGGGAAGGAGCTGGGACCAGCGCTGCTGTGATGCCTGGACAGCAGCATCCCTCGAGCTTTGCAGCACTGAGAGTGCCTCGCTCTATTTTAGGGGCTGTAGCTGCTTGAATCTTCTCTGTGATCCTTCCGTGCCTTAGTTTCCCCCGTGTAAAGCAGGACTGGTAGTAATGGCCAGTAGTTTTGGGGTGTGGAAGAACTCCATGTGATGGGTCCCTGGGAGAGCAAGTCTTACCCAGGCTGGCAGCCTCCGAGCTGGTAGGAAGAGGAGCAGCGATGGGCACAGCACGGCATCCGGCCCTCCTGGCCCCAGATGGGCCAAGGCATTACCCAGGGGCTCGTGAGAAGGTGTTTGAGGACTCGGACGCTCTGCAAGTGAGGTTTCACGTGGGCTTGGCACCTTGCTTGCAGCTTTGTGGTGGAAATCACTTGGGTCAGAGTGCTGAGGGGTGATGGAGCCCCACAGAGGGCTGGCGGGCTGGGGGTGATTTTGGGGTTGGGATAAGGTCGGCAAGACAGGGTGGGGGCGTGATGATGGGGCTTTGGGACCCTTTTCAGCCAGTTTTGCAGGAGGAAGAGCTCTTGACAGTCACATGTTCCTTAACAAAAGGCACCCAATGTTCTTGTAGTGATACAGGTCTGATTATCACACAAGCTCAGGGGGTGGCACAGGATCTCCCTGTGTGAGCAGCCGTCCGATGAGTGCCATCGCTCCCTCCTCCCCGCCTGTGAACAAATCCCCTTCCCCACGTCCTGCCCTTTGCTTTTCTCTCCTTTATGTTTATTTTTCTCCTCCTTCTTCCTTCCAGAGTCAAGAAGAAGAACAAGCCCTTGAACCTTAAGATCCACAACAGCGTGGGGAGCTGCGAGAACATCCCAGCACAGCGCTCCCCGCTCCTCTCCGAGCGTTCCCTGCGCTCCTTCTTCGTGGGGTACCCGCCTTTCCTCCCCTCTACCCCTCCTGTCCACACCGAAGCCACCTTCTCAGCAAGTAAGTCCCAGGAGCTCCCCACCACTGGTCCCCTTTCCATGGTGGTGGGCACCAAGCAGAGGATGCAGCCACGGGAAACTTGGGGTGTCCACCCCAATGGTCTGGAGGATGTTGGTTGAGCGTTTCGTGGTGAGCACAGCCCTCATGCCAGTGTCTTGTAACAGTGTTGAGAAATAGGTGAGTGTTTCTGGGCCTGGCAACTGGATGATATACATCAGGAGATATATATATTATATACACACACACAAAATCAGTGTCGCTGAGTGGCACAGAGACACGCTCTCCTGTCGCAGTGACACAGGGGTTTGGAAGACCCCTGAGCCTTCCTGTGCTGCCTGGGTGGTGATGCTGGCTGGCTGCACCCTCAAGAGTGACTTTTCCGAGGGCTCCCCTGTAAATCCAGCCATGGTTTCAGTCCTCTACTGCTTGATCCCAGCCACTCGCACCCATCCTGCCTGTGGTGGCTTGTTCTCTTCTAGTAGACGCTGGTGGTGGGACTTGATGGGTGGGTTTGAGTCGATGAGCTCACCCAGGGCATTGCTGCTCACCCTTAATTTCCTGGTCTCAGACTGGTGCCCTGATGAATTCTGTGGGAGTTGAAGCTTTTACAAGCTCTGGGCCTAAACAAAACCCTCCCAGCGAACGTGTGGCAGCTGCTGGGAGCCATTTCTTTGCCAAGAGCTGCTGTGGGGAGGGCGAGTTCTCCCTGCCTCTTGTTATTCAGCTAAAAACTTCCTCCAACTCTGTATCCAGGCTGTTTTTCTGCCTCCTTCTCCACCCCAGGTTCCTCTCTTCACTTGCTTTCCCCAAAATGTGGTCGTTCTGCCTCCCTTGGTATTCTTCTAGTCATTCTTGCTGCTTGGCTTTTGACTGTAGCAGGGGTTGGAGGCACCACCCCTCCCTTGCCCGTTCAGCTCCCCCGTCCAGCCTTCCCTCCTTGCTGGGGCAGGAAGCAGCATTGAGATGGCTTCACCAGTTTGTGGCTGCTGGTGGGATGGGGCAGCTCTTCCACGCTTCTTCCATCCCCATCCATGCCTCTCCCAGCCCTCTGCAAGGCAAAACCCTCATGATTTAGTTCTTTCTTTGTCTTTTTTTACCCTAATCAGTGGCTCTTTGCGATCATTGAAGGGTCATTGAGGCATTTCTGGCATCCTTCTGCTCCCCATCCTTTGGCTTTGGGGACAGCAGGACCCAGCAGGAGCTCTGCAGGCAGGAGATGATGTTTCCAGAGATGTCCAACTACTTGACTCCCGACTACCAGCAGGCAGATTTGCCTGGAGTGTGAGGGGTGTATTTGCATTTCTCCTTCCCCCGTGGTGTCATCCGAGTTCAACCTGCAGCCCAGAACTAGATGAGGACCAGCAGACCAGAAAGCCAAGAGATGAAACCCATTCTCAGCAACCCCCTGCCATGTCTCATTGCATTAGGTTTCCCCACGCATCAGCGTTGGATTACATCCCGTGGTGTGATACCCTGATGGAACATGGCATCACAGGAACGTGGTGCAGTGAGAAGTGATGGGCTAGCAAGCGACTAGCGCTGCTGGAGAGGCGTCTCCTCTCATTTCCCTCGGCCATCCAACTTCCCTGGCTGCTGTAATGTTCATTTTCTGGGCTAGATGGGAGCTGTGGAGACAGGGGCTTGGTTGTTTGAACCCTCTTGAGAGGTTTTTAGCACCAGCCAAATCATTTGGTCATTGCAGGAGCTGCATCCATGTGCACGGCAACCTTTGCTCCTGCAGACCTGAAGGCAAAAATCCCTGCTAGGTTGTAGTTTTGCTTGGTCCTCTTGTGTTTCTGTGTTGTTTCTGTACTGGTGGCCGCCTCCTCTTGCTACATCCCAGGTTTCTGTCTGCTTCCATGTTTCCTTTCTGGGTTTATGGCCCTGTGGGGAGAGCGGCTGCATCCTGTGCACAGCGGCGTGGCCCTGCGTGGAGGGAGCTGGGTTTAATGGAGCTTGGTGCCAGGGTTCGTTACCTTGCAGGGAGAAGATGAGTTACAGCAAGCCGTGCAGAGGCACGTTAATTTGTGGGGAGGAGTAGGTGTCTCTGCAGCTTTCTCCATCCCCCACATTGCTGTTATGGGACCTGTGTGGCTTTGCTCCACTCTGATGCACGACACTTTGCGTGTTCTTGGTCCCCTGCTCTTCTCTTGCTTCTCCTGGAGCTTGTATGTCCTATGAGAAGTGCTGGTTGTGGTTTTGGGGTTCACCAAGGGCGTGAGCCACTCCATCATGCCCACTCTGCATCCCAAGGACCTCCCCATCCTCCCTGTCCCCATCCCCAGGACACAGATGTTGGTTCAGCAGCCAAGTGCCCCTCACCATCTCATCCCTATGACCCTGGGCACCTGAGCGTTTATAAAATCCCAAGGGAACAATGCCTCTTCCCCTGTTCTCCTGCGGGATCAGGGTTGCTCTGGGTGGATGCTGATTTACTTCCCTGGGCACTGAAACAAACCCGTTGTTGTTTTCGGATTGAGATGCGGGAGAGGAGCCTGGCGAGCCCTCGGTGAGACCCCTCTCTGCCTGGCTGTCGCTTGATGATCTCTTCTCAACAGCCAGCTTGTGGCAGGAGCATGCTCCCATCTGAGTCATCTCTGGTCCTGATCAGATGCAGGCTTGGATGCTTCTCTCTTATTTTTAAACAGCCTCTTTGCCCTGACGGGGATGGATTTTCACAGGCATGGAGTGAGAACTCCAGGGCTGCCAAGGAGCTGCAGGAAGAGCCTCTTTCTCCTAAGGCACAGATCTTGCTGGGGGGGACGGAGGGGAGGATGTGGAGGTTAAAGTCCCGTCTGTGCAGGGCCAGGGTGCCCGTGAATTTTGGTTTGGAATTGGAATTTTTCAATATCAGCCCTTGGAGGGGAAACAGAAGGAGGGAAGTAAAGGCTTAGCCCTGCAGTAGTGGAGAGGCTCTTTCTGTGGCTGGGGGCCAAGAGGAGAGCTGTTGAGCACCCCCTGGTACATGGAGTTATGAGCAGTGACCCCTCAAAGCCTTTGTCTTATCTCTGGAGAGCTGCTTGTGGCTGTTCTGGTGCCCAGCTCCCCTCCCCTTGGCCAGGTGCCTCAGCTCACTCTGGTGTGCCACCTCTGTCCCGCCCACTGTTGCCTTCGAGGCTGCTCTGGCTGTGTCCCTGGTGGGGGGACTTCTCCTAGACCCCGCTCCCAGCTCCACGTTTTAGCTTGGAGACCCAGGTCAGCTCATGGCACTGACTTTCTGCCCCGTTAAGTGGCCTGGAGGTGCCTACCTGGGCCTTGGCAGGGGGCAACCAGTGATGGCAAAACGGGTGGGAAGTGCTGAGGTGCCAGCGGAGCTCCTTGCCCCTTCTTCAGCCCCTGGGCACCTGCAGAAGAGCCCTTGGGAGGGTTGGTGTTTCGTAGGGGTGGCTGGTGGGGGGAGGGCTTCCAGGATTTGTCAGTCTTTGGTGCATCAAGCCCCATGCTGAGAACCTGGGAGCCCTAAACCCGGCCTGAACCAGGCAGGACCCAAGAGCATGATGCTTTGAGGGTGCGTGTGGGCAGACGGTGCTGTTCAGACCGTGGCCCCTCTCCGCAGGCATCCCGCCCCTGATGCTGGGGATGGTTTTGTGGGAAGAAACTTCCCCCTTAACGCTCTTCCGGCCTAAACCTCCTTCAGCAGGGTACTTCCCAAGCAGGACACCATTTCCTTGTGCCCACCAGTGGTTTCCTCCTCTGTGTACCTGTCCTGCTGCTGAGACAAGCCATGGTATGAGCACTCCGAAACCTTCTCAGCAGCCCAGCTGGGACCTCCCTGCAGCCCACATCTGGCCACAGCTGGCTGCCTGGCCATCGGGCTGCTCCAGCTGGCTGTGGGGCTCCAGACGGTTCCCTCCACCGGTAGCTGAAGAACACAGCTTTGTGTGGGGAAGCCTAATTGCGATATGGAGTGGGGCTGTGTGTGTGTGTGTGTGTGTGTGTGTGTGTGTGTGTGTGTAAACCACAACGTGGGTGTTTTCAGCCAGCAAAGTGACCGAACGTGACATTTTGGCTGTGTAAACAGGATTGTCACGCTGCAAAGGGGAACTGCTGGGATTATAAAGCGGCTCTGTTTGCTCACTGCTCCGGGAATAGATCTGGCTTGTTCAGCTGCTTTGGGTGAGCCCCTTGGTGTGTTTCAATCCTGCTCCCACCTGTAGCAGGGATGCTGTGGGGACATCACCAGGTTTGGACCCGGCAGAGTATTTGCCACAGGCGTTTGTGGAGGGGCCAGGCTGGCTCCCCCTTTTTAGCTCATATTCCCCTGTGGGTTTCATATGGCAGCGAGGGAATGTTGCTGCTGCTGCTCCAAGCATCACCACAGCTCCCTCCTGCTGCAGCTGGGCTATTCAGGGTCATCTCCCACCCTATTTTGATCCAAAAAAACCCCAGCCAGAGCAAGGACTGAGGTGCCTCATGGAGGGACTCAGCACCCTTGGGTGCACGCTCTGCTGCTTTGCTGCTCCCCTGTTGCCACTGCTCAGACAGGAACGTCCACTAACATCACCCATCACCACCCCAATATAGTCCCTGGGCTGCGATTTCTGCTCGGGGATGGGTTTGTAGAGATGTACCTGATGCTGGAGGTGTCTCGTGGTTGACTGCCAGGTGGTTGTTGAACTCTTTGGGGGAGTGGCTGCACCCTGGTGTCTCCCCACCATCTCCCCAGTGGACTTGACCACTCTGGGGCCGGTGCTGGGGGTGTTTTGGTGGCTGCCCAGGGCAGACACAGGTCTATAGGGTGTCTGCTGGCAAGTGCAGAGTCTCCTGGCTGTCCCTGGCTTTGCGGTGATTCATCCTGGGCTGATTTCCAAGTTTACTTCCATCGATTGCTATCTGTCCCATTGGGAAGGCAAGCATCGCCTGACGCTGTTTGGTGTAGTCAGAGGGTTTGTTTATGGGGCTGTTGTCGAGATGGATAACACACGTTCACAGCAACTCTCTGGACATCCAGAAAGCTGCCAGGAGCTGGATAAGGGGGGTATCGTGCCAAAACAGTTTCTACCGGTGTGGTTTGGCATCATTGCCTGCCCTGGCTGATGCTCCTGGGGTGTTTGGGCTTGCTGAGGGCATCGCTGCCCTTCTGGTCTGCCCCCAGGGAGGGTGGGAACCCCTGATAAATAAAATTGGGGAACTCTGGCTGCTCTTCCCCATGCCCAAGATACCCAGGCATCACGGCTGAGAGAGAGAGAAGCATCGGTGCCAGCAGCCGAAAGGCACCAGGGAGCTAGCTGCTGGCGTGGCAGTGAGGGTGAGGAGGGCGTCACGGCTGAGGCAGCATCCCGGTCCACGTCACCTCTGAGGCGTGCGGGTGCCACTCAGGGACCAGCGTCGGCTGTCACAGCTGCCTGTCACTGCCGGGGAGCCAGGCAGCAGGGCTCTTCTCCCGTGTCGGCTGTCAGAGACGTGCCGGAGGCGGCTGTCACCCTCTGCCCGGGCAGTGTCCCCCCTTCCCCACTCTCCTCCCGGCACGTCTGATCCCCGTCAAGCGCGGGTTGTTGACTCAAGGATAAGCTGTGCCGTGCAGAGTAGGAGCCGTGACCTTTGCCAGCGTGATGCTGCGGTGAAGGGAAGCACCGAGGTTTTGGGGTGTTCAAGTGGAGGGTGGCATCCCTCGGCATCGGGGCTGTGCTGCTCCCTGGGGATCCACACGCTGGGTGGCATCGGGCAGCATCACAGTGTTGGGGAGCAGGATTCAGCCTTTGTGGGTCCCTTGGAGTGATGAGAGGGCAGGACAGGGACCGGTGCTTGGCCAGGGGTCCCTGTTGAGCTGCTCAGTGGGTACCACCTCTCTTCTTCCCTGGGAAACTACATCCATGCCCATTAAATACCACCTTAGAGGAGGAGAAAGGGGGGTGGGATTCTTAAAACCACCCTCACATGCTTGTGTGAGGGGAATTACGGCTACAAACGCTCTGAATTGGGTTTTTTTTCCTTCTTAGATGAGGTTGCTGGTGATAACCATCTAAGTAATGACTGACACTAGGGTAGGGGAGGCCAGGAGACATCAATCGCCGCAGGGCAGCTCGGGGTGGGTAGCGCGGGGCAGCGAGCTGCCAGCAGCAGCAGGACAGGGGGGATGAGCAGCAGGACCGGGGGAATGAGCAGCAGCCTGTCACGCTCCAAAGCGTGAGAGGGTCATCTTATCCCGCTGCTGTGGGGGCAGCAGCAGCAGCACAGCTCTGGGTCCATCGTGGGGTCCCTACAACAAAGCCTGGTGTGTGTCCCCCGCAGCGGCAGGACGCATGGCCACGAGGTGGTTGGGGTGGGTTTTTTAATTGATTTTCCTTTTTTTTTTCCTTGCAATTACCTCAAATTGGGGCAGTTTTGGGTTTTTGATGGCAATATCCATCCTGTGCCGGGCTTGGGGAGGCTGTTGCATCTCTACCATCCCTTTGAGCATCACCCCGACTTCACAGCACACGGGGAGAAGCATCCTTTCCTCAGGGTGAGCCAAAGCCAAAAGAACCATTAACTTCAAAGCCCCCCAAACCCTTGGGGCTGTTCCCCATGGCAGTGGGGGGCCTTTCCCTGCCCTCCCACCCGGCTTTCCTTGTTTTCCTTCCTCCCAACAGTGGGTCTATTGTTAAATGCGGCGATCCTTCATATATCGCTCCCTCTAATGAACTTAATTAGCCATGAATCACGTAGGTCTCATTTTTCGTTAGGAGGTTAAAATCCCTGATACACTTTAATACGTTTTTGCAGCGAGCACATTTAGAAAGTAATTAAAAGGCTCGGTCGTCTTTGCCTGCGTCCCCTCTCCCCCTCCCCGGGATGGCAGGATTTAATTGAGGCCAGCTGAAAGTTACTGGGAATAAATTGTGGCTGATAAAGCAGAGGTTGTAATTTAATTCTGGGAGAGGAGCTGTTCTTGCCTGGGTGTTCAGTTCATCGAGGGCCGGTGTTGGGGTGGGGAAACTTTATTTGTCTAATGTGATTTACTGATGAGAAAACGATGTTTAGGGAGGAATCATGCTTGAGCGTGGGGTGGGCTCTCTCTTGAGAGCATCAGCTTGGTGGCTTGTAGGCATCCCTGAGAGGCTATGGATAGCAGGGTAGCGAGGGGGGATGCTGGTCTAGGAGCCCAGGGTGGGGTGTCTCAAGGGCTGCTGAGACCCACAGGTCAAAAATATGGGCATGCTGCTGGTGTAGAACAGCCTCCCCTGGGCTGGGGGCAGCAATTACCTTAATTAACTTTGTAGTCCTTCAACATCTTAATTGCTGGCTGTACCCAAGGGGTGATTGGGACCGAGGCAGCAGAGTAAGATCAGGAGCTGGAGCAGCTGCTGGTGGGAGGCACGGGAGAGGGATACGGTTTGGGGGGCTCCCCAGGCTTCTGACAGCGCCTTGCATGGGAAGCGGCATGTAAATGTAACCTTCAGGAAGGGAGTGCAATTAAAACACCCCGCCGCCCGCTATATTAAAATGGGATATGAAAGCAAACAGCGGCTCTCCCTGCTCCGAGGGATAATATCGACAGTGTGTTTAGCCAGGGATTTGCTGGCACGCTGAGCAAACGGCCGGGCTCGCAGCTGCGGCCTGCTGCTCGGCTCCGCTCGCCTCGTGCCGGGGCTGGTAGGCCTCTGCCCCGGAAACCTCTCCAGTCCCTTGTTGAGAATCCAGCCTGTGAATCCCTGGCATGGATCTCCCCTCCTTGGGGCTCCTGTGTCCCTCAGGGCAGGACTCCTCCTGTGTCCAGAGGAGGACGAGGGTGGCTGAGGCTGAAGTGGAAGGTGCAGTCCAAGCACAGCACCGGCATGGCCGTGCTGCTAATTACCTGTGTACTCCGGTGCTAATGAACTTATCTCTTCTTCCCTGCCCAGCTAAGGTCCTGTCACCCTTTCCTCCTCCTGTTTCCTGAGGAGGAGAGCGCCGAGGATGCTTTTCACTCAGCTCTTCTATTGGATCACAGTTAAATCTCCCCCTGAGCGCCTGGCTTTGCGTTCAGCCGCCACAGTGAGACGGGATGGCTGATTAACCAACGATGCGGCTGCCGTTTCAGCTTGACTTTCCCTTTCTTCTTTGGGTGTTGTGATGCGGCTCCGAAAGCTTTGAGATGCTGCTCTGTGTCCAGGGGCGGGTGCATCACCTCCCACCTCTCTCCCTGGCCCAACCTGGGTGCTGGGGGTGTTACTGGGGAGGTTGGGAGACCCCAGCTCCCCACAGACCCATCTTGCTTTCCAGAAGGGGAGCCCAGTGGGGCATCTCTAAGGGGAAATAAGGTGAACTCTATTTTTTGTGTGTGCATCCTTTGCTGCCCTCCCCAAAAGCTCGAACCCCAGCTCTCTCCCTTGAGCGGCTCCTGACGGTTTCCCTGCCTCTCCTCTCCCTGCAGATACGCTGTCAGTGCCTCGCTGGTCCCCGCAGATCCCCCGTCGAGATCTAGGAAACTCGATAAAACACAGGTACACCAACCCTACTGCAGCGCCGGGTGAACCTTCCCCCCCCCATCGATGCTGGGGGATGAGCATCTCCGCTTCCATCCCTGGTTTGGGACGGAGGGCTTGGGGCTGTTCCCCTGTTTCCCATGCTGGGCCGTGCCATCCCAGAAGCCCATTTAAATTCCATTTCAGTCCAGATTCAGTTTAGATAAGGCTTGAGGCGCTATCGATAAAAGCTGTGTATTATCCATGACCTCACCAACCTTCAGCAAATTCTCTGTCTCTGGATTATTGCCCTTCCATATCTACCTCAAGATGGAAAAGCACTAGAAACAGCCTCTGTGCTGCTGTTTGATGGGGCAGCTGCTTCTCTGAGGGACTGGAAATTGGGAGCAGGGGTGTATTTTGGGTGGGGGCTCTGGCTACAACCTGGGGTGGGCAAAACTGTGGAGCTGCAGCAAGCTGGTGGCTAATACCCATCCTGGCTGGCTTGTGGCCCCCATTGGAGCAGGTGATGCCCTTCTGCACAACCAAAGTGGGGGCTCAGGTCTGTGTTTCGGCATCCCTAGAAAGATGCCTGGACGCCTGCAGCAGTGTTTGAGGGCAGCAAGCACAGGATAAATTGGGCTTTGGTAGGTCAGCGTGGCTCCAGAGATGTTTCTGCCGAAGCACAGATGGGGCAGCACAGCGTTGTTTCCCAACCCCTGGCCACTCTCTGTGTTTCTCTCCACAGGTTTTCCACCAAGTACTGGATGTCTCAGACCTGCACCGTCTGCGGGAAGGGAATGTTGTTCGGCTTAAAATGCAAAAACTGCAAGTACGTCAGGGTGCCGGGGCTGTTAGCGTCATGCCAGAGCTGCAAGGGGACAACTCAGTTTGTTTGTTGTTTGGTTATAAGCAGGGGCAGAGCAGCCAGCCTCTTGCCACCTTAGCTTTGCAGATAGTTTGAATAAGGTGTGAAATCAGGTGAAGAACACCCCAAAACGGGGCTGAGGTCAGGGCTGCGTGGCAGGGATGGGAGCAGGGTCCTCGGGGAGGATGCTGCCCACCAGACCTCGGCTCTGCTTTCACCAGGGCTCTGACTCAGATCCGGGCAGCCTCCCTGCTCGCTGGCCTGGCTTTAGCTGCCCACGTTAAAGGGTTACGTGCGCAATGATCTGCAGGAGGTGTGTGTGCATGAGGTGGGGGGTGGTGGTGGATGTGCTCAGCCCAGGATTGGGGGGCTGTATCCTCTGTTTTTCATCTTGGAAAAATTCCTCGTGGCGCTCTGCTTCCCGGCAATGTTGTGGCACCAAGGAGCCGACCCACCCCAAACCTGTGGAGAGGGCCTATGCTGGCTGTAAAATTGGACAGGACTGGAAGGAGATGGAGAGGCTGAGGCCACTTAGGATGCTTTAGGTCTGCTGGAGTCCGGCTCTGACGTGGTATCGTGCAGCCATCAGCACTTAGTGAAGCTGCTTCTGGAGATGCAGTTGCCTTTTCTAGGGATGGGCGCTGGGAATACGTCGATTGTCTGCGGTTAACTGTGTTAGCCTGAGCCAGCAAGCCATAGCAATCACTGCTGCCCTTGATTAAATGCTGATGAGTTAGCAAATTGGGATTTAAACCTGGCCGAGAAGTGCCTGGTGACTGGGCGGTTGGTTTTCTGGAAGTGATGGTACTGAGGGTCTATGTGTGCTTTAAAGCAGCGATTCCTGTTGTGTTCAGCGCTCGAGCAGCTGGAAGCTTTGCTGCCTGAGAGCCCTGGCCCAGGGCTGGTTCCCATGCGGGATGCAGGATGCTTGGACGCTCCCCTGCCATGCTGCAGCTCCGGCCCTGTGTTGGTCCTGCTGCCTGTAGAGCAAATAACCCCCCCAGCTGTTAAAAGTTAGGGTGAACACAAAGAGTTTAGGGTTGTGGGCTGTTGTTGTCCCCCAGAAATGAGCCAGTAAACCAACCAGACTTCACCCTCACCCCCCCAAGCCTCAAATACCAAATTAATCTCTGCCTTTCCCTCTAGGAATGGCTTTGTAATAAAAGCCAACACACACAGCTCCTGAATTTTCATTACCCAGCTCATTGACTTGGAGCTGCCACCTTTTTCTTCCCTTCTCCACCCCCTCATCCTTTCCTCTTGTTTTTTTAAATCCTTTCCTCTTCTTTCCCTTTCACCCTGTGCCTCTCCCTGCTCCGCTGGGGCTGTTGTGGCAGAGTGTGAGCCCAGAACTTGTTTCCATCCCTAATTAAGAAGGAATGGGAACGTTTTGGGGCAGCAGGAGCTGGCTTATGCCTGTATGCATGACCCAGGGGTGAAACCCTCCGTAGGCTCCAGCCTTGGCTCTGTGAAACCAGGCGAAGCCGTAAATGCTCTCATTATGATTGTTAAATGTCCTGGTAATAAAGCTGGGAGGGAGGGCCACAATGGTTGGGATTCATCGGGAGCCAAAGCAGGGGGCTGGGGAGCTGCTTCCTTCCCCTCCACTGCCCCTGAATTTAATTAAGCGTGAAGCAGCGTTGGGGCTTGGAGGTGGTCAGGGAAGTAGCTTTTCCCCAGCGCTGGGCTCTGCTGCTTTTCTTTTGGCCCAGGCTGGTAGAAATGAGGATTTGGGGTATCCTCAAGCTGGCTGCAGCCAGCAGAGAAAAGGGGGAGCAGTGTGTCCTGCCCTTCAGGTTTGGGGGTTCCTGCCCCTCTCTCCTTCACCTACATCCTCCTGGAGAACTGCCCTGATGCTCCCACTGCCGCTTCTCCCCACACCCACAGCCTGTCTGGGAATCACAGCTCTTCCCGAGTGTGGGCTGCAGGATCACGTTGGAGGGCGGGAAGATTTTACCCATGGGGGCTGCTCAAACAAGGAGCAAACAGGCCTGTACCCAGCCAAAATACTCCACCGAGTCACCTTCCTTGGTGGAGAAAGGGTTCCTGGTCCTCAGCTATGCTCCCTGCCCCGCAGCGATGATGCTCCCTGCCCCGCAGCGATGATGCTCCCTGCCCCGCAGCGATGATGCTCCCTGCCCCGCAGCGATGATGCCCCCTGACCCATAGCAATGATGCCCCCTGCCCCGCAGCGATGATGCCCCCTGCCCCGCAGCGATGATGCCCCCTGCCCTGCAGCATCTCTCCCTGCCCTGCAGCGACGATGCTCCCTGCAGCGATGATGCTCCCTGCCCCACAGCGACCTTCCCTGCCCCGCAGCATCGCTCCCTGCCCCGCAGCGATGATGCTCCCTGCCCCGAGCTGCATCCCTCTGGCAGCGCCACGACGCTCCGCACCCCCTTCACCCTTCTCACACCTTTTTCCTCTGCTCCCCGCCAGGCTCAAGTGCCACAACAAATGCACCAAAGAGGCCCCTCCGTGTCACCTGCTGATCATCCACCGCGGAGGTAAGGGCCTTTCTTCCCCCTTCTCTCTCTCCGTGGATGTTGCCACCAGGTAAAACTTTCAAAAGCCCCCCGGGTGATTCGGGAGCCCGACCCTCGTTGGCGGCCGGGCGGGACAGAGGCTCCCGAACCCCTTGGGCGCTCTGTGAAAATTTTACCCACCGTTTTTTCCGCTTGTAGGGAGACGAGCCGTTCGGGGCGAGGCAGATTTGCATTGCAAACCACTTCCACCCACCCTTCCCCTGCCTCCTTTTCTTTTCAGATTCCCCAACGCACGGGGTAAGTGCACCAGGTTTTAGCCTTTTGCTACCGTCGAGAGCTTAGGGCGGACGCGTGGGACCCGAAATCTCCCGCGGCGCTGTCGGTGCATGGGGGTCCCCACTACGGGGATGTGGCCGTGCCCTTGCGGATGCTCGTGGTGCTTTCGGAGCTGCCTTATCCTGCTCTCCTCTGGGAGAGCCCATCCTAAAATCCACAGAGGAAGGGAGAACTTTGCACCAGGACGACGGGGGCGTCACTTCCCACCTCTTTCCTTCCAGAGTTTGGCCGAGCGCTCCCTGATGGCCAGAGGACCGCGACCTAAGGGAAATGCTTCCAATTACCGTTGCCTTGAATTTCAAGCTCTTAAGGCTGCTGTTGTGTGTTAAATACCACCAAAGACTCGCTGGTTTAATCGTGGGGAAACGCATCGCCCCCGGGGCCTCACAAAGCCAGCAGGGATGCTGTGGCTAAGACCGGGTGGGGATAGACAATTTTTCAGCCTCCACTCCAGCCCCCGTGCCCTTGCTTGCAGCAAATCTGGGGTGAAAGGGGCTGCAGGCACAAAAAATCTGCAGCTCCCCCCTCCCCCCGCCTCCAAAAATCTCTTTGCCAAGAGCAGGGTGCTCTGAGCTGGCTCCTTCCCCCCACCCTGAAAAGCTGTGGTGAGGAAGAGGATGGTGCCTCCTCTGATGCTGGCTGACCTCCCACCCCCAGCTCACGAGGTGGCCACGGTGGCTGCTGAGCCTTCCTAGGTCGCAGCCCCCCAGCTCTGGGGAGAAGATTGCAGTTTGCATCCTGCTGCAAGGGGCTTTAAGCACACAATCCCTGCCCTGTCCCAGCGAGGTTTGGCTCTGGGTGCAGATGGGAGCCTGAAGGCTGTCTGTCATTCTGGGGCAGGAGCTGAGCGGCTGGAGGTGCCACAGGGGATTGCTTTGGAGAGCAATTCAAGAGCGGTTTGCAAGTGCAGGGTTGTCACCAAGTCTTCCTTTGAAGCTCTGATGTCTCTCTGTCTCTCTCCCCATCCTCTCCATCCCCTTTTCCCCTCTCTCTCCCTTCTCAATCCAGCGAGGTTAGTCCGGACAGAGTCGGTGCCCTGTGATATCAACAACCCCCTGCGGAAACCCCCCAGGTATTCAGACCTGCACGTCAGCCAGACGCTCCCCAAAACCAACAAACTCAACAAGGTGAGTTGAGTTTCCCAGGGCTCCACCAGCCCTGAGCACCCCCTTTTGCACCCACCCCCTGCCAGAGGGGACTGGTCTCTTGTTGCCGAAGCATCTGTGGTGTTTCCCAGTTTGTGGTGGGCAGCTGATGCTCCTGCAGACCCAGGGGCCAAAGTTGGTGGCATTTTCAAATGCTGCCCGAGTTGGGGTTCTTGAGCCACCCTGTTTCCTTCAGCTTCTCCCAGGAACGTCTTTTGGGAGCATCAATCCTGTTTGCTGGGTGGAGGTGCAGCTGCAGGAGTGGTTTCTCAAAGGAGGGATTTAAGAGCCAATTAAATTTGGGTTTGGGGCAGGAGGGGACCATTGAGTTGTGCCCAGGGTGGGTCATCTCTCTGCCAGGATCAAGCCTTGCAGGTGCCTCTGTGGGTCTCCCAGCACATCCACCGCTGTGGGAGTGGTATGTGTGTCATTGTGTGGGCAGGAGCTGCTGAGGAACCTGCTGGGGGGTTTAAAATAAAATAAAGAAAGAAAATTAATCCTGTGGAATAGTTGAAGGAACAGGGCGAGGGTGAGCTTGGTGTCTAGGCAGGATGGGCATGCTGGAAACCCCTCTCACCTTGGGCTTCCCAGGGAGGGCTGCATCTGCTGAGCTGGTTGTTTCTTAACCCATGAAATGGGGTCAGCGCTTTCAAAGCTGGCTGTGTCCCACCAGTCCTGCTCCACTGGAGCTCCTCACTCTCCAGACCTAAACTGAAGTTTTTGGTGGTTTGAGGTCTCTGCTTCCACCCAAGACTCTCTCCTGTCAATGACAAGTTTATTGTTGCCAAACAAGCCCAGGATTTGATGACCTCCCTGGCAAAGCTGGTCAGGGCAGACCTGCAACTGGCTGGTTAATAGGGATGGAATGGTATGGGGCTGTTTCTGATGATGTTTAGAGCCTGTTGCCTCTGGTGGAAAACTTCTCGTGGGCAGATAGCGGTAGTGGAGGTCTGTAGGGCATGCCCAGATCTGCTGGGGTAGGCAGGGAAAGGTGTTTGTTGGCTGGAAGCACCCAAAGCGAGGGAAATCCTCGTTGTGATGGGGAACAGGTCATCAAAACCTTGTTTTCCCAAAGCCTGGTAGGACCCCCAGCTCCTCCTGGACCTCAGGACCTTCTAGTTCTCAGCAAAGGCTGGGTGCTGGGGGATGCTCTCTTGGGTGTGTTTTTAAAACCTAAATCTCTCAGGAGATCCTTGGTGTGATGGGCTGCTCAGCTGTTGTTATGGCACGGTGTGATGGCTTTCTGAGGCTGGAGAGTTACTGCAGGGATTCAGGGGAGAGATGTGGGGCTTCTTTCCTCCTCTTAGCCCCTGTCCTTCCAGTGATTTGTTTCATTTCATTAGAGGGCAGCGGGGAAGTGACTCAGCTCACTGATAAAGGCCGTGGGCACGAAGGGAATCAGCCTTGCTTCTCCCTCTGCCCCTGCCACGCTGTCCTTTCACCTTCCCTAGCTTTTCTCTGACTGGAACGTGCTGATGCACGGGGTATGTGTGTATATATCCATGTCCTCATCTATTTGGCTTTGACCTGAGCACTCCCATTCTGGTTGGAGTTTCCTCTAGAAATGTGCTTCATGCAGCAGGGCCCCCTTCTTAGTTCACTGTTTCTCAGAGGTACCATGTTCTCTGTGAATATCTTGGAGATCTTACTGTTAGTGGCCTCCAGTGCTGGCTACAAAAGGTAATTTACCAAGGGAGGATTGTTGTGCATGTGGGGATGGTCTCCATGACGTGTCTGTGGGTTTCCTGGAATGCCCAGCACATAGAAAAATGAATCAGTTGGGACCAAATTCCCTGCTGGGGGAGGCCCATGCAGATTTTCTAGCCTGGGAGTGATCCTGCCATGGGTGCGCCTGTCTGGAGATGGAAGTGGCTAGTGGTGCTGAAGGTCAGACACTGTTAACTGTCCCCAGGTTGGGCAGCAAGGTCATGGGAAAGGTGGGAAATTCTGACCTCAGTTTCCCTTGTCAGATGGATGATATCCACGGTCTCCTCCCCATTTGCTCTCAGGTGGTCCCTTCTCACCCATCGTGGTGTGTCCCAGAGAGTTACGCATGAAGCTGCCTTGATTAGGAAGAGTGAAAGAAGAGCAAAGGATGTCTCAGAATGTGTTGACTGGTCCTTTCAAATCTGCCTCAGCTCAGCCCCCTGCTCCTAGTGAGGCACTGGGGTTTTGGCCCAAAGGAGGTTGGCAGAAACTGCCAGGTCTTTGATGTCTCTAAGGGCCAAATCCCAGGGATGCAGCCCCCAGCTTTGGTCTTGGTTACCCTGGCCCTGCAGAGGTTTGAGGATCCCTCAGCTCAGCTCAGGTGTGTGGAAAGGATGGCCATAGTGCAAACTGGGAACACAGGGGGCTTTGGAAAAGACCAGTCTGGGTCTCTGGTTGTTTCCTAGGGCTTCTGGAAATAGAGTCTGGGGTGACCTGTGTGGCTCTTTCTTGACACCTGGGGTCCCCTGCACTGGAACACCTTGGGGTGGCACCGGCCAGCACTGCTCTCACCAGCTCCCCTCCTCTTCTCTTCTTCCCTGTGTCTTGCAGGACCACATCCCAGTGCCCTACCAGCCAGACTCCAGCAGCAACCCCTCCTCCACCACCTCCTCCACACCCTCCTCGCCAGCCCCACCACTGCCACCCAGTGCGACGCCGCCGTCCCCCCTGCACCCCTCCCCGCAGTGCCCGCGCCAGCAGAAGCAGTTCAACTTGCCAGGTACCACGAGTTCCCACGCCCGCATCAGCCCCATGGGATGTGGGCTCCTGCCCTGGGGTTGCCCTCTCAGGGTAAGGGCCTGCTCCAGCTGCTTGCCTGCCTGGACATGTGCTGGGATGGGAAAAAAAGGAGTTGGAATTGCAAATGAGCGATGAAGCTGAGTTTAGGATGGATCGGGTTGGGAGGGACCTTGGGACTCTCCAGTCAAAACTCCTGCTGGAATCATGGTCAGAGCTCAAGGCCTGATCCGCTTTGGTCTTGAAAGCCTCCAGGGGTGGATCTAGCACAACATCTGTGGGCAACCTGTGGTGCTGGAGGCTTCAAAACCCTCTCCAGGCGTGACTCCTCCTGCGTTGCCTCAATGGCAAATGGGAAACAAGGTCTTACCCCTCTACAAAGGTAACTTGGGTTGACTCTTTGAGGTGTTAAGCCGCCAACAAGCTAGTTCACAGAACACATGGGGTGACTGTGGGGTGTGGCAGATGCTGGGTGTGTCTGACAGGGCTGGGTACGTGGGACATCCCTCCTGGAGCTCAGTCTCTTCAGGGATGGGTGGAAGATGCAGTTTGGTCACAGTGGTTGCAGGACACAGGAGTCACATTAAATGGCCAAAAAGCTCCTCCTGGCCCGAGGATGTGTCAGAGCCTGTCCCAGCATGTCATCTGCCTTCAGGATGTTCTTGGGGCAGTGGTGCTGCTCCAGGGAAGGTCTCTTTCTGGAGGACAACGGCTCAGCATCATTCTTGGCAGTGTGGAGGGTCTCAGCCACCCACCTGCCGCTCCCAAAAGGGCCTGGCAAGGGGAGAGGAGGGGGACCTGTGGCCCTGACCTGTCTCCAAGACGCTGAAGCCCTCATGGCTGCCCTGGGGCCAGTGAGCTCCATTTGGTCTGTGGCTTTGAGTCTCTTTGACAGGGCAGCAGCTGGGAGACCGGGGTCCCTCCGGCACCCCGAAACCCCCAGAGTTACTGAACTGGTGCGAGAGGAAGGAGGGTCAGGACTGCTTTCACCAGAGGAACAAGATGACACCTTCATGCTATGCTCTGCTGATCCATGGTGATCCCTCCAACAAGCCAAACCAGACAGGTCCTTGTGTGCCTGGGGAAGCTGCAGCTGCGTCTCCCTTGACGGAGTGCCCGGGGCTCAGGCATGATGCTGGGGGGTGTGAGGATAGCAGTGGAGGAACACCCCAAGAAGCATTGAACCATCAGTCAAGGAGGGGCTTGGCTCCCCTCTCCAGCTCCCTGGGTTGGGACTTTGCCAGCTAGAGCCCTTGAGACTCTGAGTGCCAGGAGAACAGTCCACAGCGTGGCTGGGAGCATGAGAGCACAGCGTGGGTTCCTGTGCCAGAATAACTGAGTTTGAGGTGGTCCAGCCAGAGCCAAAGCATCCCGGTGTCTTGGCAGCGTGATAGCTGGGCTCACAGTGACTGACATCCCCAAACTGCTTGCTGGACAAGCCCCAGGCCCTGCCTGGGTTTGGGAGGAAGGACAGAGAGGGTCCAAGGTTCAGTGAGCCTGTCATGCATCATGTCTGGAGCAGAGCCCTCCCTGCAGATCTTTTGAGATGTTATTTCATGTTTAGAGCAGAAACCACCAAAGTAACCCCCATAGCAGGGAGCAGCATCTCCTCATGGGGACCTGGACATGCTGCTGCCACCCCTGAGCCAGCGCAGGGAGCCTCTGGCTGGCAGGATGGAGCGGGGCAGGATCAGACCCTGGCAGCTCAGGGTTGGGGGGTGGCTGCTCTCTGATTTCATGCCAGTGATGAGCAGAACTCTGTGGCAAACAGGAGCCGATCTGACAGAAAGCAGGACTTCTGTGCAGGGAGTTGAAAGCACAGTGAAGTTCTCCATGGTTCATCTCATCAAGATGGTCATCTTGGGGATTAGCATTTGAGCTTGGAAATTTGCAAGATGGTGACCTTTTTCTGCCAGAATTACCTTTGGGTCTCCTTTGATCTCAGTGACGGGGTGCTCAGGTCCCGCAGCAGAGCTGAGGTTGATCTTCAGGGTCTTGAAGCTGGAGAGAAGTGGCTGAGGACCAGCCTTTAGGGTCCTGAAGCTGAAGAAGAAGGTGACTTCAAAGCTGTGACCTGCCTGCCCACATGAGTAAAACCAGCCCTTGGGCTTTGCCTGCTGGCAACAGGGGTGCTGACGGAGGGTACCACCACCTAGATCCCTTCAGCAGAGCTGACTTTGGACAGCAGCTCCTTTCAGAGCCCCTGGAGGCAGGCAGGGAGCCCAGGAAGCACTGCAAAAATGCATGGATAGATGAGATGAGATGGGATGGGCTGGGCAGAAATGGGCAGCAGCTGCAAATCCATCACTTGGTGCCTCTGTGATGCCAAGCGGTTCCCCAAAGGCTGAGCACTCAAACCCCATGGGCTTTCGCTGGCACCCACGGGTCCAAATCCCACCCATGACTTTGTGGATGAGGCCAGTGCTCTCCAAAGGGCACAGAACAGTGGCTGGTGTTGGAAAAGAAAAAGAGAAGAAGTTGTAATCCATCATTATTTTTGGCCTGAGGCACTCTGCATGCCATCATGGGTGGGATCCTGGGGAGAGGTGGAGGTGGGAGAGGTTCAGTCCCGCACCACAAAACACCAGCCCTGGGTCTGGGTCCCCCCTACCCAGGGGGGACCCAGACCCAGGGCTGGTGTTTTGTGGTGCAGGACTGGGCACAGGTTGGAGTCTTCCCAGTGTCTGGCTCTGTGGGTTGGTGTTTAACCTCCCTCTCCTCTTTCCCAGCCTCCCATTACTACAAGTACAAGCAGCAGTTCATTTTCCCAGGTAAGTCTCTTTGGAAGACTCTCCCCTAACATGGGGTGCTGAGATGGGGGGAGGGGGTGGGTGCATGGCTGGCTCTCTCAACCCCTGGGTTGGTGCAGGGGGTTGTGCTGGGGTGGGATTTCTTCCCTGTTCCAGTACTGTGTTGCAGGACTGTGCACTGCTAAGATACCACGGGTGTATCTTCGGTGACTGTACCTTAGGGCCACCCAGCCCTAAGCTATACCCAGCTAAGGGTGTAACTGAACCAGACCTGGGGCCAAAGGGGGGTTGTCAGCAGGATTTGGTTCCCCTGGGTGCCCCCAGCACTGGAAGGTGCCTCTCAGCTCTCTGCTCTTACTCTGCTTTCTGCTCCCCAGACGTGGTCCCGGAGACGCCGACCCGCGCTCCACAGGTGGTCCTGCACCCTGTCACCTCCAACCCCATGTGAGTGCCTCCTCCCTCCCCTCCCCAGGCAGTACATCCTTCGCTGGGCACCCATGGGTGCTCCCCTGGCTTTGCAGGATAAGTTTGGGGCTCAGGGATGCCCTTGGGGTGGATGGTTGGGCAAAACCTAACCCAGCTGCCCTAACCCATCTCACGACTCTGGGAGGAGGAGAAGGGTTGAAAGGAGAAAGCATGGCATTGATTGATTGATTGATAACCCACAGCAATGCACCCGCCCAGTGCTTTGTCATCAGGGGAAAAAATGACTTTCAGTCTGGGAAGCCCAAACAATCAATCTTTTATTGAATTATTTAGCAGAGACCCAGGGACTTTGAGACAGTTCTGGTGGAGGTGGCTCTGGCAGCCCCACCTGTAATATTTCTAAGTCCAATAAAGTCCTCACTGGAGTGAGTCTGGAAGCACAGTGTCTGATAGGCGTTGGGACCAGCACTCCCCAGCTCTGAGCCTGGGTGGCTCTGCCCAATCTGGCATTCAGAGGCTACAAAGGTGATGAAGGGCCTGGAGCATCTCCCCTGTGAGGAAAGGCTGAGTGAGCTGGGGCTGTTCAGCCTGGAGAAAAGGAGACTGAGAGGGGATCTGATCAATGGGGATCAATAGCTGAAGGGTGGGACACAGGGAAATGGCCAGCCTCTTCTCAGTGTCTGTGGGGACAAGACAAGGGGTGATGGGCTCAAGTTGGAGCACAGGGAGTTCTGCACCAATCTGGGGAAGAACTTCTTCCCGGTGAGGGTGAGGGAGCCCTGGGACAGGCTGCCCAGGGGGTGTGGAGTCTCCTCTGGAGAGATTCCAGTCCTGTCTGGACACCGCCCTGTGTGCCCTGTCCTAGGGACCCTGCTTGGGCAGGGGTTGGACCCCATGGAGGTCCCTTCCAACCCCTACGATGCTGTGCTCCTGTGATTCACTGAGGTCCTTGTGCCTGTGCTGGCCTGGCCACGGTGCTACATTTCGGGGACATTTACCAATCTGCTGTATACATGCCATTGTTTGAAGGATTTCACAAGCTGGGAGTGTAACAGATAGCATCTCAGCCAGCCTGCGATGTGATTCGTGTCCAGCTCACCCACGCTCTCCAAACCAGGGGGGTCTGGCAGATCTCACCTTGGAAGGTGGCACTGGAGGGATGGGGATGGAGCCGCTGTCCCCACCGGTGGCTGGTGGCCTGGAAATCAATATCAAAGTGGCAAAATCAAAGCCTTCTGCTTATTTATTTATTGATTATTTTCCTTCCCTGCCTAAAGCAAGGTGTTGAGCGTGGGGCTGGCAGGCTTTTGCAGGAAAATACCTTTCAATATCTCAAAAAACCTCCTGTGATTTTCCTCTTGCTGACCCCACTGAGAAGAACAGCTGAGGTTACCCCAGGCTCGGCTGGGTTAAACAGCAAGCTCTGCTTGGGGTGCTCCACAGATGGGTATTCATGGGCTAAAGATCAGCCAAGGAGGCTGCAAGCTGCCTGCATGTTGTGATGGGTGGCAGAGGCATCCACCTCTGTTTTCCATGCTGCTTCACGTACTGGTGCTGACTCCTTTTGCATATGGACCCACGTTTCCCCTGGGATTGATGGGATTTATAGCTTGTGAGAAAGCCTGGAGAAATGAAGACTAAGGAGGGACCTCATTAATGTTTAGCAACATCTGAAGTGTGGGACGCAGGGGGAAATGGCCAGCCTCTTCTCAGTGTCTGTGGGGACAGGACAAGGGGCAATGGCTGCAAGTTGGACCACAGGGAGTTCTGCACCAACATGGGGAAGAACTTCTGCCCAGTGAGGGTGAGGGAGCCCTGGGCCAGGCTGCCCAGGGGGTGTGGAGTCTCCTTCTCTGGAGAGATTCCAGCCCTGTCTGGACACCGCCCTGTGTGCCCTGTCCCAGGGACCCTGCTTTGGCAGGGGGTTGGACCCCATGGGCTCTGGAGGTCCCTTCCAACCCCTGTGAGTCTGTGATTCTGTGAGAAGCACAGGACCGCTGCATCAGAGGGGCTTGGGGAGTGCCCTGCCTCTCCTTGCTGTCTCTGGAGAGGATGCTGTTATTTATGTTACTGATAATAATATTAATTTGTGAGATCTGATGCTCAGAGCTGCTTTTGGGCTGCTTCCCTAATTCCCTATTAACTGTTGGGTGCAGAGAGACCCTGGTTGTGGACTTGGTGGTGGGAGATGTTGTGGAAGTGGGAAGGAAAAGGATGGAAAAGAGCCCGCTCCTGGCCACGGGTGCTGGGAAACTAGACAACTTTGGGTGCTCTGGCTGCAGGGAGGGTTTTTGAAACCTCCACTTCTCAAAAAGAATTGAAGAACCTGTTTTCTTCTCTTCTGGCTGCTAAAAAGCTGTTCACCTTGCTTTGCCTGGTGTTATTCCAATCTTAGAAACCACCTAAAACCACCATGAGTGTGTGTCCCAGCTCTGCCTCCATATAGCCAAAAGCTTTTTGGGTGTAAAGTCATCCCTTACCCTGGGTTACCCCCAGTGATGGCTCCTGGGGTGCATGGCAATGGTGCATCCCCTTCTGCCATGTTTTGGGAGACGGGATGGAGACCCCGTTGTGTGCTCCCACATCGCCAAATCCATCCTGGAGCTTCATGCATGAAATATTAATCAATGCCATAATTAATACTGCTCATCCCTGCTATCCTTCCCCCTCCCACGTGGGCCATCCTCAGGGATGGAGGCAGCCAGGGTGTGGGTGGGAAGGGGGTCGCTCCCCCGAATTAGCAGTGATCCCGGCACTTCTCCTCCCTGATCCCTTGGGTCTGGGTGTGAAGTGATGCTGTGGGAAGCAGTGCTTGACCTCACTGTGCTGTTACCCAGTGGTAATTCAGTAATTCTTTTAACAGCCTGGAAGGAAACCCCTTGCTTCAAATTGAAGTGGAGCCCACCTCGGAGGTGAGACAGTGGGGCTTGCGCCTCTGCTTCGCGGGCCTTTAGTTCCTACCCATCCTGGGGCACGTTTCAGGGGAGCCAGATGAGTTCAGCGCCCGTGCAGTGAAACTGCTGATCACTGAGTTAATGGCAGGGCCTGATCCTGCCCCATCATCCACATCCCCACCCCACGGAGAGGGATCCTGATGGGCTTTGTGTCTCCCCTCCAGCTTACAACTCAGTGAGCTTTCCTGAGGGGGATCAAAGAAGTGATGGAGAGGAAGGGGTGGGGGGCGAGGACAGGGATGCAGCTTTTAAATCCCCTAGAAAGTGTAGACAGAGCTTCAAGGGGTGTGGGGGGGCTGGGGGCTGCAGGCCCCGGGTGCTGGGCAGGGAGCAGCAGCTGTTAGTGGAGCACAGCTTGGCAGGGCTATGATGAGGATGCTGCTTTTAGGCAAATGAATTAAATGCCCTGGTGGGTCCCTTTCTTATCTCTATCCCTGGGGTGAACAAACACCTCCCTGCAGAACCTGGGTTTGTGCTGACTTCCCACGCCCCTGCCTGGTTCCTCTGGGTCTGAGCAAGCAGAAGATGCCTTGGTGGGGCTTTGTCTGTGACATCTCCCTGGGCTACAGTTCGTTTTCCCCCCTGTTTTCTCCTGCACCAGGAGGACTGTGGCCAGCAGGTCACAGGAGGGGATCCTCCCCCTCTGCTCTGCCCTGGTCAGGCCCCACCTGGAGTGTTGTGTCCAATTCTGGGCTCCCTGGGATAAAAAGGACAGGGATCTCCCAGAGAGAGTCCAAAGAAGGGCTACGAAGATGATTAAGTGCCTGGAGCATCTCCCCTGTGAGGAAAGGCTGAGGGAGCTGGGGCAGTTCAGTCTTAAGAAAAGCAGACTAAGGGGGGACCTAATTAATGTTTATAATTATCTTAAGCAGGGGATGCAGGGGGAAATGGCCAGCCCCTTTTCAGTGTCTGTGGGGACAGGACAAGGGGCAATGGCTGCAAGTTGGAGCACAGGGAGTTCCACACCAACATGGGGAAGAACTTTTCCCCAGTGAGGGTGAGGGAGCCCTGGGACAGGCTGCCCAGGGGGGTTGTGGAGTCTCCTTCTCTGGAGAGATTCCAGCCCCGTCTGGACACCGCCCTGTGTGCCCTGTCCCAGGGACCCTGCTTTGGCAGGGGGGTTGGACCCCATGGGTTCTGGAGGCCCCTTCCAACCCCTGGGATTCTATGATTCTATGGATCACTGTGCTCCCCTCCCTTCTCCTCCCTGCAGAACGAGGAAGGCGCCGAGGAGGCGCAGGAGTCCGAGGACGACTTTGAGGAGATGAACCTCTCGCTCCTCTCCGCACGCAACTTCCCCCGCAAGGCCAGCCAGACCAGCATCTTCCTCCAGGAGTGGGACATCCCCTTCGAGCAGCTGGAGATCGGCGAGCTCATCGGCAAGGGCCGCTTCGGGCAGGTCTTTCACGGGCGCTGGCACGGGGAGGTGGCCATCCGCCTCATCGACATCGAGCGGGACAATGAGGACCAGCTGAAGGCCTTCAAGAGGGAGGTGATGGCATACCGGCAGACACGGCATGAGAACGTGGTGCTCTTCATGGGAGCTTGCATGAGCCCTCCCCACCTGGCCATCATCACCAGGTAAGCTCCAACGCCTTGTGCTCAGCCAGAATAGCTTCTTTCTTTCCAAAACACCTCTCTGCCTTCAGACGGCGGCCGTGTCTCCCTGCCCCACCAAAGGGGTGCTCTCCATCTGCTGGGATTCGTGCTGCAAAGTAAATAGCAAACCCATTTGAGGTGAGTCCTGGCGGATTCACCTCCTGTGGAAGTGGAGCTTGAGATGGGAATAGTTTTGTTTTAACCAGGGACAGGAGTGATTTGGTTTACCGGGGAGGGAAGTCACCTTGTGGACTCCAGCAGCTTCTGTTCTGGGATTTTATTTGTTTTGTTGTTTTTAAATGTTGCCCTGGCCAGGTTGCTGGGTGGGGGATGGGGTCTGGAACCTGCTCAAGCGCCACCAGGGTGTAGAAAAGCTGGTGATGGCATAAAGCAGCCAGCCAGGCACAAACACCAGGAATAACTGAGTGCTGCGGAAGCAGCTCTGGCGTCAGAAGGCTCTGCAGGGTACTGGTGTGAGGTTTGATGGTCTGTGAAACGGCTGGAAAGCCAGCAGTGCTGGGAGAAACGGGGGCCTGCAGGGAGAGCTGGTGCTCCCTGAGGCTGGAGTCTGTACGTGGGGTCTCCTTGCTCCCAAGGATGTGGGAAACCTGGCAAGAAAACTCATGGTCTCCTGGGGCGTTTCCTCCCTTACCCAAAGCTCTTGTCTCTTTAAACCCCAAACCGGGTATGAGAATAATAAGTGAGTTTGGGATGGGGTTGGGGAGGGGGAATAGGGGGCTTGAAGAGCCGCTGGCTGTGTGGCTGGTGCTGCTTGGGGACATTGCAGCAAGGCACGGGAATGAGACTGCTGGAGGGGGCTTCTCACAGCTGGTTGGGGAGCGAGCTGGGATTTGGGATCTCCCAAACCATCCCAAACAGCTCCATCTCACAGAATTGCCGCGTACCCGTCGTCACCCACCATCACCCGCGAGCCCGGTGGGAAAGGCAGCACCGAGCATCCTGGCATGCTCCTTTCATGGGTGGGCAACCACAAAATCCCCGTGGGGAAGGGATGCTACAGCTGCTCCTGGAGCATCTGTTGTCACATGAAGCACGTTTGTTTGTGAGCATTCCATTACTTCCCTGGGCTCCAGACGATGCGTTCAGCTGCGGGGCTCGCTGCTGTGCATCCTGCCACGGGGTTACCTTCTCTTGGAGAAGTTCCCCCAAGGTGGAGCTGAGTTTTCAGCCTCCTCCTGGCAGCGTTTCAAGGAACCTTGGGCTTTGAAATGGCAATGTGTCTGGCTGCAATTAGCAGGGGAATATTGCATCATCCCTTCCTAACAGTCACCTTGAAAGCAGCACCTCCTGGGCCCAGTTCTGTGGGTGCTGGAGGGGAGGAGGTGTGGGGTTTTTCTCTGCTCCCCCTCTTGCTTAATAGCAGAGGATTTCAACCCAAATCTGCGTTGCTGGCTCCCTGCTCTGCTGTGGGCTCATGGAAGTTTCATCCTCTGGAGACAGGGTGACTCTGAACTGGGGCTGCTTCTCCCCAGCTGGGGACTGCAGAGGGGAAAAACAAAACCCAACAAAAGAGCTTTTCATTTTGGACCGAAAAAAATTAAATCAGTAATTTGGGGAAACTCAGCAGCGTTTCAGCTCTCCAGCCATTAGCTAGCTGCAGGCCAGAGAGCCTTCTGAAAAGGGTGCAGACACAGGAATCCATGGATGTGTCAGAAAGCCCAGCTGGGAGTTAAACCAGGTGGCTTCTCCGTCCCGCCTCGCACTCCCTCTGCAGCCCCTATTTGCACAGCTTCCCAAGCCTATTCACTACCAAAACCTGGGCAATACAGCCTTTTTTTTTTTTTTTTTCCCCCTTTTTTTTTTTTTAGCCACAAAGTGTTTTCTCTTCTAATGCCTCTTTATATAAACCCATAAAGGTGCCATTTTTGACAGCTTGACAAAATAAATCCGAGCGCGGTGCGTTAATACGAGGTGTGCTGCTGCTCGCCTCGCTTCTCTTCCCAGCTGCACTCAGACACCCCCCCCCCCACCCCCTTTTTTTTTTGTTTTTAAGGTCAAAGTACAACTTTATTGGGTTGCCCCAAATATAACCCGTGCTCCTGATGGCCCCGAGCGACGCCGGCTCTTCGCCTGCAGCCGGCGATCCGCCCTCTCTCCGCGTTCTTCGCAGGCTGAATCAACACCGCCAGTGATTTTTCGATTGGAACAGGAAACCTGTTTGGTTTTGATCCCGTTGGGATTTCTGCTGCGTGGCTGGTGCTGGGCTGGCCATGAGGGTGCAGGAAAACTGGTGGGGGCTTCTGAAAAGGGGGCTCAGAGCTCAGTCTCTGGGAATTTTTGGGCGACCCAGGACTGTCTAAGTGAACATCTCATAGCCTGGAGGTTATTTCCAGACAGATTTAAACCGTTGGGAAGATTCCCATGGAAGTGGGGTGGAATCTGTTTTGCCTGGTGCTTTCTGATGAGGCAGCTCTGGGAGCAAAAGCATGCCTTGCATTTCCTGGGGCGACAGCACAGGGATGCTCCCTTGCCCTTGTGCCTGCAGTCCTCATCTGGTCTGTCCTTGGTGGAGCAGTTTTGGGAGCTTTGTGGGACGTTTCTGACCATCTCCTGTGGGAAAAGCCTTCTTGCTTCTCCAGCCCATCCATGTTTCCTTATCTGGCCCCTCAGGTCTTTCCTAAGGGATGTGACCGTCCTGGGCACTCTTCCATGGCACAGCTGGGACCTGCTGCTTGGGTATTGTAGGGAATGAGTCTGGGAAGTGGACAATGAGCCAGACTGTGAATGGTCAGGGATGCTGGGGATGGTCCAGGATGTGGCACTGGGGAGTAAGGAGGATGGTGACCCAGCACAGAGAAGAACATCACTCTTCAAACAGGACTTTTTGGAAGCAACTCAAGTTGTCCTCATGGGTTCAGAGGAGTAACTTTAAACCAGGCTTTGCTTGGAGTGAGGGAAAATCAACCCTAGCTTCCTGATGGGGCTAATTAATGACAGGAACCCAGACTGTCCTGATGTCCTCACCCGTTCCTCCCTGTGCGTGTCCCGGTGCTGAACCGGCTGGGTGCAGGAGAGGTCCCTTTTCTTCTGGGTGCCCAGAGGTTGTTGCTCAAGGACGTGTTTTCCACCAAGAAAAAAACAAAACGAAACAAAACAACCCAAAAAAAGAGAGAGCAATTTCTTCTTGCAACTGTTAAAGAAATGTCCCTCTTCCTGCTGGCACGCTGGGAGCAGCTGCCCGTCCCTGGAAGGGGCTTTACCACGCCGTGCTGCCCGGCACTGCCGGAGAAGGACTATTTATAGATGGGTTTATTTTTGCTTTTTGACGTTCCTACATTTTCCTTCCTGCCCACTTGCGTTATTCAGGGATCGTCTCGTTAGCAGAAAGAAATCTCCTCTCTCTCCCCCTACCCCACCCTCCCCACTCCAAACACCATGGGCAAAATCTGGGAGGGCTGGCAGGGGAAACTGAGGCAGCAGCCTGGGATGCTGATTCTATGAAGACAGGTTGAGAGAGTTGGGGTGGTTCAGCCTGGGGAGGTCTTGGAGCCCCTTCCAGTCCCTGAGAGATGTTTATAAGGAAGATGGGGAGGGACTCTTTAGTAGTGCCTGTTGTGGTAGGACGAGCAGCGGTGGTTTTAAACTAAAAGGAGGTGGATTTTTTGGATATAAGGAAGAAATTTGTTACGCTGAGGGTGGTGAGACACTGGCCCAGGGTGCCCAGAGAGGTGGTGGATGCCCCATCCCTGGAGACATTCAAGGTCAGGTTGGACAGTGCTCTGAGTGACCTGATTGAGTTGACAATGTCCCCGCTCCTTGCAGGAGAGTGGACTAGGTGACCTGGAGAGGTCCCTTCCAACCCAAACCACCCTCTGAGGCTCGAGCCATCCCTCACTGCTACCCCCTGGGTGAGAAAGGAGGAGAACCTGCATCTTTTGGCAGCGGGAGGCGGTGGCTCCAAAGAGAGCTTCCGTCAGAGCCACTAATAGATTTTCTCTTGGGTAATGAGCGGTGGGGATGGTTAACATCCATCTTAATTAGTCTTGAGCGAGCGTGAGCCTCGGCGCTTTGAACGCCGCGTAACGGCGAAGCACAAAGCGGTGCCGACGGCTTCGTCCCGGAGGAAATGAAAGGACTGACAGAACCTGGCTCGTGCTGCCCACGGGCAACCGGCGGGTTGTTTGTGCCGGTGTGGAACAAGACAAAGCCAGCTGGGGTAGGCTCACGTCAGCTCCTCGGGGCTCCCGGCCCCGGCCCCCGTTGGCAGCGGCACGGGAAGGGGAGGCAAAGCCTCCACCACCCAGGAGGTCCTTCCAAGGACAAAGCCGAACAGTTCTCTTGTGCTATTAAGGCAGCTCAAGCCACCCACGAAGGCGAGGGCTTAGGATTCCAGGTGTTCCTTCTGGGGGAAGAGGGGGAAAATAGAAGAAAAAGGGATTTTATTGCTTTTTGATCCGATCCTGCCTGAGGCTCCCGAATCTCATCGAGCATGAAACGGAGGTGGGGGGGAGGGGATCAGCGTGCTTGGATGCATCTTTCTGGGGGCGCACCGATGGCTTTTGTTGGGTGTGAGCATTGTTAGCAAGAGGTTAGTGGGTCTGAAAAGCATGAGAGTGGAGGCTGGAGCTGGAGTTTGGTCAGTGCTCTGAGCTCCTGCTGGCTTGTGGGGGGTGGGTTGGTGCCCAGAGGTCCCAGGAGGTACCATGTTTGTCAGTTAAAAGCTCAAACGTGGCACTAGGAGCCTGTGCAGATACCTGAGATGCTTCTGGACAGGTCTCTGCCCCTCTCCCGTCACAGTGCGATGCCAGGCTGACTCCAGATTTACAGGGGTCCAACCGGGAGCCAACAGAGTAGCTGCTGGTCATCTTCCCCAGGGATGCATGGCCATGATTTATGGCCCTGCTGCGGTGTGTTGGGAAGATCAAAGAGAACATTGAGGAACATTAGGAATTAAGCTTGACCACGACAGGACTATATAAGGAGAATTAATTTGTTGAAGGTGCCTTTCAGCAGCTGCCGGGGAGGGAGCAGCATCTCCCAAACTGTTCCCAGGAGCTGGCGGTCAGTGGTGGGGAGCTGAGTGATGAGGATGAATATAAACCTGGGCCCCGCTTCTCATGTGAGACACCGAAGGAGAAAGCAGGCTTGGCCTTTTCTTCCTCTGCAGCCAAGCAAATAGGCTTTAACAACAGGGAGTGGGTTACCTGGCACGGATTGATTGGGAAGGTGTGCGAGCGAGGGATGCGGGGAATACCAGGGATGCTGCTGCTCTGCTTTCAGGATGACTGTCTTGCTCATGGGCTAAATATTGGGGCTTGTTTTGATTCTGTAGTTTATTTTGCTCCTAGCTTTTAGCAGTGCCTAACACTTGGCTCCACTGCCAGGGTTAAACATGCCCGGCTCCTCGGAGGGGATCCTCTCCTGTCTCCAAACCCAGTTCCCTGCGGGTACTGGGAGCTCTGGGCAAAGCGCAGCTTTAAACACACAGCTCTTCCAAGGCTCTCCTGGTGCCAAACCTCCTAACATTTACAGTGTCCTGGCTTAGCTGCTAAGGATTTGGGGCTTGTATATCTTAATGCTTAGGGAGCTGGAGGCCAAGTGGGTATTTGATGTGATTTGGAGGATGTGGGAGTCGATGGATAAGGGTGTAGGCAATCGTGCTTAAGACAAAACACATTGGGGATGCTTGTTTTACCCCCAGCAGGGGCTCTGTGGGGCCAGGACGGGCTGCACAAGCCTGTGCGTGCTGCTCGCAGCCGGCCCCTTGTTCTCCCCAGGGAGCGATGCTGGCTGGTTGGTCTTTAATAAACGGCAAATTAGCTTCTCCTCATTGCAACCCGACCACTTCAAAACACATCCTATCAACCCTCTTTCCTGGCCTGGAAAGTTAAGCAGGAGCTCTCATTCCTGCCTGACAGGAGGGAAACTGAGGCACAGAGCCACCACAGTGTTTTTCTTTGTGACAGGCTGGAGCCACGCATACCAGAGCCGGGCATTTGCTGAGAGAGATGCCTTTTGGCTCTGTCCCTTTCATGCCCACTCATGTGCAAATCTTGGGAGCAGAAGCCACAGTGTCCCACTCATGGCTCCTTCCTCACGTGGAGCAACCCGTTTTGGGAGCCAGAGCATCGCCTCCTGCCCTGCCTCTCCGTTGCTCACCCTCCTGTTCCTTTCTGCTGCCTTTCCCCTTTCCTAGCGGTTAAATAATGGAGCTCGTAGATCATGTAATAAATAGGTATCGACTTGGTGCCACAGGCTGGATCAGAATTGATTGACCCGTGGGAATACACTCCTTCACAATCAATAGGAGGCCATCAGGCTGGATAAATCTTGATAACGACTGACAACAGGAAAGTCGATATGTGTATTAATATATACGTTAATCGAGTATATATCTTCTGCCTGGAGACAGCGTTGCTTTCGGCAGCTCGGGCAGTGGGATGGGTTGGGGAGGAGATTGATAATATCCCAAGCAAAGAGGCTGGCAGGGATGGGGGAGAGGCAGCGGCACGATCCTCTGCGAGGGTGTTTGATGTTGAACTAAGAGCTGGCTGCTCTGGCGCTGGCTGAGCTTCTCTCTCCCCTTGTTGCATCAAATCCCCGCCGGCGGCTGTTCCGTAGCGGCGCCTCAGCGTGCTCCTCTGGCAGGGGATGCTCGAGGGCAAAGTTCTCCTCTGGATTTGAAAAGCGCTTCACAATGTGCTGTAATATCACTGTGTTGGCCACGGCTTCTTGGTGAAAGTACTTAGACGCAGCGGGACGCGGCGCTGAAGCACTTTACTGGAGAGGAAGGGATTTAAGTGGGTGTTTAAGGGAAAGCCTGTGAGAGCCCTGCTGAGAGATGGTCCCACCAGATCTTTCTGCTGGGGGGCAGCTCCTCCCTGTGCGACTGAGTGACATCCCAGCATGATTCCTTATTTTATTTCTTTTATTTCCTGAGCATCCTCGATGCTGGGGACCTGCTTTGGGACCAGCAAGGGCTGTTTGCAGGGGCAGGGCTGGGAGGACCCCGGTGCTGGCGGCATCCTGCCTAGCCAAAGAGGAGGCTGCCCAGGGAAACAGATCCTTTCTGTGACAGCACAATTAATTCTATATCAATAATTATTATTGCTATTGCAAAGCAGGGTTGGGTTCTGGTGAAGCAGCCGTCTCGATCGAAAGACTTGCTTCTTCCCTCTCTTCAAAAGAAGTTTGGGGTGGGTTTTGGGGTTTTTTTTTTGGTTGGTTGGTTTTCTTTTTCTTTTTCTTTTTTAATTTCTCTTCCTTCCCAAAGTTTAAAAGTTTGAGGATCAGGGTGTGGGGAACATATTGGGCTCCTTCAAAGGCAAGGAGAGGTCAGAGCACCTTCCCTCCGACCCGAATGCGCAGCCAGCCCTCTCAGAGCTGAGTGCGAGCGCGCCCTTTCAAAAGGCAGCAGCAAGTGCCACCTGAAGCATCCAGGATTTTCGGATGAGTTGTTTCCAAGCAGGGCTTTAGATAAGCTGCTGGGGCCCGAGGCTGCTTTGCATTCACCTGTCTCTGAGCTCTTCTCCCCGCAGCTGTAGAATAGCTCGTCTCCTCTGACACTATCTCCTTCACATGAAAATGCATGGAGTTTGCTTTTTCTCAATAACTTGTTTTTTTCCAAAGCTGTGATGGAGTTGGAGCTACTTTTCAGGAAGGCTGATTTCTCCCCCACCCCCCAACCCCCTCCTCCTCCTCCTCCTCTTCCTCCAGCCCTCATGGTTTGGCTGCACTGACTGTAGTTATCTCGTGTGCCAGCTGCTGGGAGGAAAATTTTGCTTCCTAAGTAATATCCATCAAAGGGCAGCGCTTCCATCGGGCTGAGATAGCGAGTGTGGGACAAGGGGAACATCGCCTCTTCGGGGCTTTTCTATTTCCCCGTGTTAATTTTGCTCTGCAGAGGCTCCTCCATGTAAAGCAGGAGCCGGGCTGGGGACCTGGCCAAAATCTGTAGCTTATGGCAGGTAACAAAGTCCCTGCCTCCCCCTGAGGTTTCTTTGGGGGATGGTAAGGGTGCAGTTCGGAGGTGGAGAGTGATGGGAAAAGTATTTTCACCCCCCAGCTTGAGTGATGAGCCTGGAGGGACTGGGCTCTGATGAATGCTGATGCTTGGCATGAAGTCTGCAGGCTCCTGGTCCAGCATTTCACAGCACTGTGCTGCCGCGGAGCTTTCAGACTCTGCTTTCCTCCCTGCTTGTGGTCCAGCGAGGATGGGTGGTGTTTCTCCGGGACCTGAGGAGGGAGGAAAGCCCAGAAAGAGGGACAAGGGGGATGGTGACTCCCTGCTTGCCAGCGGCCACAGCAAAAAGGAGGGAAACGAAGTAAAACTTCTAGCCCTGGGGCTGAGATGTTTCCGTGCTGAATCTCAGGTATGCGAGGCTCAGAAGAGCTGCTTCCCTTCACAGAGACCTTTTTGGGATGGTAAATCCCAGTGACACCAGTCCTGAGCATCCCTTGGTGGAGCTGGGGGCCCCGATAGCACTGGGGGGGTGTGGGGCTGCTTGTATCCCAACAGGGAAAGCTGGTCCAGGAACCAGAGGAGGGGTTTTTTATTCCCCCAGCCTGCCAAGCTTTTCATGAGAGGGAAAAAAAGTGTGTGTGTGTGTGTGTGTGTGTATATATATATATTGGTGTGGGGTCTGACGCATGCTGACTTTCTCCTTGGTCTGAGACCTAACAAACTCTTTGCAGCTCATGTCGCCATGACCCTGGTTGTCCCAGCCAGCTCTCCCCTCTGTCCTCAGGGCAGCATTCCCATGTGGAAGGCTGGAGGAGCTGGGAGCTGTGCTTGGCTCACCCCGGCATCGCCGCAGGCAGAGCGTGCGTCAAGGGGCGCGATATTTCTTATTGATTTGGAGGAAAACAAAGCTAGGGGATAAAAATTAACCCAAGCCTCTCCCTCTGCTAGCCTCCCAGCCTTGTTTAATGTCCCGTGGTGTGAAACACAGTTGTGGCTGTCTTGTTGCACAGTTGCCAGATGCCTGTAAAAAGAGAAAAATCCAGCCAAAATAGGGAAACAGCTCGAAAACTTCCCAAACAACTGAGGCATGTGCGGGCGGGTGCAGTGCTCCTTCCTCCCCTCCCTGCCACAGCTCGTCCTGCTCAAAGAAAACCCAGTAAGTCCCAGCTTGGTGGCTCTGGTTCCTGTGGCCAAGTGTGTTTCTTAATATTCCCCAAAGATTCCTTCTCTTTCTGTGAAATACTACAAAAAATAATCAGTAAACTGAATGTGGAAGCATCCAGACAGCCCTCCCCTCCCCCCACCTTGCTCTGCCTTTCCTCGAGCACAGATGTAACCTGCTAGCAGAGGTATTTTTATATTAAAGTGCTTATTATTAATTCCCACTCTCTCTCCTTGCGTGTCTCCCCTGGGTGCACGGTGCTGGCTATCACCATGGTATCTGAGCTGGTTCCCCATAAATCAATATACTCAGCAAGTAATGAGCTTCCCAGGGTCTGGCATTTATCACTTTGGGGTGTTCAAATGATCCTATTTAATTTAATGGGCATTTATGTGGATGGTTGGGCAGAGGGAAGAAGAAAAACACCGGTAGGTACCAGCATCGCCAGGCCGTCGGCTCTGGATTTATTCCTGCTCCTGAGCAGGAGCCAGGCTCGGGTCTTCAGCCCTGTAGAGGCGATGGCCGTCAGTGAGTAGAGGTGATGGCCATCAATATTGCAAAGGGGGGACACAGTCCAATGGGTGGGAGATGGATGAGGCTGTTTTCCCATCAAATGGCAAAAAAACCTACAATCCGAGAGGCTCCAGCTCTTCCTCACTCATCCCTCTCAAATTGTTCCTCTGCAAGTCGCTTTGGCTTTGCTCCCGTTGCTGATGTCTTCAGCCCACGCTGGCGAAATGCAGAGTGTTTATAAAGCAATTTGGGATTTGGCTTGCTTGGCTGAACACTTCACAAACTCATTTTGAATAGAGAGTCGCATCTGCAGCGGGATGGGGCCACGGGGCCGGGACTTGCGAAGGGGGCTGGTTTGAGAAGCAAGGGGAAGGCTGTGCCGTGGGTTGAGGTGTGCTCCTGGGTGCCAGGGACCTTTGGGGTGGACCTCCTCATCCCCCTGCACTGCCCGTTCGGGCTGTCCCTGCCACCCATCAGCCCTGATTGGGGTTCGGTCACCCGTAGGGCGCTGGTGCACGTGTCATCAACCTCTTCACTCCGCCAATGGGTGGGATGGAGAGGGCAGATGAGATACTTAGGGATCTGGTTTAGCACAGGATGGGAATAGTTGGACTTGATGATCTTGAAGGTCTTTTCCAACCTTGTGATTCTGTGATTCAGGAGGAGGAGATGATGTGTATTTGTTTATGAATACGTACTTCAGCGGTGAATAAGCCGCGATCCGTCTGAAGGCAGAAATCATCTGCTTTTTGTTTCTGGTGTCAAGCGTAGGCAGTCTCCAGCCCTGTGATCCGCCGCGCCGCTCGCTCGCAGCCGGTTGGGTACCGCGGTTCGGCGCCGACCTCTCAAAGAGGAAAGGCAGAGGATGCTGCGTGCGCCCCGGGGAGCCGCGCTTTGTGCCCGCCGCTCCTGCCCCAATGGGGAAGCGATTGACGGCAGCCGAGGAACGCGCGGCAGCAAAATTGTCGAGCTCTCCTGTGAAAAGGTTGTGCAGGTGGCGGTTGAATGAGCTCAGGTGCCACATAATAGGTATCAACCGGGCTTTATCTCCGCCTCGGTGGCTCCTTATCCAGCAAGGAAACTCTAACAAACACTGGCGTGGCGCTCGCGGGTTGAATTCATGTGGGGGAGTTATTCGGCGAGGGGAGGAGAGCAGCACCTGCGATGGGATGCCTCGCCACCTCTCCCCGGGGTCTGAGGAGTGGTGGTGGCACGTCCCCGCGCCCTCAGTACTTCACCACCGAGCAGGTACCACTCTGTGGCTGCGCTGCTTGCGCCGGGTGCATCCGCTGCCTCCTTCAGTGCCTCTGTAAATGAAGTGGAGAGATGGGAATCGCAGCAGTGAAGGGCTGCGAGCTCCACTCCCGGGGTTATCTCGGCACTTGAGATAGGCAGCAGCGTGAGGATATTTTCTCTCTCTAAACGACCGTTTTCCAGGAAAACTGCTGATCTTAACTCACTTCAGGGCTGAAATCAGCCCCCTCCCAGCACTAATCTCTCCATTGCATTGGCAAGGTCGGCTGGTGGCTAATGCAGGCTGCAAGCAGCTTATGGAGTGTTTTTTCTCTGGGGGAAAAGAAGCATTTTCTGGGAAGTGGGGAGGGTTGGGGGAACCCCTTCACGCGTGGGTCAGTCACAGGAGGAGGCTGAAAGCCTGTTGCATCCCAGGGCTTAAATCCTTACTGGTTTATTTAACAAGTTAGTGAGAAAAGGCTTTCTGTGGAAGAGGTGCTCTGTCATTATTTTGCACCCTTTAATTCCAGTTACAGAAGCCCAAGGGTCACCTTTATCATGTATTTCCAAGCAGTGGTTTGAGTGCTTGGATCCTAATCTTCCAGTGTATTTGTGTTTCTCCATGGGTGCAGCCGAACTGCTGCAGAGGATGGGAAGCGGCTGATGTCATCAGAGGAAGATGGTGCCTATAATTGCAGGTGCCTCAGGTTCACGATCCAGCTGGTGTGCCTTGGGGAAAGCATCAGTGAGGAGGTAGTTGCATGGGCACAAAGGTGCCCGAAACTCCATGGCATCCAGCGAGGTGATTTCCAACACACCCTGCAGCAAAGTGCTCTGAAGGATGCTGTCACCTTTCCACACCCTGTACAATACGGGGCTGGTCCCATTCCTGCTTCACTGCTCGACCCGAAAATTGTGCTCTCTGCCCACGGAGGGACATGGAGCTTTTGGCTTGGGAGTTGGAGGGTCTTTTGTGTCCGTGACCTTCGGAAGAAGCAAGCAAACCTTAATCCAAACAAGCGCTGTCCCAGTCCCAATCAGCTTAATCCCCCCAAAGGGCTGCCAAGCGCTCAGCTTCCCTTGGGGTCTGGATCCCATTTTAAGTCCTCACAGGGACCTTCTTTGCATCTGGGTGGTGGCCTCAGCATGGGGACATGTGGTAGTGATGGGGGAACCGTGTCTGCCCTGCAGTTTGGGGGCACTGCCGTTGTTTTTGATGTCCCCAAGGAAAACCTGGTGCAGCCTCCTGGGGCTCTTGGCACTGTTCTGGGCCAGCCTCAGGGTAGAACATAAACGTGGGGCTTTACGGCAGCATTTTGTTCCCATTTCCTCTGGATTTGCAGCATTTTGTTCCCAGTTTCTCTGGATTCGCAAAGCAAACTGGGGGGAGTTTCGGGGGGGGGGGCTGGGCTGCTTGTCTCTCTGTGAGGCTGTGCTGAGCATCGCTCCCTTGGCATCTCTCTTCCCTCTCATCCATGCTGGAGGTCTGAACCGAATCCTCTCCCTGTCCGAGCACTGTGGTACCCGGGCAAACCCATGCCGGCCCGGTGGGATGTACCACCAGCCCTTGTAGCAGGGTTTAGTTCAGGCTGGTTATTTCCATCCCAAACCTGTTATCTCCCAGGGGACAAATCCAGACCAGTCCGTGCTGGCATCCCCGGGGCTGGAGGACACAGGGAAGGGGAAAGCAATAGAGCCCAGCAAGGATGCAGCGGTGGGGTGAGCAGAGGAATTAGCACCTGTAACTTTTCATTTGCTAACTAGAACAGGATCAAATGAACGCCTGTGGCTGCCAAAGCCTCTAACGAGATGCGTGTCGGTCGCTTTGTTTGCTGGGCACAGGTATCCAGTCTCATCTTTCTAAAGTTGCCCATAATAAGCGTGGGTGGATAGAGAAAAGCAAAAAAGCCCCTTTTCGTGGGCGGGAGTCGAGGCAGCATCCACCCACGTACTCCATTATGATATTCAAATGTCAATATATTTTTAATTGGTTTATATCCCCCCCTCCCCTTCCAGCTGCCTTTGGTAATTAAGGCTCTGTAAATAGATTTTACTGTAATTGGTACGAGGAGGAAAATTGGAGGACATTGTACAGTGTGTTGGGGTTTGGGTTTGGGGTTTTTTTCTTCTCCCCCTCCCCTTCCCTGTCTTTCCTCTTTTGACTCACATTACATCTGTGAGCATTGTATGCGCCAGGGGAAGAGGCGGGAGCCGCGGACGGCTTCGCACAAAGAGTCTGAAGCGAGAGGACCAGGTGGTTTGCTCATGGTGGGGACGTGGGGGTGAGGTGGGGAACCAGCCCTGGTTACCCCTGACGGGGCTCAGCACCACGGTGCTGGGACCAGCAGCATGAGGTCCCTCCCAGTGCTAAACGGGGGAGAGCCCCCGGTTTCTGTGCTGAATCTTCAATCTGCCTTGAGACGCAGCCAAAGCTTTTAGGGTTATTTATAGTCCCCTGTCGCAGCCACTGCTGTTAGAATTTGGGGATGTTTCTCAGTGGGGGGTTATAAACTGTGGTTTTATCTGTATTCATCTTTATTTTCCTGTTCTCTCAGCCTGTGTAAAGGACGGACTCTCTACTCGGTGGTGAGAGATGCTAAGATCGTCCTGGATGTCAACAAGACAAGGCAGATAGCTCAAGAAATTGTGAAGGTATGGCGTGGTATGACATGGTATGACACAGTATGGCACGGTATGACATGGTATGGTATGATATGACATGGTATGACATGGTATGGTACAGTGTGGGGGCAGCTTGACACTGATGAGGGTCTGGTTCCGTCCGAGAGCCTGGCTGAGCTGCTCCGGGGAGTGGGAATGAAGAAGTGAAGGAGATCGGGTGGGATAGCACCTCTTGACTTTAAAACCTAGGCCTCTTAGATGTCCCGCAGCACTTTGAGGGGAACTGGGGTGGCATCAAGGCTTCCCCTGGGGTGAGCCTGGGGGTTCATCCTGCCTGTAGCTCCTCTTCCCCCTTCCAGTACAGATATTTAAGTGCGCCACTGCTGCTGCTGCTGTGGGTCGCTGGTTGGAGACCCCTCTGCTCTTGAGGAGAACAAATAACTTTAATTTGCAATTGGTCCAAGGTTTCCATGTCTCTGGAATAAATCATCCCCGCAGCCAAGGTGCCTGGAGGAGTCAGTACCGCAGTGCTTGTGGCACAGGGCTGTGTGTGCCGTGGGGCAGAGCACACATGTGTTTTTAAGAGCTGGAAAAAGGTCTTTCTTTTTCTATTCCCCATGGAGATGACTCAAAGTGTGCCTTCAACACTTCAGACCTGCTGTATAAATAGATGCTGGGGACGATCCTCATGTGGTGGGGTCAAGTGGATGGGAAGTTGGGTCCTGAGCCATCAAAGCTCCCCAATGAGTGTCCTGTTCCCAAGAGGGGTCGAGCTGTCTGCCAGTGCAGCATTTTAGTGTCATTCCAAACCTATTGAACACCAAGTGGAACCAAAAGTATTTGACCTTGTGCCTCGCTCAAGGTCAGTCATCACCTCGGGCCCCTGGGGAACCCAAATCATCTGGGGCTGAGCTCACATTCAACATATTTCTACAGGAAAAAAAAAGAAAAAAAAAAAAAGGAAGAGGGGAAAAAAAAAAAAAGAGTTTTTCTGGCTGATCTTAAGCCCCCTTAAATATTCAAATCCAGGTTATAAACCAGAGTATGATCTGCAGTGTATCCTAAATGGTGCTGTTCCCCTGCTTATGCTGTGTCTTACTTGATTGTCTATTTTGTGTTAGTTTGCACCCAGATGTAGCAAAGTGCATCCTGCTTTTAAAGTAAATTCCTTAGGTTCCCTTGGCATCTCTGGGGTACGTTGAGCATCGGCTTAACCACCTTGCTGAGACTGTGTGGATGTTGCAAAAGGTGCCTTGGAGCAGTGAGGTGGCTGAGCCCTGCGTTGGGGCGCTGGAGGGAAGCCACAGGGCATGAGCAAGTCTTTGGTGTGTCCTGCAGCACTGAGCAGTGCTGCACCCAAGGTGCTCCTGGCTCTCTTGGGTGATGCTATCGGCCCTGTGCAGGGCTGCGGTACGCTCTGAGCTGGGTGGTCACAACTTCTTTCGAGCTCTGGCTCACAGGTTGTGTTGCTTGAGGCAGCCAAGGGTCTCTTTGCTTCATTTCTATTTTCTGATCTGCATTTTTTGCTTTTTAAGGATGATTTTTCCCCACTGAGCAAACATCTCAAGCATCAATTAGCTTTGTCTCACATTTTCTCCCCTATCTACCACTGCTCTTGTGCTCAGGGTTCTTCGCTGCCCAGATGTTCACAGTGGGAGGCAGAGGCTTGGTTCAGCCCCTTTCTCTGTGTGGGCTGCGGGTGGATTGGGGTTTTGAGGACTAGGCTGAGAGATCACTGTTATCTGCAGCTGTGGATGTGTTAGGAACAGGTTGGAAACCTCAACATCTTTGTGGTGTTGTGAGGCATTCCCAGCACTGGAGAAGCATTGCTGGATCTGTGAGATTGTTCTCCATGAAGAACATCAGCCATGAGATCTGCTGAAGCAAATCCACAGGAACTCGTGTAGACCTGGCTGCAGCCCCAGCAGCAAGCCAGCTTCCCTGCGTCCTCTCCTCCTCAGGAGTATGGGGCTGAGTGCTCCTGCTGCAGGGCAGAGGGGCTTTGGGTCCAGCTTGAGTCCTTGTAGGAATTAGTGGAGGTCCAAAGGCAAAGCTCTGCAGTGTGGGTGCTAAGCCTAGGCTCTGCTTCTGCACCAGAGGGATTTTAAGACAACAGCTCCAGCTCACAGGAGAGGTCCATCACACCTGACTCAGCCACCCTGATGCTGTGTGCCAGACACATGGCCCATTGCCCCAGAAGGAACAGTTTCTCTGCTGTCCCACCTCTCCATGTCCACCATCAGCAGGACAGGCTGCCCAGGGAGGTGGTGGAGTCACCATCCCTTGAGGGATTTAAAAGGCATGTGAGTGAAGTGCTTAAGGACATGATCTAGAGGTGGACTAGGCAGGGTCAGGCTGTGGTTGGACTTGATGATCTTAAGGGTCTCTTCCAACCCAGGAGAGTCTATGATTCTGATATGGATGTTTTGGTGGACTTGGAGGGGACTGGTGAGGAGAAGCAAAGGGAAACCCTGACAGCCCTCGTTGGGTTGGTCTTGGGGCAGCATCACCGGAGGAGCTGGTGACAGGACCACAGCAGAGGCTTCGGCTTCGCTACCGGGCACTGGCAGGTGTTCAGCTTTACCCTTGGGGTCCCATGTGCGACAGGAGAGCTGTGACAGTCATTGGGTTAGCTGGTGCAAGGGTTCTGCTATGCCGTGGTCTTCCAGAGGCAACACTTAACTTCCTTGGGAAGGGAAGCCGGCAGAGGGAGCTGGCCTTTCACGCACGCCGGGCGGCTGGAAAATGAAGGCATCGCGGTGCTGAGAGTGTTTTCTCACCGATCATCCCAGGGGCGAAGGCGTCGGGGATGGAATTTGCAGTGGGATCTGCACGATACCCCACGGGGCGAGGCAAGAGGTTTGGGTTTGCTGAGAGCTCCTGGAGAAATACCTTCAGCAAAGGCTTGGCTGTGTGGGATGATCGTGTGGGACGTGTGTTCCCATCCGTGATGGGTGGAGAATGGGTCTGAAGTCTTTCCTGCCTGTTCCCAGCTCCCACCAGTCCTGGCCGATGGGAGGGGGTTGCAGAGCATCCCCATGGTGCTGGTGGGTCTCATCCTGCCCCGTAGGTGCTTGGGGCTCTGCACCGCACCTTGGCAGAGGAGCGGGCTCCCAGCATTGAAATGCTGTTCCTTGCGCAACCCTGGCACTTCCTGAAGGTGACAGTGACATTTTCAAGCAGAATTTTAAACCTCATCATTATTTCATGTGCTGGGACCTGGAGACCCATAATTAATCCCAGTGCCTGGAGTGGTCCTGGCATCCCACTGCAGCTCTGGCATCTCGGGACCAGCTGCAGCCCCAAATCCATCCCTTTCTTCAGCATCCCTTACCAGCAAGCTCCTCAGGATTTGCCTGCTGAGGGGTGCGCAGTTAAACCCCTGTGACTTGCTGGGTTGGGGTCTTTGCTGTCCCCAGCATCACATTGTCCCTTTCCCACTGCTGGAGCAGAGCCCCACAGGTCTGTGCTACTGGCAAGCCCTTGGTACCTTCAGGATTTCCTTCCAACACCCCAGGGCATTTGCATTTGAGGGTTTGTGGCGTTTCCAGGTTGCTTTCCCCAATTTTTTCCAGACCCTTTCTGAATTTGGATCCTGCCTCCCAGCTATGATATCAGCTACAAGTTAACAGATATCCTGGCTCCCCTGCCTGTGTGGTTGATGACAAGACGTGAAAAGATCAGACCAAGGATGGGCCCCTGTGGAAATCCCATCGATAAATCCCCCCCAGCAGTGACAGACAACCCATACACTCCCTCTTCAGCACCAGTTTGCTGGCCCGGTTGACATCTGTCCTGCAGTAGCTTCCTCTAGACCGAGTTTCCTTTGCTCTGCTTACCAGAATGAAGAGTGAGACAGCATCAGATGCCCTACTGAAATCAGGATAAATGGCTTTTATCACCCTCCCCATTCCCTTCCCTGGGCTGGTTATCCCATTGAGCTGAACGCCTGCCCCACGGAGCTGTCTGCAGGCTGCTTGATTTGCCAGCGCTGAACAAGCCTCGTGCAGAGGAGTTTGGATTTCCCACCCATGGCCTTTCTTTTTTTTTTTTTTTTTCTTCTCTTTTTTTCTTTTCTTCTTTGCATCATTAGCAATAATTTTAATTAACCACCGAGTAACTTTTCTTAGGGGAAAAGAGTGAAGGCAGGACTCCTGCGAGGCGCTTGTTTGTCGGTGAGCACATAGGAAGCACTAATGGCTCAGCCAGGGTAAGCGATGGAGAGCTTTGACTTATTACCCCTTCTGCTCCCAGCCCCGAAACACAGCGAAGGCGAAAACATCATCATCATCAATTTCTCAGCAGAGGATTTCAGGGAGGCGACAGGCCGCTTTGGTTTGCCGCTAATTTTCCTCGCGTAACCAATTAATCAGGAAGATGAGTGGGCACTGTTGCAGCCGAGACAGCCACAGCGTGATCCCATCACCCTCTGTGAGCACCACCCCGATGCCTGTCCCAAGCCAGGGACCCCCTGGGCATCTGTCCCGTTCTGTGGGGACTTGTAGGGATGTGTGGCCTTTGGTTGTGGCCCGGCTGTAGCTTGGTGGTGCGGACGTGCTGCTGTGGCATGGGGATGCCTGCAGCCAGGCTCACCCCATCCATGGGGGTGGGGAGGCTGCCCCTGCCCTGGCATTATCCTCTTTGTGCTGGGGTTTTTTTCAACTTTGGGGTGTTTTTCTCTCTCTGTTTCTCTTCCCTCCTAGGGAATGGGCTACCTGCACGCCAAGGGGATCCTTCACAAGGACCTCAAGTCAAAAAATGTTTTCTACGACAACGGGAAGGTGGTGATCACAGACTTTGGGCTCTTCAGCATCTCGGGAGTTCTCCAAGCAGGCAGGTAGGACGGGGTATGGTGGGAATACTGGTGTTCCTCCCCATGCCCTAGAGCTCCTCTTTGAGCTGGGAACACGGGGAGGGAGCTCAAAACCCCCTCTGCAAGCGTCTGTCTGGATCTGCAGCCTCAGTAGATGTGAGGACAGGATGCCTTTGTGTGTCCCAGGGCTGCCTTGGGGATTTCACCACATCACCTCCTGGGATCGTGCTTTTGAGGAGGATTAGTTTTGAGGAAAGGGTAAGATGTGCAATTCCTGCAGAAGCCCCTCTGCCCCACGAGTCTTGCTCCCTTGAAATGTACCTCTGCGCTCAACGCAGGCATAGGGTGTGCAGTGCCAAGCCCCAGAGGGATGGTGAGGGCAGGGTTGGGGTTTCCAGAGCCAGGTGGGTCTGGGCTCAGCGACACATGGTGAGGACAAACTGCTCTGTTCCTTGGGTGCAGAGGTTGCAACTTGATTTGATTTTGGTTTTTGTTGTTCTTGTTATTGATGTTTAAAGGCAGAGTTGCTTTTGGTTTGTAGTAAGGAGCATGATGCTGCATGCAAGTCTCCAGCAGCATGGATCAGAGGTGGGACCTGGCCCCAGGTGGGGTCTCCTGGACCCAACCTCTTCCCATGGGATGCATCATTTCCATGGCCAAACCACCCTGCTAGTGATGCTCCTCAGGCTCCATTTGACCAGGGCTGGCAGAGCTGGTTCATTCCTTGGTCTCTCCCTAACGTTGTTATAATCCCTCGGCATCTGCTTCATCTCCTGCCTCTGGGCTGATGAGCAATGTGGGCAGAGCAGCAGCCTGGGTTGAGTGGTGCCCTCCCCCCACGGTTGTCCCCCTGGACGTTCTGGTGACCTTTCGGGCGCTGCAGACATCTGGCCTTGGTGTCTGGACTGAGCCAAGGCATGGAGAAAGACACAGAGGAAACGAGAGCCAAGCTCAGGACATTTACAGCACTGTGATATTATTTTGGTCTCTCTGGGTTTGGATTCAAGCCCATTTGGTCAATATTCCTTATTAAATGGTGGGGTTTGTTTTTCCCCCGAGTGCTTTGGGAGGTTTGCAAGCTGTAGGTACAGCAGGGCAAAGAGTTTCAGCAAGCCATGGAAAGGAAGAAAAACAAAGCTGGGGGTGGAGAAAGGAACCAGGAGGGAGGAAAAAAAATCCAAAAATCACATTTTCTTTTTTCTTCTTCTTTTTTTTTTTTTTTTTTTGTTAAAACTAAAAAAAAAAAGAGCATTGCTGACTTCCTGAGGGGGAGACCACTTTTACACAACCCCCTTTGTGTTAGAAGCAGCACGGGCCAAGTTTGGTGTTATCGGTGTCAGCAGCTTGGGCAGGTTTCCTCTGGCAGCGTGGTACCCGTCTCCATCACCCCACGTGATGGGCTTTGTCACTGGGGAGGTTGTCGCAGCCGGTCATCACTTTGTGACAAAGATGCTCAGGAGATAAAATGCCTCTTGGAAATGACATTTTTTCTGCTGGTTCCTGTGTGATGAGGTCAAAGGATTAGAGGAAAAGGCGATGGCCACCTCGCTCCATCCCACTCTGCAGGCAGGGCAGACAGACTTTCTGTTCTGCTTGTTTAAATATCATCCAGTTTTAGCACAAACTTAGTCAAAAGCTTAGGAAGCCCAAGAAATCAAGCAGTGCTGCTGCTCTCCCCGCAGCTGAGGAGTAGGTTTTGGTTCTGGTTTAGCATCTGGGCGGGGGGTTTGGGACTTGGGTCTTGCCAGGATGAGGTTGCAGCTCATTTCAGCAGTGGTAAAAGGATTTGGGGAAAAATAACCAAATTTTGCCAGGCTCTTTGCTGTGAACATCAGAGATGTTCTGGAGATAAAATGGGAGATGAGATGCTGGGGAAGAGGAGTTTTCGAGGGGGTGGACCAATGTGTGGCCATCTCTGCTCAAGATTGGGGTGTCACTTGGAGGGTGAAGGCCAGGAGATTACTCAGGAGTGGAATGACTGTCAGTTGTGCAAGGCTGGGCAGAAAGGAGCAGCGTTTTACTAGAAAAATGGAGAAAAATTTCTGCCTCAAGAAGCTACCCTGAGGGGTGGCTGCCCCAGACTACTGGTGGCACACATGTCTTCTGCTAATGGAGAGCTGAGAGAAGGCTTTGGGTATCCACACTCACTGGTCACCATGGATTTTGATGCAGCAAATGCCTGCAGGTCTGGTTTCCCTTCTCAGGGTGGGTTCTTTTGCTGCTTATCATTTTTCTCAGGTGGAGAAGAACGATAAAGCCCAGGTTTGGGTCCTTGGAAGCTTGTGTGGCTCCAGGACAAGCAGGTATGGAGAAGGGAGCAAATTTTTGCAGGTGGAGGATGGTGATGCTGCCTCAGGTGGGAGTGAGAACCACAAGCTGGATGGTTTTCACAAGGGTTAAAACTTAGATGGCTTAAAAGTCCTCTTCATCCTCCTAGAGCAGGGTCACCTTCAGTTCATGAAAGCATCTGGCACCAGGAGCTAGCAGTGTCCATCCGTGCTGTGACACGCTTGTGCTGCTTAAAAATGAGACAGCTATCACAGCTATAAAATACCTTCCAGGGACCTTGCAAACCAGCACCTTATCCTAGTGAAACTGGGTTTATTTCTTCTTTATTTAAACATGGCTGGGCTTTGGTGGGGCTGCTCTGTGATTTGGAGGAACCTGAGATGGGTCTCGAGTGGCCTGAAAAGCTCCTCTGCTCCCGGTTTTGCCTTGGAGCTGTCTTGTCCTTCCGTGGGTTTTGGAGATGCTCAGCTGGTCATGCTGCTTTCTGCTCGTGGAAGCGGCCTCGTTAGTTAGGATGCCAGGCAAACTTTAGTCATGCAACCCCAACGTGCTGTCATTGCACCGTGCTTTGGGATAGCGTCAAAGCTCAGCCCTACAGGGAAGCTCATAAACCCGTAGCTGCGTGCTGGGGAGCATGTGAGCTTTGCAGAGGGATGGGGCATGGGAGCTGCAGAGCCAAATCCTGTCCCTGGAGCATCCTAGGGTGAGCCTGAACGCTGCTCCTGGGATGTCACAGCACTTGAGTGAGCAAAAGTAAAAGCCCCAGGTGCAGTTCTGGCCTTGCTGAGGGTTGTGGGGCCTGGAGATGGAGACTGTAGACATTAAGGACCAGCGAGCAAGAACCTCCCTGTCTTTTCTAATTGCCCCGGTGCTTAACACTGGCTTGTAATTAAGAGCTGTGCAAGGCTGGGGGATGGCAGCAGGAGCTGGCTGGAGAGCTGAAAGCCACCCCACTGTGATGATGTGCTCTTGCCTCGGGCTCCTGGGGACCAGAGGGTTCCACGCCTCGCCAATGCCACTGATTGCGGCAGTGGCTCCAACACAGCAGGGTGAAGAGGAGCTGTCAGGTCTCTGGTGGGGCACAGGGGCTCAGTCAGTGATTTCCTGGACTGGCAGCATCCTTCCTTAGGTGGGGGGGTTCCTCCTCTGGTCACTGCCAGACTTGGCTGTGATGCCTGGGGATGGAGAATGGCTTTGTGGCCTGGAGGATCCAGATTCGTGATCCCAGGTTGGTGCACACAGCTGTGCAGGGGAAGAGCCAACCAAGGGCTCAGCATTTTCAGTGGGAGCTCCTCATCCTGCTCTGGGGGTGGATGGAGGTGTCCATGCCTCAGTGATGTCCACTGGGACCTGGGCTCGGGGATTTTGGCCCCAACAACCCCAAAGCCATCCCTTACCCCTGCAGATTGCCATCCTCAGGAAGGTATCCAAGCACAAATGGAAAAATTCCTGTGAGGTGGTGGGTTCCTCCTTCTCTATCCCGATGTGATGTGGAACAGGTTTTGTTACCTCCTGCATCCTCATACCTACGCTGCTGAATTTAGGCTCAGAAACATGATCAGGCTCCTTGATGTGTTACCACCACCAGTGGTCCCTGCCCTATTCCCTGCCCAGGGACCCTTTCCATGCCAGAGGTGCATCCTAGGTACCTGCTGAAGGATATAAAGGATGAAGAAGCAACCAGCACCATCCTCCACTGTGGGCCAAAGGAGCCTAACATGTCTGTGCAGAGCAGGGGGACCCTGAGGACATAAAGACAGCTGAGGGGCTGGTGAAGGGTATTGAAGATGAAGTGGAATCCCTGTGTGCCAGCCCAGGGTTTAACAGCAATGTCACCATGAGGTTCAGCCACTCCATATCACGGGACAGGTGATTACAGCAAAGCAGGTGATAGCATGGGATGCTTGGACACCAAGGTGGGCCTGTTTGGGGCCAAACACCCCAAACCTGCTAATTTTCAAGCTGCTGTTATAGGGTGGGTTTGGTTGGAGGAACCCATAGAGGTTCTGAATCCAACCTCCCGCTCAAACCACAGCATGACTGGCTCAGATGCCATCACTGGTGGGATTCACCCCTTGCCCCCTGCTCCCTTAAGGTGTTTTGGTGCAGTGATCACAGCGAGGGTGCCAGCAGACCCTGCATCCCCATCACCAGCCTGGCAAAGCCAAAGGTCCCCCCTTTCCACTGTGCTGTGCCCTGCTGCGCGGCAGGGACAGGCATGAAGCTGCTGTGCTGGCATTTCCCAGAGCAGGGTTAAAACCTGACTTAGTGTCCTGGTTTCAGTCAGGATAGAGTTAACTCCATTTGTAGCAGCTGATGGGATGCTGTGTTTGGGAGTTACAATGAAAGCAGTGCTGAGAACACCCTGATGTTCTTAGTTGCAGTCAGACAGTCAAGGACTTTCTCAGCTTCTTCCTATTTCTCTCTTCAGGAGAAAGGAGGGGCGAAGCCAGGACAGGTGACCCAGATGGGCCAAAGAGAGTATTCCATGCCAATGACGTCCTGCCCAGGAGAACGGGGGGCTGAGGGGAGGAAGAAGAGGGGCGGTGGCGGGACGCGTGCTGCTTGGGGGGACGGTCGGGTTCCGGGACAGCTCTGGGTGGTCCGGCCTGAGTTGTGTGGGTCAGGGAGAAACTGCATTGGGGATCAAGAGTTTCATCTTCTTTTGCTCTGAAGTCCTGTTAGCATTGGGATATTTGATCTTTCTGTTCTCTTAGTAAACTCTCCTTATCCCAACCCACGGGCCTCTTAGTTTCTTGGGTTTGGAGTTATTTGCCCTTCCTTTTCCCTTCCCTTGTTTCCCCCCTTTTTCCCTCTTCCCCTGCTCTTTTACTTTAAGAAGCAGGCAGCTGCGTGGATCTCTGCCCACAGCCGGGGGGAAACCACGACACTTAGTAAGGATGCTGTAGGGAAAACCAGGCTTAAATAACCTGGGGAGAAGGTGGGAGGGCTGGAGGGTTGCTTGCTGGTGGCATGGTGGCAATGTCCCCCTCCCTGTGGTACCCATGGCTTCTGCTCCGTGTTTCGGCAGGCGGGAGAACAAGCTGCGGATCCAGAACGGCTGGTTGTGCCACCTCGCCCCTGAGATCATCCGCCAGCTCTCCCCAGACACCGAGGAGGACAAGCTGCCCTTCTCCAAGCACTCGGATGTCTTTGCACTGGGGTGAGTCCCTGCAGAGAGCGGGCAGGCTGCTGAGAACTGGCACGGTTGTGGCAGGTGTGAGCGGCCTTGAGCAGCTGGGAGGGAATGGTGACACTGCTTGTCACAACACTGAGAGGACGCTGCCTGTGGGGATTCCCATCACTGGGCTCAAAGCACCTTCCTGCTTTGGGAAATTTTGATTCAAACCCCCCAAAACCCCCAAATCCTCCTGTTCTGCCTACAGACCAGGGCAGCTCCGGGCAACGGGATTCAGAGCATCCTAGAAATGCCAGCCTGGTGTAACCTCTCCCCTGCATCCTCCTGGGCTGGATACTGCTGAGAAGGTGCTCAGGATGCTGGCTGGGGATGCGGAGGGTTGGGCACGCTGCTCTGAGAGCCCCCAAACCACCCCAGTTCTCCCCATCAGCTGGCTGCTGGCACGAGGAGATGCTGAAAGGCCAAGAAGACGAGAATTGATGAGCCTCCTTCAGCAAACCAGCTCCCTGACCCTGCCTTTATCTGCCTCTCCTACGGCAGGAGCTCAATCACGCCTGGAAAAACCTTTCCCAGGGTGGACATAGGACTCGGGGTTTTACCCAGAGGATTAATTTTCTTGTGGATACCTTAAAGGCTGCAGGGATTAGTGCGCACGGGGCTGTTATCAGAGGTGATGTTTCCATCAGAGCCACAGTAATTACAGCTGGAAGGGTCTGGCTGGGGTGGGTTTTTTCCCTCCCTGAGGTATAACTTCAGCACACACAAAATAAAAGAGAAGTAATTAAGGAATTGTATTGAACTAAGTGGGAGCTGGTTACTTAAACCTAGGATTTTCTGTAGGTTGGGTTGGGTTTTTTTTTTTTGAGTGTGAGCTCTGGCCTTATGAAAAGCACGAGCTGCCTGAGAAGATTAAGATTTCTCCCACATTTTTTTGTCTTTCTTGTTTCTGCTGCCCTCGGCTGTGCCCGGGAGGCTCAGAGATGATCCGGAGGGTTATTGCCATCACCGCTTCCCTCTAGGGATTTGGGGATCAGCGACAGCAAGAGGAAAAGACCTTTGAAAGAAGACAGAAATGTTAAATTGATGTGTGTGTGAGGGCGGTGTAGACTGGGCGGGGGGAGCTGGGGCTGGCAGCGTGCGCTCGCCTGAGCCTGAGATTGCGGCAATAATTAATATCAGGTACGTGGTCTCCTCGTGCAGAGGGAGATGGAGCAGCAGACTGCTCTCTATAGCACCATCCAGACCCCGGGGAGGGCAGCCCAAATGTGTTTGGATGCTTCTGAAAGTGGGAAAGGTGAAAAAGCAAGCCCCAAGCGATCAACTAGAGTTTAACTGCTTTGGGTACATCGAGGCACCTTCAAAAATCTCCGCTCTTGCCTCAGCATCTTGTGCTGTCCCACTGGGACCTGCCCCTCTCCATCCCCCCACCCCATTCCTCTGTGCTGCAGCACCAATGGGCATCTCACATTATTCACGTTTTTGGAGATTTACATCAAAAGTGTGCGTATTTTTTCCAAAATCAGGAGGGCTGATTTCCAAAACCAGGAAGCCTCCCCTATCCAAGAGTGATCCTTCCTTTGCCAGACCCCCTCCACCAGATTTTTTTCCACCCTAATGCCCAATTGTAACCTTGCTCCTTGCTGCTTTAACTGGCCACGATGGCATCCCTTGAAGGGGAAATCAGCTCTGGGGATTTTTCCTTGGAAGTCAGGGCCAGCGCTGCGGGAGTCGGGGGGCATCCAGCCTCCAGGTACCGGAAAACAAGGATGCAGAACTTCCAGGCGGTAGCGGGGGCGGAGGACCGCGGGGGCGGCCACCAGTTCAGCCAGAGATACCAAGTATGCCCTTGTTTTGGGATATTCCCTTGGATTTGGGAGTCCTCACAGAAAGGAGGGCTTGGCTGAGCAGTAAGAGCAGTGTAGTGGCAGATGGCTGGGGGTTCACGTGTGCCATCGCCCGGTGAGGGCACCGGGGATGCTTCATGCCATGGCTTGGATGGCTTTTTGTGGCTTGGAGTGCTTTCTGCACAAAAAACCAGGGGAAAGTCAGAGTGGAAGCAACTGCTTGGGCTCAGCCCTCCTGGCGCTCACTGCCCAGCACAGCTGGAGCAGGTGGCAGAGTTCAGAACGCCAGCCCAGCAGCTGGACCCCGTGGTTACCCCTTGCATCATCTATTAAGCTGCTCTGCAGGCAGCAGGGCAAAGTGCTATTGCAGCCTGGTGGGAGATTCCCACTTGATGTAACAGGCTGGCTGGTGGCTCTGCCTGTGCCTCTTCCCATCTACCTCCAGCCCACGGGCTAGGTTCTTCCCTGGTGTAAACTGGGGGCTGTGATAGGCTTGTTCTCTGTCAACAGCCTCAGTTTCCCCATCTGGATAATGGGAGTGGCGATATCCCTGGGGTGAGTGCTGAGCACCTCTGGTGGTGTATCTGGGATGAAGCATCCCCTGTCTGTCGGTGATTTTGGGGCAGGGATGTGGGTGCCAGATGTCCTGCGATGCCTCCTCCTGTCTCTAACCCTTGTGCTCTCCCAACAGCACCATCTGGTACGAGCTGCACGCACGGGAATGGCCCTTCAAGACACAGCCAGCAGAGGCAATAATCTGGCAGGTGGGAAGAGGGATGAAACCCAACCTCAGCCAGATCGGGATGGGCAAGGAGATCTCGGTAGGTGGGGTGGGGCGGGTGCTGGAGCCTTGTGTGTGTGTGTGGAGGAGGAACGTGCCCCACTGGTGCACGCTTTGGGGGGAGGGTCCCTTTGGGGGTCCTGCTCTCCCCCAAAAAGCAAGGAGTTCCTCCCTCCTCAGCTGGTGAGGGACCAGCTTGCACGTCCCCTCCAACCCAGCCCTACACAAGGATGTGGAGGTGGAGATGGGGTCCTGGCAGGGTCAACATTGGGCGTGGGGGCTGTGGTGGGAGAGGGATGGTGTCTGTTTGCTCACATGCTCGTCCTGTGTACAGGATATCCTCCTCTTCTGCTGGGCCTACGAGCAAGAGGAGAGACCCACCTTCACCAAGCTCATGGACATGCTGGAGAAACTGCCAAAGCGAAACCGTCGCCTTTCCCACCCTGGGCACTTCTGGAAGTCGGCGGAGTAAGTTCCTGCCCCTGCCCATCCTTCCCTGTGCAGGGACTCCTCAAGACCCCTCTGTCACTGCTGAATGGCTGGTGTTGGCCCTGGGGGAGCACGGGGGCGAGCCATGGGTACAGTGATGCTGAATGGAGGGACAAGGATGGGTAGGAAGGGTGGTCACAGAGTGCTGTGCTCATACCAGCTGTCACTCCAGTGCTGGATGTCCTTCTTGGGATGGAAAAGCCTGTGAGAGTAGTTGGAGATGATAAGGAGGAACCTGGTGTTGTTAGTCCAATGATGTAGGAAGGAGATGCAGGGTAGGTCCAGGGGTTCCCTTGAGGGCATCATATCTTTTGGGAACATCTCCTTTGGAAACATCAGCCTGTACATCAGGGTAAGAGCACCTTTTCCTCCTAGGAAGGTGTCTTCCTGCTGCCCAGGTTTAACCAGTGTGGGGGGATGCTCTTCCTGGGGCCCCTCCCCAGACTGGCACCCTGTGTCAGCCAGCTTGGCTTTCAGTGGTAAGAGAGGAACCTGATCTCTTCTCTTCCTGCAGACAGCTCATGGCCAAGCCCAGCTCTGTTGTGTTGCTCTGGCTTAGTCACATCTCTCTGCTTCAGCAACTGCAGTGTAAATTGCTCCCGGGCCAGGGCTTCAGCATCTGGCTGGCTGGTAACAGCAGGAAAAGGGCAGAAGAAACACTTGGAAATTAATTTTCTTCCCTGGAATCCATCACATTATGATAAATAGGACCAAAAAGCCTATCCCATGTGGATGTTGGATGCACGTGGGGAGATTTCTCCTTCTCCCAGTGTGCATCCCCAACCCATGGAGGCTGGAAACTGGGATGGGGGGGATGAGGGAAAGGTGAGCTAAGGGAGAGAAGTGAAGACACTTCAAGCATCCCTCTTGGACCCCACTGAGGGTTAGAGATGCTGATTTCTCCTCCTGCATCTAATAACCAAACCTCCTTGCTGCCTTATTCACGTGGCAAGGCCCAAGGTTACCAGTGCTGCTGGGGTGTCCCCTGTGCCACCTCCCATGTCCTCAGGGTCAATGATGCTCCTGGGAATAGCACAAATCACCCAGAATGCATTCATTAATCAGGAGTGAAGACAATTACCTGGCAGTACTCTGAGCAGGCACTTGGGTGGCTCTGGCCGTGGGGCAAGGGAAGCTGAGGAACCCCAAAGCATCAGGCTGTGTAACTGCTCCTTGGGTTTGTGAAGGAGTTTGCAGTCACGGAGCCACGTTCTGCCTGCTGATGGCTTTGGCTGCCTGGCAGCCCCCTCAGTTACCAGCCCTCTCTTTTTCCAAGCAGAGTGGGGGGAGGATGCTTCAGCTCCCCAGTTGCTTTCCATCCGAGCTGGCTCCTTCCATAGGGATTTGGCTCCAGCCTCTCTCCCTGTGTTAGGTCCTGGCTTCCCTGCAGAGATCCTGGCTGTGCACAGGGGTGAGCCAGCCACGGTACCTGGGGTCTCTGCCATCCTTGCATGAAGGGGTCGGGGCAAGACCCCCCTGGATGTCCTGCTGCTGGGAGACCTTCCATGTGTATATGGGGGAGTGTGGTACCCAACAAGCCCTTTCCCCTCTAGATGCTTCCTGCACCAAGAAAACCCGATCTGGGCTGGTGGGGAGCTGCGGATGTGCGTGGCATCCCGTGGCACGGCTGCATTCAGGGGCAGCTCAGGGGCAGCTCGGTGGCCACTTGAGGAGGCTGCCCCACAAAACCCCCACGGGGCCGTGGGACGAAGCGCCCAGTGCTGACCCTGCCGTGTCCCATCTCTTCCAGGCTGTGACGGGAGGAGTTAAGGGATGGTGCCTTCCTCCCCCTGCGGTTCTCCTCTTCCTCTCCGTTTCCCAACCCAGCGCTATGGAGGAGCAGCGGGCGCTGCGGGCCGACAGCGGGATGGGAATGAGCCTCTTCCCCTGCAGCGTTTCACCCCGTGAAGCCTCTCTGCGAGGGCTGGAGGAGCCGAGCCAGCGGCCAAGCCCCAGGGACCCCCGGGGATCCCAAGCTGCCGTGGGATGGGGACAGCGGGCGCCTCTCCGTGCACACGGGGTCAGGTCTTGGGCTGGTTCCCCGCAGAGCAGGGGCAACCCATGAGGCAGATGGCTTCACTTTAACCCCAGGACTCCTCTGATCCCAATCAGCATGGTCAGTGCTCATGATGCTCGGTTTGAGGTGGGGGGGTGTTGCTTCTTGGTTCTCAGTAGGTTTGTTTAATTTTTTTAACTACTTTTTTTTTTTTTCTTTAATGAAAAAAAAGGAGGAAGCATTGCTGATTGGTGAGGTTAATGTCAGAGGCTGCCAGGTCCGGGGAGTGCCACTGCTATTAGTTGCCCCCCATGGGGAAATGCATCTGCAGAGCGGGAGCTGGAGGAGTCCTGCTCCCCCCACACCTCAGCAGCCCTTTCTTGGGCAGCAGTGACCTTTCACAAGTGGCTTCTCTACCTCCCAGCCGTACCCATTTGTGCTCTCCCCTCCCAGGTCTCCCTCTCTGCAGGGCACATCTCCACATTCCTGTTAATTTAGCCGTTGGCCCCAGCACACACCTCATCAGCCAGCCATTCCCAGTCCCCAGCTCTGCTTTGCTCTCAGCTTCCACCCTAGCTCCTGAAGGTCCTGCCAGAGCCCTGGGTTTGGGGATGCTCTGGAGCCAGGTGGAGCAGCTGGGTTTGGGGTCACTCCCCTCTCCCGTTGTCTTTCCCAGGGAGTTGGGGATGCAGACAGGCTGTGATTATACAGAGCGTCTCCCCTGCCAGCCTGTGCAGGGGAGCCGCAGATGTCTCGCTGTGCCCAGGGCCGTTTCCCTGCATATTCACCTTCCACTGCAGACCACCCTGAGATGTTCTTTGGGCAGGTCTCAGGGCTGGCGTGTCCATCTGAATGCTGTGTGCGGTATCTCCCTCTCCCCATCGGCTCTGATGGGCCCATTAGATGAGCTGCCAAGTGGCAGAGGACAGCAAATTGTGTTTTCAGGTCCTTATCGAGGTAATTGCTTGACAGGAACCACCCTGAGTAATTAAATCGTAGTCTAAGTTAGCTTTAATTTGGAGACATGACGAGGGGCTGCAAACTAACCAGCCCTGGTTGGTTTGCTGCTCTTCTAAGACACCCTTGCCAGTGTTTGAACCACTTTAGCATAAGTAAATGAAGATTAGAAACCTAATTGCAGCCAGGAGAAGAGGTTACTTTAATCGTGGGGGGGTGTCTGAAGGGGCTTTTTTTCCTGGATAAAATCTGAGGTGGGCAGGAGCAGGGGGCTGAATCCAGCCTGCGAGTGGAGCGGTGGAGGGTCGGTCTGGATGGGTCTGTGCTGATGCTTTGGAGTCAGTCGCTGTGCCGCGCAGCCACATCTCACCCTCAGGTGCTTTGCGTGAAGTGGAGATGAAGCAGGGTCACCTCCTTCTGCCTTTGATGCCAAGGCCAAGTGGGATGAGCAAGTGAGGGCAGAATGAGTCCTCGTTTGTGCTAATTACCCCCTGTGCCAGGCAGCATGGGCGATTTGTGGTCCCCTGGGTGTGATGCTGTAGAGTTCAGTGGAGGTACCTGAGCATCACTTCGTCCTGGTGATGAAGAAGGATGCTCCATGGCTGTTTGCCCTCTGCCTCCTCCACATCCCATCTCTTCCCTCACTGACACCCCCCACCATCTTCTTCATCCCACCCTGGGCCGCAGCAGCAATGTCCTCCGCTGCCCATCCTCCCCCAGCCAGCCCTTCCCAGCTGCCTCGTGCCCTCTCCATCCTCTGCACGTGTGTGGACGTGTGCCATAAGTGTTGCACTAATCCTCAGGTCTCTCTGAGTTTTCACCAATGCCTTCACCCACAGTGGGCCTGGGGCCTGGGGGAGGGAGCGAACCCCCAGCAACAGAGATCTCTGCTGCCAGGGGGGTGCGGGGAGGTCTCACTGTGAAGTCACTAGTCCTCAAACCACGTGCAGATGGAGTGATCTCTGTGGAAAGGTGTTGTCCTTCTTACTTGGTGGTTTTAATTCCTAAGTAGGTGTGAGCTCCCTAGGTGTGCACCAGGGGAGCATGTTGGAAAGATGCAGGGGGTGATAGCACAGGTGACACTTGGCGTCAGGGGTGGTTTCCCACCTGATGGACGTTGTGCAGCTTTACTGTGGGAGGAACAACATCCGTCTTGAAAGACTCACTGTGGGTTTGCTTTCTGTGCGCCAAGCCCTCTTCTTGCCCGGAAAGTCTCACCCACTTTGTCCCCCCACGAGGTCCCACCAGCCCTTGGCAGGCAGCTGCTCTATTTTACCAGCTGAGGCTCAAGGAAACAAGTAATCTGATGAGCACGTTGGTTTGGTTACCCCACAGCATCAGGTCCTCACCAGGAGCACAGGGCTCTCTGCAGTGGCCTCAGCCAAGCGTTTCTCCCCTGAATTTTGGGCATCCAAAAGGAGCTAAGCGCTCCCACAGCCAACAAACCTTGCCAACTCTTCCCTCAGTCTCCCTCCTCTTTCTCCCCCACTTCCCTCACCGTAACGTCTCAGCCAGGCCACGAGCAGAGCTGCCTCACAATAATATCGATGGAAAAATAGCTGCCCTGTATTTATCATAAATTAGCTCAGAAGAGCAGCTCTTTCCCTTCCATTCAGCGCAGCAACGGTTGTTTTGCAGCCGTGTTATTTGCATCATGCCTTCTTATTTTTGAAAATCTTAATTATTGGGGGGGGGGGGAGGGAGGAGGGGGAAAAACCCAACACAACCCAGAGAAAAAAACCAAAAACCCAACCCAACAAATGTTAGTTGGTGTTGTTGTTCTTTGGTTTTTGACTCCAGCTTTGTGAGGGGTTGGGTTTTGTTGGGTTTGGGTTTTTCCCCCCCCCCAGTTTAAAAATATCCATCCCTTCAGCAGGGAGCGAATGTAGGAGAAGCTCTCCACAATGCCCTCTAATAGGAGATCCGAAGGAGGGAGAAGGTCCATCCGGCAGCTCAGTTTAGCTGCGGGAGCTAGAGGAGAGACAGGGGTTATTTCCAGATGCGCCGGCAGAGAGAGAGAGAGGGGGAGCTGTTTTTAGCACGCTGGTGTTTTGAGAGGCGGCTTGAGATGAGGGGAACCATCCCCAACGGCAGCGGTACGTCCCTGAGCTCTGGCAGCGGGGGAGCTGCAGCGATGCCAACCTGGTCTGGTCCTGCTGTTTCCCTTTGCCTCGGTGCTTTGTCCCTTTGGCTGCTGAGGCCCTTCCCTGAGCCCCCCAGCCCCTCACCTTGCTGCTGTCTGAGGGCTCTTCCAGCGTTTCTTGGGGAAACGCCGCGGTTGGGGCTGGGTGGTGCCAATGATGGAGGTGGCAGTGCGGCACGGCCCCCAAAGCTCCACATCCCCCTTCGGCTGCTAAATTAAATCCCCTGGTCCTGCTGCTTCTTATGTCCACCCCCACTGCAGATCACTGTTGTGGTTTCCCCCCGGCTGTGGGCCGAGATCCACGCAGCTGCCTGCTCCTTAAAGTAAAAGAGCAGGGGAAGAGGGAAAAAGGGGGAAACAAGGGAAGGGAAAAGGAAGGGGCAAATAACTCCAAACCCAAGAAACTAAGAGGCCCGTGGGTTGGGATAAGGAGAGTTTACTAAGAGAACAGAAAGATCAAATATCCCAATGCTAACAGGACTTTAGAGCAAAAGAAGATGAAACTCTTGATCCCCAATGCAGTTTCTCCCCGACCCACACAACTCAGGCCGTACCACCCAGAGCTGTCCCGGAACCCGACCGTCCCCCCAAGCAGCACGCGTCCCGCCACCGCCCCTCTTCTTCCTCCCCTCAGCCCCCCGTTCTCCTGGGCAGGACGTCATTGCCATGGAATACTCTCTTTGGCCCATCTGGGTCACCTGTCCTGGCTTCGCCCCTCCTTTCTCCTGAAGAGAGAAATAGGAAGAAGCTGAGAAAGTCCTTGACTGTCTGACTGCAACTAAGAACATCAGGGTGTTCTCAGCACTGCTTTCATTGTAACTCCCAAACACAGCATCCCATCAGCTGCTACAAATGGAGTTAACTCTATCCTGACTGAAACCAGGACAATCACCCACCCAAATGCTTGTGGAGCCACGACCGGGTGGTTCCCAGAGCTGATGAGCTCCGAGTCCAGCCCCAATGGCTTTTATCCAGTGTATGCCTGTGGCCCGACCTGAGATAATTAAGATTGAGGATAGACAGCAGGCAGACATGAATGTCTTGGAGGTGGAAGGTGCTATGGGAGGGTTGGTGCCCACAGTTTGGTCTCTTTGACCACACTAAAGGAGAAGAGGTCTGTGTCAGTGGTGCCGTAAGATGCTGCCCACACCCCCCAAGTGCCGTGGGGAGCCTTGCGTTGAGCCCGCTGCTCTGCTGGGCACCTTTGCTTTCCTTCCTCCTTCCTTTGCCGTTTATTTATTTTAATTTATTTTTAATTTATTTAATTCTTTAATTCTTTTGTTTCTTCAAACAGCGATTCTTTGGGCAGCCGCAAAAGCCTTCGTTCATTTCTGGTCCCTGTAAAGTATGCTGTTACATTTCCTTGTACATAAGGTATATATAAATATATATACATATCTCTATATGTATGTATATAGATATATACATATCTAACGAGCTCCAAATCCTGTACAGTTTCAATCTGAACTCGATGGCCTGCTTTGTTTTCTCCGTGTTAGTTCTGACCGTTGCAGAATGAGCTGACTTTCGTTTCCCTTTTTCCTCCTTCCCTTTTCTTTTTATAAATATATATATAAATATATATAAATATATATATATATATTTTGTTGTTGTTGTTGCAAAACTCTCATCACTGGAAAAGAACAGTTGATTCTGGTGAAGAAAAAAAATTATTATTAATAATAATAATAATAATGATCAATAAATCAAATAATAAAAATATCACCCCATGAACCGACAGCGACAAGGCAAAGAGAAAGGCACACTGGATCTCCCCGCTGTAAATTTGTACAGTAACATTTCTAACGTTTTCTACACTTGAAGAAAGTATTTCTAATTTCAGCTGTCTGACTGAGTGCGAATCTCTGTGACCTGCAGAAATGGATAGCCATTTGTTCCCGTGGTTTCTCGTGCAGTGTTTGGTGAGGTGACAGTGTATGAATTATTTATGCCAATAAAAAAAAAACAAAAACCCAAAAAAACCAAACCAAAAAAGCAACAAAAAGAATAACCCACTGCAAAAAAAAAAAAACCCAAACCACCCCAAGCCCAACAAAACCCTCTGGAAAGCATCACACCCCTGTGCTGCTCCGTGTCCCAGTGCCGCCCGCTGCTCCCTGCCCTCTTCTTGCATCCTGCTGATGGGGTGAGAGTACTTACCCGTGGTGGGGTCTGGACTGCTGTCCTCCATGAGACCCCCAGGAGCCCCTCAGTGCCACGCTCCCACAGGGAGATGCTTGCAGGGGGACACAGTGCTGCCAACCCCCTCCCAGTGCCATGCTCCCACAGGGAGATGCTTGCAGGGGGACACAGTGCTGCCAACCCCCTCCCCTCCATCTCCTCTCTCCCACCACGACGGCTCCCAGCCCAGCCCCTTGGGGATGATAATTCACGGTGAACATTTGGATGGGAGCCACGGCAGCCTGAAAACATGGGAGTGAGGAAAACCATGGGGTGAGCAGCAGATAAATCTCTGCTCAGGGAAGGGGCTGGGGCCAGGGTGGTGTGGGGATGTGTGTGTGTGTGTGTGCCGGGGGGAAATCCTCCCCAGCCGAACCCCTGCGGGGATGACTGAGCCTGATGATGAAGCGTTGGAGGCTCCTTGCATCTGCTACTTTGTTTGTTTGCTTCCCTCCCATGCTGTTTTACTGGGGGGCCACCATAAATCTGTAAAACAGCCCGTCAGGAAGCAGCAGCAGCGTTCGCTCATGGGGCTGGCGCAGGCGATACCCGATGGTGGGAGATGGAGAAGAAAATCAGAGGGAGTTTGTGTTGCTTCTCCCCCTCTCCTTCCCTCCCCGCTATCACCTGAGTGCTTGAAAGGTAAAATAATGATGGCTCACCATTAATAAACCATGAACACTCAACACTTCTCCTGTTGAGGGCTTTTCATCTTTCAAAGCCTGCAGGAGCTGGTAACCAATTAGACCGGGTGCATCCCGGGTGGGGAGTGATGATGGAGCTGGCTGGGAGTGGGGGGAATTTTCCTGGGAAGGATGGGGAAGGTGAAGCTGGATGGAAGTGGGCCGCTGTGTCCAGGTGTGGATGCCCCAGAGGTGGGAGATGTGGGGCGTTGAGGGAAAGATGCCCTTGTCGTGCTGGGATGCTGGCTGCGTCACAATGTCACCATCTCTTGCACCCATAAACGGGGCTAAACCCCGCTGGTGTTTCCCTCTGGAGCATAACTGGTCAGCACAGGTGGGTAACTGGGCAGGCATGGGCCTGGTGGCTCCAGGGGTAGAGCCACTAATTGAAGTGGTGGCAGCAGCGCTGAGTCCCTGCTGAGCCCAGCACAGGGATGCTGAGCTCACTCCTGGCTTGTGGCTAATGAGCTGCCAGCACCAGGATGGGGATGAACGTGCAACATATCCCCCAAACAGCTTTTACAGAGGATTAGAGGCTCCTCTGAATTAATACCACACATACATACACGTGCGTGCATGTGTGGGTGTGGAGAGCCACACAAACACACAGACCTGTCTGGCGTCCTTCTTGCCGCCACAGATCGTGAGCCTTTGATATTCACAGGCAAAGAAGAAACTCAGGGAGTGAGAGAGGAGCAGGACTCCCAGGACACCAGCTCCAGCTCTTTTGCTGCCACTCCTGGGTGAGCCCACTGCAACGCTGTGGGACCATGGGGTGGGGGTCAGGGCAGGCACCACTCCCACCTGGGTACTGGTGGCATCGGCACATCGGGGGAGCAGCCAGCCTGTCTGGTGTGAAAGGGTACGGTCACCAAATGGGGACGTTTTCTTTGGGCTAGTAACTCTTCTGGGGTGGGCTGTGTTGATGGAGAAGGAGGAGAGCAGAGGGCATCTGTGTTTTCACAGGATCACAGGAGCACAGCATCATAGGTGTTGGAAAGGGCCTCCAGAACCCATGGGGTCCAACCCCCTGCCAAAGCAGGGTCCCTGGGACAGGTCACACAGGTCGGTGTCCAGACAGGGCTGGAATCTCTCCAGAGGAGACTCCACACCCCCCTGGGCAGCCTGTCCCAGGGCTCCCTCACCCTCACCGGGAAGAAGTTCTTCCCCAGATCGGGGGGAACTCCCTGTGCTCCAATTCGAAGCCATCGCCCCTTGTCCTGTCCCCACAGACACTGAAAAGGGGCTGCCCATGTCCCCTGTGTCCCACCCTTCAGATATTGATCCCCATTGATCAGATCCCCTCTCAGGCTTCTTTTCTCAACGCTGAACAGCCCCAGCTCACTCAGCCTTTCACAGTAGGAGGTGAAAGGCTCTTATTCCTCATAAGGGAGGTGATCCAGGCCCTTAATCATCTTCATAGCCTCCACTGGACTCTCTCCAGGAGATCCTTTTCACTAGGAGGGCAGTTTCAGAGGTGTCCCTGTGTGTCTTGGGTGCTGCTTGGGGCACACAGGGGAGGGGGTGGGAGGGGGGTGTGGGAAGGTGGGGTGTGGGGTGGATATGCATGTATCTTCCTTGATTTCCCCCAAAACAAAGCACATGCTGGAGCTTTTTGCTGACCTGAACTTAGAACCCCAGATGGGTGCCAAGACAACTCACACAGCTGGCAGAGCTGACACCAGCAACAAGCCCCTGCTCTCCATGAGGACCCTGCTGAGGTCTGCTGCTGGTGGGTTTGGGCTCCCTTCCTGCTCCCTGTCAACAGAAAAAGGAGGGGAATTAAAAAGAAAGTCTGGTGAGGAGCTGAGCCCCAAGTCTGGAGGGTGAGAACTGGCCGTGGCCCCTGGCCAGCACTCACCAGCTCCAGCCCAGCACCAGGGGGAGGTTTTTGGGGTGGGCCTGGATCTGCAGAGAGGAAACCCACTGCGGGCTGACACAAGACCCGTGCTGCAGCTGGAGCTGGGATGGGGTGAGCGGGGCTGTGCGGTGCTGACCCGGCCCAGTCTGGAGCATCCTGCTGGTGCTGGTCCTGCCCGGGGACGGGCACAGCCCCAGCACAGGCTGGGGGGTGGCAGCACTGGACAATGGGGTATTGTTTGGCCACTGTGATTTATGTTTCCTCCCCAGGCTCTCCTGGACTTTCTCAGGAGCCTCAACGGGCTGTTGGAGCGCAGGGCTGGTCCCTTCTGGGGAGAGCAAGGGGTGAGCTGAGCCCCCCGCAGCCTCCCCAGCACAGACTGGGGGGAGGAGGTCCTGTCCAGGTGATGTGCATGTGGGCTGGTGGTAAAGCACAACCTCAGCCCTTCCTTAGGGCTCGATTAGCTCATCGAGGGGCTGTCCTGCCCACAGGAGCTGGAGACCCTGGGCCAAGCCCAGTCCACTCTCCTGGAGAGAGTTCTAGGGGCTGCAGCGACCTGCTCTACTATGGATGTCCTGGAGAGGGTTGTGGGGGCTTTGGGGACCCCCGGGGAAGGGGCCTGACTAATTGCCACCCGCCCTTCAACAGGTCTGTTGCTCTCAGCCAGAGCTGATCCCCAGCTCGTTAGCGGGGTTATTGCCATCCAGGACATGTAAAGGAGCGCTGCCATGGGGTCCCCATCCTCTCTGGCCAAGGGGCCACCCTGGTCCTCAGCTGAGGTCCCTGTCATCCTGTTGTCCCATTGCTCAGCAGATTCCCTTCCCTTTCCTCATCTCTATTTTTACGCTGCCCTCAGGGACAGAAACCTGACCCCCTCGTCCTGCCTCTGTCCTTGCAGCAGCTCCTGCCCAGCCCCCAGCTCAGGACCCTTTCCTCCTGGGAAGGAGCAGCAATTCCCAGCTTTTTGCCCAAACCTTGGCACCCGCAGCTCCCCCGAGGGTTAGAGATCTGTGCCCTTGGCAGCACCAGGTACAAAAACCAGGGGGTACAAAAACCAGGGGAAGGCTTTCCCCTGCCTCACAGCTATCTGTTTATTCCATGTTTTCTTGGGACAGGGTGGATCTCTGTGTCTGTACAGCAAACCCTGGCCCTGGGGGGTGACGCTGATGGGGGGGGGCTGTGAGTTTTCCCCATGGCACAGAGATGGGTGTGCTGAAGGTCCCCTCTGAAAATAAACCTGCAGCTCGGGGTTGGTGCCTTGGGATGTGTGGAGGGCTGTGCTCAGCCGGGTGTCGGTCAGGCAGCCGCGCTGGGGCTGCGGGGTGAGCGTGGTGCGGTTTGGGTGTCGCCATCAGTGGGTGTGGGGAAGGGCCCGTGCCACCTGTGGTAGGGACTGCTGTGGGTTGGGGATGGCCTGTGGGACATGCTGTCTCTGCAGCTGGTGGGGAGGTACAGCCCAGCAACCCGCTGCCTGTGTGGGTGAGGGTGTCGGTGCTGTGGGTGAGCCTTCAGCCTCTCCTCTCTCCCTCCTGGCGCTCAGCCGAGAGCTGCTCCTCCTGGCCCCTCAGCAAGGGGCTGGGCATGGGCACTGGCCCAGGCTCACCTGGCTGCAGGCAGCTGGACCCAGGGAGCGCCTGCCAGCCCCCCATCACCCCCCTGTTTGCTCTCTGGGAACACCGCAGGGGACCAGAAACCATTTTCCCCCCTGAGCATGCAAGCAAATACTTCTGCCCACCTCACCCTCTGCCCAGCCGGTGCGGTGGGATGCCCGAGACAGGGGTTCCCCCACCCCAACCTCTCCCCTCCATCTGCAGGGGAAACCCCACGATCTGTGGGGCAATTCAGCCCTTCTGTGGAGCAGAGGGACACGACTCCACCTGCCCAGCAGCTTCCAGCCCTGCAGCAGCTCTAGGAGCTCACGGGAGGATTGGTGAAGGTCTCCTGGAGAACTGCAGGAGTTCCACCTCTATTGTCTCCACAGCTTTTCCAGCACCAGCTTTGCCAACTGGTGACAGGTCCTTGGGGATGCCCTGAGCTGCGTGACCTGCTGGCACCATCCAGCTGACATCACACCCAAGGGGGGAGGCACAGGAGGGGTGGTCACTCCCAGTCTCATGGGCACAGAGATCAGAGCGGTGAGCGGCTGTGCCCTGGGTTGGGTTTCACTCACTGGTGGCTATTTTCAGTCTGCAGATCCAGCAGGTACAAACACTGGTGGGTGTTTACACCCCGGAGTGACGGGTGGCCGATCCTTCCCCGGCCCAGCCATGCTGTCTTTTCCAGGGTCTAACTTTCAGGCTCCTATTTTCAGCTGCTTCCTCCATGCAACCCCCCCATCCCCCTCTACTCTGCCCTGCTCAGGCCCCACCTGGAGTGTTGTGTCCAGTGCTGGGCTCCCTGGGATAAAAAGGACAGGGATCTCCTGGAGAGAGTCCAGAGGAGGCTCTGGAGATGATGAAGGGCCTGGAGCATCTCCCCTGTGAGGAAAGGCTGAGTGAGCTGGGGCTGTTCAGCCTGGAGAAGAGAAGACTAAGGGGGACCTAATTAATGGTTATCATTATCTTAAGCAGGGGATGCAGGGGGAAATGGGCAGCCCCTTCTCAGTGTCTGTGGAGACAGGACAAGGGGCAATGGCTGCAAGTTGGAGCATAGGAAGTTCCACAGCAACATGGGGAAGAACTTTTCCCCAGTGAGGGTGAGGGAGCCCTGGGACAGGCTGCCCAGGGGGTGTGGAGTCTCCTTCTCTGGAGAGATTCCAGCCCCGTCTGGACACCGCCCTGTGTGCCCTGTCCTAGGGACCCTGCTTTGGCAGGGGCTTGGACCCCATGGGCTCTGGAGGCCCCTTCCAACCCCTGGGATTCTGTGATTCTATGACCCTGGGAGGGGATGGCTCCTTGCTTACCCCTTGCACAGGGGATTTACACCTCAGATGAGCCTGTAGCATCCCACCACACAGCATTCAACCCCAGGTCCCTCCCCACAGCCTCCAAACCCTGACACTCTGAGCTGCTCCTGACTTTGCTCAGCATCTGCAGCAGCACATCTGTGGGAGGGGAGCGGCTCCACCACGGCGCTGGTTCTGCAGCATCATGGATCCCCTTTGCCCCCACAGCAATGCAGAGAGGCTCCCTGCAGCTGCTGTGCTGGGAAGGGGAAGGTTTCAGCGTGGGGATCCTTTGCTCTGCAATGGGGAAATGCTCTCACAGGGTTTCCCTGGGGTCCTGCCCCTGGGTGTGGCTCCAAGCAAACCTGCCCTGGGTGCCAGGAGGAAAATGGATTGCCCCATTATGGGTGCTTTCTCCCACACCTTAAATACAATGCACCTGGCAGGAGAGGGGCTGTGGCTGCTGCTTGCCCACAGGTGGTGGGTGCAGGCAAGAGGCTCAGCACTGGTCTCCCAGGGAGCATCCCTGAGTTTTCCCAGGGGATCAACACTGTGGCTGCCCTGGACCCAGAGGTGAGCATAAGCCTGTGCTGGGGCTGGTGGGTTGAGACCCTGAGCTGGGTTTGTGCGTGCCAGGGCTGGCACAGGGGCTGGAGGGGGTCCTGCTGTGGGGGTGTGTGCTATGGGGTGCCTGTCACATGTGTGTGTGGGGGAATTTGGGGGTTGAGTGGCCGGGATGTTTGTGCTTGGCCCCTTAGAGGCACAGGGGAATCCTGTTGTGGGGGCTTGGGATGCTCTTGCCTGTAGAAGCAAGGTGGGGAAGGCAAACCCTTGCCTCAGGAGGCTGCACTGCTGAGTGCCTGCAGCTTGTGACCAAAACCTGCCTGAAAATCAGCTCACAGATCCCTTGTCACCTCCTTCCTGCATGAAGCTGGCTGTGGAGCAGGGATGGATCCTGCTTCTCCTGCAGCCTGAGCTGGGAAGCCCCAGCCAGGGGCTTAGGGCAGGAAAGGGATGGTTACTCCAAAGTCTTTCTTCTGGAGACTGGTCGGTGTCGTGGTGCCAGTGCAGAGCAATGGGGACTGGCCCCTGGAAAGTGCCAGGCTAAATTGCTTGCAGCCAGAGGAAAGCAGGGCTTTGCAAGCACACCATGAGCGGCTGGAGAAGGATTCTGCTCTCCAGAGCAGCATCTGAGTCGCCCTGGGATGGGAAAGGCTGTGTGAAGTGTAGCAGGGACCTGATCCATGGGTGCTGGCAGGGCAGGGTGTGACTCTTGGAAACCACTCTTATTTTACAAGGTTTGAGCAGAGGTCTCTGAGAAAGCAATGCACATCCACTGCTGGGTCAAGCACACACCTCCCCGCTCAGGACTCTTACTTGTGGTTAAAGCATCTTAAAATTAAAGCTAGGGAAGGCCAGGGGCTTTGCTGAGCCAGGGCATGGCTCTCCCATAGCTGGTAGATGTTGGGCGAGGAGATTGGAGGGGGCAGAAGACACCAGAGTCCCTAGTGATGATTTAATCTCAGAGGACTTTAATTTAATTAGCCCAGCAGAGCTCAGACGTGTCCTAATTGTCCAGGCACACCTGACTTGGCAGCATGTGGGGGGGTGTGGGCTGAAGTTGCAGCGAGCAGCCTGCACTCCCCACTCTGCTCTCACCTCCTAGCTGAGAAAAATCGATGCAAAACCCTTCAAGAGGCCTGGAAAGACCCATTATCTCCTGATCGAGCCGGGGAGGTGCAGCTCAAACAAAACCCTGCTGCTGCACCAAGGGCGAGTGTTCCTTGTGTGCTCTGCTGGGAGTGGGCTAAGCAAAGAGCAGCGCTTTCCTTGGGATGGGTCCAACCCGCCTGGCTTCGGGCTGTGGGGTGCAAACAGCCTTTTCCCTGTGTCTGCACCTTGATCTGCTTTGGGAAAGGTGTTTTTGTGGAGGGGAAGGTCCTGATTCCCCACACACATGTCCCTGGGAAGCAGGGCACTACCCTCTGCAGCAGTGAAGGGCCTGCTGGGCTCTCTCCTAATTTTTATCTTTAGTTGGGTGTTTTGGACTCAAAGCTGTTACGTTCTTCCATCCTTGCCCTGCTTCCTCCCAGCTCCACCAGTCTGCACCGGGGAGGGACAGACCTTGAGCCACTCAATGCCCAGAAATCAGCTGGGAAAAGCAGCTCAGGAGCAGCCTGGGAGCAGCTTCCACCCGGGGAGGTTAAAAGTTATTCAATAACTAAACTCCCCTGTCAGTCAGCTGCTGGCTGCTGCCGGGGACTCTGCGGCTGCGCTGATGCTGGGGTGTTTTGGTCACCCAAATCCACAAGCAATGCCCCCCCACCCCAGCCCCACCCCTCCTTCCCCATCCCAACCCTGGGGTGCCCACCGAGGGGGTGCCCTGGTTTGGGGCGATGGGCAGAGCGGGTCCTGGGACAGCTGCAGGGTGCTGAGCACGGCCTGGGGAGGGGATGGGAATGGGGGACGCTGCTGGGCCCCCGGCGAGGGCGAATGCCACCGTGGGAAAGCTGTCTGTGGCCGCGCAGCCGGCTCGGCGTCGCGCACGCAGCCCGCAGCCCTCCCGCAGCTCCACCGTCCCCTCCGCCTGCTCCACCGCACGCAGAGCCCTGCCTGCCCAGCGCCTTCTCTCCCCTGCTCCAGCCGGCCCCTGGCCTCTCGGGAGCCACGGAGCCGGTGTGTGCCTTTTGTTTGCTCTTTCTCTTGGGGTTGAAGCCCTGCGAGGCGGGGCGGGGTGGTTGCGGGGCCTCGGCGGTGAGCGGGGTGTGATGCCCGGTGCCCGGCTCTCCCTGGATGCAAGTAAGGCTGGGGTGGGAGGGCTGAGGGGTCTGTGTGTGTGTGTGTATGGGGGAGGCTCGGGGTGGCTCCACGCAACTGTGGCAGGGGGGTATGTGTGTGCAAAGATGTTTGTGTCCCACCCAACCGGGTTTCGGGGTTCACTGCTGGTTTGGGATGGGATTGGATTGTGGGGGTCAGCTCTCCTTTGCCTTCCCATGGCCTGATCCCTTAGGCTGGGGCTCACAGGGTGTGTTGGGAGGGGGATGTGACACCTTGCCCCCAGCCCTCCAGGTGCTTTACCTGTTACACCCCTGCGCACGTGTCTGGCCTTTGCAGTGGGCTGGGGGCCAGTGCTGCCCACAGCATCCTTTTGGCTGGGGCAGGATGTTGGCAGCTCCCTCTCCACCCAGTGGGCCGATGGGCTGGGGTCTGCAGGACCCTTTTATGCCCTGGAATCCCTCCAAATCCCTCCCCTGTGCATCTGGCCACTCTTCTGGGACCTCTACCTTCTCCTCCGTGCCCAGGCTGGTGAGGCATGCTCAGCTTCATTAACCACGGCACATTTTCGGTGGCAATGTGGGGTGCAGCGGGGTGGCCGTGGGGCCCTGGGAGGGAAGGGAGGAAGAAGAGCAGCCGAAGGGGAGGGGAGGCACCTCCAGCCTGCACAGCAACTTCTGCAGGGAGGCGTGCGCTCCTTCCTCCAGCAAGGACCTCATCCTGCAAACTGCGTCGGCACGCAGCTGCTCCGGCTTCCTGGGAAGTCCTATTGATGCCAAAGAAATCCTTGGGGAGGAGGAGGGGATGGGGGTGGGGGGAACCGACTAAAGTTATCCAGGGCCGCGTGAGGCTGCAGATGTGGGGTCCTTACCCACCCACCCCCTCCCTTCTCCCTGTTTTTCTGGGGAGGGGTTTTGGGGAGTGTGATCAAAAGCTGGAGCTGCCGTCCATCTGCTTCTGACAACCTGAGCGCTCGCTGGCAGCTTCTGAATTCAGAGAGTTGAATTCCTCAATAATTAGAGGGGTGGTTTTATTTTTTTATTTTTTAAAAAAAAAAAAAAAAACCACCACCAAAATCCATCTGGGCTTTTTGATTACGGGAATGAAAAGCCAAGGTGGGTGTGGGAGGGGGCAGGTGGATTTTACAGCCCTAGCAACCCAAATCTTGAAATATTACATCAGCGCCGAAGAGGTGTAATTAAGTAGGAAACAAATGAGCCCAGCTAATCTGTTTTGCTTGTTTGAGCTTAGCAGAGTGCAGAAAACAAACAGAGGCTGAATGATGAATGAGACTTTTTTTTTTTCCTTCTTTTTTGAAGGTTTTATTATTATTTTTTTTTCTTTCTTTCTTTCTCTGAGCCCTGATGGGGGGTTTGGGATGTGGGTCAAGCAGCCCTGCCGCTCTCCCCCACGGCTCCGAGGCTGCCCGGCCGCGGTGGCCGAGGCTTCGTGCCGGCGCTCGCTGCCGTTTGCCTGTTTCTTGCTTTAATTGGCTGCTTTTGCCAGGCCGGCTCCCTTGGACGCCTTCCCGGAGGGATGAGGATGGAGCTCCAAGCCGCTGTTTCCCTGCGGCCCGGGGTGGGGTGGGGGAAGGCATCAAAGCTGCGTCCCCCGCGGGTGGCAGTGCGAGTGCCCTTTAGCCTGAGCTCTCACACCGCCTCCCGTGCGTCCCCTCCCTCGGCAGCCGCCCCCGGGGAGCTTCCGCGCGTCCTCGGGAGGGTGAGCCCCTTCCCCGTGGAGCTCTCCCAGCATCGCTGTTCCCACCGCGGCAGCACCGAGAACCGATGGTGTCGGTGCATCCTTGGGGACCCCGTAGCACCCCCCCCCCCCCCACCACCTCCCCCGTTGCTTTTCCATCCCTCCTGCTGCCCCCACCCCCTGCACGGCCACCCCACAAGGGCCAAGGGGACAGACGCGTCCCTGGCTGTGAAGCTGCTGCTGGTGGTATTTCCTAGCCTTTTGGACGCACCAGAGGGCTGGAGCAGGGCGTGCCGCTGGCTCTGGCTGCCTGGCTGTGCCCCCTGCCCGCACCCAGCCCACCAGCACGGGCTCAGGGGGCTGCTGGCTGCTCTGGGGCTGGCGGTGGTTTGTTTTCTCCCTGCACTCGCGTGCGCTCGGGCTCCGGCGGTGACACGAGGTGCCAGGAGCAGATGGCAGCCATCGGCTGGGCTTTCTCTCAGATCCCTGTGGCTTCTGGCACGGCGCTGGGCAGCGGCTCCTGGTAACCCCCTCGCTCCCGCTCTGGGGAAAGAGCTGGGGTGGGTGTGTATTCTTTTTGCCTCCTCTTGGAGCGCATTGCCCCCTCCCCAACCTGCTGAGAAGCTTCACGTGGCAGTTTTCTGTGTGATGCCCTGTGCCAGGGGCTGGGGACTGTAGATGGGGTTGTGTTACAGGCAAACAGGGCTGAGCCGCTGCCTCTCAGCTGGTGTCAGCAAAGGCCCCGTTCCCCCCAACAACCTCCAGCCAAACCTCCCCAAAATGCTTTTAAAAACAGAGGAAATGAGCAACTCACTTAGTCCCAGGGTGCTGTGGGTACCCTGGGGAGGAACAGGGGCTTGGCTGGCTGGGAGCAGGGTCCCAGGGGACTGGTGAGCATGTGGGGTCACCTTGGGATGGTGAGCATGGACACTGCTGAACTGGGGTCCCCCTGACCCTGGGTATGTGCCTTCTTGGACTGTGCTGTGACCCCAGATTTTTTCACAGTGGATGGATGCTCCCAGTGAGCTCCAAACTGTTGCACAGTGGAGAGATGCTCCCAGGGTGCCAGCGGTGTCTGACCTGCCCAGTTTCTCCCTCAATCCCCTCCTGTACTTCCTTTGCACCCCTCCTCTTGGTTCTGTGTCTTTTGGGCTGGTTTATGTCTCCTTGCCAGGGTTGTGTCCTTGTTGGGGTCCCCCCTTTCCTGCAGCAGGAGGATGCTGAGGCCCCATGCACACATCCAGCTCTCTCCTGTGTTCCCCCCAGCCCTGCCCTGCCCTGCCCTGGCCTCCCCTTCCCTCCCCCTCAAATCCCCTCATCCCTCCCCTGCTGATTGCATCGCATCTCCAGCCCCTGGAGGGGCCGGGAAATTGGGAAACAGCCAAAATGAAACAAGTTCTCCCCTCCCCTCCTGGGTGACAATTTCAACCCTGCGGGAGATCGGTGACCACTAGCCAGCTTCTGCATCCCCACCAGCCCCCAGCACCCCCCAGAGGGGAGCACGAGCCCCCCTCACCCCCCGCCACAGCTAGCACAAACATTCACAGCAGCTTTATTATCATTATTATTGAAGATTTGGGGTTTTTCTCTGTGAGGAAAAGGCTGGTGCTGCTTGTTTGCAGGCGTTGCAGTCAGTTGCCTTTTTCTCAGCGGCGCCGCGGCTCTCTCCAGGTAATAAGAGCATCTCTGGGAGAGAAAATTGAGCAACTCGGTTCCAGGCAGCGTCTTCCTCACTGAGGAAGGGTGTTTATGCTCCTCGTGCTGTTTCAGATGAATAAATTTGCCAGACAGCAATGATATTAGCCTCGTCTCAAAGACTTTATCAATTTGCAGTTGTCTCTTCGATGATAGTTCTTTATTGAACTGTCTGAGATGATTTCCAAAGAGAGGACTGCAATTTAAACTATTAAGTAATTTGGAAGAGCAATTAGTGTTAATCTGGAAACTCCCTGTGTTGCTCCTGAATAAATCAACCTCTCTGTGAGAGCCATGCTGAAAGAGCCCGGCCTGATTTATGTGAAGGGGGGAACTTTCAGCAGGGAAAACACCGTGGAGAGAGTTTCCTGCTTGGGAAACTTCAGTGCTTTAATAGGATGGTGCTGCCATTCGGGGTGGCTGGGGACTTGTGGGAGCTAGGCTTTGCTCTGGGGGGTCTGCCAGCAATGGTTGGGGTGCTCCTCTGTGCGTCCCTGTCCCCAAAACTGCTGGTAGCTGTGTGCAGCCTCTGCTCCTGGGCTGCCTCCTGGGAAGGTCTCAGTTGGACCCAGTGTCGGGGGAGGGGGTTTCTTCTGGCCTCATCTCTCCCAGGGGAGATGGAGGAGGGAGGGCAGGGAAGGGACCAGGGCTCTGAGGGAGGGCAGGGATCTGTGCTTCCTCCCTTGCTGCTCGCTCCCTGTGGGGTCAGACCTGGCCCAGAGCAGCGTGTTGTGCATCACGCCCTAGGAGCGCTGTGCAGTCAGGTGAAGCTTCTTCCCCTTCTGCCTTGTTCCTTCTTGGCTTCTGCTCAAAACCAACAGGCAAAACCGAGCGTGAGGTCTCCAGATGCAGCCTGTACGAGTAGCTCTCTGCTCTGCCTTGCACCATGGGCGTTCTTGCTCAGGGCCAGTCAGAGGTGGTTGCTCAGGAACACGATCTGTCCAAGTTTTGAATAGCTCTGAGGATGAGAGTCTCTTGTGTTTGACCACCTTAATGGGGAAACTTTTCCCCCTCCCCAACAGCCAGGCAGAATTTCACAGGTTCCAACCTGCACCGTGTCATCTCCATCTGCCTCTGGTGACCTCTGCCTGCCTTCCCCCCAGCTCCCAGTTCAGTGCTTGCAGACAGTGATTAGGGCTTTTCTTCCCTTCCTCTTCTTTGGGGAGAAAGAGCCCGACTCCAGCAGCCTCTTTGTGTGTCATGTGCTCCTGCCCCAGCCCTTGGTCAGGTTGGAGGTCTCCACTGGCATTCCTCCAGCGTGCCCATGTATCCTGGGGAGCCCAGAACTTGGCACCGTCCAGACCTCCAAGAATCAGAGAGGGGAACGATACAGCCCAGGGAAAGACTTATCTTTGGCCAAGCTGAGCCATGGCTCCTCTTGTCCACCAGAACCCTCAGAGCTTTGTCTTCAAAGCTGCTTTCCAGCCTTTTGGACCCAGCCCATCCTGTTGACTGGAGTGGTCCAGTTCCAGGGATGGGATTTGGTGTTTGCCCTTGAATTGCCTCAGCTCCTCCTGGGCTGTTTCTCCAGCCCATCGTGGTCTCTCTGGATAGCAGCCCTGCCTGACAGCATGTCAACTGCTTCTCCCTGTCTGGTATCATCTCAAAATGAGCTGAGACCATGCCCTGTCCCTGGTTTATCTGCTTATCCTCAATGAGGCCACAAAGATGCTATAGGAGTCTCTGTCAAAGGCCTCACCAAAGTGAAGTTACACAGTTTGCATTGCTCTGCCCTGGTCCACAGAGCCAATCATCTCACCCTGGGAGGTGACCCAGTCCTATGGTCATGATTTGTGCCTGATAAATCCCTGCTGGGTGTTCCCAATGACTTTCTTCTCCATCATGGGTGGAAGCAGTTATGGGAGGATTTGCTCCACCACCTTCTCAGGTGAGCTGAACACCCTGTGGTTCCCCAGAGCAGCCTTGCTGGGCAACACATGATGGCCTTGGCAAAGGACAGAGCCAGAGGGATGAAGGCAGAGTAGAGAAGACACCACAGCCCTTCTCTCCCCCACCTTGCCTTTCTCCTCAAGGTCATCCCAGGGAAGGTATTTCTGTTTGTGGGGAGCGTGATGGCACGTTGTGAGCAGCAGCCTGGGGAGCCTCCTCCTCTCTGGCCAGTTGGTTCTGATTGGGGCTATTGCTGTTTTCTGGTGGCTGCTGTTTCCCTGCTCAAATACCTTTGTAATCCACTAAGGGACCTCACATCTCCCTTTCTTTCTTCTTTTTTTCTTTTTCTAAAACAATTAGCTTGGCTCAAGCCCTCTGCAATACATCAATTAATACGAGCTGCGGCAGTAAATTAAAGGGAAACAGGAACAACTATGCTGGGATTAGGTCACTGAAACTATAAACTTTGGAACAAATCAGATTTCCTTGGGAAGGGAAATGGACAGTGGTGATATGTCAAGTCATGAGATGAGACAGGCTCGGAGCAACTTTCCAGAGTCTCCTGACTTGGCTGCTGGATGCCAAAACTTCTCCCCTAGGGAAAGTTTTGAGCTGCCAGACCCTGTTGCTGCTGCTAAGTGCTTGGATGGCCAAACAAACAGATGAGAAGGGAGAGAAAATGGAAAAGAGGGTGGGGGGAAAGCTCTGGGCAGGATGTGGTTGTAGCAAGACCCAATGCCAGCTGGGTTTCCTGGGTCAGGCCCTGTATCCCCTCCTCTCTGGTGGCTGAGGCTCTCAGATGTTGTAGGTGGCCATGCCAGGTTAGATTTCTTCCTTCCCAGCTCACCAAGTGACATCTGTGTCCTGCACAGTGGTAAGGAGCAGTGGTGGAGAGGGGGATGGTGCTCAGGGGTCCCTGTGAATGGGGCAGAGGAAGGCTCACACCTCTGTGCCAGCTCAGTCTGCAGTCAAAAGGGGCTTAAAAACTCTTCTCAAAAGCTGAGGTGACCCCTATTCCTGCACTGAGGGAGCAGGAGCATCCTTGGTGAGGCACAGGCAGTGCCTCCCCTTGCACACCCTCTGCACCTTGCGTTGGTACCCAGGTCGGGCAGACTGCCAGGTAGAGAACATCCATCACCCCCTTCCCCAGGGAGGATCCACATGTGCTCCCAGTAATCTGAGGCCATTGGGAGGCCAGGAGTGGGGGGTCAACACCCTCCTCGGGTGCTCTCACTGGCAGGGCTGATGACAGCCGGCGTCTTCTCATTAACCACATAAACACCTCATCCCCTTCAGCCTCTTACTCAAGTCTTGGCTTCAGTGAGATGCTGCAAACTGAATTACACGGTACGTGCATGAGCGAAACTTCTCCAATCCCTCCCTCTTCCCTGCATCATCCCTCCCTCTTCCCTTCCCACAGCTTCCATCTCCTCCCCCTCCCCATGTGCTTTGTCCCCTGGGCTGGTTAAAACTCTTGAGGTCCCCACAGGGGAGCACAGACCTCTGTTTGCTGCTGCTATGGGGGCACCGGGCTGACCCCCAGCACTTAAGCCCTGCCCACGCAGCTTCGTTAGCAGCAGAGTGAAGGCCACCACATCCCTTCACCTCCAGTCAAATGTCTTGCTAATGATGGAGATATCTGTTGGTGGAGCTGGAACAGCGTGGGAGCTCTGGGGACAGGGATGCAGTGCTGTGTCTTAAAAAAAACCAACCCTAAGGTGGCCTTTTGTTTCATCCAGCACTAATGATGTTTCTCAGCCCCCTGAGCTCGCTCAGAGCATCAAAGGTGGGAGGCAAAGCTGAGAGTTCCTCATGTTGTCAGAGGTGAGAGGCACAGCTGGAGGTGGGGCTGTGGGTGAGCTCCAACACCTTCCAGGGTTCCCAGCCCTCTCTGGAGGACCGCAGTGGGGCTGGGCTATGGGGAAGGATGGAGCACCTCGATGTCTGTGCTCTGTGCTGGTTGGTGTGGCCTCTGTCCTGGAGAAAACACCCCGTGGCAGATGGATGATGGCACAAGGTGAGACCGTGGTCTCAGCAAACACGGTTCAAGATTCCCACCTCTTGCTTTGGGCTACGTGGAAGCTGTGCTGCCTCTCCCTGCTCAAAGGGAAGGCAAGCCAGGCCAGGCAACCCCTGCCTGTGTTCTGCACTCCTCCTTTCCGAGGTGACACCTGAGGGATGCTGCTGAGGCAGTTCCTCTTGCCTGCACCTGTCCTGGCGGGCAGGAGTTATTCTGCCTGGGGATGGGATTCAGTGCCAAGCACACGGCCAGCTCCCAGCTGGGTTGGGAAAGCTGGGCTTGGCATCCTGACATCTCTCCCTGCTGCTGCTGGGGACTGGGTTTGCTTTCCCTCTGGCATGGTAAAGAAAGGGTGGGAGTGGATTTGTGGCAAGAGGCAGATGGTCACCCCTGGGAAACTGCTGAGGTGGCTTCACATGTGGTGCTGCTCCGATGGATTGATTGCTCTGCCATCAGCTCTTCCCTGTACTGAGTGGGGATAGGGGTGGGAGAAGCAAGAAGATTTCGGCATCTCTGAAGGCAAAACCCTGGTCTTGGCTGTGCTGGTGGCCCCTCATAACTTGGTTTTTTTCTTGATTTGCTCCTCCTCTGAATTATTTTTCCTAAACCCTCCCACCCTCTTAACGACCCCAGGAGAGTGTGCCACCCTGCAACGTGATGCCAACCACCCCCCTCTGTGTTTGTGTAGACTCCAAGACTGATATCAGGAGGACCCTCAACCTACTCACAGGAGCCCCTTGGTACCCGTGCAGGTGCTGCAGACAGTGTGTGTCCTATTTAACATCATGGCAGAACATCTACATGATGCTCCTGCATGACTGGAGCAGCTCCCTTACAGAGAGAGGCTGAGGGAGCTGGGCTGGTTCAGCCTGGAGAAGAGCAGGCTGTGGGGGGACCTCATTGCAGCCTGCCAGTCCCTGAAGGGAGCAGAGGAACAGGAGGGGAATCAGCTTGTTAAAGGGCAGAGACTGGCAGGACAAGGGGGATGGGGTGAAGCTGGAGGAGGGAAGGGGGAGAGGAGAGATTGGGGGGAAGTTCTTTACAGAGAGAGTGGTGAGGGGCTGGAACAGGCTGCCCAGAGAGGGGGTGGGTGCCCCATCCCTGGGGGTGTTCAAGGCCAGGTTGGCTGGGGCCCTGGGCAACCTTGTGTAGCTCCAGGCCTGGAGGTTGGTGTCCCTGCCTGTGGCAGGGGGTTGGAGCTCTGTGACCCTTGGGGTCCCTTCCAACCCAGGTCATCCTATGATTCTATGACTCCAATGTCTTCCTTGGGTTTCTGAAGTTAGTATCCCCAGCCCCCTCGTGGGAACCAACACGTGCTGTTGGGGTGAGACTGAGCTGTCAGGCTGGAAGAGGCCAGGGCAGCGAAGCAAAGTGGGATTTGTAGCTGGAGACCCTGAGACAAGCTCTGCTGAAACCCCTGCCAGCTGCGCCTGCGTTCACACCGATGGGGCCTCCATCTTTGGCTCTCCACGGTTGCTCCTTCTCCTTGTCCATCTGCATGTTGGGTTGCTGTGGGGTTTTCTGGGGTCCTCGAGCCTGTTTGTGGGGAGTGGAGACGACTGCAGCGAGATAGGGAGGTTCAGACACTGGCTAATCCTGTTAGGAAGCCAGTGGTTATTGCAGGGCTTCCAGTGGGACCTGCTAAATGAACTGTAATTCTGTAATGAGATTTCCTTTTCCCGGCCAGACTAAATGTTCTTGGCCATTGGGAATAAAAGGTTTGGAAGGGGGATGTGTGTGGGGAGGGAAGAAAACAGAGAGGGAGAAAGAAAAAGGGGAGGGGGAAGCCTGTCTCTTGTCCATCACGATCGTATTGGAAATGCAAAGAGCTCTTGGATGTGCCTGGTTGTTCTGCTCACTCCTGTGCCCTGTGAGGGCGGCTCAGAGAACCAGGCTGCCCTCTCCTCCTCAGCAGGGGGTGATAGGACCCCCGAGAGGAAGAAAACCACATCTGAGGCTGTGATATCACTCCCAAATCCAGCAAAGGAGAGAGAGGCTTCTTCAGGAAGCAGCGGGATGCTGGAGAGGGCAGGGGCAGCAGGCTGCGGGGCTGGGGAGGAGGAATCGTGCCCTGGGCCTGTTCCTTGTTGGAAAGCTGGAGGGGTGGGACCCGTGGGCTTTGCCAGCAGTAGGCATTTTTGGGTCAACACCTGTGGCAGAGGCTTGGTGCTGGCTCGGGCACTGCCCGCTGTTCGGGTGGCACTGCTGGCCCTGTGCTCTGCTGGCAGCTGGTGGGGGTGGCAGCTCCAGCAAGGACCTTGGGACCTTGGCAGAGTGTGTCCCACAAACCTCTAAAACACCATAATTTAGTCCAAACAGCCCCTCTCACTCCCAGTGAGGGGCTGTGGGAGCACTGCCAGGGATCCTTCTTCCCCGGGAGCCAGTCCCAGCAGCAGAGCCCTGTGAGGCAGCATTGGTGGCACTAATTTGGGACACAGAGGGGACATGCCTGGGGACAGGGTCAGTGTCCATCCTAGGTTCTGCCACGGGTAATTCACCCAGTGCAATCGCATCCTCTGCTAGCACCACACCCTCCCCTCCTCCTTCCCAAACCAGGATGAGAAGCCAGCCCCCAGGGGACAGCTGGGCTCTCTGCTCCATCCTCACCCCAGCGTGGGCTCTCTGCTGGGCAGCGATTTGGGGCTGGGAGCAGCTGGAGGGGCAGGGAGGGATGTACCTGCTGCTGCTGTGTTTTGCCCCAGCTCTTTCCTTCCCCCTTTTCTTCCTGAGTGCCTGACTCCCTCCTTTCTTTCTGTGGAAACAGCAGCTTTTGATGACAGGGTGGCCATGAGCCAGCAGTGTGCCCTGGGGCTGAGAGAGACAATGGGATCCTGGGGGCCATCAGGAGGAGTGTGGGCAGCAGGTCACAGGAGGGGATCCTCCCCCTCTACTCTGCCCTGGTCAGGCCCCACCTGGAGTGTTGTGTCCAGTGCTGGGCTCCCTGGGATAAAAAGGACAGGGATCTCCTGGAGAGAGTCCAGAGGAGGCTATGGAGATGATGAAGGGCCTGGAGCATCTCCCCTGTGAGGAAAGGCTGAGTGAGCTGGGGCTGTTCAGCCTGGAGAAGAGATGACTAAGGGGGGACCTAATTAATGGTTATAATTATCTTAAGCAGGGGATGCAGGGGGAAATGGGCAGCCCCTTCTCAGTGTCTGTGGGGACAGGACAAGGGGCAATGGCTGCAAGTTGGAGCATAGGAAGTTCCACAGCAACATGGGGAAGAACTTTTCCCCAGTGAGGGTGAGGGAGCCCTGGGACAGGCTGCCCAGGGGGTGTGGAGTCTCCTTCTCTGGAGAGATTCCAGCCCCGTCTGGACACCGCCCTGTGTGCCCTGTCCTAGGGACCCTGCTTTGGCAGGGGGGTTGGACCCCATGAGCTCTCAAGGTCCCTTCCAACCCCTGCAGTTCTGTGATTCTATGATTTTGGGTTGCCAGGTCCTGTGCTGGGATTCTCTGGCTGTGGCTGCAGCTGTCCCTTGCCTGAGGGATTCCTGATGGTCCTTTAACAGTGCAGTGGAACCCCTGTGCCCCGCATCCCATGGGGCGGGCAGGGGAGGAAGAGAAAAGCGCTTCAGTCTATCTTGTTCAGCCCCAGGGGTGCTGCAGGTGTCTTGGCCAGCCTGTGGACCCTTCCGTGCCTCGGTTTCCCTGCTTGGGATTGGTGAGAGGGATGGTTATTTGCAGTGTTTCATGGGGTAGTGCTTTGCAGGTCCGAGGTGGCCTCTTTATCTGTTGGGCTGTTTTTCCTGTTTACTGTGTTTTTAGCCTCAAAGCTCTCCCTGAGGCTGTGTGGATGGGTGCCTCCCGCTCTTAACTCAGAGCCTGTTCCAGGCCATCAGCTGCTCTCGCTGCAAAAAATCCCTCAGATGAGGATGGGAAAATGCTGCTAAAATTAAAGTAAAACCCTGAGCAGTTCGGATGTCAGCTCCCCCAGAGCTCCTGAACTCCTCTCCTCCCCCCAGACAGCGCAGCTTGGTCCCAGCAGGGCAGAAGATGCTGCTTGGGGAGCAGATGGGTGCAGTGGGGCTGGGGGTGTCCTCTGCCAGGCAGTGTCAGGGCAAAGCCTGGGGGTCTCCATCTCCCTGCCCCGGGCTTGCCTCTTGTGGTGGGATGAGAGGGGTGCTCAACACATCTGATGTGGAGAGGGGTCAGGCCTGTCTGGGGACACTGAGGAAGTCTAGAGGTGCAGCCACAACCCAACTTCCACCACCAAAGGGCTCCTGTCAGTGGCCCCATGGCCAAGGGACTGTCCCCTGTGCCAAAGCGACCATCAGAAGAGTCTAAGGGTGATGGTGGCTCCATTCCTGCTGGGACCCATTGCTTTGGGGATGAGGTGGGACCCATCACCCTCAGCTCCCAGAGCTGGGCTGGGAGCCGAAGCTCAACCAGATGGAGCTGGAGACCCCTGGAGCAGAGATCCCTACAGCCACGAGGCCCTGGGCCAGCAGACAGGTGACCAACCAGCTCTGCAGAGAGCGTTAGGGGAAGGTGAGGCTATCCACGAGTTCGTTAGGCAAAGCCCAAAAGCACAGGGCTACGACTGGCTGCAGGCAGCACCCTGGGTCAGACCTTAATGCCACAGCAGCAACTTAATCCAGACTGAACTGAGGTGTCTTGGAAGAGCCAAAGTGCATCAAGGTGCTGCAGGGAATGCAGGAGCCTGGCACTAAAAGCAACTGGGCCCCCTCCAGCCTTTCCCTGCCACAGAGAGCCAGGATCTCCTGGGATTTCACCTCCTCCCTCTACAAACAGGGCAGGATCTTGGGTCCGGGCAGTGGAACGAGGGGGGTCTGTGTGTGCCCATCGGGACACCTCTCCTTGCCTGGGATTTATCCATGGCCCAGCTGGGGTGGGCGACTCCAGCCAGCCAGTGGGGGCGATGTGGTTTTAGCCTCCAAAGGAGCCGGTTTGGGTTCTGTGGTCAGCAACGCTGCCTTCTGTGGAGCTACCTTCACCCACCGGAGGTGTGGAAGTCCCTCAGCCTTTAAACACAGGCACCGTTTCCCTGCTCCAGTGGCAACGGCACACCGGGAGGCTGGGGGAAGGGGGTGCCAGCTTTTGGGTTTGGGGGTACCTTCAGCACCGCAGCTGCGCTCCGGTCTATCCGCCTGCCGCATCCTAACAAAACCCAGCTAATTTCAACCGAACGTAATGGGAGGGTTGAGACCTCGGAAGGAGGATGTTTTCCTGAGGCAGATGAAAATGGGTCCCAGGTGGCTGAGAGGAGCGGGATGCCGAGGGGGGTGGGGGGAGGTGGGGCTGGGATTTGGGCTGAAACCCACGCCGCACCCGTGATCTCGCAAGGGAACCTCAGGGAGGTTTTCAAGCACAGGCAGAGTCTCCATCAGCCTTATTAAAGCTGACATCAGCCCTGATTGGGGATGGGGTCCCTGGTGCTAACGAAGCTCCTACAAGTGATACCAGTGAGCTACTCAGCCCCTCGTTAGTGGGGTCAGCTCTGCTTCCAAGAGCCTGAAACCAGGGGGGCCCACGTGCCAGCCAGGATTCAGCAGTGGGAAGCATCTTGCAGCCTGGAGGTAGGTGAATCACTGGGGCTGAGCTATGTCTGGAGGTAGCCAAAAAGCTGTAAATTGTTTTCTTTTTTTTTTTTTTTTTTATAAATAAAATACACACCCCCCCCCCCCGTGAACGTGGGGCCTGGCCTGTTCAAACCTGTTGCTGGGGTTTGCGTCAGGCTGACGAGCTCTCCTGGCCTGGCTGGTGTTTGTTGGCTCAAAGCAAAGTGGTTTGTGGAAGAGTTTGGTTCATCTCGGTTTTAACTAGAAGAAGCTGTTTAATACCTTCAAATTACAGCAGCGTTTCAATATCCCATTAAAGTCATTCCAGAAAGAAATCTGAATTCCTGGCATAGCTTCTGCAAACTTCTCCCCAGTTGGTGGGGAAGGCTGGTCTTTCTTTTGTTAGGTGGAAGAAAAGGGAGGGCAGGGTAGGGGGGAAACAATGCTACAGCTCTGCTTCTCCACTCCCTGGTTTGCTCCCTTGTTTTGGGGAGCCACTGACTCACGTAGTTGGGTTGTGATGTCCTGGGTCACTGTTTGGTTGTGGCCAAATGGGTGCTGACTCAGAGGTGGGTGACCAGCATCTCTGCCTCCCCTAAGCTTGCACATCTCCCAAGGCTTTTCTTCTCTTTTAAAAAATATATATATATTTAATTATTTTGCTGGGGCTGTGGTTAATCTGGGGGCTGGGACCCACCATCCATGTTACCACCTTCCCCTTGGTCTTTGCAACTGGGGCTGCGTCACTTTGCTGACGGATGAAGGCAGGGTCCCTGCCATGGAGGGGCTGCACAGCTCGCTCCTCCTCGTGGGGTGCCCCAAATATGCCCCTTCGCTTAGACGGGCCTTTGAGGGGGTGTGTGAAGGGGTGGGTGATGGGGGATGCTGGATCCTCCCTCTGCACCCACTTTGCAGGGAGGCACCCGAGGGGCTCCGCTGGTGGATAGCGGAGTATTTCTGGCTCTTTTATATTTATTTTTTCCCCCCCTTCTTGCTCTTTTTTAGAAATTAAGGACTCAACAGCAGCTGTTTCGCTGCTTTTGGGTCTGCTTTGTGTTCTTTTTCCCAATGAATGCTTTGCAGATTTGGCTTATCGGGCTTGTCAGGCTGCTCCAAGCGCTCCGCTCTCCTCCCGGTCCCTATTTACCCAGGGCACCGGGTGACGCAGGGCCCTTTCCTGTGTTTGTCACCACCCACCCCCAGGTCCTCCGGTGATAACTTTCCAGTTGAGATTAGGGATTTGGGTCTGTTTTGAAAGAGTCTTCAGTGAGCAGCCCTCTGGAACGCGTTGCTTAATAGAAGGAAAATATATTAAAGGTCTCTGAGTGGGCTGGGGAAGGTTGACACAACGGTGACTTTTCTCGCCCCAATAATTGATCCAAAGGTTGAAAGGTACCAATTTGGCACCCAGATCCCCCCAGAAAGGAATGGGCTCGAAATAGGGACTCAGATGGTATAAACCACAGAGAACTGGCTGGTTTTAGCTGGCTTTAATGATCCTGATTCTGCTGATTTCAGTGGAGTCGTGGAGCTCTGCTGCTGCTGCTGAGCATCTGCCCCAAAACTTACAGCTGCTGGTGGATGGCTCAGGCACTTGTGTTTCAAAGCAGAGTTTGCATCTGAATAACCCAGAAGTAACTCAAACTCCTTTCAGCTCCTGAAGCGAGGCCTTTAAGAAGGGTTGTTTTTTTTTTTAATCTGTCTAAATGAGACCCTGGATTTGCAAGAAGTCCTTGAACCTCGGTGTAGCTGTTACCCCCTCCCCCCAACGTGTCCTTAAAGATGGCAGTGAAAGCAAAATCTGGATTTTGACGGAGAGATGGTAGGGCTTGGGCAGGAGGAAACCTGCTGCCTGGCTTTTAGGGGTAGGGGGGTTGTGTTGTGAAGCAGCAGGAGAAAGAAATATGAGGGAAGACAGACAGGTACTTCTCTGCCCTGTCATAGCGATGAAACATTAAATCATCCCCCTGGAATTTCTTGTTTGTGTGCTCCTGTAATTTCATTTCTTTGGTGTCTGTATGAAGCTTGAGTTAGTTCAATGCCAGAAGCCAAATACTCTTCGACTAATATTTTTTTATTAGATTCTGTGTGTGCGTGCCCACCCATGTGTACATGTGAGAGAGAGATCGCCCTTTATAACCCACTTCATACCCTTGGAGCTGAGAGGCGTGCCCTGAAAGGATCCTTCTGGCAGCACGTTCCAAACCGTAACCCCTGGTGCAGGGAGGTTTGGGACACACGGTGGCGTTTCGGTGGGACTGGTTGGAAAGGAGTCAGGGAAAAGCTGGTGGAGGGGTTTGTGCTGGAAGCCTTCACGGTGTCACATCCCTGCCTGGCAGCTCAGGACTTGGTACAGCTCCTGGAAGTGGGGAGCAAAGAGTTTCCACACCACCCCTCGCAGAGGTGTCCTGGAGCTGGTGGAGCTGGCACAGGGATGCTTCCGACAGCTTGGCTGCATTCTCCCAAGGAAGGAAGCAGCCTGGGTTTGACCACAGCCCAATCTTTTCCCCTTGCTGGGGGGTGGGAGGAGGATGCCAAAGCACCCACTGAGCCAGTGGCGCGGGTGATGCGCAGGGATGCAGGAGGCAGTGGGGCTCCTGGAGGATCCCACCCGGGAGCTGCCATGCCCCGTGCCGGGTGCGGGGTCCCCGTGCCGGAGACCGCAGCGACCACCCCGACCTGCGGCCAAGCCAGGGGAGAGTGCAAAGCCTCAGCTCGGCTGGGGACTTCCCAGTTCCACCCCCTCCTCAGCTCTGCTCTGGGAGAGGACAAGAGCGAAGGCTCACTGCCACCTCTAGGCAAGCGCCAGCATCGGCGCCTGCTCTAAACTAGAGCACAGAGAGACAATCCTGGGATTTGTCCCAAATCACTGCAGCCTCTGTGCCAGACCCCCTATCAGCTGGTGTGTGTGTGTGTGTGTGTGTGTGTGCGCGCCGTTACACAGGCTCCTTAAGCTTTGGTATAAATATGTTTAGCCCTTTCTTTATTCCCGGGCGGTAATCCCTCGGACACGTTTCGAGTTGCATAGAAATAGCAGCCGAATAACTCCCGAGCTGCGGCTGCGGGGGATGTTGTGTGTGTGATCCGGGCGAGGCCGCGGCTCGCTAAGGATCTTAGAGAGCCGAGCATCCCGAGCGGCACGTTCCCGACGGGCAGGCTGCGAGCCCCGGCAGCAAGAGCCGGCTGCCGGACACCCCCCCCCCCGCTCCCGCCCCGAGAAACACCCATCGCCGGCGTCTTGACGCGCACCCGACTTCCCCATTGGAGCCCACAGCCGGCGGCGGCTCCCGAAAGAGAGGTGGGTGAGGGTGAATGGTAGCAGGAGAGGGGAAAGAGCCCAGATTCAGGGCGGGGAGGGAAAGAAAACTTGGGTGAGCATTAGCTGCTGTGTTTATATTTGGCTTCTCTAACCGCCCGGAGCATATGGCCAGAAGCAAGCGGCGCTGAGCTGATTTCAGAGGAGAGGGGGACCGGGGAGCAGCTGTGCGAGGGGCAGGGAAGAGGCTGTTCCCTCTCCTGGGCAGTTTTGGGGGATGACTTGCTCGGTAGAGCTGCTTGCATTTGCTCCTGGCTGTGAGAAGGAGGGAAGCAACTTTGGTGGATGAGGCTGGCTCGGCAGTGCAGGGCATGGGAAGGGGGAGAGGGTGTGTGTGTGCTTGTCCAGAGCTGGGGGTCTCTTCTCTGGGGCTCTTGGCCACCCAAGTAGGAGGAGGCAGGATTACAAGGACATGCTCCCCACAGAGAAATTCCATCCACAAATGTTCCTGGCTGGAGGGAGGGAGGAAGGAAGGAAGGAAGGTACAAGCATTTACTGTCACACCCAGAGCTCGGTGGGAACAGGCTCATTGGGAGCAGATGGGCTGGGGAGGGTCATGTTCCACCTTTCTTCATTTGCAGATCAACATCTGTCTCATTAGTTGTTTGTGAACCTCTGAGCCTTCCTTTCCAGCTGACTCATGGCTAGTGGCTGGAAGGAAAGGCTACCTGGGGCTCTTCCTTGGCTCGGGGGGATGCACAGGACACACACAGGCCAGCAGTTCCTTTCCCAGGCTGACTATTTGCTCCTGCCTTGCCTGGATTTATGGGCTCCTGCAAAGCTCTGGATGATGCAAAAATGAGTATCGTCCCATTAAGTTTTCCACAGGCAAAGGAAGTGCTGCTGTGCCCTGGTGAGGACCTGGCCCAAGGATGAGCACAGCTCATCTGGTCCTCTTGATGATGGATAGTGGAGAGGGCTGGGATCTGGCCAAGGGTGTGGGTGCAGGGTGTGCTGCTGGGCTGGGTGAGGTGGCCAGCCAAAGCTGGGTCCTGGCATGGCACAGAGACCCCCAGGTGCCTGGATCCGAGTGTCTCGGGAGTCAGGGCTTTGCTTCCCCAGCACGGTTCCTCCTCCCATGGATCTGCCTCCTGTGGGTGTGTGTCCCTGGCAGGAGGGCTGGTGGGCAGCGAAGCAGCGCAGTGCAGGCAGCAGGAGCTCGTGTTGGGTGTCAGGGTGGCTTTGGCAGCACAGAGCCCCCTCAAACACCACATGTGTGCTGTCACACACATCAGCCTTGTGTGAGCTGCACCTCCTGGCGATGGCAACACCCTGTCTGCACCCCTGTCCAAGGGGGCAGGGGTGGGGTGCTGATCCAGTTTCCTTAGCCCAGGTGTGAGCCCTGAGAGGAGAGAGAAGGTGTTGGGCTTTTCTTAGCCCGGGCTGAAGCCGACCATTTCAGCCTGTGCTGGGGTTATGAGGCCCTTCTTTGCCAGCATCTACCGACGTGTCCCTCCACGGGGCAGGTCTCCCTGCCCGATGGATCAGAGCAGATGCCGTTGGGTAGTTCACTATTACATTAGTCCTCCTGCATCTAAATAAGCATAATTATTTGTTCATTAGCCCCAGGCAGAGAATTACAGCTTGATGTATGAGTAGTGTGAGGTTGGGGGGGAGTATGATGGGTGCAGCCCCAGCCCTAATTCTACTGCTGTGTTTGCCTGTCCTCTTCCCTTTCGCCACCTCTGCCAAACTTGTCGTGTGCCGGGGGAGGGGAGGGGCGGGGGGACCGGGGCGGCTCCGTTTCCTCTTCCCTGTGGGAAGTTTTTTAATTGAATCGCCTGCTGCACTGTGCTTTATTTGCCTGACCCCCGGAGAGGCAACAGGGCAGGACAGAGCTGCCGGCTCCTGGGGCTGCCGGGCAGCTGTAGGCTGTGCATCTTCACCCAGCTGTGGCCATCGCTCCGTGCTCGGGGTGGGAGCTGCCTCCTGGGCCTGGGAGGAGGCTGTGAGCAGGTGAACCTTGCACCCCGGCCTGAGAGCCCACTTGGGTTTATATAATATTATATATATCTATAATTGTGTGTTTGTTGTTGCCATGGGAATGAACACGGTTGCGAAGCCTGGAGGCTGATGTCAAGCCTTGGTCTGCACTGGGCCTTAGCAGGGGCAGGTGAAGAGTTAGGAAGGGAAACAGGGTGAGGAGCCCACTCCCTGCCCCCCCATGTGCAGCCCGGGCTCTGCTGGGAGAGGGGCAGGACTGCCCCAGCCTGTGGCATTGCCTGGCCCAGGGCTTGGGGGCATTGGGGCATCCCCAGGGCTGGAGCTCTCTGCCCTGTGCACAGGGAGGGCAGGAGGGGGCTGCCTGCTGTCAGAGAAAGAGGGGGGTGTGTTTCTGCAGCCCCCCAGAGCACAACCCAGCTTGGAGCAGGGAGGGGGGTGCGAGGGGGGACTGTGCCTTTCCAGGGGCGCGGAGGCAGCTGGCGGTGGAGTGGGGCTGGGCAGGGGGGCCGGGGCAGGCAGAGCCCCCGCTCCCTCGGGGCTGGCTGGGGCGGGACAGCGGGATGCGGAACGGAGCTTCCCAGCAACAAGTGGGGGCCGGGGGAATGCCTCTCGGCTCTTTAATTGGCGGGGGAGTTGGGGAAGGGTGGGGGCGGGGGGCGATGCTCCCTGTCAAGGGGAGGGAGGGGGAAGAAAAGCCACGCTGGAAATGAGGTTATATAAAAGATGTATGATTTGGAGAGCAGAGTGTCTCCTAATGAGGGCTGGCTGCACCGGCTCGCTCCACACCCATAAAAACCCTGGTTGGACGTCAAAGCGGATTCGTTTCGGTGATGCTGGGATAAAGGGGCGCAGCGAGGACTGGCTCCCTCCCTGCCAGCCCAGCCGAGCCCAGAATCGCGCCGGGCTCCGTCCCTCCGCCGTGCCCGGAGCAGCCGGGAGGGATGCGCCGGGCGGGGACGGGTCCGGCTCCTCTCCGCCGCACGGTAGGTGGTGGGGCGGCGGGCGGGCTGCCCCCGGCCCCGCTTCTCCGGGAAACTTTGAGGTGGGGCAGGGGATGCGGAGCCCCGCGGGACCGTGCGCTCCCTCGGGCGCCCGTCGGAAGCGCTCCCCGCCGCCGGCTTCTCGGGGCACCGGGGCTGCGCCGCTCCGCCCTTGGCCGGGGTGGGGGGAGCAGCGGAGGGTCCCCAGCCCCGCCGGTGCGGGCAGCCGGGCTCTGCCTCCGGCTGCAGGAGCCTGGGGCTCGGCGGAGGTGCCCGAGCCGCCCCCGGGCCCCGCGGCGGGGAGGGGAGCAGAGCGGAGCGGGAGACACGCGTGGGATCTGTCCGGCTAAAGCCGCTTTGCTGGTTCGGCGAGCGAGGCAGTGGGTGGCCGCGCCGAGACGCGGCTTCCACCCGGCCTCCCCCCTCATCCCCCCCGCCCCGGGGCTGTGCTGCCCGCCCGGCCGCCGCGGCCGGTGTCCGTCCGTGTGTCCCCCCGCCCCTCCGTGCCCCTCCGTGCCCCAGGGCTCCGCCGCAAACTTGCTCCATCGCCTCCGTGCTCGGTTTCCCCCCGCGTCCCTGGGGCTGGGGAGGGGCGGGGGAGCTGAGCCAGCTGCGGGAACGGAGCGAAGCTAGCTGCTGTCTGCCTCCCCCGCAACTCTTTGCAGTAAGTTTGGATGGGGCGAGGGGGGCCGCTTGCACGGGGGGCGGCTTTTCCGGGGATGGGGGGAGAGGGGGGACGGTTTGCCCGCGGAGGGAAGGCAGGGGCAGGTGGACGGTGTGCGTGGGGAGGGCAGGGGGCCAGTTCGGCGGGGGAAGGCAGGCAGGAGCAGGCGGGCAGCGTGCCCGGGACAGCCGGCAGTTTGCCCAGGGAGGGGCCGGGGCAGGCGGGGAAGCCGGGGGGAGCGTATACGATCTATGCGCGGAAGGCAGGGGCGAGGGATCGGCCTGCCTGGGGCAGGGGGCGGTTTGCCCAGGGTTGGGCAGTTTTACCGGCTGCGGGTTTACAGGTTCTGGGCAGGGCAAGGGAGCAGCTTTCATCGGGGAGAAGCAGCTTGCCCGAGGCGGGAGGGGGATCTGGGGGGGGCAGTGTCCCGGTGGGGCAGGGCTGTGTGTCCCCCAGCCCGGCGGCGGGCGGTACCGGAGCTATCCCTGGTGCTGAATGCTGCGGGCGCCGACCGGAGCCCCGAGATCTCCCTCTCCCCCTAGATGAAAGCCCGAGCACCGGCGGGGAGGACTTGGGGCTGCAGGTGCTGCTACCCCCCGACCCGGTGCTGGGCCGGGAGGATGACCCACGGGTCCCGTCCCTGCTTTTCCACGGGTCCCATCGTGCCGTGGTGTTCCCGGGGCAGCGGGGTGGGGAGGGAGCAACATGCCGGTCCGCAGTGGGGAAGGGGCATCCCGGTGCGGCTCCAGCCACCGAGTGAAGCCCCGGGATGTCCCGCTCCTGCCCCTCAGGGAGAGCCGGGGGCGGGAGGGCAGTTCGGAGCTAGCGCCTTCCCTCTGCCCCCACCCACGGACCAAGGACCCTGGCAGTGCCCTCCGGGTGGGCTGGAGAGGCAGAAAGGAGCTGTTGTCACAGGGTGCGAAGGCGATGAACCCTGCCTGCCCTGCCCGCCGTCTTGCTCATGGCTCGGCTCACTGTCAATAATAGAAAGCTTTTGGGTTGGTTTTTTTTTCCCAGAGGAAAAAGAGCCCTCTATACATGCACGTCTGGAACATCTGGCGCTGGGGTGGCTGTGCATCACCCCATGCAGCTCCAGTCCCGCAGAGTCTTTCCCCACCTCGGCTCCGCGCTCCCGGAGGGTGCCCTGCTCCACAGCCCAGGTGCAGACATTTTCTCCCCGCGCTTTCAAGTTGTGACTGTCAGGAGGAAATTCTGGCAGGCAACTTGACAGTCACCCCCCTGAGTCCCCGAGGAGCCGATCCGCCTCTCACTGAGATGGAGGGGAAGTGTCTTCTTCCTTCCCACGGGAGCCCCGGCTGGCTGGGGCGGGAGATGCGGGAGGTTGCAGGGGGCAGTTGCAGTGGTTTTGGGCAGTGTGTGTGTGTGGGGGGGGGGCTTGACTGCTTTAAATGCCAGCTCCTCTTCCTCTTCCACATCCCTAAACGGGGAGGCTTTTGGGACAACAAAATACCCCTCTCCTGGAGATCTCCAGCTTGGGTGGCCGTGCCTTTCCTGTTAGAGGTGAAGAGTTTAGGGGTTGCATCAGCAATTTCTCCCTCTCTTATTTTCTTCTGGCTTCTATTACGCAGAGTATTTTCTTAAGAATGCTCCAAACTCAGTCGTAGACTCTCTGCTTCTAAAGCATGTGTGTGTTTGCAAACAAACTCCCAGTACAGCCCCTCTTCCTACACAGCCGTGGGGGGTTGGGTTGGGTTTTTGGGGAAGGGGATATTTCTCTGATCTGCGCTGGGAGAAGCGTTACTTTCTCTGGTGAGCAAAGGGGAGCAGACAAGTCCTTGTGCCCTTTGAATTGTGTTTGTTCCCTCTGTCAGCCTGGCAATCATCAGGGAGTACCAGAGAGGCCATCTTAGAGGGGTCTGGGCTGAAGCCTCACTTGCAATTAGTGTGGTGTGCCTGCCGATGCGGGGGGGAGGGTTGGTCCTCCCTGACTCTCAGGGACATTCTGGCCCTGTCAGATTTATTATTCCCCCACACACTCTGCTCCTGTATTTTGTATTTCCCGTTTCAGTAGTGTATTTGTACAAAGGCTTAGGAAATCTGCCAGATTGCCTAAATCAGCGCCTGAAAACAACTATATATAGTAACTGATCAGTCACGTGAGCTCAGCTCACATAGATTAGCATTTACCTTTCCTGAGTAATGAGTATATTGTTTGGTACTTGTTGATCCCATCAATCTTTAGTAAAGAAATACAACCCCAGCAGCGAGGGACTGGTTTTGAGAGGAGGCTCTGAATGGAGCCAGAATGCCTCTGCTCTACTCACACTGTCCTGATTGTCTCTGTGCATGCAGTCAAATCCATACACGCCGTCTGACCCCTCGTGTGTAGCCAAAAATAAGCCTATTGTGCCCCAAAGTGGGAAGGAACTGTGAGCCCCTGTCTGGTGAAGGCTGGATGAAAGCGTGTTGACTTCCAGCCGCTTGTTCCGAATTAACTCCGCGATGGGCTGTGTGTGATACCCAACCCAGCACACCCCAGGCTGCCACCCCAGAAGTATCGGCGTGATGCCACATGAGTGCTCAAGGTCTGCCTGTGGGCACAAGAAACGTGTGGTCTGGGAAGCCCCTGTGATATATATACATTGGTCCTATGGGCAGGGTGTGGAGAGCTGTGAGTAGTGTGCGTGTACAGGGAGCGCTGGAGGCGTTGATGCTATGGCAGCTCTTTCCACAACCTCTCTTTTAAGTGACAGTTCTGAAATGCTGAACAAAATCTTGCCATGCCCTTCTAGGGTAGGCTTCTCTTAATCCCATTTTGCAGAGTCTCAGGCTTATGTCTCCGGACATGCCAGGAACGTGCAGCTCTTCCTCGCCTGGGAAGGCAAGGAAGCTCACTCCTTCTCGAGCAGAACCCATCCTTCATCCCCATACTGCATCAAAATGAACACATCCTTGGAAATACCAGTGGCAAGGACTCCAATCCCACTGGGGTGAAGTGGGACCATGGTCCTGGTGTGACAGCTAGCCCTGCTGCTGCCTCTCCCTGTGGTGCCGGTGTTGAGAAGCAGGGGTATGGGAAGCCAAAACCTTCTCCTGTGGCATGGGGATAAATACCTCTGTTTACAAGGTAGGAGCTGGGGCTGCTTTGGCCACAGTAGCATCCCCAGCATGGGACTATGCCATGGGCGAAGGGGAAAAGCCCCAGGAACTGATGAGAACTGAGGACCTTTCCCACTCCACGCTCTCACACTCTCATGGCTGTCTGGCCACTGTGCCCCCAAGCAGGGCTGGGGTCAAGGGTGCTGGTGGGGTGAGGATGATGTGGCTGATGCTGCCTCTAAGGAACATCCTTGCTGTCACAGGCAGCATCTTTAGCAAGAAGTCGGTAGCAGAAAATTCAGCACACCCACCCCCTCTACCCCCAACTCCATTCCTGCCCGAACTGGAGCCAGGTCCCTCCATGGGGCAAGGAACAGGTCCCAGGAGGCTCATGGAGAACTTTGCCGCTGCCGTAGGTACTATGGCAACAAGTGCTAATGCAAAATGATACGAAAAGCGTGGACAGAAACTCAGGGGAGCACATTCTCTCTGCTTTCTGCCTCACACAGTCACTGAGGACGCTGGTGTGAAGAGGGAGAGAGCTCCATGTGCCGGATCCCTTGGCAGGGAATGGCGCCTCTAAGTCGTCCCGCACCTTTCGGCGTCACAGAGGGTCGGTAGTGATGCTTGGGGGTGGGGGTGGGGGGCAGAGAAAACCCCACAGCCTTTTTCCCTGGCAGGTTTTCACAGGGACCTTGGCAGGAGGCTCCTGCCTCCAGCCCGAGGAAGCCCGGCTGGTGCAGTGAGGAGCCTGCTGCTCTCCCGGGGTGTTTAAATAGTGATGTGAGTCACTCCTTCAGAGAGTTGGTGACAATAAGGTTTATTGCTATTTAGTGTCCTAATTGGGCTACTTCTCCCCCCGGCTTGTTAGAGTAGGGAAATTTAGCGCTGTGCCACAGGGATTTTGGGGAGTCAGCAGCAAAGGAGGGGATGAGCTGCTGAGATGAGCCGGGAGTTTAATTCCTAGACCGACTCGGAGCTGAGAGCTCTGCGCTGACTTTATTGATGCCGGCTGATGGCTCTGGAGCTATTACAGCTCCAGCCAACCTGCTGCGATTTTTTTCCTTTTTTTTTTTTTTTCCTTTTTTCCCCTAAACCAGCCACACTTCCCCCCTTGTGCTGTGATTGGATTTTGAGCCCATCTATCAAGTGGCATTTTCTCATTTATTTCCTATTTACCTATTTTGTCAGTTAGGATGGAGCAGGGCTCTGTTAGCACCCGGCCCCATTTGTCAACTGGGAGTTGCTGGTGTAATTCCAATCCTCTTGGCAAATTGATGGCGGTGAAATTTATGTTTTACAGATGGGCCGAGCCCTAATAAGAACATCAGTTTTAGATGGGGTTAGCAGCAGAATTGACAGTTTTATCTAAACTTGGTATCAGCCCCACACTGCAGGCGCCGAGAAAATATTGTGCGAACCGGGAGAAGAGGAATGGCAGGAGTGCCGTGGAGATATGCTGAGCCTTGAACTCCAAATTAAAACAAAACCCTGTTTCTGTCATCTGGGGAAAAAAAAAAAAAAAAAAGAAGGGAAAAAAAAAAAAAAAGGGGAATTTTGTCAACACAGTTGTCTTGGCAACATTAAAATGCATCGCCTGGAGTCTGCTCGGGGAGGTGCGGCTCCCCGTCGGATGGGGCGAAGGGGAGAGGGATGAGGGACTTCATTAAATTACAACCAAGTTGTGGCATGGCTCTGCCTCCTCTCACCCTGCTGCTTTGTGGTTAGCATAGAATAGAACAGGGTATTGCAGTGGGAAGCGACCCGCAGCATCATCTTGCCTGAGAGACACCCGGGAGGGATGCCAGTGGATGCTTGCTCTGGCCAGACCAGGCTTTCCATGGCCAGTTAATTCCTTGGAGAGGTAGTTGAGATGGAGCTGAGTAGATGTGCCGGTTGTGGGGCTCCAGGGCAGCTTCAGCCTGACGATATGGCCATGAGCAAAGGTGCATTGTTTTGCTTCCAAGAAAACAACCCCCTGATTAGAGGCAAAGGAGCTCTTTCCTGGAATGGGGGTAGATTTATTTACATCGGAGAGTCGGGGCTTATTAACTGTTCTCTTACCAGTGCAAACACCCACACCCTGCTGACGTGGGGGAGGTGAGGGAGTCCCAGGGACTGGGACCTCATCACTTCACCCCTTCATAAGCATCCTCCCATCCCACTGGGTTCTGAGGCTGTGTGGAGTGGTCCGGTGGCTCTGCAGCATCACCGGACGCTGGCCCCAGGGGGATGTGCAGATGGAGAAGTGCCTCTTGCATAGTTCACTCCTATGTGTAAAGTGGGGTTTATTGGGGGTGAAATAAAACATCACAGCCCAGGTGGGAGAGCTGTTTCCTGGCATTGTGTGGTGGGGATGGGAAGGGAGAAGCGGAGCACATAGTTTGGCTGTGGAGGAAAAAGGGCTTGTTCCTTCCTGGACAGATTTTGGCAAGGTTGGTGGGAGGTGGGTCATGAGAGACAGCTGGGGTTGGGCATTGTCTGTGTATTCTCAGGATTAGAAGGAGTCCACAGATACACCACAGCATCGGCCTGAGCTGAACTGCTGGCACGAGCGAGCTGCCTGCCAGTGAATCACTTTCAAGCTCCATTTTCAGATGCACAAACACGCAGGTTTACAGTAGCTGTGCATATGTTGCAAGCCATTGCTCCTCATCAGATTCACTGACGCTCCATGGGCCATAAAAATTAAACAGGCATAAATCCATCAGCCCCAGGGTTCTTCATCGAGCGCTATAAATCCCACGAAAACTAATTAAATAGGACAATGGTGTCCATTTAAAGCTGGCACGTAGCAATATAAGCTGCTACCACCACGAAGACAGGACTCCAAATCAATTTGTGAGGGCAAGGGCAACCTAAGTGCCCATGCCGAAGGGCTGGTGTCGGGTACATCCCAGCTCCCCGTCGCCTGCAGCTCCTGGCTGGGAGAGCTAAGAGATTGTGTTAAGCTCCTAAGATTTATTTCTCCTCCGCTTTGCTTTCTAAATCAAATCATCCAATTAACATATGTGCTGGAGTTTGGTGCTTGAAATGCTATCTGGCGACTCGGGGAGCTTTTCGTTATTGGTTTTGCTCGTCGGGCTTGTTTGCTGAGCGCCTGGCTCTGCCGCTGCCGTAGGGGAGCCTGTTCCACTGCTCTTCCCCACGCTGATGAAAGGCTCCACACCAGCGCTGTCAGTGCGGGTCGGTGTAGAGATCAGAGTGAACGCTCTCCGTAGCGCTTGGCTGGGGTGCCACGAGTACGCAGCTCCGCGGGGTTGGGTGCTCCTCTTGCCGTTCGAGTTGGGTTTCTGCTTTAGAAGGGAAGGGGAACTGAGGCAGGGAGTGGGGAGGCACGGCCTGTGGGTGTTTGTTCTTGCTCAGTAGGGAGCTGAGCCCGGTTTTGCCCGTGGTGTTTGCCATCTCCTGGCTGTCATTCAAGAGGGAAGTAAGTGTTTCTACCCGAGTAGGACTCACCCCAGTGAAACCCTGCTCACCACGCTGCTCTGGCTGGCTTTAAGGAGTTAGACCTGACACTTCCAGTAGCTTTAAATGTACAACCTGGCAAGTGCGCTGCTGCTCTTGGGCTCATAAATCAGGCTCTTAATGATGCTCAGAGGGAGAACTGATCTTGGCAGAGCTGAGCGCAGCTCAGACACCCGTGCTGCAAGTAGACAGCGTGTCCCCATCGCCACGTGCGGGGCTGAATGCTTCAGGTTCAGCCTGAAAGGTGTCCTCACTGGGAACAGACCTGGAGTTGTCCCAGGACACCCTGGGACCCGGGTGTGGGGGAAGCCCTGACCTGTGCTGGGTGTCCAGGGAAGTCTTCCCAGTGCTCCCAGGTGTCGCCTGCCACCCTCTCATGCCCTGAACATCTTCCTCTTCCTCCCATCCACAGCCTGAGCTCGTGCAAAATTTTGTAGATGGAAAAATGGTTGGACTCGGTGGTCTTAAGGGTCTTTTCCAAGCTCGATGCTTGTCTGTCTCCTCCCCTGCACCTCTGCTCTCCAGCTCCCTCCGACCGTCCTTGCTCTGGGGAGCAGCTGAGAAATTGGAAAGAAAAGGCTTGAGTTTGACAGAGGGGAACAAAAGTCCTGAACAGGCAAAGAGCATCGTTCCCCGTCTTCCAGCTGGTGCCTGGCTGTCACTGCAGAGCCCATCGCTGAGGCAGGGGCCAAACCAGCCACCCATCACCCATGGGCGACAGCGTGCAAGGTCTGGGAGCAAGTTACCACCCCTGTGTCTGTAAGGGGCATGCTGGTACCTAGCCCCATCTTGGAGAAATCCCTGGCTGGGTGCTTAGGTATTGCCTTCAATCTGTTTCTCCCCTTCCCACTTGTGGGGAATGCCGAGGTCTTGTTGGGTTTTGGGGATGGGGAATGTTGTGCACCCAGAAATAATGTTCCCTGGGATTTTGCAGGCTGGGGCTGTGCTCATGTAACAAATGGTATGCTTTGCTGTAAGCTGTGTGAAGGAAAGAACTGGATATTGGCCCTGTGGGGGAGGAGTGGGGGGCTCTAAACACTTTGGGGTATCTCAGCTCTTTGGGGTGGGTGACTGCCCTGATCTTTCAGTGGCTCTGCATCACCACCTGCTCCCCTGCAAGTTTTACAGCTCCTTTGAAGGGGTTGCACCAGGCTGAAAGACATTGTCTCCTCTGGCTCTAGAGCATCTTGCCTGTGGGAGCTTCCAGGGATGTCTGCCAGCACGGCGGTGATGGCAGGACAGACCCCAAGATGGCCCAGGCCCTACTGAGAGGGGTTCAATGTGAACATAGCCTTCACCCACCCTGAGGGGTTCATGAGCACCACGTAGCTGCTGACTAATCCCAAGCAAATAACAGGGTTGTTCCCTGGGAGGGGAGCTGACAGTCCCACACTCGCCTGGTACTTAAATTGCTTTCAAAGCTTCCTTTGTCCTGACAGCATCAGCAAATACATTAGACATGAGTCCTGTGTGAATCAGTGGCTCACCCGGACATCGGGGTGATGGTAACCTCATTTGGAGGGGCTGGGGGGGTGCACTGACCATGCTATGCTCCTGGGGATGCTGGTGGGCTGCTGGGAGCAAGGCAAGGAACAGACAGACCCCTTGCAGGGAGAAGAAAGCTGGCCCTGTGGTTTGGCACCGGGACCAAGAACTCAAGGGGTCTTACTGCTTGGCCGTGGTCTCACCTATGCCACCACGTCCTGCATCAGCAGTGAAAGTGAGCTCTGGCTGGGGAAGGGATGGAGGGGCTGGAAATGAAGCAGGAGAGGGACGGGACCTTCCATGTAGAAGCAGATCTCCGCTTCCCTTCTTCCTCCCCAGATACGTGCCTTTCCCTCTCCAGGTTGCCCGTGGGTCTGGAGGAGATGTGCTGCTCTGCTGGACCAGGCCCTGCGAGGTGGCATGGCCTGGCAGAGGTCCTGCTCTGGGGGCCAAGGGAACTTGTGGGAAGTCACCCAACAATTAGGGCTTTAGTCCTCAGGGCTAATTAGCCCTTGAGGGCTCCCCACTGACCTACTGCGGTGACGTTTAACCCTGCACACACTGCTACTGCTCTGCAGGGCTGTGATGGCAGGAGAAGGGCAACAGGGCTTAAATCTGTTGGCGTGGGTTATCAGGCTCTAATTGCTTTATTCTTTACTTGCCTGGATAGAGTCACTCTGGGCTCAGCAGCCTTCATCACATGAGGATTAAAATGCCCGAGTGAGTTCATGCCGGGGCTGATGTCACTGCCCTGCTCCTCCGATCCCTGTTTTTCCCATCTGAGGGCTGGAGCGAGGTGCTGGCAGAGGTGGGTTCCGTGCTTGGCATCCGAAGGTGCCAATGCTGCCCTGAACCTGCTGCCCCTTGGAGACAGGAGAGCAGTTTCCTTGGCACGTTGCTGCTTCCAGCCTGCAGATCTGTTGCCCTCTGCTCTCTCCCCAGAATTCGGATTCAGAACAGAAAAGGCAGCATCTGCATTTCAGCTTGCTGCTAAATGTCAGGGCACAGTCCTGGAGAGAAATGTTCTCCAGAGCATCCGAGAAATGGGAAGGGAATGCAGAGAGGATTTGGGAGCTGAAAGTCATCAAACACAAGCGTAGGCCTGTAAGAACCAGGGTCCCATCAGGAGTCAATGAGACATGGCTCCTCAAGCCACCCGAGGGCTGTAGAAAGTCATGCCCAGCTGCATGAGCTCCCCTGAGAGCTGGTAAACTCATTGCATGTTCTCCTCTCATGGCTTTCCGTCTGCTGAGGAGGCAGTTTGTTCGGGGGCTGTTCAGAATGGGCTGTTGGGGCTGGGCACAGGGGAGTGCTAGCTTTGTATCCCTGGGACATCGTGCCAGCCTTGAAACGCAGGGAGAGGGAGAGGAGGAGCCGAGCGAGGCTGAGGCTGTGATCCCTGTCGCCGGGCTTTAAAGCGCTTGCCATCGTAAGCGCCTGGCTGTAACTCAGGGCACGGGGAGCTGAGCATCCTCCTCTGCTGCTGCCTCATTTTGCTTGTTTTCCTGAGGCACCGAAGCAGCCCTGGTGTGACAGCACCTATGGAACAGGTTTCATCCCGGGCAGGGACGAGCACCCCGATCCATCTCCTCCATCAGGTTGTTGGATACTCTGGGAGACGCGCAGAGACGAGATCCTCAGCTGGCAGAGCTCTGAGCTCTGCAGGGCTCTGCCCATTTGCCAGGCTGCTCCTGCGGGGTTTGGGTTGGTTTGGGGGTTTTTTTTGCTTTACGACCCACCGGTGAAGTGGGGAGGGTCCGTGCCAGGCTGCCCAGCAGCCCCCTCTGAGGGCTCTCCTGCTCCCCCCTGCACTTTCCCGGCCCCCGCCGAACAGATGGTGCCGATTTTCGCAGGGGGAGCAGAGGAAACAAAGCCCAGAGCGATGGGAGGCTGCAGCCTGTCTCCCAAATGCAGCCTGGGGGATGACATCTGTGGGGACGGGCTGATGCATGTGGGTGTCTGTGGCGTGCTGAGCCCTGTGCCGAGCCGGCACTTACGCCTGCCCTATCTCACTTTTCTTTCTCCTTTGTTTTCTGTTTGTTTGGGTTTTTTTCTCCCCCTTCCTCTTCCTCTCTAGGTGAAGAAGCTTGTGGACCGTTTGTGGGGATGTCGGTGAAGCAAGCGGGCTGCCCCCCAGCCTCTGCGCATCACAGGACCAGAGGCTGACTGGAAGCTGGTATGTGCCTCCCCCAGCCCCTGCTCGGCCGTGCCATGCCCAGCCCTGCCCCAAGCCTTGCTTTCCACCCGTGATACACCCTGCTCTCCCCAGGCTGCGTTTTGGAGAGAGGCAGTGGCGAGCATGCTGCAGGGAGCCAGCCTGCAGCCGAAGCCCCGAGGAGTTTTGCAGTGAGGGCGGTTGCTTAAAAGCCAAAGAGTTTCCCCCTCCCCGCCCCGGCTGTGGATAAGCAACTGGGGCAGCAAATTTCTCCGCTCTCTGTGAGCGTTGAGGTTCTGGTCTTCAGGCTTGAAGAGGGGGGCTGCCATGGAAGAGAATGTGTTCAGCGTGCAGCAGATACAGCCGAACGTCATCTCGGTGAGGCTCTTCAAGCGTAAGGTGGGTGGCCTCGGCTTCCTGGTGAAGGAGCGCGTCAGCAAGCCGCCCGTCATCATCTCGGACCTGATCCGGGGAGGGGCTGCAGAGCAGAGTGGCCTCATACAGGCTGGGGACATCATTTTAGCTGTCAATGGCAGGCCACTGGTGGACATGAGCTATGAGACCGCGCTGGAGATACTGAGAAGCATCGCCTCCGAGACCTACGTGGTCCTCATCCTGCGCGGCCCTGAGGGCTTCACCACTCACCTGGAGACCACCTTTGCGGGTGACGGGACGCCAAAAACCATCCGTGTCACCAGACCCCTCTGCCCGACTCCAAAGGCAGTTGACTTGTCCAACTCGAGTCTCCACAGCAAAGAGCAGCCGCTGCCAGCAGCCGACTGCACCATGGGCTCCCTGTGGACAAGGGAGATGGGGCGAGAGGTGGATCCGATGGTCCACGTTAACGGCGTCGTTACCAGCAGCAAAGGGCAGGACGCTGGGAAGGGAAAGGAGGGTGCTTGCAGTCACCCTTGCCTGAACGGCGGCGTGGAAGACAATGAACTGCTCAAAGAAATTGAGCCCGTCCTGGATCTCCTGAAGAGCAGCAGTAAGAGCAGCGATGGAGATGCACCCTTCAAGGTAGAGACAAGAGATATAGAAGTCCAGGTGGACTGGTAGGTCCCTAAATACATTTTTTTTTCCTAACCTTTGGTGAAATGTGCTGGGTTTGGCTACCAAACGCGGCTGGTGTAGTGTCAGTGAGGGTGTCTGCAGCAATGTCCCCTGCCTGGCACAGGAGGATGGAGACAGAGAGGAAGGCAGGCAAAAAGGGGAAAGAGGTGAATGAGGGAAAGATGAAAGTAATGAAAAATTGGGAGTAGATGGTGGAAGGGAGAAAGATGTATGTGTTGGACATTGGGGAGACAGCGGGAGTGATGCCTCTTGGAAAACTCAGCTACACGATGTGGTGGATCACGGGCTGGGCTGGGCTTTGCTGCTGGTTTGTGTTCTTGATCACATTTGTCATTAGATTTAAAGAAAATCCTGTACCTCAGTTTCCCCACCTGCCAAGTAAGATTCATGGCATGGTCTGTCCTTGCTGTTCTGCTTCAGAGCTCTCCCCTTGAAAGCTGCTATCGATTACCTGCTGGCGAGGGAGACGGAAGGTCAGACGGGCAGAGTGATGCTTCCCAGGAGAAACGATTCTCAAAACCTTCCGTGGTGTTGGCAGTCAGGCTCCAGCTTTGGGAACAGGGGAACCCCAGTCCAGCTGAAGCCCAGGGCACCTCTGCACAGGTCCAGTGGTCTCTGGCTGGGGAGGGAACATTCCCCATGGAGAGCTCAGAAGCATCCGTCCCTCCCTGAAATGCGGAGCTGCCCGTTCATCCCCTCCACTGTTAGCAGAACTAATTATTGCAGTATGTCTCTGCGTGTGTAACAGGGCTGGGGACAGATGGGTGCTCTCCCTACGGGTGAGGTCCCATCAGGTAGACAGACCTGCTTCATTCCTGATACCTGCTTCTGCAAGGCTCTGTGTGCGCTGTGTTGCCGCCTGATCTTCCTCACCACTTCCCAGAGAGGTGTTTGCGGAAGGAGCCCATCGCTCTGGAGCCGAAGCAGCTCCCTGTGGCCCTTTGGGCTTTGCAATAACATTGTTGGTAGCTAGTTATTATTATTTTTTAATTATGATTTTTATTCAGCGCCACCTCTCTCACCTCCTGGCCATTGTTAGCAGTGATAAGTTGCCTTTTCCCATCACATTTCCCCGAGTCCCTGAACACATTTCAGCAGCGGGTTGTGGCTCTGCCCCTACCAGGAGGCTTCCTTGGGAGGGTTTGCTGAAGCTGGTGATCTCGGCTCAGTGACGGAGGGATTTGTAACCTCGTGCCCCTTTGCTGCACCTGCTTCCTTAGGGAAGGGGAAAAAAATTGTATTCTGGGTTTTTTTCATTGGAGATGAGAGGGGAAAGGCAGAGCTGCTGCTGCAGGGGAGTGGGATCCCTGCAATGGGTTCCCAGCCCGGCTGGGTGGCAGAACCCAGGCTGAGCTCCCCATCGCTCTCATCACAAACCAGCACCTGTGCCACGTGCTTTCCATCACCTTTCCATTTATCTTTGGTTATTTTCGCTTTGTCCTTCCTGCTCTCCTAAACATTCCTCCCGTGGAGGACACGGCTCCTTGAGACCCGTTGGGGTGGTCCCACTCACCTGAGCCACCCTGCTCAGCTGGGTGCTGGGGGGCAGGTGGCTGGGGAAGAGTGGTGGGATAGGGCATGCTCAGGGGTCTCAGGGTGTTTGTCTGCTTTCAGAAACCCTTGGGTTTTGTCTCGGGAATTTAACCCCCCAAGCCCAGCGCTCTCCCTGGAAGGCTGAGGGCTACCTGCCTGGGCTGTGCATACTTTAACCCAGCACGAACCCATCCCTGGAGGAACCTGATTTAAGGAACCAGATAACTGAGACCTTGAAGGGGTTGTGCTTGACTACAGGTCCAGCAAAACATGCAGGGGGCTTAAAAGTCCCTTCTGGTTTGGCTAAGATTGCCATTGTGGAGCTGGGGTGGTACTCGGGTGAAACCCTTGGACAACACAACCCCAAGCATTGATTTCAGGTACAGCCTCCTCCTTCAGACTGTCCTGCTCCAGGTCCTCATCCCATCCCACCCACTGTGGGTTCTCCAAGGAAATTCTGCTCCAGCTAGGGGAAAGGATGAAAAATGTGATTTTTCTTTTAGGAGTATCTTCTGCTCATAGAGATTAAGCCAAAACACTTTGAATTCACTTAAACTGAAGGACCAGAAGCCAGCAAGAATATTAGTGAAGTGGGTACTTCACCAAAACTCCACTCAGTTTATTTTTCAATATCCTTTAAAAAAATTAATTAAAAAAAAAAAATCTATGTACCTTGGGACTGCAAATCCACTTGTCGGTCAAAACTAATCTTCAATCTTCTGCTCAATGAAAAGCTGCTGCCTCACTCTTGCAGCAGGGCTCTGTATGAGGGAGAAGACCTGGGATCAAGCGGAGAAGTGGGAATAGAGATATACTGCAGGGAAAACTTGTCGAGAGAGCCGCTCTGCAGGGTAAAGGGCATTTCAGAGCCACCTCTCCTCCCACTCCTGCGACACACTGGAGATGATTCATCTCCTCTGCTTGGTCTGAGACAGAGCTGGGGCATCGTGAAGGTCTTTTAGAGTGAGAGCTTTCTTGGTCCATAGGAGAAGCGCAGAAAGGTCGGGAAGCGATGGGGAGCGGATAACCGTGGAGACTGCTGGTCGATGCCAAAGAAATGCCCCCAGATATAAGCAAGCCTTGTCAGATGGATGCAGCTCTCACGCTGGAGGCTGTGACTTCTTCAGGCTTGAGGACAAGCAAGCAAAGCTGGCATCAGTCAAGATGGGAATAGAGCTCTACCTAGGAGGGTGCGAAACCTCGTTTAAGGTTGAGCTTGGCAGCTGCAGCCCGGACCACTCAACCATCAATCCGGCTGGAGATGCTGATTTAGGGGCCAATCCTGTTCTTCCCCCATCTTCTCTTGGTGCTGACCTTCACAGCCTGCAGCACTTTGTCAAAGCCAGTCCAGCTCGCAGAGCTGTGACAGCTTTCCTCGGGCTAAAAAGGTTTGAGGATGCTCACAAGGAGCTGAACACTTCTTGTTCAAGGTGGGTTCTGCCAAAAGCAATTCATGTCTCTAATGTTACTTGCAAGGAAAACTGGGAGGTTTAGGTGTGCACTGGAAAAAAATACCAGTTTATCTCCATCCCTTGCCCCCACGGTCTGCGGTCCCCAGGAACTGCCCCTACAACCACCTGGTTTTTGCTCCCTGCTGCTTTCCAGCTGTTAGGTGCTCTGGGACCACGGTGTGTGCCCATGGGATGGTCTGTGACCACGGCTGCATGTCTGCTACTCGTCTCAAGCCATCTGCGATGGAGTCGATCATGAAGCGGAGCATGGAAGTGGGGCGCAAGGTATGATGAGAGCTGGCATTTCTGCCATGAGGCTCACCGTGGGCTAGAAAACAAAAATAGAGTTTGATTCACTCACTGCCAGCTAACCTAGGTCTGTTTTTCCCTCTGAGCTCTAGGGAGATTGTCATGTCCCATCTTCCCTCCCTCTCTCCCCCTCTCCTCGCCACCAAGTTGCCAGTATTTATTTTCCTTCTCAGGTCTATTCCATAACATGAACAGCATGATGGAAACATGGCAGTTTCGGTCCAAGAAGCAGCATCAGCAGCCCAGAGAGGGAAAAGTGTGCTGAGAGCAGGAATTCTGTTTATGAAGGGTTTCAAGGTTTCAGGCTCCATCCTGCATTGGAACAAACCCCGTAATTTTGCAGTTCTCTTCCTCCCACCTCCTTTGCCGCCGCCAAAATCTCTTTTGTGTTGCTCAAAACAGTTCATTTGCATTTCTGATGCCTTCATTATTCCGTACTTGGACACACAACTTTAAAACCTCTGAAATGAAAAGGTGCCTTGAAACTATCGTGTTGTCGCCGTTCCGCAAACCGGTGACGCAGGAGAGCTTTGGCAGTGAGCAGCCCTCCCCTTCCCCTTCTTCCTCGGTGGATTCTTCTTCCTTGTCATTCAGACCACATCAGTCTAATCCAGAGAGGCATTTTGTGCCTGCAAACAGCATATTCCACCTGAATATAACTCCTTGGAGCCCCCTCGGACCAGTCTCCAAAGCACCCTTCCCCCTGTGCTGCTGCTGTTTCTTGTTCCCATGAGACAGCTGTTCCCCTTGTAGGTGGTCCCAGCAGATGAACCCATGGGTTGGAAACCTCCAAGTGCTCCTCAGGCACGGCTGGGAAAGGATGAGCGTGGTGGCTGCAGATTGCATCTGATGCCAATGGGACCGTGGGTCGGTTCCTAGGTGTTTATCAACAGCACTTACCGACCTTGTGTTTCCTGGGCTCGGTGTATCTTGCTCAGCTCATTAGTCCCTAATCCCAGCACTGGGTACAGCCCAGTGATGCTCTGACCTTCTGAGGGCACAAGACCTCCTTCAAGCCATGCTGGTGGCTTTCATCCTCTTCCTTCAGTGCTGTTGAGGCTCCCCTTTCTCATTTAGGAAGTGGCTTCTTGCTTTGATCGCCCTGCAATTACCCTCTGGCCCCGCTTCCAGAGAGCACATCCCACCTTTTGGAACGATTCCTCTGACTTCCAACATTCCCTCTTCCTTCTTGAGCTCTGCTCCATCCTCCACACCCTCCAAATCCCAGTGGCTGCAGCCTGGAGCACTGCTGCTGCCGACATCACAGCACGAGAGCGGACATCATCCACATCCTCATCATCCAAACCAGCCCTGGGGATTGCAGCAGCTAGTCGTACCTCTTCTCGCTGCCTGGCAGATCAGAGAGCTCCTTCTGCCAGGCACATTCAAAGGAGTGAAGTGACAGACTTCCTCCCTCTTTTTTTTTAATCTTTTTCCCCCCTCTTCTTTCTTTTTGGAAAAAGCTTTGGAGAAATTTCTCAAATGGCTGTCTCAGCAACTTCCCTTCTGCTTCATCACTCCGAGCACTGCAACATCATCAAATTAATCAAAAGAAAACAGTGGTGCCTCTCATTTCTCCAAACAGCCAGATGCTCTTCCCGAGGTGAGGCAGCATCCAAGGCTCTGCCTTTGCACCAGTGGGGGAGGGCAGGATTCCTCCTTCCATTGTTAAGTATCAAATTTTGCTTTCAGAACAAAAGATTAACTCAAACGGGGTCCCTCCCCCAAAACCTGTTCTGGTTCCAAGAGACCTTGCTTATAGTGTTTAATAGAGCTGGCGGCAGGATCGGGTCAGAGAGGGACCTCTGGGTCTTGGAGCTTTGGGAGAGTTCAGCCAAACAAATGTTTCCAAGGATAGCTCTTCAGTGTTGCCTCAAGTGCTGAGACACTGGCTGCCCTGACATCCCCCTCAGGGGACCTGCACCCCCTCCCCAGTTGTCCACCAGAGACCCCTGCAAATGGCCCTATTGGCTCTCCCATTGATAAAAGTGCTTTTGGAAACCTGATGTAGGGGCTGAGCTTGGATGCTTTGGCCATCATCCCGCTGGTTTCCTTGCTTGTGTGAGTGGCATCCTGGTGCAAAGGCGGCAGGGCACCCTGCATCTGCTGGTGGCTGGGGAAGCCAGGCCAAGGGAGGAAAATAACTGACCCAAAAGCCCCTGTTCCTGTCTGAGCTCACAAACAAGGCAGTTACAAGAAACGGGCAGGAAATATCTGTAAAATGAAGCAATTTATTTTTATTTTCTTTTATTTCCGCCCCCCTCCCCCCATCTGGGCTGAGGCTGTGCCTGCTCTGAATGGGCTTTTCTCTCCCTGGCTTTCTCCAAAAAGACAGAGCCGGATACTTCTGGGCAGCCTGACCCGGGAGAGGTCTGCGCTAGCTCAGCGCAGGGGCACGCGCCTGCAGCCCTGCAAGGGCCAGACCTCCTGCCCTGGCACCCAGCAGCATGACACAGGCGTGGAGGCGAGATGCCACCACGAGTTCAGCCTCATGGGTTGGTCACAGCCGTGCTCGACCGGGCTTTTATAGCTGAGACTGAGGGTGAGGGCAGCTCCTTGCTGCCTTGCTTCCGCAGCTGTAAGGCTGTCAAGGAGGAAGAGCAATGTGCAACCCATTTTGGCTCCACTTGTGATAGGATGCAGAGCATCCCGAGCATCCAAGCCCCAATACCCGCCCAAACATCGCTGTTCCTTGGGACAGGGTGTCTTGCTGCTGGGCGATGCTCGAGGCCGGTGAAAGGAGGCAGGGCCCTGCTCCAGCTATACTTGTAAGTAGCCAACTATGGCGATGACTTAATTCAAGCATCTGGTCTTTTTCCATGCCGTTGGCACAGGTACCAACATTGATAGCTTTGCTGGTGTGCAGACAATGAGATTATGCAAGCAGCCTCCTGGCCAAGACCTCCAGCTGCTGCCGCTGCCGAGTGATGGATTCCTCTCCGAGGTTCCCTCGTGCCGGCAGACACCCATGGAGACAGGCTTGCAAACACCTTCCTGGAAGCAGCGGGTCATGCCAGGCGCCCACAGGAGGATGCTCAGTGTCATTCTGGAGGCGCCTTTGGGATATCTGGCACGCTGGCATCTGTCTGCCCAAGCCTCTGCCATTGTGGAGAGGCAACATCCATGCCCCTGGAGAGGCAGTGTAGTCCCCAGGGAGGCAGGTTCCCTCTGATAACCCCCGGGCACCAGTAAAGCTGAGAGATTTCTTCTATCACCTTATGGATTTAGTGCTTGCGTCTTGATTTTTGGACCAGTTACAGGGAGCAGCACGTTGGGGCACATCAGCTACAGGAGATGGTTTGTGTACGCACATGGTCTCCTGTGCTCAGTGGCTCTGTGTTGACCTGCCTCCACTCTCCCAGATATGATGGGGATCAAGGCAAGAGGGCAGGGATGTGCAGCCATGGAAATACCTCTTCTCTGGGAGGCTTAACAGCTGCCCCTGACTTAGGGTGAAGTGTTGGACTTGTTGAATTTCCATCCTGCTCATTCTCTGTCTTGCTGCCAGAATCCCCTAGATAGAGGCAGGTTGGACCTGGTGAGAGACCACGAGCTTCCCCTTCAGATGGGCTGGTAGAGGGGATGCAACATGGCTCTGGGCTGTCCCCAGTCCTGGGACCTGTGTGGCCACTGTTGCTGTGTAGCAGAGAGCTGGGACCTGTTGTCTTTGGCTGTGCTGGTGCAGTGCAGCGGGTGGGGCTTCTTGTGTTTTATCAGGTTGAAACCCTTTCACATCCCAAGTCTGAAAAAAACAGCTTCCTTTTCCTGGGGGGGATGTGGAGGGCAGGCACAGAAAACCCAGTAACAGCTGCCCCTATGGCACCTGTGCCCCCTCACTTCCACCACGCCGGCCACTTTCACCCTGAGGCAGCCAAAGTTTGGAAGGTATCCAGGATCCTGGTGTCATATTTTGGCAGCTGAATGTTGCTCTGAAAAAGCAGAAAAATTACAGAAAATGTAGAGCACAGGGAGATAGTCTGTATGTGAAGTATTTTCCTTCAGCTGTGCTTAAAGCTGCAAGCTGGGGGGCCAGGAAGGTTATGAATCTGAGTTTCTTTGTACTGAGACGGTGTCAAGAGCATCTTGTTGGTGTAAATTATGTCCTGAGTGCAAGTGTCCTACTTTGGTTGGTGCCCAAAGCCCGTCGCCCTTAATGGGAAGGCTCATTACTGACTTCAGTGGGCATCTGGAAGAGTTTTAAGAACTGACAGCAGGAGCCAAACAATTGCCAGGAGCACATTACCTCGTCAGGCTGTTGAGCAAGGGCGAAGGCAGCGCGGCTGCGAGCTGCAGGGCCGTGCCGGTCCCGGTCTGTGGCCCTGTGCAGCCTGACCCACGGAGCTCCTTCCCATGCGTGGCCTCATCAGGGCAGTCGGTGCCTTTGGTGTGGACACTACAGCCTCCTTCTCTTAATGTTATGGCTCTAAACCCCCTTTGTTTTCCTCCTTCACGAGGCAGTGCTTTTCTATCACCTGCTCAGGTGGGATTTAACAGCCTCACTGAGGTCCTGCGGTTTGTTCCCCGGTGGAAAGGTGTGTGCACCGTGAGGTACACCAGTCTCACTGTGTGGGCCAGGGCAGCCAGCACCAGGGATGTCCTCAGTCCCCCAGCCTTGCCATCGTCCCGGGCTCTGTGGAGGCAATCTGTCAGTTTGCTTGAGTAAAATCACTTGTGCTCAGCGGCATTTGCAGCATCTCTAAAGGTCAGGGATAGGAGAGAGAGCTGTCTCTCCCTCCTGGGAGCCACCTTTTTTTTTTTTCCTTGGGTTTTTTCCCCTCTCCTTTGCTTATAAACACTGAGCTCTTCTGCAAACCTGTCTGGGTTAGGTTTAGCTATGAGGTTTTGCAGCTGGAAGTGCGTGTGGGTCTCCCTTCCCCAGCTCCATGCTTGCTTTCACAGGGTTCCAGCGTGGTTTTTGGGGTGCAGAGAGAGGGTCTGGCATGTAGCCCTGCTGGAGGCAGTGTCAGGGCAGGGGGTTCCTGTGTTTTTGCAGGCGCTGCACAGTGCGATTTCTGTTGGTTTTGGGTTGCCCTCACTGCAGTGACATGTTGCCTTGGCTGAGGCAGAGTGTTTCGTCCCCTCCTGCATGGTGATGCACAAGTTTTTTTCTCCTGTGGGAAGAGTGATGGCTCCAGGAGCTGGTCCCTTGGTCCCAGCATCCAGCCACCCTCCAGCCCACTGACCCAAACGGTTTTTAACCCTTCAGTTTCAGGGAAGGGGAAAACAAGCTGCAGAAATCCTTGCCGGCTCAGATGGAGAACGACCGTGTCTTCAGTGACCTGTGGGGGAAGAGCAACGTGCCTGTGGTCCTGAACAACCCCTACTCTGAAGCTGAGCAGGTAAGAGCCTGTGACTCATGCTGCTTTGGGTGGGAAGGGGGCTTGGGAGTACATAAGCCATCCTGGAGATGGGCTCTTGTGCAGAGAACCTGCAAGAACTAGCTGCACTGCCCTGAAGACATTTGAGCCCAAGAGCTGGAGTCGATGGGGTGCGGAGCCCTTTTGGTCCAGAAGCTGAATTCTGGCAGCGGTTCAGGCAGCTTGTAGGTCAGTGGAGAGTGATGCTCTCCATCCAAGGGGCAGGAGTGGGGCAGGAGCACAGCCAGAGGCCAGGAGTCTGAAACCTCCCTTGGGACTGTTGCCCCTTTTCGTGACAAAGCACCGAGTCGCATCGTTAACGTCGTTTTAATTCATATGATGGTAATTCAATAGAGCACTCCAGATAATATGTTGTTCGGTGCCTTTTCATCTCCTCACACTCCACGGACATAAATTCTCAGGCTTCCCTGCCAAAAGTGGATTAACTCCACGTTTGTAGCAGAGCCAGAGACGTCAGGCAGACCCTGCCAGGCCAGAAAGATCACCTCGGGGAAAACATGACATGCGTGAGCACTGCCAAGCCACCCTGGGCCAACGTGTCTCCCTGATGGGATTACCCAGCAGCAGGGCAGCATGCAGGGGACCTGTCTGGGGACTGTTTGGTCTCCATGCCCTGCTGTGTTTCTCAGGGTGACATAGTGAGGACTGTTTTCCAAGGGAGGGGAGAAAAGTGACTTGGCAGTCACACGAAGACTTCCGAGAAGATTGGTGTTTGCTCAGCTCAGGTGTGTCCTCAGCAGATGTCTCGGACCGATGCCTCTGTCTAGCTCCAACAAGCTCCTTGCTGACACGACACGTGCAGACCACCACAGAGCAGGTGTGCCACTTGTGATGCAGTTGAGGCCCAGGTGTTGAGCTTGGCCTTGATGCCCAGCAGCACCTCCCAGGCCACGGCTCTGCCAGAAGATGCTTTCTCGTTCCACGGGCATTTTGCAAGACACAAAGCCAGAAGCAAGGGGTGAGGTCACATGAGGTGACACAATCCCTTCATGCCCATGTAGGTGACTTGTTGCAGTGTTGGAGGCTCATGGGACCCACTGCGCAGGTGCTGATGCACATGCAGGGTGGCTGAGATGCTACTGACCATGCCAAACGTGCTGCATGGTTTTAACCAAGCTGGTTGGCTGCTTAGACGCAGCTGGGAGTGATTTCCATCCTTGGGTCTCCTGACTGCAGCTCAGGATGGTGGGCAGGTGTCCCAGCAGCACAGACAAGCTTGCAGTGGGTATCATCCTACGTTGGCACACAGGAATGGGTGCATCCAAGAGCTGCAACACGCTGCGCTCAGCCACTGGAGACATGGCCCTGGGCAGCCCCATGTCCCGCCGCGTGGTTAATGCACTGTGGCAGGTATCATGAACCCATCTCGCCCAAGGACAGGTCACTGCTCTGGTCCCTTTGCCCCAGCTCTGGAAAGACACTGTCTTTCTGCCTCCTTTGCTAAGCTCCTTGCGTGTACGTGTCTGTTCCTATAAGCACTTTATAACCTTCTGTGTTCAGAGCTTAATTTCTCTCCGTGTTAGGGCTGCCAAAACCCCCAGTCTTAAGCTGCTATTAAACGCTTTAATATATCTTTTTTCTCACCCGATGTGCAGCTTTCTTATTATCCTCCTTATCCTCCAGTAGGTATGCCTGTTCTTCTGGAGGCAGTTTAGGTTTTTTTTTCCCCCCACGTTCCCTGCAGCTGTTCCCCTGAGTCAAGGCAACTGAACTTCTTGTGAGCTGCAATAAATACTGTTAACACAGGGGCAAGTTGAGCCAAGTGCGAGCTTTTATACTTGCTGTTCTTTAAAGCAGGATTTGGTGGATTCACTTGGCCAGGTGGGAGATGCTCACTGAGGCTTGTAATAAGGTGCTGAAAGACCTGCTGGGCATCGATCCCTATCCCTCTTATTATTTATTTTTTTCACAAAATCACACAGTGTGTGTTGCTTGTTTCCCAGGAGCCCAATTCCCCTGGCTCTAAACCTGACCGATGGAGAGATGCTGTGTCTGCACCAGCCCAGGTCCTGCCTGAGTTGTATTTCAGTCTGTACGGATTGATTTGTTAGGAGCTCCAGGGGAACCAGGGAGAGAGTGTGTCCACGGAGCAAGCAGGGCCAGGGAGTCGTACCAGCTCCATGCTTGTAAGGATGATTTACAGCTTTATAAAAGGGAAAAACACACTTTCAGCTGGCGGGGTTAATGCAGTCTGGAAGGAAATGTCAGCATGCCAATATATCTACGACTCAAGCTAACACTGCAGCCCTCCTCCTCCCATAGCGTTTCAGCAGGGATGCCTGGAGGGTGGCTGGGATGCAGGAGGAAGGCTGAGGGACCTGCAAAGCCCACCTGGGTCTGCAGAAAGGGAGATGATCCCTGCCGTTCTGGCTCCCGGACGCTGCTGGGTGTGTTTCTTTACTGCGTCTATCACTGCTGCAGACAGCTTGCCAAGCTGCACGCTGACGATAAGTGCCAGCACGCTGCCTTGGAAAAGATGTTTGCATAATGCATGTGCACCCCGACTGCTACGATCGTCTCTCCGTTTGTCCCGCTCTTGAGTCACTAATATCACATCTGCCTAATAAAAACATGAAAGGATCTCGCGCAACCTCGCTGACAGAACCAGGGGTAATATTTGGCTTCAGCTTTGCTGTGCAGGGAAGGCACGCACATGCACACACACACAGAGCTCTTCCCAGTCTCTTCTGGGTGTCTGCTCTGCTGATGCAGTTGCCAGATTTGGTACCTCTGCTTCTCCAGTCCGGATGGCATCCCAGGGGCTGGGCACACTCGGGCACTGTGGCCCTCTCCCAGCTAAGAGTCAAACTCTTGTTCTTGCAGGAAAAAAAAAAAAAAAGAGTAAAGGGAAAGGGAGCAGCTTAAAGAGAGGTTTAAGGTAGAACATATGTAGGCAGATGTTAAGTAGCTGATGTCCACCAGCTTGAGCCATGAGTTCGCTTGCATCATTGCTGTCTGGATTCATAACATGCTCTTGGACCATAGACATGCTCCTGCCAAACAACCAAGATGTTGTTTGACAGCACATCTCCTAAGCTGCTCTGAAGCCACCTCAACAAATCAAAGCTCGTTCAGAGTAAAAAAAGTGGTGCTGGACACAAGGAACACTTTCTGCTTGGTGTTTCTAGCCTCTGTCTGGCAGGTGGAGGGACGAGTGAGGGCTGGTTTTCTTTGTGGATTTGAGCAGCAGTTTCCAGCTGTGTTTTACCAATCTTGTAGAGCTGCTGTAAGCAGTCATACTCAGAAGGAAGGTGGCAGATTATCCCCCTTGGTTGTAAGGGTGGCCCAGGTTGGTTCAGAGAGCATGGGTTGTTGTTAGTGGCTCAGAAATTAGTTACTTCTCTTGAAAGAGTAAAGAAAGGAAAAAAAAAAGACTAGGAATTACCATAATTCAGGTCAGATTCCCCTCAAATTAAAATTAGCTTAAAATTTGTGCTTTTCCAGGAGTAAGTTTAGGGGGTTCTTTTTATTCACAACTGGTTTTGAGTGCTACATGAGGTCTTCAGTTTGTTTTCTGCAGCAGGGAAAGGGGAAGCTGATATCTACTGTGTGGTCATCTGGCTTCAGGGGCCAGGACTTCAAAATGCTCCTCAGGAAGATGACAGGATTTGTGACATGAGGAATGTCATGGAGAGCTGTAGCCACACAGCCTAATGGCGTGTAGAGAGCGGCTTTCGGAAGCTGAGAGGACCAAAGAGGGTCTCACCAAGGGGCCAGGTTGTAGAACTTTCCCTTCCTCTCCATCCTCTGTCTCTTGCTCCCAGCATATGCTTTCAGGAAAGCAGTGTAAAAACAAGTTAGATCTGGGGCCTCTTCTGCTCTTGTCATCCCTATGGCTTCCATTGCTCTTCCTCCTGTGTTCACGCATCAGCCAAAGTGCTTGTTCTGGAACAAGAGCTTCTTCCACTGCGTGCTGGATCTCCTTCCATCAGTCCTTCAGGCTGGATTTGTGCCATTGCAGCCAGCCCATCAGCGGTAGCTGTGGCATGAGACCCACCAAAAAGGAGGGTGAGGCTCTGCGCAGCTCTGCTGAAGGCAGTGCCATCTTCACAGAACCTTGCAGATGGACTGGAAGGGGACACAAGGAAAGGATTCATGAAGGAACGCTACATCAAAACCCAGTCCGAGCCCAGATCCGCTTTGTGGAGGTGCAAGTCTTCAAGTGGTGCCAAAGGTCAGCAGGTTTTGGCCTGATGCTCTGCGGTGCAAGCAGGCCTCCCCTTGAAACCTGCAGCAGTTGCAGTGACTGAATTTCACCCTACTATAAGATTGGATACTCAGAAGAAGCCAGGGCCCCTGGATCTCGCTGCCCCATCACGTGCTGGCAGACAGCGATTGCTCTTTCAGCGCGTGGGGCGAATAAGGGTCACGGTGGAAATGTCAGAGATTTCCTGTGAAAACACCTCAAAGAGAAGCACTTGCAGCCAGCTCTTCTCACTGGCTGAAGCTCTCCCATGTGTTGGCATGCAACTCAGGATGTGCTGGATGAGCACACCCTGACGCAGGTATCAAGGGAGGGCTGGAGAGCTGAGCCTGAGGTAATCCAACTATGCATAATTCAGCAGCCCTCCCACTTGTGTCATTTGTCCATTTTATTCCAACGATCTTCCAGCATCGATATCAAAGGAGAGGTGCCTTTGCCTTGCTCGGAGGAACGGGAGGCTGTTAGCTCTGTCTCATGGTGCTCGTATTAGTGAGGCAGAGCTTGGCATGTGTGAAACTTGAGCAGGTGATGCTCCTTAAAAAGAAACATCTAATACATTTTAGAGAGGTAAGTCTTCCACTGGGGAACTTGAACACCATGTTCTCCTAAGTCTCTTCTACCTCTGCTTTTAACTCATCTTCTGCAGCTTTAGCTGTCCTGTAAACAGGAATGACATCTCAGTTGCATTGAGAGTTGGTTGCTCCATTGTAGGATCCTAAATGTTTTCAAATATATGGATCATATACCTTGTTGCACTGTATTATCAGTAGGCTTTAAGTACAGGCACCCACTAATACGAGATGCTGCTTGGTGTTGGGACCTTTGTTCTGTATCTCATTGAGGAATACTAACCTTGTGCCTGGTCTCCACTCTTGTCCAGCCACCGCCATCTGGACGGCAGTCCCCAACTAAGAACACAGTCAATGGAAGTCCTTCCAAATGCCCACGGTTTGTCAAGATCAAGAACTGGGAGACAGGCTCCGTGCTCCACGACACTCTGCACCTCAAGACAGCAATGGTGAGTAGTGTTGATAGGACTGGCCAAAAGTTGTCTGAACATAATTGAGTGGATCACGGTGTTTCTGAGATGGCTTTACCTGGAAATGCAGAACTTGATGAATTCAGGCCAGTCTTTTTATCTCTGGTGGGGGTCTGAATTTCAAACTTTTTGTTCAATAAGCTTGGTGAGAGGGAAACCCATCTGTGATAAATCAGGAAAAGCAGAGGGGGAAGAGTCTAGCTAGCCCCAGTTGTATCAGGTGGGACAAGGGGCGGCAGCACGCGCCGGAGCTGTCTTACACCGTGTTACCAAGAGCTGTGAAATCAAATAGTCTGGAACTGTCCTTTCTTGTCAAAACTGCCACCAACATCTGCACTTCAGCAAGATTGCTGTCTTCCCCCAGCCCCGCTCATGTAACCAGAAGTGCTGCAGTAACCCAAGACATGCTTGTCTCCTCCTGTCTCATCAGGCCACTGCGTGCACTGAGCAGATCTGCATGGGCTCAGTAATGACCCCGAGCCAGCACGTCCGCAAGTCTGAAGATACCAGGACAAAAGAGGAGGTGCTCCTCTTGGCTAAGGACTTCATTGACCAGTACTACTCCTCCATAAAGAGGTAAGTATTGGCTGGAGAAGGTCACAGACCCTGGTTGTTACTTAAACTGAGGTGTCACGTCACCTGATCTTTCACCTTTGTGAGTCAAAGCAGGGTGAGACTGTGGTGCTCCACACTCAGGGGAGTTTCATTCCTAGCATTTGTCCTGTGCCTCTGTGCAAACCACTGACCTCTCCCACTGGTGCAAGGCACGTGTGTGTGTGTGTGTGTGTGTGTGTGTGTGTGCACATGTCCTTTGGAAAGGAAGGACTCATGCTCAGGTGCAGAGCAGCAGGATTCCCTGCCCTGCGCCCAGGTTGGTGACTGCCATCTCCGCCATTGCCCACACATACAGATCTGGATCCAAGGCCCACATGGAAAGGCTGGAGGAAGTGACCAAGGAGATTGAAGCCACTGATACCTACCAGCTGCGGGACACAGAGCTGATCTATGGAGCCAAGCATGCCTGGAGAAATGCAGCGCGCTGCGTGGGCAGGATTCAGTGGTCCAAGCTGCAGGTGAGCACCATCTCCACGTTGGACAGCTGCCAGGTTGCCTGCCAAAGGGTGCACTGGAGTTTTGGAGAGGCAAAGCTTGCTCTTCAAATAGCCAGGGAAACACAGTGCAGGTGGAGCTGAGGGTGTTCAGCTCACAGCAGCTATGGTGTCCTCAACAGCATTGGGGATGCACAGGCTGGGAAGTCAGCAGGAGCTGGAGAAGCAGCTGTGGGGTAGGTGTAGCTGAGGTGTTTCTCTCTGGAGTGGGGCATATTGGAGACTAGGCCTCTAGAGAAGATTTTCCAAAATCAGGTATTGCTCCACTACCCGACATGCTGCTTCCAAAGCTATTGCTCTGCCTGGAGCAAGGCAACAGAACACACTCCTCTGGTACAGAGATGCACTGGCAGGAGAAGATTTGCTCAGTGCCCTTTTGACTTGCTGGAAGCATAGTGTAGGATCTGAGTTAGTGATCTCCAGTGGTGTGTCTCAGTACAAAAGATGAAGCCTCCTGGTGTAACGTGGAGCACAGCTGCTTCACACAGGGTATGGGCACTACCTGGGGATGGAAAGATGGACTTCCTTCACCCCGAGCTGTCCTCCTCCACCATTTCTTTTGGCATATCTGAACCCTGGGGGGAACCATTTCTGCAGGAAGTTGCCCTGTTGACCTTTCCTGGTTTCCTCAGTGTTTTGTAGATGGCCCATCCCTGGCAAACATTCAAGGTCAGGTTGGACTGGGCTCTGAGCAACCTGACTGAGTTGAAGATGTCCCTGCTCATTGTAGGTGGACTAGGTGACCTTTAAAGGTCCCTTCCAACCCAGACCATTCTATGTGTCTATGATTCCTCTCAGTGTCCATCAGACCAGACTGACCCATGTTCTATTTCAGCTTTGAGTTTTCATATACAAGACTCTATGAGCAGAAGCCAAAACTTTCGGTGGGTAAACCAGGAGCAGCAACAGATTGGGAGAACTGGATTGAGAAGGTTTTACATGACTCACCCCAAAGTGGACGGGGTAGCTGGGTTAGACATCCACTAAAGACAAGAAACACATAATCAGGGAGCTTTGGACACCTAACAGGTCACAGTGGCCTCTAGGGCTTTCCCTGTGCTGTGTCTCTTCTGCGTGGCTCTGCCCTAGGAGTTGGAGCATCCTGCAGCACAATCACAATTTCTTCCACTGTTGCAGGTATTTGATGCCCGGGACTGCACCACAGCCCATGGGATGTTCAACTATATCTGCAACCACATCAAATACGCCACCAACAAAGGGAACCTCAGGTGAGCCACCAGGGAGTCAGTCACTAGATACCTGAAGACCTCTGGATGTGTGTGAACCCAGCTCTGGGCCCTGCTGACACTGTCTCCTTTAGCAGCTGCTGCACAACAGGGTGGTTGTAGCCAGCACCTGCCCTGGGGAGTGTCAGAGGGACCTGATATCAGGGGAGGGCTTCCTGCTGGACCAAGAATATCTCTTCTTGCTCTCTGCAGGACCTCAAAGGACAGATTTTCCAATTATCCACTTATTTCTCCTTTCCTATATTCCACATCAAATGCAGAGCAGAGACTGCTCTTCAGAGCTATCTGAAACCCCATGTTAAGCAGGCAGCTTCTGTCTGGAGTTGCATTGCTGGGAACACCCTAAATTCCAGAGCTGGAGTGGAACCTGGCCATGACTTCTTCTGGGGACAAAAATATAATAGTCTGTGGCTTGCCCAAGGCACAAGCAGAGGTGGTGCTCAGGGTGGTGGCAGACAGGGGCAGCACCTTTCCCTGGCCACACTTTGCTGTTCGTGTGATGATCCCTGTCCTGTGCCCTTGTGATGTCCTCAGCATTCACCATCCAGCACTTCTTCCTTCCAGATCTGCCATAACCATCTTCCCACAGCGGACAGACAGCAAGCACGACTTCCGCATCTGGAACGCCCAGCTCATCCGCTACGCTGGCTACAAACAGCCTGACGGCACTATCCTGGGAGACCCTGCAAACGTGGAGCTGACAGAGGTACCAGCTGAAGCCATCCTTCCAGGCCATGGGGCTTGTGGGGGCAATGCAGAAGCTCTGACCATCCCAAGAGTGAGGAGCATGCTAGGTCAAGCAGGCGTATCACACCCACTGCAGTGTCACTGAGTGAAGCTGGGTTTGTCTTGCCCTCAGATAGTTCCCCAGGAATAGAAGCTGTTTCCATGCCTGCAGTAGTTTGACCCTGGCTGGAGGCCAGACGCCCACCAAAATCATTCTGTCACTCCTTTTTTCAGCTGGACAGGGGAGAAAATAGATACTGAGAGGCTCAGGAGTGGAGATAAGGCCAGGGAGAGATCATCCTGCAGTCAGTGTCATGGGCAGAACAGACTCAGCACAGAATAAAGGACAGAAACTCTCTAATTGCTGGCACTGCCCTACACCCCCAGGGACACCAGAGTCGGGGAATGAGAAGTGGGCCCAGAGCTTAAAGCCCCTCCCCCCAGCCCTCCCTTCTCAGCAGACTGCACTTGAGTCAGGATTTCGCTCCCTTCTTCCCCCCATTGTGGCACAGGGAGGGGCAGGGACTGGGGGATGGGGCTTGGGGGCAGTTCCTCATGAGATGTTGTCCTTAGCCGGAGCGGGGGACATTCCTCACACCTTTCCCCTGCTGCACCATGGGGTCCCACCCATGGCAGAGAGTTCTCCACAAGCTTCTCCAGCCTGAGTCCTTTCCCACGGGGCTTCAGCTCTTCCCCAGCTGCCCCAGCCTGGGTCACTGCTATGGGTGCAATCATAAATCATAGAATGTCTCTCAGTCCCTCAGGCCCAGACTGCTCCAGCCTGGTCCCCCACAGGGTCACCAGCCTTCCCCTTTCTTGGCGGGCCTTGGTGTCTGCACAGTTTCTTACACCTTCTCACTCCCTTCTCAGGGGCAAAAAAGTGTCTGCTTGCAGTTTTTTCTCCTAAATATGATTCCCAGAGGTGCTGTGACCATCGGTGATGGGCTCAGCCTTGGTCAGACATGACTCCAGCCTTGAGCTGGCCGGTGTTTGCTCTGGGGGCCTGCAGAGAGCTTCTGGCTGCTTCTTGCAGAAGCCACCCTGCAGCCTCCTTCTCTACCAGAACCCAGCCACGCAGAACCAGGACACATGCCCGTGGAAGTTGGCCATAGCGACACCGACTCCTATCTCATCTTGCTTTGGCTGAGAAGGGGTCTCTGAGTGGAGCTGAGGGAACTGTTGCAGGGAGGCCCATGGGAGGCAGAAGTGAGATTTGCCTCACGCTGACACCCACTGGCCCTGCCGGCACAGCACCAGTGAGAGCTCAGCTCTCCCAAACCCCTCTGCTTTTCTCACCCATTTTCTCCTTTGCTAAATAGGGGCAAGCTGCTTCCTTGGGGCCGTGACTCTACCTGGGGAGCTAGGTCTAGGCTTGTTTTAATCCCAAATCCCCTTTACATGCCCTGGGTTGAGTGTGACAGGCAAAGCTGTGTCACAGATCCCTTGGATGGAAGTTCTTACTTGACTGTAAGGGCTGAGCAGAGATGCTGTTAGGAGACACTGCTCCATGCCCATGATGCTGGAAGAAAAGGTGGTCTGCTGGGACTTCTAAACCTCACCTTTGTTTTGCCTGTAGATCTGCATTCAGCAAGGGTGGAAGGCACCACATGGGCGCTTTGATATCCTGCCTCTGCTCCTCCAAGCCAACGGCAATGATCCAGAGCTCTTTGAAATCCCACCAGAGCTTGTGCTGGAAGTGCCCATCCGGCATCCCAAGTAAGTCAGACTAAGACCCAAAACTGCTAGAGGGGATCAGGAGGACTCAGCTCATCTGGTTTCATCCTAAGCCACCTCGTGTGCTTGGCCTTTCCTTGCCGTGGCTTGGGTGCTTTAGCCAAGAACCTCTTCCAGGGCTTCCCCTCACTCTGATGTATAAATCTGGCAGCACTTGGAGGTGATAAACAGGTGGTTGGTTGTGTTCTTGTCTCAGGGCTGGTTTCCCTTTCCTTGAAGTCTCCCAGGACTTACTCTGCAATGCCCCGATACATTGCTCCCTCTCTGTTAAACTGCTCCCAAGGGAGACACTGCCTCCAAGAACCATTCTGCTCACATATCCTTCAGCTTGCTGGCTGGAAGCACAGAAACCTCCCCCATTCCCAGGCCTGCGTTGGGCAGGGGAGGTCTAATCGATTGCCTCACCCTGTTGTATCCTGGCAGGTTTGAATGGTTTAAGGACCTAGGCCTAAAGTGGTACGGTTTGCCAGCGGTTTCCAACATGCTCCTTGAGATTGGTGGCTTGGAGTTTTCTGCCTGCCCCTTCAGTGGCTGGTACATGGGCACAGAGATTGGGGTCCGGGACTATTGTGACAACTCTCGCTACAACATACTGGAGGTATGTCCCGTGTATCTCTATCTATATCTATTCCCCCTCCTCAAGGAGGCCAAGTGCTGCTTGGGTCAGCAAGTGTGTGAAGTTACTGGGGAGCTGAAAGGACACTGAGAGAGTGGGAGGGTACAGGACATCCAAGTCTCTCTTAGGTAGGGCAGTTACATTTTCCTGGAGCCACATGGCCAAGAGTGTGATGGAATCCAAGGAATTTTCTGTCCTATGGGGCCAGCTCGTATCTAGCAGGGTGAGCGTGGTGCCTGTTGAGTTCCTTATAGACTTCTCAAAGCACCTTATGGATCAGCAGGCACCTGGTCATGTGCTTGATCGAGATCAAGTGCTAAGACCTTGCTAAGTTAAGGCTGAGAGGGTGCTAAGACATTTTGTGACTCCTCAGGGACATGCCTGCCAATGGGGACCCTCCAGATGGGCCCTACAATGGCCCAGGGACTCCCCACACAGAGTCAGACACAAAGCCAAGCCATGAGGATCTGCTCACATCAGGGGTGGCTCCTTCACCCTTCCAGGGGGCATGCTGTGTTACTCAGAGGGCTGCATCCCTCCCCACGTGTGTGCACGTGCCTCTCTGTGACAGCACCTGAGGGAAGGGCTCCAGATACAAAAAATTGACAGAGTTCAGGAGCAGCAGGGAGTATGGCATGGGAAGGGGTGATGGGTCTGCAGATGGATCACCACCATCCCCTGCTGTCCCTTGGACCCATCCATCTCCTCTCCTCTCACAAAGAGCAACTACTCTTGATGGCACTTTTCAGCAGCATTTAATCATCTAACTGTGCCCAGGGGAGGCGAGTGGCCTTGCTCCTATCCTGGAGAGGGAAAGGCAGGACCATATGTTCTCAGTAGGTGGCAAAATGTCAGCCCTTCATTGCAGGCATGCTGCCTTGCAGGTGACTTGTGTGGGCCTGAGTCCCTCTGCTAGGTTTCTGTCCCCAAGCAGAGATCTTCCATCCTTGGTTCTTGGCCATTAGAAGTGTTCACCTTCTACTGTGTTTTGTTCCAGCAAGTGGCCAAGAAAATGAATCTGGATATGAGGAAAACCTCCTCGCTGTGGAAGGACCAGGCCCTGGTGGAGATCAACATTGCTGTGCTGTACAGCTTCCAGGTACCTGAGTAACAGCATCCTAACCCGCTGGGTTCGGGTCAGGCTTGAGACACAAGTATTGGATGGGACAAGGATGGAGACATCTGCCCAAGGACAATGGCAGCAGCTGATACCTCAGCTGAAATTGTGCCATGCCTGCTAGTTTTGGGCTGTTCTGGGGCTCTTTAGGGAAATTGAATAATCTCTGTGCTCTGGTTGTTGCAAAGACATTGCTACCAACATCTGAGCTCTGCTGGTCCAGAGGGAGTGCCCTGAGGGGGCAAGAACCAGCCCTTCTGTCCCATCCATGATGCAAGAACTGACCCAGCTTCTCCTTCCACTTGCACTTAAAGGTTAAGAAGCTAACCTAGTCCTTGGCAGTCCAGCCTCGGAGGGTGGGAGTCCTTCCCAGCCCTGGATCAGAACTGCTTCTTGATCTGTGCAAGCCATGAAAGAGCTCCCCAAAGGGCTGAGCAGAGGATGCTCCATGCTGTTCATGCCATCTTAGTCTTTGCTTGGCCCATGACAAACGACAGGAAGAACAGCCATCCCGTAGCACCTTCAGGAAGGACAGGGGCTGCTTGTCCCTGGAAAATGGCATTGCTGTGCTCCTTGGGAATGCCAGGGTCAGCGGCCAACCGGTGTCATCTCCAAAGGTGCCATCCTGTAAGACCATGGGAATGAGGCATGTTTGGGTCAAACAGCTGCAAAATGTAAAATTTTGGCTTTTGTCTTCTGGGGAGTGTCAACACATACCTGTTGGCTCTGCTGTCTTCTCCCTCTAACAGAGTGACAAGGTGACCATTGTGGATCACCACTCAGCCACTGAGTCCTTTATCAAGCACATGGAGAATGAGTACCGATGCCGCGGAGGCTGTCCTGCTGACTGGGTGTGGATTGTCCCACCCATGTCTGGCAGCATCACTCCGGTTTTCCATCAGGAGATGCTCAACTACCGTCTCACACCCTCCTTTGAGTACCAGGTACTGTCCACACCCTCCCAACAGTGCTGTGTGCCCCAGGTACAGCCAAGAGAAGGATGGGAGCTGGAGCTGGAGAGGCAGGAAGGAGAGGAACACCACCTAATACCTTCAACAAGCTTCCCCTTGAAGCAGTGAAGTTCTTGAGGTTCCTGTAATTGATGTTTCCCCCTCACGTGGTGTAATAAGCCCCTGGATGTTTCACCTTTTGCCAGGCCAATGGCTTTTTGACCCTTCATGAGAACATGGGACCCCGAGGTCCCAGCTTTTACCCTTGGTAGCAGAACTAAGCAGAGCTCCACCCTTCAGAAGTGCCTGGTTTTGCTCTTGGATGGGTTGGTGAGGAAGGGACAGGGTAGTCACTGCATCCCTCCTCCCTCCAGCCTGCAGGTGTGAGTGGATGGCTCCTGCCAGCTTGGGGCCCCAACAGCTTGATGGAGCAGCTCCTGCCCAGCAGGCCAAGCAGCAGGCTGAAATGCTGGTGCTGGAGTATTTAACACTTCAGACCATGAGAAAAAAGGGCCCTAAGCAAACACACCCTCATTAGCCAACCATCCCTGCTCCTGTGGCTTTCACACAATGTGACCTTTAGTCAAGAGCCCTTAAGGAACAATCCCAAACCAGGAGCAGTCTGTTCATTTCTATAACCAGCCCACCAGGAACCCCCATGGTTCCTGGCCCTGATTACAGGCAGCCGCCTGCGAAGGCACTGAATTAGCTTCTGCGTGCTCGTTCCTTGCTTCAGCTGCCTCCCCTTCCCAAAGGGCCTCTTAGGAAAAAAACCCTGTGTGCTGGGGGAGGGGAAGGATGTGTTTCCATCACCTCTCCCCTTCTGGCATTGCCTGCTTGCTTTTTGCTCCTGGTCTATTAACGCCCAAATCAGATGTGAGAAGGCATTTGGCCAGATGCTTGTCACAAGCCAGGGAGGTTTTATTATATTGCACTTCTTTCTGTGCATACTCCACCGCTCAACCACCCCAAGAACCCCACAGGGCTCCAAGGAGCAGGGACCTTTACGAGAGATCAAGAGCTGTGAAGAGGTCAGCTAGTCCTCCCCATCCTGAGTAGAGGAATTCAAGGCTCATCACCATGGATACAGCATTTCTCAAAGCTCTAAGCACTGCCCATCAGCTGCTGCTCCTCTGCTCTCTCCTAGCCTGACCCCTGGAACACCCACGTGTGGAAAGGGGTCAACGGGACGCCTACCAAGAAGAGGGCCATTGGCTTCAAGAAGTTAGCAAAGTAAGTACTGGTGGGCTCTGCAGAGCCATGGGGTGCTTGGGGCTGGTCCTGACTTTGGGCAGCTCCGTTTGCTGTGGTGTTTGATGCTACTGCCTTATGGATGTGTGCAAGCCTGGATCACGGGTTGTGAGCCTGGATCATGGGTTGTGAGTCTGGATCTCAGGCCACTTGAAGGCTCTAGGGGCCAAGAGGGACATTTGGAGAAACAAGGCAGACGCTCCTTTGAACGCCCCATCAGACCACCAAAAGATGTGTGACCAGGGGAATACCATATGTTGCCTATAGTCTCTTCTCCCAAGCCGCTTCATTCTCCAGTAATGTGGTCTTCAATGCTCAGGAATGGCTTTCTAGCTTCTGGGGGGTGTGTTCCCTGTTTCTTGTTTCACATCCTCCCAGGACAGAGGGATCACCTGGCACTGCTCAGGGTCCTGCTGGCACAAGAAAGGTGAAACTCATGTCCATATTCTCTTTTTTCTCATGGACTCTTTAGCCACGTGATGAGCACTTGTCTGTGTCTACGCCTCTGAACACCCACTGTGCAAGGAGGGGGAGGTAGGAAAGAGAAACCTCCCTACAGGCAGCAGGTGGATCAGGGATGAGCTGAGGTTTGCACTTTGTGACCCTTAGTAATGGACCACACAAGTTCCTCTCCCCTGCCAAAGGTCCTAGTTGGCAGGGGTGTAGGAATGGAGTGTAATTTGGACCGTTTGGCTGATCCTGGCCTGAATGCCTCCCCTGTGGGCCATTGGCAGAGAGGCTCTTGAAGGAGCTGCTGGCTCCATGGCAGCAGAGCCCTGGAGCAGGACCGGAGAGGGCTGGGTCTGCCCCCGGTATCTGCGGACAGGCTGCCAGGTGGCCTCCTGCTGTTCACAGCATCTCCCCACGCTTCAGCTTCCCCGAGTCCCTACTATCAGTTTGTTCCCACTCTTCAGCTGTCACCTCCTGCAATCTATTTTCCACAGCGCATCCATAAACATGATCAGGAGCTGATGAATGTGCTCCTCATGCTGACATCAGTGCCTGGGTCTGGGCTGCAGCCTGGGGCTGGTGGAAAGCACAGGGAGATGAATTGGGCCATTGAGTGAGGAGAAACAATGCTTTTATTTGTGTGTGTGCGATTGATGGACGATGCTATAAAAATGTGAGCATGGCAGGTAATTTAAAAAAAAAAACCAACCCACAAAAGTCCATTGTTCCTGCTGTAGGGGGAGGAATTATTCCTGTAATTCACTGTTAGTCCTGCCTGGGTGGTCTGAGCTCATCAGCTGAAGTGGTGGATGGAGCCCCGCAGTCCTGAGCGTGGCTCTTGGCTCTGGCTGCAGCACGATGCCTGTTCAGGCAGGTTGGGCTGGTTCTGCCCAAATCAGAGCTCTGGGGACCACAGCCTGTCCTGCCCCTTCCCTCCCCTGCACCCGGTGTGATTGTGTAGCAGCAAATGTAAAGGCTCCCAAGGGGACACAGCAGGGACCTGTGGGGGGATCTACCACTTCTTTCCTCCCCCTTTTTCTTTTCCCAAGTGATTTTACAAACTTAGATCATGGGCAGTGCTGGGTTTCTCTTCTCCTGCCAGTATAACCAGTCCAGCTGCACTCTGCATTCCCCAAAGCTCATCTGAAGGGGATGCAGGGGTCCTGCTGAACTTGATCACTCAGGGCAGCGGCCAATCACCCTGTCAGAGTGAATCAAGCAGCCCTGGTGCTTGCAAAGGCCATGGAGATGCTCTGTGGTCTCTCAGCCTCTGAAAACTGCTCGTTCCCTATTGCAACCCACCAGGCTAAATCCAGACCTGCCCTTCTGGTGGCCTCATTTCATAGAATCACAGGATCACAGAATCGTAGGGGTTGGAAGGGACCTCGAGAGATCATCAGGTCCAACCCCCTGCCAAAGCAGCTCCCTAGGGCACAGGCTTGATGGTCCATTTAGAAAAGGTGAAGATGTTCTGCAAAATTAGGAAAAATAATGTTGATGTCCAAACGCTGTGATTATGAACGGCATAATAATAACAATAATAATAACAATAATAATAATTCCTTATCCCCTATCACTGTGGTCCCATGGGTGCCTACCCATCCAGCAGCATTAGCATAGACAAAGAGCCAGTATTTCTAGTGCTGCATCACCTTGGTCAGGATTAGAGTGTGGTGACCTCTCTGGGCCCCTCTGCTCTGCTGTCAGAGCTGAGCCAGTGGGGAAAACCAGAGCAAATGCATCCAGTCATGACTGCAGCCACGGGAGGCAGATGGCTAGACACAGCCCTGCAAAGGCTCAGATTAATGTGCAACCTCTCAGCCTCAGGAGGGCTGCTCCTCTGAGTAAAGTTCATAGTGTCGCTGGAGTGCAAATCAAAGGGACTACAGACAGCCCTGCCTGACCTTCACAGTGTCTCAGGGCTCTGTGTATGTGTGGGGCCTGGGTGCTTCTGCTCAGCTCGGGCACCTCCTGCAGAAAGGCAGCTGGGTAGGGTTTAAAGGCACGTAGGGATGGGGAAGTCGCTGTTTGTCCCATAGCTTGGGCTCTGGTTGGTCTCCAGCTTCTCCTCTGAGGTTATCTGGTCACTGCTTTCAGGGACTGCTGCCCCAGATTCTTCTTTTGCTTCGGTGTCCCTGCAGAAAGGCCACCTCCACATCTGGTTTAGCATTCTCCTCCTCATATCTCAGCCCTTCCACATCCAGTCTTCCCCTCTGACACGTCAAGATGAACACACTCTTCCATAACTTCCCTTTTTTGCACATAACGATTAAAAAAACCCTGTTGCTGCCAAGTTTTTGAGGCAGGCTGTTCATTTAATAGCGAATAAAATGATGTGAATAGTCCAGGCTGGTGGCATTGACAAGGAACCAAGCTCTCACACCGGGATTTATTCTTCCTTCCTAGGGCTGTGAAGTTTTCAGCCAAGCTGATGGGACAGGCCATGGCTAAGAGGGTCAAAGCAACCATCCTGTATGCCACTGAAACAGGGAAGTCACAGGTCTATGCAAAAACTCTGTGTGAGATCTTCAAGCATGCTTTCGATGCCAAGGTATGGTGCTAGCTCCCAGCCCCTGTAAGATTGGGTGGGCATGTGGAGTGTCCCAGTTGCCAAAGGTCGTCAGCAGCTCCCAGGATGGACCTTGTGGGTCTGGACTGAAGCCAGCACATGGATAGCATTCCTAGCACATGCTCCTTCAGGCATGGTCTTGTCCCTCTCCCCATGGTTTGACCATGTCCCTTGAGGCCCTTGATCTCATCCTCCCTGTGTAGAGATACCTGACGGTGCATCAGTGTGGAGACAGCAGAAGATGCTGCTCCCATCCCCAGGTGGACTGGGGTCCATCCCAGGAGACTGGATGGTGGTAGAGCTCCTCGTTGAGGGCCTCTTGCTAACACCTCTGTTGCTTCCAGGTGATGTCCATGGATGAGTATGACATTGTGCACCTAGAGCATGAAACCATGGTCCTGGTGGTCACAAGCACATTTGGGAATGGAGACCCACCTGAGAACGGAGAGGTAGGACAGAGCACAGGGACACAGGCAAAAGAGAGGGGGTGGGGAACAGGGAAGATTGTCATTTTTTTTGCTCAGCCTGAGCTAGAGTGGCCCAAAGCAGGTCCAGGATCTGCATGATACCCGGTGCTGTACCTGCTCTGAGCTAGGGATATCTACTTATTCCCTGCTCTGAGACAAGCAACCAATCCGTTGCTGAATTCCACTGATGTTGGCATCACACCAAAGGGGCTGGCCCCATGGCTGGGGAGCTGCCACCTCGCCCAGCCCAGTACAGCAGGGATGTGGAGAGCAGAGCTGCAGCCCAGGCTTTGGTCGTGGCTCCATTTCCTGCCAAGACTGGCACCACTGATGGCTTCTTTTTACTTCTTCACCACAGAAATTTGGCTGTGCATTAATGGAGATGAAGAATCCCAACTCCAACCTGGAGGAGAGGAAGTAAGAGCATCCCAAACCCCTTCTTTTCCCACTCACAGCCCCAGCAAGCAGACAGTCCCACAGCTGGGACACCCTGCTGCTCCGCTGTCCTCCTCTCAGAATGAAGGGTGAAGTCCTCAAGGACTCAAGTTTGTAAAGGTCCAAGAGATGATACCTGCCTGGAGAACCAGGGGATGGAGTGGGTGGAGGTCCCAGGGAGGACAAAAGTGCTAGGCCAGGTGGTGGACTCCAGCTTGTGGTTTTCTGGAGAGAAGGCTTTCCTCTTCAGCCACGAGAAGCAGGCATCTATGGAAAAAAACACCCCAAACCAAAAAAACCCAAATGAAAGCAGGGATTCCCCCAAAATCATAACATCTGAGAGCTGGGGCTGTCTGGGAGACACCAAAATAGTAAGACTTGGAGGTAGAAGGGAGTTCCCAGCTATGTGGATGTAGGTGGGGGAGGGCTCAAGAACCCAATTTAACTTCTTGGATCATGTGAAAATATTTCTAGGGAAAATAAGAGCCGTTATAAGTTCTAGCTGTGATGTTTCTCACAGGGAGTCTGGTACCTTGGAGACAGGCTCTGGAGTTGTAGAAAATCCCCCATGGGTGGCAGATGAGCATCGAGCATCTCGGTGCACGTCCCAGAGGCTGGGAAGTGAGAGCACCCAGCAAAGTGTCGATTATTTGGGGCTCCTGCTTATTTTAGCTCTTAAGTACGATGTGTTTTCTTTAACTGGGACACTGCTCTGGAGCATCTCCCAAGTCAACACAGCAACGCTTGCAACTGGCAAAAGGCTGCTCCTTCACTGAGGCAGAATTAGCGCTGGCCAGTGCTGCAGTGCAACTTAACAGCCACGACTTTCAGCTTGAGCAGCTCGGAGTGGACCTGTGGGGCTGTGGACCTGTGGGGCTGCGGGGCTGTGGGGCTGCGAAGCTGTGGGGCTGCGGGGCTGTGGGGATGCAGAGCTGTGGGGATGCAGAGCTGTGGGGCTGCGGGGCTGCGGGGCTGTGGGGCTGAGGGGATGCAGAGCTGTGGGGATGCGGGGCTGTGGGGATGCGGGGCTGCGGAGCTGCGGGGCTGTGGGGATGCGGGGCTGTGGGGATGCGGAGCTGTGGACCTGTGGGGCTGCGGGGCTGTGGGGCTGCAGATCTGTGGGGCTGCGGAGCTGTGGGGATGCAGAGCTGTGGGGCTGCGGGGCTGCGGGGCTGTAGGGCTGTGGGGATGCAGGGCTGTGGGGCTGTGGGGATGCGGGGCTGCAGTGGGGCTGCAGAGCTATGGGGATGCAGAGCTGTGGGGATGCGGGGCTGTGGGGCTGTAGGGATGCGGGGCTGCGGGGCTGTGGAGCTGTGGGGATGCAGAGCTGTGGAGCTGTGGGGATGCAGAGCTGTGGAGCTGTGGGGCTGCAGAGCTGTGGGGCTGTGGAGTGGTGGCGAACACTGCCAGGCAGGGCAGGGGCTGATGTGTGCCTCTTCGCTGCTGGTGACACAGCGGTTCTGGTCTCCTTGCTGCGTAGCCAGGTCATCTGATGGAGCCCTGTGGGGCTTGTGAGCCAAAACCCCGATAGGTTTCCAATGGCCTCGTGCCTTGTTTGGGATGGCTGACAAAGCGGGACATGCAGGATGCCCTGGAGGTGTCTGGGTGGAGAAGGGGCGTTCTGCACGATGTTCTTGCCCCAAGGGTCTTCAATGCAGCCTTTGGTTGGGTGTGGAGGTGCCACCCTTGGCAAACCAGGTGGATCTGAAGAGTACTAAAGCTCAGCGCTGGCCACCCCAGCTGCCTCCAAATGTAATTTAAGGGGCTGGCAGGAGTTTCTAAGAGCCAGGATGGCCCCTGGCTTTGTTGCCCAACAGGGAAAGTGGTCAGAGCACTGGAATCAGCGACCTGTGAGGACAGATTAAAAGAGTAAGAGCTATTTTATCTGAAGGAGAGGAGACAGAAGCGCAGTGCGGTAGCAGACTTCACATATGGAGAAGGTGACTGCAGAGGTGGAGGGAATAAATTACTCCCTGTGCCCCCCTTCAGGACAGGCCACAAGGTCATGGCTCTGGATAGCAGGGAGAGATGTTGATGTTAAGCATGAAAAAAAGCATTTGCAATGAGAAAAGGTGTCCTGGAAGAGACCTTATAGGGAAGAGGAGCTGTCAGCCCAGCATCTGTAGGAAGGATCTGGGAAGCGCAGATCCTGCCCATGTGCCCCACAGACTCCCAGCTCCATGTCCACCAAGGGATGCTGAGGGTGGCTGAGACCCCGCAGTGTGGGGGTCAGTGGCCTCTCTAAGTCACAGTGTCTTGAGGAACCTGCCAGGGTGCTGCAGCTGGGGCTTTCAGACCACCACAGCCTGGTGGTTTTGCTATGGTTGTGTATTTGGTCTCTTGTGTCCTACAGCAAGGGTTTTCCAAGGGATCTGTATCTCAGGACCCTCTGTTTTGGATGCAGTTCACCTTTTAAGACCCATCCCACACTACAAGAACTTCTTACTCCAGCAGAAGATGCTGGTGCCCAGCACCCAAGTGGAGAATTTGGGCTTCACGCCCACCTCAACCAGTGCCCTGCCTTTGTCATGTAACCTGGGGTGAGGACATGGCCCAGGGACAGCAGAGAAAGAAGGGGTTCCATCAAGGTGGAGTGAAGCAGAAGAGCACGAGAGGTCTGTGTAGAAAGGGGGAGGCTCTGGAGCAGAGGTGGAGCACAGGGCTCTGTGACCCTGGCAGCTATTTTGCTCGGGGGTTGTCTCCTCTGCGTGGTGTGCAGGAGGTCTGCTGTGACTCATCCACACACCACTGCTTCATTGCTCCGGCAGTATATTTAGAAACTCTTGAGTAGAGCAATTTCTGAAGATGGTTCAATTCAGAAATACTTCTGCTGTTGTCAGACTTTTCCTTCTCTCTCTCCCCCTCGTCAGCCCCTCTGTTCTCACTGGGGTTTGGTACTTTTTTTTTGTTTCCTATGAATGAAAAGCCCTTCAGAATCTCTGTTCAGATGTGTACCCAACCTTGTGTGCAGCCAGGGATGGAGAGGTAAAGCCAAAGGTCCTACCAGCTCTGCAGTGCTGGGGATAATGTGGTGGGCAACAACTGGGAGGTGACTGGAGAACCCCGTGGAGCAGACCAGGTCCAACTGGGGCAATGCCACATCGGGCTGCAGTGGCTTACGGGCAGGAGGAGAGCACGTTTCTCTGCTCTAGCCACCGGTTGCAGTACAGGCTCAGAGGTACTGAGTCTGAGCCTGCTCTGGTTTGACGTCCTCCAGTTTGGTCCCCTCTGAGCATGCAGCCTGGGGAGAAGCTTGCCCAGGTTTGTCGTCACCATCACTACTTGACGCTGTTGCTGTTCACAGGAGCTACAAGGTCCGTTTCAACAGCGTCTCCTCTTACTCGGACGCGCGGAAATCCTCAAGCGACGGCCCCGACTCCAGGGACAACTTTGAAAGCACGGGGCCCCTGGCCAACGTCAGGTAAACAGGGTGGGGTGGAATCATAGAATCACAGAATCATAGAATTGTAGGGGTTGGAAGGGACCTTGAGCGATCATCGGGTCCAACCCCCTGCCAGAGCAGCTCCCTAGGACATTTCACTGAGATAGGCGTCCAGACGGGTCTTGAATATCTCCAGAGAAGGAGACTCCACACCCCCTGGGCAGCCTGTCCCAGGGCTCCCTCACCCTCACTGGGGAAAAGTTCTTCCCCATGTTGGTGCGAAACTTCCTATGCTCCAACTTGCAGCCATTGCCCCTTGTCCTGTCCCCACAGACACTGAAAAGGGGCTGGCCATTTCCCCTGCATCCCCTGCTTAAGATAATTATAAACATTAATGAGGTCCCCCCTTAGTCTTCTCTTCTCCAGGCTGAACAACCCCAGCTCACTCAGCCTTTCCTCACAGGGGAGATGCTCCAGGCCCTTAACCATCTTCGTAGCCTTTCTTTGGACTCTCTCCAGGAGATCCCTGTCCTTTTTATCCCAGGGAGCCCAGCACTGGACACAACACTCCAGGTGGGGCCTGACCAGGGCAGAGTAGAGGGGGAGGATCCCCTCCTGTGACCTGCTGCCCACACTCCTCCGGATGCACCCCAGGATCCCATTGTCTCTCTTAGCCACCGAGGCACACTGCTGGCTCATGGCCAACCTGTCATCCACCAGGACCCCCAGGTCTTTCTCCACTGAGCTCTTCTCCAGCAGGTCATCCCCCGAAGGCAGCAGGGTGCTGCACAGACACCCCTCCTCCCACCACAGCTCTTACCTACAGCAGGATGGAGTTCTGCTTCGTGCTGGAGCTGGCTGTGGAGGGGGTGTCGGTGTCCCGGGTCAGTAGCCACAGCTGTGCCACCTCTCTGCAGGTTCTCCGTCTTTGGGCTGGGGTCGCGTGCTTACCCCCATTTCTGCGCCTTTGCCCGGGCAGTGGACACCCTCCTGGAGGAACTGGGTGGAGAGAGGATCCTCCGCATGGGAGAAGGGGATGAGCTCTGTGGCCAGGAGGAGTCCTTCAGGACCTGGGCCAAGAAGGTCTTCAAGGTAACTCGCTTCCCTTGTGCTCCAGTGGGGAGAAGGACACAGACAGAGAAAAGCTGTTGGTTGGAGCTGGATTGAAACCCAACTTCTCCTTCCCTACACTGGGACATCCATCCATCACTCTGGCCCACAATAAAGAGGTTCTCTGTATTTTAGTGGAACTGACACTCTGTTTTGTGCTGAGTGCCAGAGGGTGAGCACTAAGTTGAATTCCTGTTATCCCAGATGTCTGGGGGAGGAAGGCAACATGAGACATCCCCATGGCCACTCGCATAGCCCTACACCATTGGGACCACCTCCTCTGAGTGTTGGCTGGGATGGGGTGGGGAAAGGGTGATCGTGGGGCTCAGTCAGAAAGCCCAGGGGTGACAGGGAGATGCCTGAGAGCCTGGTGTATGCTGCAGGCAGCGTGTGACGTGTTCTGCGTGGGGGATGACGTCAACATCGAGAAAGCAAACAACTCCCTCATCAGTAACGACCGGAGCTGGAAGAGGAGCAAGTTTCGCCTGACCTATGTGGCTGAAGCCCCAGAACTCACACAAGGTATGGGGATGAGGTCACCCTATATGTGGGGCAGGTGGAGCAGAAGACACAGCGGGCTCAGATCTCCTTCCTTACTCTGTGCTAAATTCCCAGCATTTTAGTCCCGCCTTTCCCCCTCCCTCACACACCGAAGAAGCAGTTTGTGATGGTCTCAGGCCCCTCTGGCTGGTCCCTGTCTGTACCTGCAGCAGAGATGTTGGGATATGATCTGATCTCCCTCCTCCTGACCCCATTTTTGAAGCAGAGAGCTGGAAACCTGGGCGCTTTCCAAGCTGGCTTTGTCCAAATGCCGCTCTGCCGAGCGTTGCGGTGGGATGGCAGGTCCAGCCCACCGACACCTGGCCCCTCAGCACGGCTCCCGCAGCTGATGCTCTGCCGCACTGCCTCCGTTCTTCCCAAACTCGGGCGCTTTGCTACCAGCCAGCTGGCCCTGGCAGTGAGAGGTGCCTGCCTGCAGGTGAGGGCACGTCCCCGCATCGCGCGCGGGTGGCTTTGCGGTCCTCCCCGTTCACTAACAGGAGGAACACAGGTTTGGTTCCCCCCTGGGGTTTCTGATCCCCTGGGGTCGCTGGAGCTTCGCAGGAAGGGGAGGCAGACAGGCGGTGGAGCCCACAGCCCGCTCTCACTGCAGTTGGTGTCAGCAGCTCCGGTCCAAAGGGCTGAACCCGCGGCGGTGGGCAACAGCCCTGCAAGAGCCGGAAGCCGCCCGGCTTGGCCGCGCTCTGCTGCGTTGCCTCACTGGCTCTTCTCCTCCACAGGACTGTACAGCATCCACAAAAAACGTGTCTACGCAGCCCGGCTCATCACACGCCAGAACCTGCAGAGCCCCAAGTCCAGGTAGGAGATGCAGCTGCCCCAGGAACTGCAGGAGCTGGATGTGCTCGTGGTGTACCACGCGCCACGTCCCACAGGGGTGCCACCATTGTGCAAATCCTCACCGAGGCTGGGAGCCACGTTAGCCCAGCGAAGGGGGTTTCTGGCCACCTCAGACAGTGAAATCCCTGTCCCCGTGTAAATGAACCCGCTGTCTGCAAGGGTGAGAAGGTGGAGTAGCAGGGTGTGTGCAAGGAAAGAACAGAGTTGCTGGAGCAAGAGGTGAAGCTGGCTTTCCCTTTTAAAAGGTCCCTGCGGGGTCGTCAGCAGCGAGGGGAGATGGACACCGCAGTGTCCTTTCTATCTTCCCACTGCCCAGCACACCCAGGGGCTCCCTGAAGGACCACCCCCATGCATTCATCCTGCTTTTTCTCCTGTCCCTCCAGTCGCTTGACCATTTTCCTGCGCCTCCACACCAACGGGCACCAGGAGCTGCAGTACCTGCCTGGGGACCACCTGGGAGTGTTTCCAGGGAACCATGAAGACTTGGTCAATGCCCTAATAGATCGGCTTGAAGATGCCCCTCCGGCCAACCAGCTGGTGAAGGTGGAGCTCCTGGAGGAGAGGAACACAGCTCTAGGTAACCAGGGCCACCTCTACATAAGAGGTGGCCTCTCTCCTCCTCACCCATCCCTTGAAAGTGGTTCTTGTAGCTCCTCAGGAAAGTAGGTGGACCCTCAGGGGAAATAATTTCTCGTTTCACTGGTGTATTTGCTTGGATTGGGAGCATCTCCTTCAACCTTCTTCTGTCCACAGATATTGGCCATCTGCCAATGGTGTTGAGCAAGGGTTTGAAGAGTGAGAAGGGCCCCGGGGAGATGTTTCCTCATCCTTCAGAGAATGTAGTTTATATTCTCATGGAGAGAACATTGCCTAGGACTGGAAAGAAGAGTTAAAGGATCTCGATGGACCTACACTGTATTTCAGGGATAAGTTAGATACTTGACTGCCACACACAGTGCAGCAGGAGATGGAAAACAGTATTAGCCCAGAGTGAGGGAGGTGGTGGAGTATCAGACTCACGTTTGTGCTCACCGTACAGCATTTCACTTGTAGCATGAGGATCTCTCATTGGCTTTTTCTAGCTCTTCATCATTGATGATCAGTGCTGGAAAGGGGGAATGAAAGCCAGGATTTGTCCACCTTGGCTCTCGTGCTCAGCTGATCCCATGGTTGTGCTGCATTCCCTCCTCGCAGGTGTCATCAGTAACTGGACAGATGAGAACCGCGTCCCACCATGCACCATCTTCCAGGCTTTTAAGTACTATTTGGACATCACCACCCCTCCCACACCCCTGCTGCTGCAGCAGTTTGCTTTGTTGGCCACCAGTGACAAGGAGAAGAAACGTCTGCAGGTCCTCAGCAAGGTAAACCCTCAGACCCCAAGCCCTAAGTTCCTCAAGACCCTGGGGACAACCACAACCCCAGGGCATTTTCATTCCACCCTGTGATTAGTCTGAGTCCCTACCCATGACAGCAAGTGTCCTCCTGCCTGCCTTCACTGCCACCCACCCCAGCTTTGCTATAACCCTGGTGGGATGTCTGTGGAGGCATCTGGCTTGGAAGAGGTCAGTGCTGCACCGCTCTCCTCCCTCCATCCTTCCTTCTCTCCCTCTTTCCCTGGCTGCAGGGCTTGCAGGAGTATGAGGAATGGAAGTGGTCCAAGAACCCCACCATCGTGGAGGTGCTGGAGGAGTTCCCCTCAGTGCAGATGCCCTCCACGCTGCTGCTCACACAACTGCCCCTCCTCCAACCACGCTACTACTCCATCAGTTCCTCCCCAGAGATGTACCCAGGCGAGGTCCACCTCACCGTGGCTGTGGTCTCCTATCGCACGAGAGGTACCATGCTCATGCTGGGGTTAGTGGAGACAGGCTTGGTGCAGAGAGCAGGGAAGAAGCATTAGCACAAGGTCTTTGAGAGAGAGAGATGTTATTTTCAGGCCTTTCTGCCAGCTGCAGAGACTGGGCTCCTTGAACCCATGACACGCTGCTGTCCCACGTTACGGAGCATGGCCACCCATCACAGGGAGTGTATTTCAGATGTGCTAGATCTGGTTCAGGTACCAGCAACAGACAAGCAACAGTCACTCCAACCTCTGTAAGGGTCATTCGCACCAAAGTCCATGTTGCCAGAGCTAGAATGTTTCAGTACCTGGACAAGCACTGATGTGTCCAAGCAGTCCTGGCATGGTGTATGTGGACACAGCCCCATCCCTTGTGCGTCGGGCAGGACACAGGGGAAGACACTGGCCATTCATCTGGGGCTGCCGTTGGAGGGCTTGTGTCTGGAAGCACCACAGCATGATGCTGCTTCTGCCAAAAAGGAACAAAGAGAAGCTGGGAGCTTCCTAAGTATCGTGGAAGTCCAGCTATCCCAGGACTGGGTCCTGGATGAACTTGGGTAGGTAGCTCCACAGAGGGAGTGCTGAACTTCTACTTCCAAGAGCCAAACTTCTACCAAGTTCATGGAGAATGGGTGCAGAGATGTTTCAGTGAGGGGTTTGTGCAGGAAGTAGCAGGGAGGGTTTCAGAAAGGAAAGCAAGCAGAATAATGGGCTGGTGTGTCAAGTACAGAGCTCCTTCCCTCCCCTCCTAGATGGAGAAGGACCAATCCACCATGGAGTCTGCTCCTCTTGGCTCAATCGGATACAGACGGATGAAGTAGTGCCCTGTTTTGTGAGAGGGTAAGTGGTCCACACAAGACAGGGGGTGGAAAAGCTGGGGTGAGCCCCCTTGGAGGACGAGCTCTTTGCCTTCAGCTCTTCTTTTGCAAAGCAGTCAGGGTGTGGAGAAAACAGGGATGGATCTGTGAGCAAACGGGTCCCCTCTGGTGCACTTCCCTGCACTAAAACATTGCTTTTTGGTATTTCACCCCATTTGCTACTCCTCCTTCTCTGGGTGGTGGCCCAGCTTGCCGTGGGCAGGGGTGAGGGAGGGAGCACCCTGCTCAGGTTTAACTGGCATCTCTGATGTGTGCAGAGCGCCTGGGTTCCACCTGCCCCAGGATCCACAGGTGCCCTGCATCCTTATCGGCCCCGGCACCGGCATCGCCCCTTTCCGGAGCTTCTGGCAGCAGCGGCTTTTTGAAATCCAGCACAAAGGTGGGTCGACTCTTGTTCCTCCTGAGAAACCAGGGCTGGTGGGGTGGGGTCCAGTCTCCTGCCTGGGCTTCCCCAGCAGAGGCAAAGGGCTTCTTGAAGCAGTGGCTGACCCAAGCACAGGCTCAGAAGTCGGCCCAGACTCTCCTTGAAAACCCTCCTATAGAACTTCCCACGTGCCTATGGCAGAACTGCAGAGCTGAAGTTGTTGGTTCTTTTAAAGAACATTTAATGCAAATTTATGTAAAATGTGCATTTTCCACTGATGATTTAGACCACTTAGGGGGAAAAAAAAAAGGTTTAATTTCTCCCCATCCCCTGGCACCAGCACCCCTGCCATGTGCTCCCAGGCCTTGTGCTGGCTCAGGCAATGTGGTACCTCCTCCTTGACCCTTTTTTCCCCCATCCCAGTTTGGCCCAGGGAAGCTCCTGGCAGCCTGACGTTGGGCGTGGGGGCTGTTGCCACATCTGAACGTCAGTGGCTGGCCAGAAGCAGGTCTCGGTGGTCCCTGGGCTAACTGCTGCCCCCGTCTCTCCCTCAGGTCTGAAGCCCTGTCCTATGGTCCTGGTGTTCGGCTGCCGGCAGTCCAGGATTGACCACATCTACAAAGAGGAGACGCTCTTTGCCAAAACCCAAGGAGTCTTCAGAGAGCTGTACACAGCCTACTCGCGGGAACCGGACAAACCAAAGGTGGGTGCCAGGCATCCCTGCAGCCCCGGGCACCCGCGGCACCACGTGGAGATGCTGGTTCCTTGGCACAGCCAGTGACTCACACCCTGGGGTGCTCCTGTTGTGCAAGTGTGTCCCAGAGCTGCTCCGTTCCCGGGGCACACCCCCATCTCTGCCCCATCCTCAACATGTGACCACACGGCTCACAGGTCGCCCTGGGGAGGTGGGGCTGCCCTCAGCATCTGGGGCTGCCCTCAGCACCTGGGAGCACACAAGGAGGGCGAGGGAACATCTTTCCCAGAAGGTGGGAAGGGACAGATCATGAAGATCTGGTCCAGATCCCCACCGCCACCTGAGCAGGCCTGTTGAGGAGACAGATGAAGGTGTGGACGCTCAGCGATGCGCGGCAGGCAGGCACGCTCCCCCACAAGGGCGGTCACACTGCACTGCCACACACAAAGCTGGCCACAGCATGCAGCTGGATGGGGCAGAGAGGCTGCAGCTGATCTCGGTTCCCACCTCTTCCTCCTCCTCCTCCCTCAGAAATATGTGCAGGACGTGCTACAGGAGCAGCTGGCCCAAACGGTGTTCAAAGCGCTGAAGGAGCAGGGAGGCCACATCTACGTCTGCGGGGATGTCACCATGGCCGGGGACGTCCTCAAGACCATTCAGCGCATCGTGAAGCAGCAGGGCCAGCTGTCGGTGGAGGAGGCAGGCGCTTTCATCAGCAAGCTGCGGGTGAGTGGCGTCCGCACCACGCGACACCACGAGACACCAGGCGAGCCTCTGCCACCAGCGCTGCACCTGGTGCCTCCTCCCATGGAACGGGCAGGACTGAGGAGACTGGTGCTGGGGGATGTGGGGGGCAGGAGGTTGCAGCTCCCACCTACACTGCCTGCACCTTGGCAAGGTCAGGGGCAGGATCTTCCAAAGCTTTGGGTGTGCAGTGGAAGTGCTTTGTGGGAGCTCTGCTCCCGTGGTGAGCCTGATGCTGCACTGAGCAGAACTACAAGCTCCTTTGGGAGCCCTGGGGAGCCCAGGCAGGGCTTATGCACCCAGTTAAGTCACTGCTGTCCCTTCATCACTGCAGCAAGCTAACAAGGCGGTCTGTAGGTCCCCATCCCCACACTCCCTCTGTGTGCCGGGCTGGACTCTGCTCCTGGGCAGACACGTTGCTGCAGGCAGTGCAGCTGAAGCAGAAGTGAGCTTAGCTTGGGACACGGGCACTGCTTCTGCCCAGGAGGACACCTCAGCCTGATCCCTATGGGACTACATTCCATCCTGATACACATCCCCACACTCCATCCCGGAGCCAAGGGAGCTCAGAGCCACATATTCAGCTGGCCTTGGGCTACCTGTCCCCTCAGAATGCCAGGCAGTGCCCGGGTTACGGGCACTTAAGGAGGCCTGATGCGCTAAGCCGCTCCTCCCCTGTCCCACAGCGTGACCTCGGGAAGGTCACTTCACCTCCCTCTTGCTCTGGCCCTTCCACCCTGCCCATCCCACCAGCTCCCATGACCAACCCCAGCTCGTGTGCTGTGTACTCAGTACCTACCCACAGCACCAGAGCTCTCCAGTGCCGCAGCAGCACCAACTGCTTGTAAATACTTCCCCCCCCCCCCACCGCCCCTCTCCCATCCTCTGTTTCAGGATGACAGCCGGTACCACGAGGATATTTTTGGAGTCACCCTGCGTACGTACGAAGTGACTAACCGCCTTAGATCCGAGTCTATTGCATTCATTGAGGAGAGCAAAAAAGATACGGATGAGTGAGTTGACATGTTTATTTTAACCCCTGCGGTTGTCTCCAGGAGTGTGGGCTGTGGGCTGGGGAAGGGCGCTTTGACTTGCACACACGTGGGTCCTTCTTATAGCAGGGGCTGGGAAAAGACATTTGATTTTTGCTCTGGCTGTGGAGCCCACTGCCTGGCAGTGTCCCTGCGAGAGCTGCCACCTCACTAGGACAAATCCCTCCTGGGTTATTGCACCCATCGTACTGCTGCACTCAGACCTAACAAGCCCATCCAGGCAGTGATGCAAAGCACAAGTCCTGCCTGATGCCTGCCCCTGCCCCCCCGCCAGTGTGCTGGGGGATGAGAGAGTAGTGAGGTGCTGGAACAGGCTGCCCAGAGAGGGGGTGGGTGCCCTGTGTCTGGGGGTGTTCAAGGCCAGGTTGGCTGGGGCCCTGGGCAACCTTGTGTAGATCCAGGCCTGGAGGTTGGTGTCCCTGCCTGTGGCAGGGGGGTTGGAGCTCTCTGATCCTTGGGGTCCCTTCCAACCCATCCATTCTATGATTCTATGATGACTCTATGAGGGGCAGGATGGTGCCGTGGCGAGGGGTGGCTGTGGGGGAGTTGGCTGGGTGCAGGCAGCTGGTACCCCCAGCATGGGGAGATCTCCAGGCTGCTGCACACCTGGTTAGGAAAGATCTGGAGACTTTTCTTTCCACTGTTGTCAAAACAACCATAAGAACTAAGAAAACCTTGACATTTGCTATGTTTGTTTCTGCTGCTCCGTGTCCTGCCATTTGCTCAGTTCTGCCTCGGTGGGATTTTCCCCAGCTGAGCAGAAGGATTATTTAGGATAAAGGATTGAGCACACATCTCACTCCTTGTCCTGGCCCTGGGCAGCCTAGGGTGCAATCCCTTCCCTGTGCTCCTGGCTGTGCCCAGCTGACCTGGAGCAGGTTTCCCAACATGGCAGAGCTTTTCTCCAATGCAGTGCACGCTCTGGGGTCTGCACTGCATGCAGAGCACCTTGGTTCCCCATCTCTGGGTCAGGAGAAGGGCTACCTGCCTGCCCACCTCCCTCAGCTGCCCAGGGCTCTGTAAATCCCTGTTCCACTGCATGCAGAGCACCTTGGTTCCCCATCTCTGGGTCAGGAGAAGGGCTACCTGCCTGCCCACCTCCCTCAGCTGCCCAGGGCTCTGTAAATCCCTGTTCCACAACATGATCCTTCGGGAAGCCTTTAGTCCGAGATGCAACTCACTGCTTCTTCTAAGGCCAGCCTTTCTCCCCTTTGCCTTGCAGGGTTTTCTGCTCCTAACTGGACCCTTCGCCCCAAGGGGATGCCAAACCAGTCCCAGCACCTGCTGCCCCTCCAGCTGGAGGGCGCTGGGTTTTGTATTTCACGGACACGGCGGCTCCTTTTCCGTGGGGAACTGCCCATGGAAAGCGCTCTGTCTCTTGTCCTGTCGTTGTGTCCCAATGATGATGATGATGATGATGATTTTTATTTCCTTTTCTTCCTCTTTCTCTTGCTCTTGTCCTGTGGCCGATTCTTTTCACCCCCTTTCCCTGGATTTCCCCCTGAAGTACGATGGCTTTGTAATCTGCAGTGGCTCTTAACGGAACTTCACATTTCTCCTTCTCATGAGGGCATTTTGCAGCTGCATGAAACCACCATCCTCGTGATGCTCTGCGTTTGTGGTGTTTTGGGGGAGAGCAGAGGTGGCAGGAGCTGGATGATGGGAGTCATTTCTCCCAGGCTCCTCCCTTCCCCAGCTCCGGGCTTGGCTGAATCCTTGTGTTTTCTTGGCTTTGGACTTCTACAGACCCGAGGCTGGGGACAGATGACGTGCGATGCCCTTGCACTTATGAGCTTTGCTCCTCCCCAGGCAGCCTGGGTACAAATGTGTCTGTCCTGATCCAAAGGGTCTCTGATACGTGTGTCGTGATCTCTCCTAACTGGACCCTGCGCTATGTTTGCCACCTCCTCCGCTCCCTGCTCCCCATGAGCCCCTCCTTCTGCTCAGACCCCACTTCTTTGCTGGCGTGAAAGTTCTCCTGCAGAGGAGCCAAGCACCCGACGACAGGGTGATGCGTGTGCTTGGGAGAAACCTCTGGCAGAGACTGTGGCTTGGCCAGGCTGTCCTCCAGACAGGAGGTATGTGATCTACAGCCATGATGCTGGCGGGAGAGATTCCGGGACCGGCTGCATCCCAGAGCTTTGCATGCTGTGCTTGTGTGAACCCTCTCCCAGGTGAGACTGGAAAGCCACAAGGATGGGAGGGAAGCAGCTCCAAGCTGCCGGAGGCACCTTGCCTGCGAGAGGTAACAAAGCCTCTTTGGAAGCAGCGCTTGGAGGGTTATGGAGGCTCCTGCTCCTTGGTGAGGATGTGCCAAGCAAGGACTCCCAAAAGCCCAGTGACCCCCAGCTCCATCTTAGCGCAGTCTTGTGAGCAGTTCTGGGACAGCAGACCCCAGCCACTTCCACACCTTCGGGAGCAGCAAGTGCCAGCACACAGTGGCCTGCCTGCAAGGAGCAACGCATGGTGACAAGCCAGTCCCCTCCATAGGCTCTATGCCACCCGCCAGCAGCACGAGCTGTCTCTGCCAGGACATCTCATATGAGAAGGAAGGTGAGATCAGCTGCAAAGACGCCGTGTGACTCTGGGCTCTGACACGCTCACACCTCGGCCCCGCCGCAAAAATCTGGCCCCAAAAAGCAACCTGCTAACGTGCTCACAGCCCCATCAGCCCCTGTAACAGGGAAGAGCTGCCTGCGAGGTGAAGCACGCGTGACCTTGTGTGTCCTTCCTCCTCCTCCTCCCTTCCTCATCCTGCAGAAGGTTTGTCCTCCCTCGCCAGCAGGACCAGGGCTTGGCACAGCTCTTGCTGGAGACAGGGACACGGGGTTGATGTTCTGAGCTGGGAGATGCTGATCCTTTCCTCCTGCTCTTGCTCTGCTGAGCTGCATGCTGGTGCTTGGACGGAGAAAAGCAGCTGCACCAGTGACAGCAGAGGGTTTGTTGGGAGCTGCAATGGTGAGCTTGCTTTCAGAGGGGTAAGATGGGCCAAAGTCAGAAGGAACAGCACTGCAGGAGGTTTGCTGCTCTCCCAGCCCATAATACAAGCCGGGCTGGCTCTCCAGGCTGCACAGGACAGGACCTCCTGGCTTGGCTGGCTGCATCCCCATGTGCTGTGACCAAATTCTGCAACTTTGCGTCCCCGAACACTTGAAATGCTCCAGCCCAAGAGAGGAGCGAGAGGCCTGGGAGGATTTGGGATGCAGGTCTCGGCTTTGCTGCTGGTGCCAGCAGAGCTTCTGGCAGGGCGCAGGATGTGAATGAATGCTGCCACGGTGTGGCCAGAGCCCAGCTCGCTGGGCAGAGCCTGGAGGCAGGCCCAAGGACAGGTTTGTGTCACTGCCCGGGGCTCCATGACCTGGAGGTGAAAGCAGGATGTGATGGGAGAAAGGGCAGTGGTCCCTCTCTGTGCCCTGTGCCCCAGTACCAGGGCAGGCAGTGGGATACAGGGCCAAGGGCAGAGTCCTGCGCCTGAGACACGACAACCCCGTGCAGCGCTACAGGCTGGGGGCAGAACAGCTGGAGAGCTGCTGGCGGAGAAGGACCTGGGGGTATTGGGTGACTGAACGCAAGCCAGCAGTGTGCCTGGGTGGCCAAGAAGGCCAACAGCATCCTGGCTTGTGTCAGACCCAGTGTGGCCAGCAGTTCCAGGGCCGGGACTGTGCCCCTGTACTCGGCACTGGTGAGGTCACACCTCGAGTGCTGTGTCCAGCTCTGGGCTCCTCAACATACGGACATCAAGGCCCTGGAGTGAGTCCAGAGAAGGGCAACCAGGCTGGGGAAGGGGCTGGAGGGCAAATCCTCTGAGGAGCGGCTGAGGGAGCTGGGGGTGTTCAGCCTGGAGAAGAGGAGGCTGAGGGGAGACCTTCTCCCCACCTCCACTGCCCTGCCAGGAGGGTGCAGAGAGGTGGGCGCTGGTCTCTTCAGCCAGGAGACAGGAGATGGGACAAGGGGAAATGGGCTCAAGCTGTGCCAGGGCAGGGTCAGCTCAGATGTGAGGGAAAAGTTCTTCCCTGGCAGAGTTGTGGGGCTGTAGCACAGGCTGCCCAGGGAGGGGGCTGAGTCCCCACCCCTGGGGGTGTTTAACAGATGGGGAGATGAGGTACTTAGGGATATGGGTTAGCATAGGACAGGAACAGTTGGACTCTGTGATCTTAAAGGTCTTTTTCAACCTAGTGATTCCATGATTTTGTGCCCCAGTCCCAGGGTGGGCAGTGGGATGGAGAGCTGGGCCCCTCTGCTGCTGGGGTGTGTGGGTTTGGGCAGGGGTCTGTCGGTGGGAGCTGGGAGCCAGCTCCCCGGCCCTGGCCCTGTGAACACGCAGCAAGCCTGGCCCAAGGCCCCAGTCCTGGGGCTGCAGACACAGCACTAAAGAAAAAAATTCTAAAACTCACCCCATTCTTTGTGGAAACTTGATTCTGGCTCCAGACTTTGTGATCTGGTCCTCCTTTTAGTAGGAAGAGCAATAGGAGTGATGCTGCCTGAAGAAGAGAGGGTGCCTGAAGCAGCACCCTTGTCTTCATCCTCTTTCCAGCTCGTCCTGTGCTGCTGGCAATTCATTCTCCCCTGTCCCACCTTCTGCCTGTATGGGTGCAACATCTCCTGTCTGGAAGTCATGTTGCTGCTGTTGGGGATGAATTGGCTTGTTTTTTCCTGCACCCCAAATCTTGCCACCCCCATCTCCCCTTCCTCCTGAGTCACCAGTGGGAACAGCAGAGAAGGGACTGGGGTGTGTGCCTTGCCCTCGGTGGGGTCCCCAAAGGGGTCTGTGCAGGGTAGACGGCCAGAGCCATCTCAAGTTGAAGAGGCATTGGGTCGATGAGTCGGAAGGGAGATGATGAAGGTGACACGTCCCCCGGGGCTTGGGCTGCCGCCCGCTCCCTCTTCCTGAGCAGGACCCTTTGCTCCTCACCAGCTGCACCGCTGGGAATTCTGATTCATGATTTTCAGTTGAGTCAGTCTCCGGTGTCTCACCTTCTCCTTCATCCCCCTCACCTGCAGCAGCTCCGTGCTCCCTTCCAGCTTCATTTTCTCCTGTGGCAAAGGGGGAAATAAACTTGCAGCTCTGCTTTCTCATTCCACAAAGGCGGCTCTCCCACCGGCTGTCTAGACTCTGCTCATCTCGGTGTGACATTTCTGATGCGTGGGTGTAGCTGCGGTGCCTCCAGCATGCATAAACAGGGTCTGGGGTCTGCCACAGGCCAGTGCCATGAGCTGCTCGGGGGTGTCATGCGTGGAGGGGTTGTGCTGCTCAGCCACTTGGTCCATGGATCCGTCACCTTCAGGTCCCTGTTGCCCATCCAGGCTCCTGCACAGCCCTGCGTGCTCCCCAGCAAGGGGATCCTGGACCTGAAGGACACACAGCCTGTCCCAGTGCTGTCCCAGCCCCTCTCCTGGAGGATGCCCACCGCTGCCTGATTTGCAGCAGCTTGGCTCTTTCTCACTCCCCAGGGATTAAACCTAAGGAACTGTTCTCTAAGCAGGAGATTGGATTGTCAAGACACCATGAAGTGAGGGGTGTTTTTCTCCAAGATTTTAATTCACAGGTTTTTTCAGATGTCCACAGAAAGTTATATATGAACTTGGAAACTCCTGGGAAACAGTTCTCTGTTTTCCCAACCCCGCTGTGTCCGCTAGCAGGGAAAAATAAGTTGTTCATTCAGTGCAAGGTGTCTACTGCCTGTGTTGATGATGATTTCAAAGGTTTCATCTCCCCAGAAGGACTGCCTGGGAGTTTGTTGTGCTTCTAGTTATGAGAGACAGCGGGAAAATAATGAGAGTTCTGCCACAGGGAGCGGGCTCGCAGGGCCGACACCTCTGCAGCTGCTGCTGGGTAGGACTGAGTTTGTCATGCCAGAGGAACTGAGCCATCCGTGTTCATACCGGCCAGAGAGATGGGGTTTGAGTTTGGGCTGCCCACGCTCCCTGTGCCCGGTCCTGTGTGTCCATGGGATTTGCTGGGCACCCTGCTCCCACCCAGAGCAGTGCCAGATGATGTGTCTCTGTGAGGCAGGCGAACTCACTGTTGTGTCCTGAGATGGGAAGAGGCAGGAGCTCCATGACCCTGTGCCCAGTCTCGCTGTCAGTTTGGGATGCTTCTCACCCCATCCTGGGATGTGACCCAGGCTTGTCCGCCACCTCCCCTCTGGAGACCCTTCCCTTCTCCTTCAATCTCAGCCCTGCCTGCCCAGCTCAAAGGTCCAGTGAGCCACTCGGCAAGGCTGGTCCTAGGAGAGACCATGGCACTGGGAGAGACTGGCACCAGGGCTGTCCTCCCACTCCCGCTCACAGAACACAGAGACAGAGGCTGACTTCATTTTACAAGTGAAATTCCTGGTGGTCAAATTCCCCCCGAGGCCCCAGAGCGAAGCGGCAGCCCTGCCCAGCCCTGCTCCATAATTAACCTCCTCGTGATGGGGCTTTATAGGTGGAGGCAGCGCAGGGTGCACACCGGACACCACCTCCTGCAAAAGCACCGCTGCTTTTGGACCACTGACCACGGACAGGAGGCCAGGGTTTTATCTGGGGAGAGGCCACCCTTGTGCTGAAGCCCCGTGGACTTGCACCGAGCCCGAGCCAAAGCTGCTGCCTCCTGACTTAGGAGCCCTGAAGCCTTTAAGTCCTGATTTATACTGCGAGGAAGCCGCAGAGAGTTCCCAGTGGGGCTTTTTGGAAGGATAATTTTATGCCTGAAGCTGAATTTGTTCCTGCTTTCGCTGGGTACCTGTTCCCAGCATCAGAACTGCTCTGATAACTCTGCAATTGCCTTGATAGTGCCAGTGGGGAGCACGGTCCCTTTACAGGCCAGACGGAGACGTGCTGTCAGGACCATCCAAGTCCACTATAACTCTGTCTCTACAACTCTACCAGGAGGAGCAAAATTTGGCCAGTGCTGAACGCTCTTGAAAACCCTGTTCCCAAATTCTGTCTAGAATCCGAGTCCTCCCAGATAGAAAACCCACTGGCCTGGGGACTTCAGCAGCTCCAGGATCAGGCTTTCGCAGCAGCAGCAATGTCATGGCAGTGGCAGTGCTTTCACGTGGGTCAGTCTGCGCTTGCCTGCCATGCATGACTCCATCACTCCATGTGGAATCCACCCTCAGTGGGGACATCTGCGCTCTGGCCTCTTCTGTGTGGCCACGTGTAATTATAGGAAATCAGGGGAAAGCTAATGAGGTTGCTGCTTTAAAGCGCTCAGTTCAAGGTTGAAATCAGCTTGATTTTTAGCGTTGGTATGAGAGCAACTCAGGAAGTGTTTAAGCAGCTCCTCTTTGCTGCCAAGGTGGGGAAGTGGGTGACACACTTGGGCTTCTCCTCCATCCGTGGACCGAGGCTTGAGGAGATGTTCTGGGGCTGACATTTTCGGCAGGGTTCGGGGTAGTTGGGAAAGGGGCACGCTGGGCAAAGTAGTTTTCTTCTGGGGGGTATTCTTGATGCTTAAAAAATGCAAAGGCTAAAGAATGGGAAAGTTGGTGTAAAAGAGCAACTGATGTGTGATGGCTTTTTGTTGTGTTGGCTTTGGGAGGGGCGGGGGGAAACCCAAATTCTATCAAGTAGTCTTGGACAAAATTGAATATTTTGTCCCCACAATAATTGCTAGTGGAGATTTAAGCATTTTCCAAGGGCAACAAAGCTGCCTTAATGTGTTTTCAGCCCCAACCAGTGGCATTAGTGGTACTTGCTTCCGGACCCGCTTGTTTTATTTCTCTCGCTGTGTGATGGTGGCATGGAATTGTGTCTTAAAGCACACTTTGCAGTGCTCAGCAGGAGCTCCAGAAATGGCAGCCGGTGTTTCACCGACTCCTCGTGCCCGGCGTTGAAGTGATGGCTTTGAAGCCGATGACATTCAATGCAAACTCTCTGCTTTGCTAGAACTCCACTGAACAGGCGAGTGTGTCCATGAATTCCCAAGGTTAAATGTGCTCTGCTGCCTCGAGATGCCTTCAGAAAAACCCTCGGGGTCAGAATAGGTTCCCCAGTCCAGGAAAACACCCCCAGATCCTGCTGAGCACACCCAGTTCCCTGGGGCAGTAGGCAAAGGGAGTAGGATGACTTCCAGCCAGGACTCGTCGCTGCTTTAGCTTGAGAGTAGATCGAGACATGACTCCTGACGCCTGCCCGGGGAGTTCGATATTCAGTGCCAATTAATTTCCCTAACAGGTACAGGGGTTTATTCCCTTGATTTCCTTAGGCACCTTTGAAAATTGTAAGCCTCAAAGCTTGTTTTGGAGTAATTTTATTTTAATTTTTTTTTCTGGTGGCCTTTTCCCTGAAGAGCAGTGGTGCCCAGATGAGAAATGGGACCGGTCCACAAAGGGTAGCGGTTTTGGGGCAGGCAACTCCCAAACTTCCCATTGCAGAGGTTTCCTAAACTCTTCAGATGTGGGTAAATTCCTCTGTGCTGGATGGGGCTCCCACCTCGTGCTGCTCTCTGGTCCTCCTGCTCCGTGTCCGTCCCCCCCCCCCAGCACCTCCTCATGTCACTGTGCCTTCATCCGGTTTATAAAATGACGCCACGATTTCAGACCGGCACGTTGTCTTTACTCTCACTTTGCACCTAAGGTAGGTTTATTGTCCCTGAGGAGTAAAGGGGTGGGGAGCAGGGGTGAGCCGCTGTCGTATTTGCTCATACCAGTGCTTTAAGCGGTCAGAAACATGGTTTTCCCCTACCTCTGAGCTCTCGATGCTGCTAAAATCTCTGCCGTTCGTACGATGTTCTCCAGCCCCCTCCCTCGGACCGACTCTGGCTCTGTTTGCAAGATATCTGCGTTGTTCTACAGCATGCTCCTCTCTCTGTATAGTTCCCATCTTCTGATTTTATGGAATACTTATGCCTGTTTGCATTACAGTCGAAATAAAAAAGTGAACCGGAATCTAGCAGGGCTTGTTCTTCTCCCATCTCTGGGAGACGCGGGTGCCACCTTGTAAGGCTGCTCGAGCCATGGGGTGCCGTGTTTCACACCACCCACACCGTGGGTGCTGGGGAGATGCCCCAGTGCAGCGAGGGGGGATATCCCCACACAAATCGGGGCGACTTCTGTGGATGGAGCTCAAGAAGGCAAAGGCGGGGGTTCAGGCAGGAGGAAGGGCTGTACGTGGCCAGGCCACGAGCCGCAAGGGCAGGCACGGCTTTTCGTGTGGGGAGAGGGCATAGGGGCACGGGTCTGGCATTGTTTGAATAGATCATTCATGGAAGCACCTGGAGCTGCAGGGGGATGTGGAGGCAGTTGGCGTGGAGGCATCTGTGGGGAGCAGGGGAGGGGATGGAGGGTGTCTGTGTGTGGAAGCGAGGGGCTGCTCCCCTGGCAAGGGATGTGGTTGGGGGTACTGGACACGCGTGTGACCTCAGAGACTGTCACACTGTGACCTCACAGACAGCAGCAGTGTGTGACCTCAGAGATTGTCACACTGTGACCTCAGACACTGCAGGGTTGTTGCCTGGGGTATGGCAGCAGTGTGACCTGACATGGCAGTGGTGTGACCTCAGAGACCATCACACTGTAACCCCAGAAATGGCAGTGCAGTGGTGTGACCTCAGAGACCATCATGGTGTGACATCACGATGTGACCTCAGACACTGTGGTGGTATTGCCTGAGGCATGGCAGCAGTAGGACCTCAGGCATGGCAGTGGTGTGACCTCAGAGACCACCACGGTGTGACCTCAGACACAGCAGTGGTGTTGCTTCAGACATCACCATGTTGTCAACGCCCGACACAGCAGCACACACCTGGGTGCCACCTCACTCAGCGCTGGTGTGACCTGGGTCCCCACTGCGGTACTACCCCTGCCATGGCGGCCTTGCCTTGGCCAGCATTTCCCCTCTGCCCTGCCAGGCGCACCTGGCTGCCCGCAGCCTCCCCGGGACACAAAGGCGGCCTGGGGCCGGCGGGGCAGACGGCGTTTGGAAGGTCGAGGAGGGTCCCCGGGCCCGCGTCCCCACCCGCCCCGGGGGCTGACATTTCCCTCGGGGAACAGGAACTTTGCAGACGCTCCCTAGGGCCCGCCGCTGCCCTTGACCTGCCACTTTGCAGACGCTCTCTAGTGTCTGCACGGGGAAGGCGCTGCTCAGCTCTGCGCTTTGCGTGGTGGCGGCTCTTGGCAGACGCTCCCCGGGTCCTCCGTCCGCCTTCCCTCCGCGCCGGAAGCGGCGGACGCTCCCTAACCCCTCCCGCGGGGGGGGCGCCCAGGTAAACATCCAAGATGGCGGCGGCGCAGAGTCCCGGCCTGGCGGCGGGGCCGGGGGGCCGCGGGGCTCGGCGGAGCCCGAGGTGGACGGGATGGGGCTGACGGACCTGCCGGGCGAGCTGCTGGAGCTGATCCTCTGCTGCGACGTGCTGGGAGCCGCCGACATCGGGCGGGTGTCGTGCACCTGCCGCCGGCTGCGTGAGGCGTGCCAGCCCCGCGGCAAGGTGTGGCGGGAGCGCTTCCGCCTCAGGTGGGCATCGCCGACCGGCCCGGCCCGGCTCGGCGCTCCGGGGGGGGGAGCGCGGCCTGGAGGCAGCGTGGGGAGGGGGGAGAGGGATGCCCGTCCGGTTCCTCAGCTCCCTGTCGGGCCCCGGGTCCGGTCGGGCCCTGTCAGCGCAGGCCGGGCCCCGCGGTCCCTCGGCCCCGGGTGCTGCTGGGGAGATGGAGCTGCAGTGCCGGCGCCCTCGGCCCCCACCTCTTCCCGGCCCCGCAGGGTGCGAGCCGAACCCCTCGGGTGAGGCGGTGAGGGTGTCCTGGGGCTGCCGCATGGCGGCTTCCCCCCCACCCCCGAGCCCCGCGGGGTGGTACCCGGCCGAGCCCCCCGCTCGCAGGAGACTCGTCCTTGGAGCGCCCCGCTCGGAAACCGTTAGAGCCCCTTCTGCAGCCGGGCCCGTGGGCTCCCCGCGGTCCCCGGGTCCAGCCGGCACAGGCGTAGGGCCGCATACCCGCCGGGGCCGGCCCTGGCCCCGCTGACAGCTTCAGTAACCGCTGCGCAGACGTGTCCTGCTGCAGCACCGATGCTTTACAGCCAAGGGGGGTGTTGGTGTGCGCTGCGCTACATTCGGCAGAGCTGCTTTCCCGGAAACCAAAATCTTTTGGGCTGACTTTAGCTGGTTGTGAATTGAGTTCCCCCCAAGGGCTGTCGCCCGATGAGGGCAGAGCTGGGTTGTAATCGGCGGCACTGTTCGCATTTTCGTTGGGAATAAATATTTTGCATTATATCGCTTGTGCTGTGCTGGTTTCAGCAGTCCTAGGAACGCTGCTCCTTCCTGGGGCCGCCAGCCTCCTGCCTGGAATGGGGCATGCTCCTCTGCTGCCAGCTTTTGTCTGCTTTGGCGCAGGGAAAGTACTGATATTGCTGTCTCTAATTGGCAGTTGGCTTCTGAAACTTAGCATAGCTGAAATGAGAGGATTATTATCTTTTCACGGGTGAAAAAGGGCTACCAAACAATTACGGCTTCTCCAGTTCACCGAGCTGTGGGGATGGCTGGCCAGATACTGTCACCAATTCAGTGGCTCTAATTTCTGAGGCGAACCTGAAAGCTTAAAAATGGTTCAGCTCCAAGAGCTGAGATTGAATGTGGTAGGTGATTAGCACACGCTGCCCTCCTCCTCTCTCTTCGGTAATAGAACTTTTGGCAGGAGTTTGCACGCTGACCTTGTCGTCCTGGCTGGATCCCATCGTGAGTAATTGCACTTTTATCTTCCTGAAATTTTCAGTATAATTCCAACCCAAGAAGTAATTCTTTCTCATCCCCAAAATAAATTATTTTAATTGTTAGTATGACCTGACTGCATTTCGGTGGTAGACAAATGGCCAGGGATCCATCAGGAGAGAGGCTGTTATGTAATGGGAAGTTATTTGGTTAGTCTTTGACTTTATTTTGTAACTGCAGATGCAGTGTAGCTTTATTATTAACTGGTAGTAAAATATTTTCCATGTGTGAATGTGTGTAACTCTGCATTTTGGTCAGTCAGTAGTACTTTTTGTACAGAAGCAGGGATGCTTTTTATTTATAAAGGTAAACTATATAGATGTATGAAATTGTGTGTATGTATATAAAGATATATATATATATGAAAAGAACTGAAGGCACCCATGCTTTGTAAAAACTGAATTTCAAACTGTGAAATAAGCCCCCAGTAATTCACCAGAGGCCTTTCTCTCTGCTCACTTCTCCATCAAAAATGTTTCCATCTGCGCTGAGTCTTCTTCGTGTTCCATACCCAGGTGAGCCTGGTATCCCAGCACAGTCAAGGGTGTTGCTGTGCTGGCAGGTGTTTTGCTGCAGAGGGCTGTGCTGTGGCAGCACACCCACGTGTTGCTAGAAAAGGTGCTGGTAGCCCCCAAAATGTTACCTCAAGTTAGGGTTTTGAGCTGTACCTTGAAATGCTCCTTGGTAAGCTGAGAAATGTGCTTCAGCTTTTGGACTTCTAGACTTGGGAAAGCAGGTACAGCTTTCTTGTACAAGAGAGGTGTGTTTGGGGTTTGTTGGTTTTTTAATAATTATTTCTTGTGTTAAAAATGAACTGCAGAAGCATTTAACTCTCTCAACTTGACTTCAGCCGTCTCTGGTTTCCTCCAGTAGATGTTGCCATCAGCAAGGGCAATAGAGGGAGCTCTGTTTTGTGCATCCTTTTCATTAGACCCACAGAGTAGTAGGAAGAACATGGGATGGTGAATTCTCATTCTGTAGATGACAAGTAAGCTTAGATGTGGTACATGTTCAGAATGGCAACCTTTTTGGCCTGAATTCTAAAACTCTGCATCTCTTCTACTAATGCAATACCTGTGTTTATCTTGCAAAGCTCGAGAGGAGATCTCAGAAGTGTTCAGGATGTTTAGGTATTGAAAAACCTTTCGAATAAGTTTCCTGTTGGCAGGCATTGGGTGAGCTTACTTCTAAATAATCATTATTAGGCAGATGGAATTAGTTGGACTGACGCTCGTTACATTTAAAGTTGTGCTGAGGCAGCATCTCAGCTTGTTGAGTCGTGAGGTTACAGTAAGGAACATTTTGTGGTTCTGGAGGTTCTCAGTGATGCTGAAATACTAATGAGCCTGTTTGCTTCTCTCTTGCTGTGTAGATGGCCATCGCTGCTGAAGTACTATAGCCACACAGACGGCGTGAGCTGGCTTGAAGAATACAAAGCGCGGCACAATGCTGGGTTAGAAGCCCAGAGAATTGTAGCTTCATTCTCCAAAAGGTTCTTTTCTGAGCATGTAAGTCATCTGCTCTGTGTATGTGCAACACCTACATGGTTAGTGCTTGTTAGTAGTTGGTCTTTCCTCTCTCTCTTCACGTCTGTCCAGCTGTGCAGTCAGAAAGTTTGTGTGCAGAGGCTGGATCACCAGCTGCCAGGAGAGAGACAGCTCTAAATCCACACCCTCTGCATGGCACATTCAGCTTTGAAAGCTCTTTGCTCACTTCTGCATGTTCAGGGTTGGCTCTGGGGACTTGGAAGGGCCGATAGTTTGTTGACACATACCACAGCCCTGAATTTTTCTTGCTGCAGACCTTGTGCAGGATATGCTTTCTGGGTTGTCATTTGAAAGCAGGACCAAGGCACAGTGGGTTCACTGAATTGGGAAGAATGTTATTTAAGTTCTTTACCCTGTGCCCTACTTTTTGGCTGGGATAGAATTAATTTTCACAAGAAGCTGGGAGGGGACACAGCCAGGACAGCTGCCCCAAAGGATGTTCTATACCATATGGCATCACGCTCTGTGTGTAACTGGGGGAGCCAGCTGGGAGGAGGAATTGCTGCTCTGGGAGGAGGTGGGGTTCAGGTTCTGGGCTGTGAGCAAACAGTGTTTGGTATCACCTGCTGGGTATATTCTGTTGTTGTTTCCCTCTCCCTTTGCTGTCCCAGTAAACTGTCCTTAGCCTAACCCATGAGTTCTATCTTTTCCTTGCAATTCTCCTTCCCACCCCCTGGAGTGAGCAGCAGCGTGGCACTTAGTTGTTCACTGGGGCCAAACCCCAACTCTCAACCACAGTTTTGAGATGCTTTTGCATTCAGCATGAAAAAGGTGGAACTGTAGTTTCTCAGAGAGACTTACTTGCATGTGGAACAGAGGTATTTCGTTGTCAGTTTGTCTAGCTGATGGCTGTGGGGTTTATCTACCTCTCTGTTTTGGGTCAGCCCGAAATCCTGGGTTATGAATGCTGCCCATCACTTCAGCTGAATGAAAGTTCACACAAGAGCCACTCACTAAAGAGCCACCCCTGTGTGGGTCCTTTGTGAGTGTGTTGCATTCTGGTGGAGAATTCCTCTAAGATAGAGGAGATCCTGTGTTGAAATCCTGTGATCTGGTTTTAAGCAGGGGTTGGCACCTACCTAGGTGCTCATCCCTGGAGAAGGCAGCCATGGGGAGGTCGGGTGTTTGAAGATGCACATCTCTTAGCTGTTGTTTTTGAATGGTTCCTGGAGCTGCATCAGATAGACATTGACTGCAGAGAAATGTGGGTCAGGGCTCCTGGCTTCCTGCTGTTTGAATCATGTGTGCAGAAGCTACTGAGAGACCACTCAGCAATACCCAAAAGGCCTGATAATAACGAGCCTCTGCCGTGGGGCGAGAAACTGCAGCGCAGTTCTCTGCTTAGAAATGAGGGGAAGAGATTTTCAGCCCAGTTCTGCTGGAGTGCCTGCTAAGAAGGAGTGTGATGGGAATTGCTTTGCCCTTACTGTGTTAGCCCATGTCTTACACGGAAGAGCTTGAAAGCAAATACATCTCTTACAGTTCAACCAGAGTTTAAAAAATAATTCTGGAATGAAATAGCTGCATGACTGCTTCAAAAAACAAATGTTCCTGCTCCTCCAGTCCTTCCCCCAGGACCAGTCTTCTTCACTGGGTGATGTATGTAGAGGTATGGTCAGCCTCAGGCAAAAGCTGATTCCATTTTAGAGTTACTTTCAGCTTGAGCCCAGCCTGCGTAAGGTATGTTTGTGCTGGTCTGTACACCCGCTGTCGGAGCCCCAAAGGCTCCAGTAGCTAGCTCAAATTGCTGTAGGGTGCTGCTATGGATCCTTGTAATAAATCTGTGGAGTAGAGACTGAGTACTTGATGAACTGGACTTCTTTAAGATCTTACATAAATTTTACAAAATAGAACAACATTTGTTTTGGGGTTGGACCAAATGATCTCTTGAGGTCTCTTGCAATCCCCGTGATTCTATGATTAAATGAAGTTCTTTGGGAAGACTCTTTTGTGCTCTACATAATTCACTGTCTGCTTTGACAGGTCCCCTGTGATGGTTTCAGTGACATTGAGACTCTTGGGTGCCCAAGTCATTTTTTTGAGGATGAGCTGATGTGTATCCTTAACATGGAAGGAAGGTAAGAAAGGAGGGGATTAGAAAGGGAGAGGATTTTTCTCCTTTTGCCTCTCAAAGGAGAATGGTTCTAAGGTGAATGTCTAACTGCAGCTCCTGGCCTTCTATCACTCTGATAAAACAACAGCCTGGGCTTCCCCAAGCTGGGAAGTATTCCTGTGTGTCTCAATTCAGGACAAATCTAACGTTCCCAGAAGAAACCGTGTAAACTATTCTACAAGTAGAAGGTCCTCTGGCTTTGTGTTGCTGTTTGTTGCTTGTTTCCTTGCCAGTTCATTATATTGGGATATATCTCTTTCTCTTTTTTTTTTTTTTTTTTTTTTTTAAATTTAAACCTGGATCAGTTTGCTCACCTGATTTGCAGGATAAGGCCACAGCACTAGTGGGAAGCAGGAATACTCAGTGATCATTGCTGCCATGGATCCCTGTATCATGAAATGGCAGTTGTTTTGCTGCACTTTTCTCCCCTGCTTCCCTGTGTGGTTTTCTTGGCTCTATAAGGTTGGTGCAGTTTTTGTCCCCAAATAAGCCCCTGCAGAATCTGCAGGTCTGTGAACTATTCAGGTGAAATGCTGAGCACGTAGATAAAACTTCTGGTTTCTATTTGCTTCAGGATTCTCATCACCATGGTTGATAGTGGGCAAAATGAGTAAGTCTCTGCTTACTTGAAGGTTTTTCTGCCTTAGAGACCGTGCTGGTTTTGCTGCAATACAGGGCAGCGATAGATTGCTCTTAATGGGGCCTAATAGCCTTGATTAAAGGGCCTGTTAGTAGAGCTTGAAAAAAAACCAGAACTGGAATGGCAATCACCTCATTTTTGCTTTTTTGCATCCGTTTTATTACCTTCTCTATTTGAACTGGGACTAAACATCTCTCATTTGACAACTGGCTAAAAAGCTTTTGAGCCTCTGCACTGGCCAAATGCCTCCCCGTAAAGCAGAATTGATGCTAATTAGCCCCTGATTAAGCTGCAGTCATTGCCATTCAGGAGCATTAGGCTAAATCATTTCCCTGGAAGATAGCCCAATAAAGCAGTTGTCCCTGTTGAGCATCCCAATTTATTGGAAGAGGATAAAGTGTTATGAGGTTTGATTGTTCTCCTGTCCAGTAGGATGGAGAAGGCTGATTTGACCTGCAGTCTGAAGGAGAGGAAATATAATCAGGGAAAGAGAGGTTTGGGTTTTTCCTGAAGGAGGACACTGGACCTCTTTTAAGCACATGGTAAGGGCAGAGCCGGGAATCGGTAGAAGGCCAGGGCTCACTTAGATGTGAGGGATTGGAATGCCTTGAAGTTGGCCTGTCATATTTCAGGTGACCTCTTCAAACCTGACCTTGAGAGTAACCAGCTCTCTATTGCTGCTTCTTGGGCACTGTGCCTTCCCTCCTTAATTTATAAAGTGAAGGGGCTTTGCTGTAAAAGCTGTGGCGTTCTGGACTCTGTGGTCCACAGTCCAACTGTTGGTCTGTTCCTGCCGTTTCAGAGCAACAGAGGTGTTTTACCTCTGGGGATTCTTCTCTTCTAAATATTGTTGAGCCTACATTTGTGTTCCTGATCAATTTCTTTTCAGTGGCCAAAGGATACTTTTAAGTTTGATTCTGGTGGAATCATGTTTTATGAAGAAAATACAGGATTTAAATCAGATACTTCCAAGCTACTCTACTTAGGATCTGTGTTGTTTCCCGTGATACTGCTTCTTCTCAAAATGCTACGTTGGTGATAAGATAAAATTTGGAGATGATAGGAGCAATGTTTTGCATGTGTTGTATATTGTGGGGTTTTAGTTAATTAGTTTCCTGTTAACATCTACCTATTTGGGTGACTCTTTGTTGATAGCGGTGTCGCCAATCTTCCCTAGGAAAGCAGCGGGCTCAATTGCAAACCTGTATTCGCTGGAGAAGTTAAATCACATGTTCACTTTGTTTAGGGCAGTGCTCCTTTTTGTATTTAAATGTGCAGGAAAGGTCTAACCTGGAAGTACTATGCAAAGAAAATTCTCTACTTCCTCCGGCAACAGAATATATTAAAAAACCTGAAGGAGTATCTTCAACGCCCGACTGATCGGCAGTCGTTTTTGGAGGGTAAGTCAGTCTTTGGCAGAATTCCTATGTAGAGTGCCTTAATCACAGCTTTCCATCATTGTTGTTTTACTTGGAGAGAGCTTTCCATGCTTATGTTTCAACTGGCCTTTGGGCAGCAGCTCAGCATTACGGTTGGGGTTTTGATGGATCTGAAATCCGCACAGTCTTGCAGTGGTTGCGTGGTGTTGGGTCAGAATGTCAGCATTGTGCTGGCTGCTGTCAGTGCTGTGTGCTTGAATGGCCACCCATGGGCAGGGGAGCTGAAAATCATAGAATTGTAGGGGTTGGAAGGGACCTCGAGAGATCATCGGGTCCAACCCCCTGCCAAAGCAGCTCCCTAGGACATTTCACTCAGATAGGCATCCAGAGGGGTCTTGAATCTCTCCAGAGAAGGAGACTCCACATCCCCTGGGCAGCCTGTCCCAGGGCTCACTCACCCTCACTGGGGAAAAGTTTTTCTGCATGTTGGTGTGGAACTTCCTATGCTCCAACTTGCAGCCATTGCCCCTTGTCCTGTCACCACAGACACTGAGAAGGGGCTGGCCATTTCCCCCTGCATCCCCTGCTTAAGATAATTATAAACATTAATTAGGTCCCCCCTTAGTCTTCTCTTCTCAAGGCTGAACAGTCTCAATTTTCTCAGCCTTTCCTCACAGGGGAGATGCTCCAGGCCCTTAATCATCTTCGTAGCCCTTCTTTGGACTCTCTCTGGGAGATCCCTGTCCTTTTTATCCCAGGGAGCCCAGCACTGGACACAACACTCCAGGTGGGGCCTGACCAGGGCAGAGCAGAGGGGGAGGATCCCCTCCTGTGACCTGCTGGCCACACTCCTCTGGATGCACCCCAGGATCCCATTGGCTTTCTTAGCAACTGTTAAAGTGTTTGCAGTTGAGTCTTGCCCAGTGTGTAGACACAGTCAGCGGTAGCTGAGCATCCTAATTAGCTGACACTGCAGAAGCGTTTTAACGGGGGCCTGTGGGCTGAATACGACCTAACAGACCAACTGATCTAATTTTGAGTCAGCTCCCTTCTCTCTCTTTCCCAAGAGCTTCTCGGATAAGGGCAAGGAGCAAGCTGTGAGCAGGGGCAATTGTTGCAGCTCACAGCCTGGGCACCGTGGCTGCTTCTTGAGAGCCACCTGCCTGACTGCTGGGGTGTGGAAGCTGTGCAGTAGAGGGGTGGACGCCCACCCACATGGTGGGAAGGCACATGAACCTGCTGTGGTGAAAGAAAAGGCTTTTCTGCAATTCTTGTCCTCAGTCTGGTGGTTTATTATCTACTTCACGTTTCCTTTGGAGGAGATGGTCTTCTAAACGGGACAAACCCCAAAATACACGTGTTTCTCTGTGATGGAGGTATTATGACAGCTCTGTTGGGTAGTCTTTTGTAAAACTTCCCCTGTTCAGCATGGAGAGCACTGGAGAGGGTGGGTGTGGGTGGGAAAGAAGACATGGCTTGGGTTTCTGCTGAAATCCTTGAATACAGGACTATCATGGATGTGCTAATGAAGCAAGGTAGGAAGAGGTATGATCCATCCATGCAAAACTCTTGCGAGTGAACATAGTTGATTCCAAAGGTTGAACAATATGAAGGCTTTGGAAGAGCAGTGGTGACAAGATGACAAGGCAAAGATTCTGAGAAAGGGCTGTTTTTTTCCTGCAGAAGTTTGACAGAACAGGTTTGGGCAGAAGGAAAATGAAAATCTATTCTGTTATAGCAGGCTTTTGACATGAAGATGGAGAGCAGGTGTGGAAGAGAATGATGGATGTAGCACAGGAGGGAACGATGAGCAAGAATGATAGTTGTGGAGGGTACTGCAGGAAGAAATCACAACTAAAGCAGAAGTCAAATTGAAATTGTTTCGTGCTCGAAATAAAAACCATTGCAAGTTGGGAGGATGCCAGGAGACGTGGTGTGATGGGAGAGTTGTTTGGTTAAGCCTGGTCTAGCAGCGTGCCCACTCAGTGTACAAAGATGTGACTTTTCCTTTCAAGATAGTGGAGAGGGGAACACTGAATGTATTTGGCATTTGTCATGTCAGCTCATTCTTTGCATGTGCTAAATCCAATATATGACTGCAAACTTGAAAAGGAAAGCTCTTGTGTTCTGCTGCATGTGTGCCTGGAATTTAGAGCAGATAGAACTAAGCAAAGAAAGAAAAAAACCCCAAACTGAAGTCCTGTTTCTTATATAGCTTGTTTTTTCCAGGTGCTGTTTTAATTGACCAGTACTGTAACCCACTCTCAGACATCTGCTTAAAAAGCGTCCAGGCGCAGGTGGACGATATCACAGATAAAGTGCGCAAAGTGCTGCGGATGAGGAACCCACGGCACCCCAGCCTGGCTGCCAAGGCAGGTACTGTACAGAAACTGGCCCTTTACTGCAGAGCATCTCTGCCAGCCTCAGTGCAGGCAGATGAGGCAAAACAGCAGTTGAAATACTGCAGCTTAAAGAGCTGTTCTTCAGCTCCTGGGAAGTGTGTTCCCACAGTTGCTTAAGCCATCGCTCAGGAAACGCCGCTTGTTCACTTCACAGGGTCTCAGTATCCTGGGGTTGTCTGTCCATCTGATGATGTCTAAGCAAAAAGGATTGGGAGGGGAATTCTATTCTCTTTCTTTTTTCCCCTTTGTCCCTGAAGTCTTACAGTAATCTTGGTATGTGTAGCACAGCTGTGGGACCTCTTTTCCTCTGCAAGTCTCAGGCAATCAGCAGCAGTAGAAAAGCTGTGTGCTTTACCACCTCCAAAGGTCAGGTAGCATCTTCTTCCTTGTTTTTTATAACCTTTATCTAACAACTGTTGTCATGCACAGAGAGATCGCTCGTTCTCTCTCTGAATCCGGAGTGGCCAAGCTGGGACTTGGGCAGTGGAGCCATACCTGAGCAATGTGAGCTGCAGTGCTGTGCTGGCATGAGGTGGTTGGGATCCAGCCCCTGGCTTGCAGAAGGAAGTGAGGCAGCACCGTTGGGCAGCTGAGGTGCAGGGTGACCCGCTGAGCCAGGCCGCCCTGTGCATGGAGCGCTCGGGCTGTGCGCTGCTGTGGTCAGCTCCACCCCGTCTCTAGTTACCTGGATTGACAGGTGTCAATCTTGTGTTCTTGGTCCATATGAAGATTTCTGGTATAAGGTTGGTTGCAAAAAGGTTAAGTATGCTGTTCTCTCAGTCTTCACTTCATTGTGTCTGTTTTTAGGAGAGGTCTTGGTTCCAGAAGTGGAGCTTCAGCGGCAGGTACTTGATGCTATGAATTGTGTCCTGTATGAGCAGTTAAAGTACAAAGGAAACGAGCTGGATTACTACAACTCCCTGAATTCATACATTCACCAGGTATGTGTCAGGTGAAAAAGGAGGCTGCAAGGCTACAGGTTTTCCATTTGTGCTGTTTATTTGTCTGAATGGAGTCAGACAAATCATTTTCTCTGAAGAATAACTTGCTGCACAGTCAATGTGATATAATCTTTAGTGTTAATGTTCTGTCTAGTTCATGTATTTTAATTTGTGAAATAAAACCTTAGAGGGGGTTGTATTTTCTCTTAATACCCCATGTCTTTATCACATTCTTCTCCCCAGGTCTTGATCCGCAGGACTGGAATTCCCATCAGTTTGTCTGTGCTTTATTTAACAATTGCCAGGCAGCTGGGAGTCAGACTTGAACCAGTCAACTTCCCAAGCCATTTCCTACTGCGATGGTGTCAAGGAAAAGAAGGGTGAGTGATCTGCTGAATTCTGAGACTGTGTCCACAACAGTAAAAGCCAGAAAGCATTTACAGCTCCAGACCTACACCAGGATGTTTAATTAATTTTTCATAACCTGTATGGAGGAACGGATCTGACCTCTAAAGAAGTTTTCCCAGAGCTGAGCTCTGCTGCTGAATGATAACGGGTTTCCTGTGTGTGAAATAATAGTAACTGAGGTGATGCTTCTCTGAGCTAAGAAAATTAGGAAAAACTGAAATAAAGAAAAAAGGTGCTGACCTCATGTAACTGTTCATATGGAACAGTTGCTGGAGATCATCGCTGCTGTTCTGTGCACTCATTTAGTTGTCTTGACTCAGTGCAGGATGCGTCTTTGACCAGATCATGGTCGGTCTATAGACAGCTGTACTGTGTGACATCAGCAGTGTGACTCGGATGCTCGGCTTCAGGAGCCACGAGCATGGGCCCTGTACGCTTCCCGGTATGGTATCATAGTGTGATCTAGTGGTAGATACAGCAGACCTCAAGATGTCTAAAGGAAAACACTGGCATGATGGAGTGAAAGCGTCCCCTTACCTTGTCTTTCTCTTCCCATGTTTGTTTATCTGCAGAAGCAGACAGTAGGAGGGAGAAGGTAATCTCTCTTTCGGAGGGAGCTGAGCTATGAATGATACTTGTGTTAAAAACAAGCTTGGCCGTGCTGAGGGAAGAATAGGAATAGGTAACCATGCTTTACCACGAGACCCATCGTCACGATTTCATTTCCTTGTTTCATTAGAAGCACAGACATTTTTGACTACACCTACATCGACGCCTTCGGGAAGGGGAAGCAGCTGACGGTGAAGGAGTGTGAGTACCTTATTGGCCACCACGTAACAGAGGAGTTCTACGGAGTGGTGACCTCAAAAGAGGTCCTGCAGCGTATGGTGGGAAATCTCTTAAACCTTGGCAAGCGGTGAGTAGTAATTGAGGATCATCTGGCATGTAAGGCCTGTGGAAACCAGGGCCCAGAGTATACTGTCTGTGTGTCTGGTACTGCTTCTTCACAGTATCTGAGTGAGGTGTTGATCACCCCAGGGGATCTCGACAGTTCCATGTGTCATGCTGCACTGTGGAGCTGCTTTGAATCACCTGCAGCCGGTATTGTGTGGAAGTGAGAATATTTAGTAAAACCAGTTCCCATGGCACTGTTAACTTTTCCTTTGTGAAAAGGTGAGAGGGGCTGTCCTCCCTTCCCTTGAGAGCAGAAGCCTTCATAAGCATAACCCACATGCTCTAAAGAGCAGTCTCCAAGGTAGAGTTGCTTTATAGAAAGCCTGGTTTTATTATCAAATACCCCCAATAATCATTTTCCCAAGTAGCCAGAGACAGAAGTGACGGAGTGAAAGGTTAGTAGTGGACTTGGCAGTGCCAGGGGTACAGACTCAGTTGTCTAAAGGGTCTTTTCCAACCTAAATGACCTGGTGATTCTGTGGTTGCTTTAGGTGTAATTAAGCTAGGGAAACAAAAACAGATTTCAGAAGGAGAGTGAACTCTCTGTAGGATCATTTGATTGAGTAGAGTTACCAGTAAAGCAGGAGGGTAGAGTCTGATCATCGATCGTGTGGCGTTTTCCCTTCGGAGCAGACTGTTGAACATGATGGGTGACAGTCAGCTGCGGAGTCACGCTTACTGAAGGGCATACCTGTACCTACAGCAGCATTTTTGATGACTGACACTGCACCCTAGAGTACTGGGGACAGGGATGGAAAAGATAGCTTTACCATTGAGTTTCTTTTTTGCTGGCAGAGAAAGCACCGATCAGTCTTACCAACTCTTGAGAGACTCCTTGGATCTGTACCTGGCCATGTATCCGGACAACGTGCAGCACCTAATGCTCCAGGCTAGGTTATACTTCCACCTGGGAATCTGGCCAGAAAAGGTACCTTGCTGCTTGGTCGGATGTTTCCTGACAGGCTAAGTGCTATTAACACTAATTATTGATTTTTGGACTACGTCAGCTTGTGTTACAGTCTGCCACCAGTTGTTTCTGTAACAAATGCAGTTGAACGAGTTACCACATTTCGGAGAATCAATTTCTGCTGCATGAAGCAGGGAGAAGAGGGGGATGCTTGCCTGCTTGCCCTAGGGGAGATGCGTGAACAGCCTCAAGTCTGAGCCTATTTAGGATTTCCTGCCCAAGCCTGACAGTTTTATCTCACAGTTGATACTGTGGACTTGCAAGTTTTCAGAGCATTTTTTGTGCTGGGTTTTGTAAGTGGCAGTAAAGGTCTTGCTGGACTCGTGTAAAAGGAGTAGTTACCTTATCAGAAAGCTTGTAGGAAACTGGTTTATAAATGCAAACAAAGCTGGTCTCTGAAACCTTGGCCACACAATTGCTAGCTCTTGTGAAAAAGCAACTTCAAAGGAATCCTAACGTTGGGAATATTAATATCACCTCTAGCTTAGAAACTAGAGTTCTGCCACCTTGTGAGTGTGGGAAAGAAGGTGTAGGCACCTGCAGGTTGTCTGAGATGTCACCCGTGTCTTTCCTTGAGTGGGGAAGGCACAGGGAGGAGCAGGGACCTCAGAGTATTGTTTCTGTAGCGTGTCACTGCAGTGAAGAGGTGTTCCCTGGTGGCTCTAATTCCTGTGCTACTTCAGTGAAGCTTAAGTACTTGGGCCCTACCTGTGACGTTTCCAAACATGAGCTTTGGGCCAGGGGACAGAAGCACTGGCTGGGTAGCTGAGGAGAAAGCAAAGCTCTTCCCACTAAACTAACTGACTTAGGACTGCTGGTGAAGCTGCCTTCCTTTTGAAGAACAAACTGCTGAACTGGCCATTCCTTTCTTAGGGCAGCAAGTTTTAGGGTCTCTGCAGGAAAAAAACAGCACAAAGTAACAGATTGTGTTTGGGGGGGACTTGCTGAGTCACACCTGGCACTGGCATCTGCATAAACAGGGGACAGCTAAGTGAAACACTGAAGGATCTTCCTACTCTTCCTGGCACTCAGCGGTGTGTTTGTAAAGCTCCAGGGCTTTACATACTTGCCTCAGGACAGATCATAGAAGCCCATGAGTGAGTTTTATGTGTAGTTCCTCTGCACCATGTCACCAGGTGCAATGAAAATGTGTGAATTTGGACTTTTTCGTGTTGTGTCCAGTTGTTCCAGGCTGTGGCATAGCTGGAGAGAATGCTCTGAGTCTGGTGGAACGGGAGAGGACAGGTTTAAAAGGTCTGCTGGATTTATGGAAAGTGGTGCAAAATCTTAAAAGTCAAGCAGAGCTACCCAAAATGCTGTCCTAAGTGTTTGCAATTAACAGTAAATTAAATTGCCAAGAATTTCTGGCAGCTCTAGTCACTGTGCTAGTCCTTCCCTTTCTGTGGGATTTTTCAGGAGTTTCACAGCCTTCTTAAGATGCCAGCCAGGGAATTAAGGTAGCCGAGAGGCCTGAGCTGTGTTTTTTCTTCTCATACCTAATTATCACCTCGTTCTTGTTTTATTTTCTTCACCTCTTGGCTGATGTTCATGCTCAATAGCCTGAGATTTCTATTCCCCTTCTGTGGCTCTGAACCAAGGGTTGACCAAAACTTCCAGCGTGTGATCAAGGAGAGAATCCTTGTGCCAAGGTGTGTTAGAATTTAGATCTGTGGCAGGCATTGGAGGTATTTGGTCCCAACCTATTCAGACAAGAGTTTTGGTAAGATCAAGAAAGAAAAAGAAAAAAGCAGTAAAACATGCATTGCCCGTTTCTGACAAACGTGGCAGCAATGCTCTAATAGTGTGCCAGAGGGTGTTGGTGTTCTGGACCAGCAGGGTTTGCTGCTTTGAGAGCTCTCCTAAAGTTAGTGTTCTTCAGTCAGCCTGACATGAGCATGTTCTCTGTCTTTTGTTGGCTATTTCATGGTATAACATCATGGAGATTATTTGTGTTTTCTTCTGTACCACCCTGTTTTCCCTCTGCCAGGCTTCTGCAGGTATGCTGAGGAACTCTTTTAAACAAAAATATTTGTTCTCACATATAGCAGAAATCATCTGGAATCATTTCACAGAAGCAGTTTGGGAGAGCTGCAAGAAAGTGTTCTCTTAACTTCTCAGGAACCTTGAAACGGTCCCATCGATGCCCTCTGGTCACAAAATGTGACACAATTAGCTTCTATGACTTAGTTCTAGGGAGTTTGCTCAACACTGCCCTTCCTTGGAAGCAGGGAACTTTTCAAGCAGAAAAGATGACTGCAATGTCTGCAGGCTAAGCAAGTGTGAAGAGCTGCTTGGGTGTGTGTAGCTGGAACTGGGGTTCTCAGTCCTCTCTGGAAGATTCATGTGGCAGACCCCTGGACTCAGGCACTTAGGCTCAGCTAACTTGAGAAACGTATCTGTATGTGGTTTTGTAAGTGTGGGACTGCTGTAGAGACCTGTTCTGAATCTGTCTCTTTGCTTTGGTTGCTGAAGGTTCTGGACATCTTGCAGCATATTCAGGCTTTGGACCCGTCCCAGCACGGGGCTGTTGGGTACTTGGTTCAACATACCCTGGAGCACATTGAGCGCCGGAAAGAGGAGGTGGGACCTGAGGTGAAGCACCGTTCAGATGAGAAGCACAAAGAGGTCTGCTTTTCAATCGGGCTGATTATGAAACACAAGAGGTGAGCTCCTCAGAATCTTTCCCAAATTAGCAGCCCGTGCTGTAACGATGAGTGCAGAAGTGTTTGTTCTGACAGTAATGAGATGCAGTTTTATCTGCCAAGGAGTTACCTGCAATGGAAAATGCCAAGCATGTGTATCATAGAAAAATGGGAGCAGCTCTGTCTGTTCTTTTGAGGAACTGAGTGGATTCACTGCTGTTTGCTTGCAGAGAACTTTGTGAGGTGACTTGGCTGACTCATTGTAAGGTACAATTGCAGCAGCCCAGAGCTCTTGAGGAAACATGGGTAATGGGTTAATGAGGGGCCCCGGACCAGAATCAACTTCAGAAGTGATTGTAGGATTCCTAAGGCAGCTTAGGAATCCTCCCCTGCGCTGTTATTACACCTGTTCCTGCCTTGCACAAAGGCTTTGTCTTCTGTCAGTACTGCTCTGCCAGAAGGACATGCCAGTGCTGTGCCCCTTCAGCCACTCCTCCGACTCAACAAGACATCTAGAGCATATTAAAATAGCAACACAGTGCTGGCATGCCCTTCTGGCAGGGCATCAGCAGTGACAGTTACAGTACTGCACATTAATCACATAAATATTCTGAAAGTAATGATGGCTTTGTTTCTGGGGGATCGATACTGGGATTTCCACATCTGTGTGCCAGGCACGGAAGGAATTGCACAACAGAGTAGGATGGTTGATTTCCTCCATACCTCTTGCTTCCTGTTCTCCTGGTTGAGGACTTCCAGTCTCTTTTCTTGTTCACATTTGGTTTTCCTTTATCCTGAGCTGTTTGTTCCTGTCTCTCCAGTCATTCATAGACTCATAGAATCACCTAGATTGGAAGAGACCCTTTAGATCATTGAGTACAGCCATTCCTAGCTGTTTCCCCCACCTCAATACATAGATGTATGCACACAATCTTCTGAATTGCTTTCATTTACCTCTTGTTCCTCTCCCCCTTGTGACAACTCGCAGGAGGTTTGTATCCTGTTTGTCCTATATTAGTTTTGAGGTAAAAAGCTGGATCAGGGGTGTCACAGTCCTTGATCCGTGATTTTTTCTTTTCTTTTTAAATTAGATATGGCTATAACTGTGTGATTTATGGCTGGGATCCTGCCTGCATGATGGGACATGAATGGATCCGGAATATGAACGTCCACAGCCTTCCACATGGCCCCCACCAGCCTTTCTACAATGTGCTAGTGGAAGATGGCTCTTGCAGATACGCTGCTCAAGGTGGGCAGGAGTCTCCTGTGTTTGGTGCGCAGTGAAAGTACAATAGGAGAAAGGAATACTTCAGTGATTAACTCTAAGTATGGAACATAAACTGTAAGTTAAGGTTGAGGTAGGAAGGAAAATGATCTTGAATCCTGGCCTGTTTTGTTTGCTGTCCATGAAATGAATAGCACTGGGAACAAACTCTTAAGGGCTATTCTGGAGTAATGTCCTCTTGCCCAAGAATTGTGTTTTGGCTGTGATTGGTTTTACAGTATAAACCATGATTGCTGCTTGTGAAAGAAGTTACTTAACTTTTGCTGAAGTTCTGCCAGCAGCTCTTGCTCCCTGAAACATAGCTCTGCTTTGGGCAGGACCTCCTCAGAGGAGGATCTGGTGAGGGAGCACACAGGTTTTTCTGGTCCAGGCATGCTCCAAGCAGCTGTCGTCAAGAGACAATGTGCCAAGATCCCAGAGAACGCAGGTGGCATGGCTTTTAGTGCCACCTCTAGTAAGATTGGCATGAAAATGAATGTCTCTTTACGAGTGTGAAGAGGTGTAGAAATCTGTTGCCCATCCTATATGCACCGTACCATGGGAAGGGGAATTCTCGTCTGACGGTCAGAGTATGAGGTTAGGACACAGGAAGAACTGTTGGACCGAGGTTCAAAGAGGGGAAAAAGAGAAGAATATGTCTGTAAGTTAGCACATTGTAAACAGAGGGTTTCTTTGCCTCGTGTTTGTTACTCTCCCTGTGATGTGGAGGCGCTTTATCCATCCAGCTGGCAGAGCAGCTGCACAGCCCGGTCGTATTTTGCTAAGAGAAGACGTGGAGGCTGCTGGAGGGGGAATGCTGAACAGAACGCAGTTCTGCCCTGTCACTGGGGGTGCTCCCTGGCATGTTCTGGTGCCCTGCGTGGGGTTTTACAGGAGGGGACACCTCTCACTCTCCTGAGAGTTTCTCTGTATTTAATAGCCCAAAAAGATGAAGTGGGGACTGTGAATATCTCAGCTCAGCCTTAGGGCTCATACTAGGCAGCGTTTGAGCTTGCAGAAATCCTTATGTGCTGTGGGTTGATATTAAAATACACATCTCTGTGAAAACTAATCAGATAATTGTCCACAGTGCTTCTGGGGCTGAGTCACCTCCTTTGTCTGATTGTTTATAAACAAGTATAACGCTGGCTGGTTCCGGACCACGGTGTATTTTAGGCAGGCTGTAGGTTGATGCTGTCATCTCGATGTCATCGGTGTGTTTTGATATTGTTGGGACAAACGGAAGGGTTTGTCCTCCCTTGCTGAAATCTTGCTGTCTGAAAACTGAGTATTCCCTCTAAAATATATCCCCAGATCATTTGAGAAGGGACTGTTTCATAACTCATCCCTTCCCCACAGTCAGATTAATGGTAGTCCATAAGAAAGAACCGTAAGGAAATCTGCTTGCAGAGTTTTATCTAACCAGCTCAGAAATAACACCAAGCCTTCTATAGGCAATCGTACTGCAGCTCTGAGTCCTTCCTGTAAACTTGCAGGTTGAGCTGTAGCTAATTCCAAAACAGCTCTTTCACACACCGGGTTTGGTATCTGCCTGTCCTCTCTTGTCTCTTTTGTTTGCTTTGTGGCAGCACAGGCCAGACAGCTGTGTCTCAAAGCTGCAAGTCAGCGCGTTCTCAGGCTCCCCACCTAGTGCCAAACTTGCTCACCTTGGTCTCTCCCCCCTGCCAGCTCCTGTTTCATCACCGTGTTCTCCCCATTGTATGCAGCCCGCTGCTCAGCCTTGCTTCTGCAGAGCAAAGCCAGTGGAAATTGTTTCTCTGCAGTGGTGCAGTGTACAGAGAAGGTACTTGGAGCCCATAGGACAGCACCAGCCTGCTGAGCTGTAGAAAGCTCTTGTGCTTTTGGCTGCCCACAGCACAGCAGCTTCAGAGAGCCTGGATGTGACTCTCTGTGCTCTCTGTAGCGAGCAGAATAGTTCCAGAGACAGATGAGTTATTCCTAAGTGACAGTCTCTGCATTGTTTTTGTTCCTGTCCTGCCTTGCAGATACATCTGACTTTGGGACTTAAACAACTTTCATTTCTACCTGTATCTCTGTGCTGGGAAAAAGGACATCACTTGGGGACTGCTGCAGGGCACCTGCACATGTGATTTACTGCCGGGCTGCCTCCTGGTCACACTGCTTCACACAGACACTGCGGCAGCGGCGGAGCCCTCAGCTTGGGTCACCTCTGCCTTACAATGCCAGCGCTTCCTTGTTGTTTAACTGTTGTACTAAATCAGGCTATCTTTTAGTACAGAGGGGGAGATGTGGTGCTCTGGGACACAATCAGCGTGCTCTTCTTAGGGACTTCCTTTTCACTTTGGAAAGGTTAGAGTTAGAAAAGTTGATTTTGCTGTGTGAGACGCTTGAAAACCTGGGTGGTGACTTGACATGTTTGAACCACAGACTGGTGACTTAAAGCAAGAAAGGTCTTGGCTCTTCTAACAGGAGAACCTTGTGCAGGCAGCATCACCTTGGGGCATTTGAGAAGGATCTCTCCTGGAAACTGATGTCCTGGGGGACTTGAGGGATTGGAGCTCAGTGCTGCAGCTTCTCCCTGCACATACAATGGAGACCTGTGACCCACAGAGTGGGAGCAGCATCCTGCCACTCTAACCTCATGTCAGATGGTGTGGTCTTGGGCATAAAATAGTTTTCATGCCATGAGGAAGTGGGGCCAGCATCCCTTGGGAGATGAGTACTGGTGTACTCTTTGCATGTTTTCCTGGATTAAGGACTTTTTTCATAAAAGCATTGAGAAGCTGTATTTCTAGGGACAGAAACAAGACTTGAGAGAAGCGCAGGATTTTTTGCCCTTATGGCCATTTCACATGGTGATAACCCATTCTTTCCTTTCCTAACAGAGAACCTGGAATACAACTCTGAGCCTCGGGAGATCCCTCACCCTGACATTGGCCGCTATTTTTCAGAGTTTACTGGCATTCACTACCTAGCAAATACCGAGCTAGAAATTCGGTACCCAGAGGATTTGGAGCTCACACGTGCCACAGTTCAGAAGATCTACAGTTCAGGCAAGGAATGAGTGCAGAAGGCACCTTGAGGACAGAAGCAGCCAGAGTGTAGCTTTACCCTCTTTGCAAAACTTGCGTGGAAGGCAAGTTTGGTGACAATCCTTCAGCTTAATGCATTGAAAACTGCATTGAACTTTGGTGCTATAGCATCTTTCCGTTGCCTGTTCTGGCCCAAAGGCACAGGGACACCTTGGTATTTGAGGCCAAGCATAAGGTTCTTGCAGAGACAGTCACGCTAGGCAGCGCATTGTCCTTCGGAAGGACTGGCGCATACTACTCGTTCTGTGATGGTCTTGCCTGAAAGGTCGATGTGGTGAGATCCCTGCAGTGGAATGTGGAAGAACCCCCTCTTCCACAGAAAGAAGTTGCTTATCCTTGCAGTATTGTGGACTTCTTGGTTGTGCTGCTTTTTTTTTTTTTTTAATGTATCTCTCATGCAGGTGATAGTTTTTAAAGTCTCTTGCGTTTCACTGTTGTCTTCTCCAGTCTGAATTTTTGGTCAGATTTTGCTTCACCTCTGTAGTTTCATTGTTCATAGAGCTGCCATCCTGAATATCCTTACAGGCATGGGGGAGAGAGCCTTGGCATCAAAACCAGCATCCCTTAGGCTTCCAGGGGTGGCAAGCTTGGTAGTAACACTGAGGTCCCGTTGACCACCTCGCTGATGACACAAACTCCCCCAGTGCAGAAGATGAGCTTCTAGCCCATCATGCCTGCTAAACACACCCAGTCCTTGCTCTTAACTTGTTTTTTTCAGTCTGTTCATCGTTTATGTCCAAGGCAGGATCAGAGTGCTCCCAGGACTGTTTTGAACCTCGTGGCACTGTGTCATGGAGATATGGATGCTAGGATGACTTTGGATGGTGAGCTTCCACTCGCTGACATCTCCAGTCTCTGGGTGTTCATGCAGTACAGTGGGATTGTGACTGGAAGCTGACCAACCCTGGAGTCAGCCAAACCACATATGGAAGCGAGATGCTAATTCCTGCAGCATGAGGCCTTCCTCCTTTTTTGCCAAAAGAGAATGGATTTTGGGGGAGTGCACACTCTGCTGCCCAGAAGGGAAGAGCTGTAGCAGCTCAAGGCATGTGAACTTTAACGTGACTTTCAGGGCCCAGACAGAACCACTACAGAAAAGCTTTTACCTCTGGGCTCAGGTGTTTTGGGGTGCAGCGTGACACGGTGTCTGTGCGTACACAGAGCCTGCACATCTTCATGGTGTCTCTAGGCTAGCTCAGCTGGTGTCTCCTGGCCTCTTCAATACAGTAGTTACATCAGCAGTGAGAGTTAGGTACTATACCCAGTAGAGTTAGGTGGGTGCTCGTAGTCTATACTATAGGACTTCAGGTATCGCCACGTGAAATCGCACAGCCCCCTCCTCTTCAAAGAATGCTTGCACTGCATGCCATCCTGCTGAATTGCTGAGCACTGCTTAAACATGAGAAATAAACACTGGAAGCCCAGCACTTTTGCCAGCGGCGTGGTGGTGGTCTGCAGGGAGCTCGGTGCTTTAGGAAGAGGAGGGAGCCCTGTGTGGTAGGTGCTGTACTCCAAGTGGAACGGTGTCCTTGAAGAAGTCTGTAGCTGCAGTGAACATGGAGGGATGGAATGAGGAAGGGGATTGAAGAATTCCTGCAGAAGCTGAATGGATCCAGCTGAAGGCAGGCTAGGGCATTGGTAGGCAAACCCCTCAACTCCATATCCTATTTTTGAGGGTTGCTGTACATCCCAACCCGCTGTTCCTTTCTGGGGGCAGCTCCCAGAAGATTCCTAGCAGGGATGCAAGGTTGGGAGCAGGACTGTTGAGTCACAAGGTCAGTGCCGGTGGCTGAGAACAGGCATGCAGGAATAGGGGTTGGGGTCCCCATTCCCAGCCTCAGCAGAGGTGGTTTCCTGGGGCTTTATGATCCCCTCTGCCACACAGGCAGTCTGGTGACACTGGCAGTCTGGTGACATGTCGCCCCTCTCAAGGACAGCAAAACTGCCACATACCAAGCTCCTAGGAGTCCTCTGCAAGAGGTGCTGCCAAGTAGATCATGCCATAAAAAAGCCACAGGATTCAACAGAAAGCTGCCCAAAGTTCCTCTGAAAACTGGTGCTGGATGATGTGGATCTAACCCACAGAAAACACGCTGTGTACGTTAAGACAGGGTCCCAGAGAAGCCAGCAGAGCCCATTATACCCAGCTTTCTGCAGCCACCCTTTGTTCAGACTCTGAAGCGCCTGCACGAGTAGGAAGCATGGGAGCTGTTCCTCATGTGCTTCACACACCCACAGCCCACAACCATTTCCTTTGTGCAGGGGCACAGAAGAGGAGTGTTGCTGTGCAATAGGGGACAGACACACCGCGAGCCACCTGCCAGCCCTGTAACCCCTTCATCCCTTCAGCAGGTGTTTTGCAGAGGAGCTGGGTGCTCAGGCCAGCCCAGGGGCCTCCTTTGCTGCCCAGACCTGTCAGTGCCCAGTTAATGTTGGTGTCATCCTGGAGTGCTGACAGGACATGCCAAATTGGGCAGAGGCATTTTGATACGCACTGCACATGAGTGGAGGGTCCAAGTCCCACTTTGGGACTTCAGACAAACTGAAGTGCTCAGTGGGGAAAGGCTTCCCCTCCCTTCCTGTGTGGGTGGGCATGCCAGCCCCCTGTTCTGTGGTTCCTGCCTGGGGCTGGGCTGTGTGGCATTCTGGGGGTGGAGACTTTGGCCTTGGCAAGGAGGAATTCCCACATTTGTAGCCATGGGAGCCCTCAGCACAAGTGTCCTGGGAAAACTGAACAAGCCCCTGCAGATAGCTCTCTGTCTCTGCTTGAACAACCTCTTGAAATGCACATCAGCTCCCCTGGCTGAGCATCCGAGGTCAAGCCCAGCCAGAAGATGCCTCTCTGGGGTGGTGGAGGGTGTTGGGTGTTCACCTGAGCTCTTCTGTCCCCTCTGCCCTTGTGCCAGCACAGGCATCTTTGCAATTGCTGATGCCCCAAGATGACAGCTGTGGATCCCAAACGTTCCTTGTATCCGTGAGTAGCGCCTGGGTCCTGGTGAGGCTACATCATGTTAAAGATGATACATGTGTATATACATTGTGATTTGTCCTGTTGTGTCTGTGTGGAGCTCATGGGGGAGAGGGGATGGGTTGCTTTTGGGAGAAGGTTGGAAATGCCACCTCCTTCAGCTCCCTGCCATCACAGAAAGACTGGCTGGGGTGGTTTGGGGCAGTGCCGCTGTCCCCTGGGCTAAGTGGATGGTGTTAATGCCATCGTTCTCCCTTACTGTTGCTGTCTCAGGCAGAACAGCCAGGGTCCTGTCGTCTTAAAATGGGTTTCTGGGAGTTGGAGGGAACAGTACAGAGGGGGTGGAAGAGGAGGTTGGGCTGGGGCCAAAAGTGAGTGGTAAGTGGTGTCTGGGGCATTAGGGAAGCACCATGGGGTGCTGGGCAGCAGTCCTGGGCTAGTTTTCAGTGGTGCCCTTGGGTGATGTGGCTCGGGGCTGGACCAAGGCCTGCAGGTGACAGCCCTGGCAGAGGTTTGTCCTCCCTCCCAGGCCATCCTCGGTGTGCCCCTGCTTGGGCAAGAGGCCGAAGAGCTGCTGCACACCCTTTGCCACACAGCTGTCTTCCCTGGGGCAGGGGAGGGACAGCTAATGTCGTGGCATCCTCTTGGGCTGGACCCGCCCTCATGCACAGGCAATGTACCCTGACAGCCCCTGGAGCGGAGGTCACAGCGTGGGGCCCCTGTGACCAGCCCTGGCAGTTTGTCACCAACCTTCACAGGCAAACCAGAGGCCCCAAGACCCTGTGCACCAGCTGGCCCTGGAGAGCTGCATCCTCTGGGGCTCTGCTGCTGAGCGCTGGAGGGTGAGGGCAGGGAGGGGTGCCTGCAGGCTGCAGGAGGGCCCCTTAGCATCTTCTGGGCCTTCCACTCGAGCAAGCTTTGTGCTGGGTGTTGGCCTGACTAGTTCTGAGCGTTTCCAAAGGATGCCACCTGCATTGCTGGTGGCTCTTCCCCACCCGAGGACCTGGGAACTGGCTGTGTGGGCAAGGGCAGAGCGGTGCATGTTACCCCTGCTCTCCTACCCACCTCCTTTGGGCTGGGCAAAAAGGCACAATGGGTAAAAAATGGGCTGAAGGGTGAGGACCCCTGAGCCCCAGGCTCCCCAACACGGGCAGCAGAGCTTGCAGGATGGGGACCTTTATCTAACCAGGTGTTTTACTGGCTGTGGGACAGCTGGAGCTTGGAAATGACTTGGTCCCTTTCCTGTTTATATTGGGCTTTAAAAGGAAAAACCACCCTGAGCTGCTGCCTCCTGCCCCATGTGCTGTGCTTGGAGCTGCCTGTCTCTTAGAGCTGCTGCATTGTGGCGTGGAAGCAGTTTGCTCTTCCCCTGTGCTCACTCGTGGGAGGCTGAGGCTGACGTGTCGCTGCCAGGGCCGAGCCCAGCCTGGCAGTGAGACAGTGAGAGCAGCGCCCACCTCTGCCTCCTGCCCTGGGCTGCCTGGGTCGCAGCCGTTGCCTCTGGTACTAAGGAAGTGGGGGGAGCTGCTTTCTCTTGGGGGGCAGGTTTCTCTCCTTCGGGGGGAGGGGGTGTCCTGTGGTGCTCCCACTCTCTGTATCCCCCTCTTTCTTGTCCCAGGTTCCCCGTGTGCCCCAGGCTGAGCTCGTCTAGGTGACGGGGTTTCTGCTGCTGTGGGACATCGCCCGGCCCAGGTGCCTGCAGCCAGACTGGCAGGGAGGGGAACGGGGGGGCATGGGGGCTCTCCCCGCCCTTCTTCCGGGGCCCGAGCACTGCAGGGCCGGGGGTGCCCAGAGCCACGAGTGGCTTTGGGTGTCACTGGAGCTGCCCCCACCGCGGGACTGCCGGGGCTCCCATCCGCGCCCCCCGCTGCCGGCGCTGTTAACTCTGGAGCCTGGCGGCGGCGCGGGGCGCAGGGACCCGGGGGAGCCGCGCCGCCTCCCTTCCCGCCGCGCCCGCCCTTATAAGCGGCAGCGGCGGCAGAGCCCGGCGCAGCGGCCCGCGGCGCGCCGCCTCCCGGCAACGGCCCGGCCCGGTATGGGCTCCGCGCACTCCGTGCCCGCCGAGATGCGGGAGCTGGCCGACCGGACCGGCTGTGAGTATCGCCCGCCGCGGGTCCCCGGCGCTGCACGGCCCGGGGGCACCTGCCCGGCCTTTCCCCCCGCATCCCCCCGCCCCCGGATACCTCCAGCCCCACCGCCGCCCCCTCCCCGCGGGAAGGTGACACGGGCTGCCCGTGCCGCAGGGGACAGGTCACCCTGGTGATGGACGTTGCCCACGGGGGATCCGGGCATGTCGCTGGAGGAGGGGAGGATGGAGGCATCGCCCGGGGTTGCCGGCATGTCACCGGGAGCGGAGCGGGGGCGGGGGGTGCGGCCGTGGCACCCACAGTGATACCCCGGTGCCGCACTGCCCACGCGTGTCAGCCCCAGCCGCGCTTCGCCCTCCCGCGCCGCGAGTGCGGGAAACGGTCCCCACGCCGCTGTTGGCGCGGTGCTGCCGGCACGGAGCGCGGCGCCCGGCGGGGCGGCGGAAGGGGACCGGCACACGGGCTGCAGCGGGGATGCGGCCCGGGGCTCCGAGCAGGGCGTGGGGTGGCCGTGTCCCTCCTGGGACATGTCATCTCTCCAGGATGCCCTGGGACGTGGCCAGCGCTGGGCTCAGGGGTCGGGACGCTGCCCCCGCTTCCCCCCGGCTCCCATCTCACCCAGAGTGTGATGGAGGGGAGGGGTCAAGTGGCCAAAGCATGCGCTGGGGTTCGGGGGTTCGGGTTCAGCAGCTCCCAACCCTGCTACCCACCCGACCGTCGCATCGCCCTTCCTCCCTCTTCTCCTCCCCTGGCAAGGGCTGAGCACCGCAGCATCCCCGGGCACCCCAAGGGGAGCTCAGCCCTTCCCCCAGGCAGCGGCCGGGGGAACCCCCGGGATGCAATCGTGTTGGCCCATGGTAGGAGGTTTTTGGGAACACCTCGGCCTGGGGATCCTGCCACACCGGTACTGCCGAGCTGCCTGCAGCAGCCCCCCCCGCCCCCCGAGGCTGCCCAGGGGCCTTCCCCCAGCACCTGCCCACGGGAGACACCTGCCCCACGCCCCAGTGAGCCCAGGCAAGGTTTACAACAGGCAACACCCAAAAAAGCCTCGTCGAAAACCAAGGTGCAGGGAGGGGGCAGGAGGGCGTGGGATCACCCCGTGCCACGACGGGGGTGCACGCAGCGTGCTGCCGGTGGGATTCATTCACAGGCTCCGGCCGTGCCGTGCCGGCTGCTAGAAAAATTTCCTCGGATGGGAGGGTGGTGAGTTGGCTCTGGTGTTTTTACAGGCTTGCTGCTGCAGTACAACCTCGTGGAGGGCATCGCAGTCACCCTCGGTCCCTCGGGGGTAGCAGGGACAGGGCAGGACTCCCTGCGGGTCCCCAAACCGTGCCCACGGCGTGTCCCTTCCCAGCGCTTTCAACCCTGCGCGCCGCAGGGGCACACACGTTTGTTTGCTCAGCGCTGCCCGGGGCTCGTTTCCGTCCCCTGATCACAAAGCTGCAGCGGCGGCGGCTGCCCGGGGCCGAAGTGCCTCTTCCCGCTACGATACGATCTTTTCCTGGACCCAGGCGCTGCAGCCAGCCGGAACCCGGCACAGGGAGCGCAGCGCGGGGCTGAGCCCTCCGCTGCGGCGCTTCCCCTGGGGATGCTCTTCGCTCAAGCCGCACCAACCGCCGCAGGCTGGGAAGTGGCAAACCCGGCGCCTGTGGGTTTATAACCCCGCTCCCCCCTCGTCAACACCATAGCGTATAGGTCGCTGTGTTTGGACCCGCTCATGCAGCACCAGAGCGCAGAGCCTTCTTCCCAGCTGCACGAGCAGCCTGCTGCGCTCAGGCCAGCCCTTCTCTCTGGAAAGCCTTCGCCCTTTGTGCAGGTGCAGCTTTTTTTTCCCCTCTGGAAAGCATCCGAGTGCTGCCGCCCTTCGCAGAGCCGGTGCGGTCCTTGATCTTGCCGGCGCCGCAGCCCCGCGCCGCAGCTCGGACCCGGGCAGGGGGAGACTTGGGTTTAGGGAGAGAGGGAGGAAGACACCTCTTTTTTACCTTGCTGGATGGGGAGCGGGTATGAACCAAACTGTGGGCAGCCAGCCACCCAGTGACCCCTGATCCTTGTCATGTCACTGTCCGGGACATTTTCCCAAGAGCTCAAAGGTTTTGGTGCACAGCTAAGCGCCAGATGCCGAAGGCTCCGTGGCCCAGCTGCTCCCATGGTGACGGGGATGTTGTCAGGGGAAAAAAGCTAAAGGTCCCTTCTCTGTGGCCAAACTTGGAAAGCAAAGTCTGGGGAAAGTTGGTGTGTGTGTGTGGACAGCAGCACAGCACGGGCCAGGGAGGGATAAAGGGGAAAACATCATACGGGTGCATGGGTGGTGCCCGTGAAGACAGGCATCACCCCCTGAGAGCCGCTGGGTTTGGAGGAGGGACCCCCAAAGTTAGTCCGGGGAGGGTGGGAAGGGGCTTAAACTGCCTCGTTCTGCAAAGGGTCTGGCAGCTGCTTGGTGCAGGCAGAGATCTGGGGCAGGCGCTGAGTCCCAGCAAGCAGTATGGACGGGTTGTCCAGTGCGTTAATCGAGGTCTGTAGATGCTCAGCCTCCTGATCAATACGGTTTCTATTTCAAGGCTGTGAAACCAGAGTCAGAACCAAAGCGCTGGACATTATTTAAACATCATCAAAGAGCAGGAGCCAGCCAGCGTGTGAGCTCAGCATCGACCCGGTGTCTTTCATCACAGCAGTTAACCATTTCCAGCCCCTCAATTATACTTTAACGTGCTTTAATCTTTCCCTGTGCCACTGTGAAGGGCTGAGGACCAGCTACCAGCACAGCCCAGTCCCGTGCCCGGCTCCATCCTGGGCTGCGGTGAGCGCAGGGGCCCAAGCTGGCGCCAGGACAGACGCGATTGGTGCCTGACACGGAGCTGAAGGCACTGCCCTGGCTCCTGGGGGATGGCGACTGCCGATATTTGCACACGACAGTCAGGCTCTGCATGCTTTCGGGGGCTTGTGGAGCTTGGTTACAGCCCCTAGAGAATAGCCAGGGGAAAATAAGCCAGCTGTGCCGGGGGATTAAGGAGGTGGGGGCGATGCTGCTGAGCATCACTCCCACCTCAGTGCTTGTGGGGCTGCTTCCAGCCCTACCCTTGCCTGATGCTGCCCAGGGACTTGTGCATCCCAGGGGATGCAGCACCCACCTCGATGGGTGAGGGTCCCCCAGAGCAGAAGCGGCCATTTCAAGGCCTGGCTTTGACTGTTGGGTGCCGATGCGTCTCCGTCGTGTTCAGCCCTCCCATCGCCTGGCCAAGGCACAAGTGACTTGGGGTCAGCTTTGGGGTTTTCCTTTTTAATGTTACTTTTTGGACATGAGCCATGAACCTCCTAGCTGTGAGCAGAGACACGCCCCCCCTCCAGGGCAGGAGGGGATGTGCTCCCTGCAAACCCCAGATTAAATGGTTATGCCTGTTTGAAGGGTCTGCTGCTGCGGATCTGCAGGGGGTGGTGGGATGCTGCTGTGCCGGGCTGCGCCGGGGGATGTTCTGCACACAGGGATTGGTGGTAACCCAGTAACTGTTATGTGCCCCCTGTAGATGGGGGTCCTGGGGCTGCCCCCAGGACTGCCCCGTGCCTAGGGGAGCTCACCCCTCACCTCTTTCCTTTCCCCCGACAGTCACTTCCGAACAGATCGAGCACCTGCACCGGCGGTTCAAGCAGCTGAGCCGGGACCAGCTGACGATCCGGTACGGCGCTGCCATTTCCACTGCCGGGGTGATGCCTGCAGCTCAGGGGGCATCGTCTGCAGCATCAGGGGCATCGTGTGTGGCACTGGGGGCATCACCTGTGGCATCAGGGGCATCACCAGCAGCAGCTACTTTCCCTGCTCCCAGGGCTGCAGGATGCCCGTGTCCCTCCCAGTCATCCCAGGGCCGAGCCGAGCTGGTTCTGTGCTGTGGCGCTGCAAATAGATGGAGGAAAAATGCACAGCAAAGCAGAGCGGGGCTGCTCCTGCACAGCATCCCAATTCCCTCCCCTCCTCCCAGCTTTAAAAACCAGTTCTGGGGAGAGAAGTGAGGAGTGGGCAGCTCTGGTGGGGTCTGTGGTTGCCCTTTCCCCCTTCTCGGCATCCGTACAGGCTGTTGTGCACCCAAGCCACGAGTGCCTCCTCTGGAAAGCTCCAGCACATCCCAGCAGCTCCACCAGCGTGGGCCAGGGACCCGGCTGCCCTCCCCACCCTGCTTCCTGGGAAAACTGCCTGAGAACCAGGCAGCTCTCGGCAGGTCACGCCCCAGCATCGGTCCGACCCACTGTGTCCCAGAGCTGGGACAGGAATCCCCCAGGGCCACACCAGGCACAGGCTGAGGCGGCAGCGCAGCTTGCTTTCAGGCTGAGTTGAGGCAAAAAGGGGTTTTCATGCAAAACCTAGTATTTTTGTCACGCCTGCTTTGAAAGAATGGGGTGGGGGCTTCAGCTCCGGCCCACCAGTGCCCTCCAGTCACAGCATCTCCCCGGCCACAGCTCCCCCAGCCTTGGACTTTGTGTCTCTTTTGCAGCAAGGAGAATTTTGACAGCATCCCTGACCTGGAGTTCAACCCCATTCGGGGGAAGATCGTCCATGCCTTTTTCGACAAGCGGTGAGAACGTCCCCAGCACCCCGGGGGTGCGTGGGAGGAGGTCGGGGTAATGGGTTTCTCCTCCAAAACCAGGACATGGCTGGGCAAACATCGTCTCCTAAAGGCTGGGATGGAGCCAGGGTGACACTTATGGATGTTTAAACTAAGCCTGAGGGGAAAATACCAGTCCTAAAGCTTTGCTGGGGACAGTCTGGGCTCTGTGGCGGGCGGGAGGGGTGGCTGGGGGGGTCACTGACAGCTCTGTGCTCAGCAGGAACCTGCGGCAGGAGTCGGATGGGCTGGCGGACGAGATAAACTTCGAAGACTTCCTGACCATCATGTCCTACTTCAGACCCATCGAGATGAACATGGACGAGGAGCAGCTCGATCGCTTCCGGAAGGAAAAACTCAAATGTGAGGCTTGGCCAAAGCCTGGGACCGGGGCAGGGGGTGGTGGGAAGGGGCTGCTCTCACCCCACCACGCTCCTCCTGTCCCTCCCAGTCCTCTTCCACATGTATGACTCAGACCACGACGGGAAGATCACGCTGCAGGAGTACCGAAATGTAACGTATGGTCCCTCCTGCCCCAGCCCCGGCGGGCTCCCGGCCCCGGCTTTGACCCGCTGCCTTGTAGGTGGTGGAGGAGCTGCTGTCGGGGAACCCCCACCTGGAGAAGGACTCGGCACGGTCCATTGCCGACGGGGCCATGTTGGAAGCAGCCAGCATCTGTGTGGGACAAATGGTGGGAGCCGGTTCCGTGCTCTGCGCTGGCACGGGGATGTACACGGATGGTACCCAGGCTGGAAGGCGTCTGTCCTGCCTGGGACATCTTCCCTGGCCCAGCATGCTTTGGCTGGGGATCTTTGGCAGGCAGCAGCTCTCCGGGTTTGGGGTTCTTATGCCTATTGTAGGATCCCAGGGGGCGGGGGTGAGCAAGCAGCACCCCATAAAGCACCATCCTCAGCACATGGGGCTTCAGTGCCTATAAAACCAGCTGCTCCCTGCAGCCACGGCAGTTCTGGGAGGCAGTCCTGGGCTGGCCCTGGGGCAAACGTGTCCCACAGCCACAAAGGACCCAAGGGGCAGCTGTAGTCTTGTCTCTCTTGCTGCGTACAGGGGCCGGACCAGGTATACGAGGGCATCACCTTTGAAGACTTCCTGAAGGTTGGTGGCATCTCCACCCAGGAGAAGGGGGCAGGGTGGCTGCAGGGCCGTTTGGCCCCCAGCCCCGCTCACCCCCTTCCCCTTGCAGATGTGGCAGGGCATCGACATCGAGACCAAGATGCACGTCCGCTTCCTCAACATGGAGACCATCGCGCACTGCTACTGAGCGCCGGCCGCCTCCTGGGAGCCAGAGGAGGAGGAGGAGGAGATGATGAGGAGGAAGATGAGGATTCTGCAGCAGCTCCATGTTCTTGGCACCGAGTGCTTTGTGCCCGCCCGCGTGCCTGTCCCCTGGTGGGGCTGCCTCCTGCTCTCTAAAACAGAAGAGGATTTTATCTGTAATAAAAGGTATTTTTCTTTTTACTCCTTGCTGATGAACTCCATCCATCGCCCGGGACCCGGCGGGGTCTCTCCCTGGGCAGAACCCCTCTGCAAACCCTGCTCCCACAGGGAATCTGAATTTTCAACCTCTGCCTGGAGCTGCTCTGGGGAAGGAGCCACCCAGCTCAGGCTGTGGGTGCCCCCTGAACCCCATGCCCTGGGGGCACATGTGCAGGAAGCAACAGGGATGATGAGGGGCAGGAGATGAAGGCAGCATCCCTGGCACACGGAAGGGCAATCACATCCCGCTCTGCATCCCACAGGATGCTCCAGCCAGCGAAGGTGCCGGTGGCACAAGAAATAACCCAAATTTAAACCCAAACCATCCTCCCCTGGCTGCATCTGCCAGACAGAACCAGGCAGGAGCAGCGGCGTGGGACCGTGCCCAGGCTTCACAGCCGGCATCCCATCTGGGGCTGGAGCGCAGGAGCAGGGATGTGGGGATGTGGGGACGTACGTGGGCACCCAGCAGCTGGGAGGCTCCCGCCCCCACATGTTCCCGCTAGAACAAGGCACCACCAGAGATAAGGGCTTGTTTACTGGTATTAATAACCGGGTGGCTCGGGGCGGGTTTCTGTCTCTAAGGCAGCCTGAGCTGGGAAGGGAGGGGGGGGGGAAGGGGCAAGAGCTATTTTTAGCAAAGCTGGAAAGATGTGTTTGTTTTATCAAAAATAGCTTGTCCTGGTGACATGTGAGCTCGATGGAACAGCACCGGCACCACGGCACGCAGCCCGCAGCACACGAGGGGAGGCTGCTGGGACTGATGGCAGCACAGCCCCACACAGCCCTGTACAGCCCCACACACAGCCCCACACAGCCATGTACAGCCCCACACAGCCCCACACAGCCATGTACAGCCCCACACAGCCACATACAGCCCCCGCACCTTGGTCCCCTCCCAGCAGCAAACACCAGCCCTGGGCATGAACAATTCCTCCTTCCCTGCATTAGCTGCGGTCTCTGCCCAGCCTGGGCATTCCTGTGCTGAGGGCACAGATAACACTCTCCCTCACAGGTTTGGCAGCTTTGTCCCTCCAAAAAAAACCCCCCTCACCTTGCCCATGGGTGTGGGGTGTTCGGCCAAGGCCAGGTCCCCAATATGCCCCTGCACTGGAGCAGCTCTGGGAGCCCGAGAGCTGACCCAGTGAAGGGCAGCCCGTCCCGGCCCTGTCCTGGGGAGACCTGTGGTGTAGGACTGTGCTGAGGCCGGGCTGGGGCTGACCCAGCTTGGGAGGGAGCCACAGGGATGGAGCCGATCCCGGCTCACAGCTCCACGTGTAGGGATTTCGCCACGTCCATTCGGGTGCTGCTGCAGAGCTGTGGGGCAGCACTGATGTCACCCATGTGTCACGTGTGGCACTGGCACGTGGTGCTGGAGCCGCGCTGGGTGGAAGGGCCGGTGCTGGGGAGGGGATAGAGGCAATGGAGCTCCCAGCTCTCCCAGTGCCCTGGGGCGTCTCCCAGTGCCCGATGGCAGCCACAGCCCTGGCCGCATCCATGGGGCTCCCCAGCTCCTCAGCATCTCCTCCTGCAGCTCCTCCGGACACCTCCATCACCCCGGCTCACCCTGAGCTGCATCAGCAGAGGGTCAGAGCCTGGCCTCCCGCACAGGACTAAGCCACCTCCTGCCCATGCCAGACCCTCAGTGCTCCCGTCCCCCCACACACACGAGAGCAGAAGTTGCAGCTCCCCCCACCCCAGTCCCCAGGTTTCAGACCTTTCCCCAGCTTCCCATGGGAGTTGCCATGCAGACAGTCCCCCTGCTGCTCCCAGCAGCAGTTCTGGTGTCTGAAAGACCCAGAATCACCCCGCAGGGCTGACACCCCCACACTCTCCCTGCCCCCAGCAAAGCTCTTGCTGCTGCTGCAGGCAGCAGATGATGGTCCCACTCCCCCTCCACGCTGTGGGTTGCTTGGAGAAGGCAGGAGTGTTCCTGGGAGCCAGCGAGGGTGGATATGTCACCAGAGGGCGGGAGGAGGGAAGGCTGTTGATGAGAGGGCAATTATTACCCTTTGAGGTAATTAGCTGGTTCCTCCCCACCCCTCTACCTCCTCCTTCCCACCCCCTCTGAGCTATTTTGTTGGACAGTGAGGAAAGCCTGGGAGCAGAGGCCTCAGGGCTGCAGCACTGACTGCTGGGATCAAGGGATTGGGATCAAGGCAGGAGCAGAAGGGACAGGAGCAGATGAAAGGGAGAGTGGAACAGGAAGGGACCATGGGGGATAAGGGCCAGTGATAGAGGCCCCAAGGCCGCAGGCAGCAGGGCTACAGCTGGGCAGGAGCATCGCTCCCTCAGCCAGCGTGAAGCCAGGGAAGTGGAGCACGGTGCAGACACCCTGCACAGCCAAACCCGGCGGGATGGGGGGATAACGGTGCTGCAGAGCACGGCAGGTGTGGCAGGGGAACATTTGTGTCCCAGCCCATGGCAAAATCCTGCAGAGCCCAGAGCACCCAGTAAGGACAACAGCTCCGTTACGGAGCTGCCGAGATGCCGAGACCGGGGTGGTGGCACCGAGCCCCACTGTGGGCCCAGCGCTGGGGCTGGGGGCAACTGGGAAATCGAAGCGGCTTTTTGTGACTTCAGAGGAGCTCCCCCTTCCTCTGAGCAGCACCCACCGCTGCAGAGAGGCACAGGAACCCTCTCACCAATGAAGCCAGCAGCCACCTTCCATGATGATACATTTGGATGCATCTGGACGTGAGCCACTAATGTGCATCTGCAGCCCAGAAGGCCAACCCCACCCTGGGCTGCATCACCAGAAGTGTGGCCAGCAGACTGAGAGAGAGGATTCTGTTCTGCTCTGGGGAGACCTCACCTGCAGTGCTGGGTCCAGCTCTGGAGCCCTCAGCACAAGAAGGACATGGACCTGTTGGAGCATGTCCAGAGGAGGCCACAGAAATGATCAGAGGGCTGGAGCACCTCCCCTGTGAAGCCAGGCTGAGAGAGTTGGGCTGGTTCAGCCTGGAGAGGAGAAGGCTCCAGAGGGACCTTATAGCAGCCTTCCAGTCCCTGAAAGGTGCCTGTAGGAAGCTGGGGAAGAACTGTTCCCAAGGGCTTGGAGTGACAGGACGAGGGAGTGATGGGTTTACACTCGAGCAGGGCAGGTTTAGGTTGGAGCATAGGAAGAAATTCTTCCCTCTGAGGGTGGTGAGACACTGGCCCAGGTTGCCCAGAGAGGTGGTGGAGGCCTCATCCCTGGAGACATTCAAGGTCAGGCGTGATGGGGCTCTGAGCAACCTGATCTAGTGAAGATGTCCCTGCTCTCTGTAGGGATGGGACTAGATGGCCTTTAGGTCCCTTCCAACCCTACACATCCCATGATTCTATCAGAGGCTGAAGGTCTGCACTTCTGGCCAGAAACCCACCAATGGCACAAACCCTGAGCTGGAAGAGAGGGTTTTTTCCCCACTAGTTTCTCCTGTGCCATCCATTGGGTCTTACAAGGTGTCCAACTGCTGCTGCCTCACCTCCACCTTCAGCAGGAGGGCCCAGTCTGAGCAGGGGCCTCCTCTGAGGCTGGGAAGACACCAGCACTGGCCAAAACACAACTGAAGGTGGGGCTGAGGAGGAGCCTTCCCCTCCAGACAGGGCCCCAAAAGCAGAGGCAGAGAGGAGAAAGGCCGTGGGGTGGGAGGGGAAGGCACTGTGGAGCTGAGCTGAAGGAAGGATGGTGGGGGTCAGGTCCCCGTAGTCCCCCCTACACAAAGAGCAGCTGCTGCTCCCCCTCCCACCACCCCTCAGCATCCAGAGGGGCGGGAGATCATGGGGTGCTGGAATCCCTCTCCCCCCCCTCCCCACTGCTGAGGTGCTCAGGGACACGACGCTGAGGGAGAAGGCTCTTTCCTGGGGCCTCAGCCAGTGGCTTGGACCCTGAGAACGGGGAGGGGCAGCTGGGTGTTTTCCAACAGGACATCAAGTGTGTCCTGTCACATCCTTCCCAGCATACTGTTTCAGTTTCCACTGAAGTCAGAGCTCCTGGGAGCTGTGGTACAGCGACAGCCTCCCCTTTGATCATGTATTCCCTTTGGAGAACAGCAGGGGAGAAATTCAAGGCCAGGGATCCTCCTCACAGAGACCAGACACCCCTTTTTTTTTTGCTAGGGGTGGCTGGCATCAGCAACAGAAACTCGACGTTCTTCTTGAGGCTCTTCACCCCAAACCACTTCCTCCTTCCGTGCCTTCGGGTGCTTCAGCTGTCCCCATCCGCCCAGCCTGGCACCCCGCACGCAGCTCTCACCCAGCCTTCCCTGTCAGCCAAACCTCTGCCCAGCCAGCCCTAAGGCTGGTCCCGTGCGGCCTGAGGGCAGGTCCTCAGCTCCAACCCCACCAGTGTCAGGCACTGCCCAACACCAGAGATCATAGAATCACAGAATCACAGGGGTTGGAAGGGACCTTGAGAGCTCATGGGGTCCAACCCCCTGCCAAAGCAGCTCCCCAGCTCATACTGCACAGGGCGGTGTCCAGATGGGGCTGGAATCTCTCCAGAGAAGGAGACTCCACACCCCCTGGGCAGCCTGTCCCAGGGCTCCCTCACCCTCACTGGGGAAAAGTTCTTCCCCATGTTGGTGTGGAACTCCCTGTGCTCCAACTTGCAGCCATTGCCCCTTGTCCTGTCCCCACAGACACTGAAAAGGGGCTGGCCATTTCTCCTGCATCCCATGCTTAAGATAATTATAAACATTAATTAGGTCCCCCCTTAGTCTTCTCTTCTCCAGGCTGAACAGCCCCAGCTCACTCAGCCTTTCCTCACAGGGGAGATGCTCCAGGCCCTTAATCATCTTCGTAGCCCTTCTTTGGACTCTCTCCAGGAGATCCCTGTCCCTTTTATCCCAGGGAGCCCAGCACTGGACACAACACTCCAGGTGGGGCCTGACCAGGGCAGAGTAGAGGGGGAGGATCCCCTCCTGTGACCTGCTGGCCACACTCCTCCGGATGCCCCCAGGATCCCATTGTCTCTCTCAGCCCCCAGGGCACACTGCTGGCTCATGGCCACCCTGTCACCAACAAAGATGTCCCCTCAGTGAGGGAGCCACCCCTTTCCTGGGGCACAGAGCAGGGACGTGCTGAGAAACCAGGCCCCCTTTGCCCCCAGTAGCACTGACACATCCCAGGCAGCGCCTGGATGGAGAACCCAACAGCAGCATCTATCTCCAGTAACGATGGGGTGGTGACCTGACTCCTGAAGTTCTCATGGAAGATGCTCCATTTAAATACCAGCCAACCCCAGGAAAGATGCAAACAGCCCTCAGTGTGCCTGCAACACTCCAGCACCCACTCAAGCCCAGCAGTAATGCAGGAGGACAACATCCCTTTCAGAGACAGGGACTTGGCTCCCAACATGGATGTTCTCCAACAGCCTGACTGCCCTCATTTGCATTCTGAATGCAAGTTAAATACATACACACTCTTCTGCTGTGGTACAACCTTCCTGAATGACTTCCAGTGATAGGGAAACCAGGCCAAAAGGCCTCCCCTGCCCCACGCTGAGGAGCTGCACCCAGACCTCGAGCCAGCAAAGTGGTGGCTGCAGGGACAGAGAATTTCTTTCTCTGCTGGAAACCTTCCTGTACTGGGATGGGTTGACCTTGGTCCCCAACGAATTGATGGCTTGTAGATCTTCCCAGCAGAAGAAAGCAAACACCTCTGCAAAGGCTGCAGAGCATGAGCTCTGTGCTGCTGCTCAGTGACCGCTGCGATGGGAGCAGGCTGGAGGCAGGAGGGGGAAGCGTGGAGGTGGCCTGGGCATGAGAGCATCTTATCTGCTTGTTGCAGCTGGGAGCTGAAGAAAGAACAAAGCTGCCCTGAGATAATGGGGTGAGATAAGGGGAGACAAAGGCAGAACCAGCCACGGGGGTGGTGAGGGGGGCAGGAGGTCAGGGCAGGCAGAGGAAGGGCAATGAAGGTGAAAGCTCTCTCTGCTCAGCTGCATCAGAAGGGACAGGGTTGGAGCAACCCCCAGAATCGTTTGTGCTACAGAAATGATCATTTTCGAGGTTGCAGCTCAGCTCTTGTCCAAACTACTGCTCTGTGACCCTCCTCATGCTTCCAGGGAGGGGGAGGGAGCTGCCTCCTCAGAAGGGCAGAGGGAGAACAAAGAAAGGAGACCAAAGCTTCATGGAAGCCAACATGCATTGGCCAGGCAGAAGCCTTTCCCCTCACACTTCCTGCACCAGTCCATCAGGAGGGAGAAGCTAACTGCTAAAACCCAAACACGAGGTGGAAGCTGGGATGGGGGTTGGGAAGAACCTCCCCAGGGCAGAGCCCTGGAAGACACCTTGCTCCAGGTGGGCGAAGGGCAGCACCAAGCTCTCTGGGCGCTGCCCCAGCCACTGGTCCAGAGACATGGCCACAGAACCACAGAGAGGCTGGGCTGGGGAGGGACCCAGGGGCAGACACAGCAGGGATGCTCCAGCCCTTGGATTGCTCCATGCCCTCAGCCAGCCCCTCTCCTGAGGGTTTGGGAGCACCCTGTGCCCCTCCCCAGCACTGCACTTTCAAACCGACCCCAGCCAGCCAGAAAAAAGGCGTTAAGTTAAAACTTAAACCTCAGTTTAAACTGACACAGCTTTGGCTTGTACCACAGAGTTTAAAGGGTAGGTAAATCACAACCCTGAGAGTTTTACACCAGTACAACATCCCTGCAGGGCTTCAGCTCTTGTTACCAAACTGGTTCTATCAGTGCAGCTGGGGTTTGAGCCGTGCTCCTCATTTTAACCAGAGGTACCACATGGTACCCTTCAGCCTGGATGCTTCTCCACAGCATTAGTGCCTGGAGAAGAGAAGGCTGCAGGGAGACCTCTGAGCCCCTTCCCATCCCTTGAGGGGCTCCAAGAGAGCTGGAGAGGAGCTGGTGCCAAGGGCAGGGAGGGACAGGCCCAGGGGAATGGCCTTCAGCTGCAGGAGAGCAGCTGGAGAGGAGCTGGGAGGCAGAAATCCTTCCTGGGGAGGGGGAGGCCCTGGCACAGGGTGCCCAGGGAAGCTGGGGCTGCCCTTGGATCCCTGGCAGGGTTCAAGGCCAGGTTGGATGGGGCTTGGGGCACCCTGGACTTGGGGGGTGTCCCTGCCTGGGCGGGGGGAGGGGGCACTGAGGGGATCTGAGGTTCCTGCCCACCCTAAGCGGTCTGGGATTCTCTGACAGTGCTTTGGGGAGACCTGAGTCCCAGCCCCTGGGGAGAAGCTCCAGGTGCCGGGGAGGGGCATGGCCAGCCACCACGATGGCCTCATGCTCCAGTGCGTGGGGCTCAGTTTGTCCTAAAAGACTTGGGAACAAAGTCCCCCCCAACACACATGATTTGAAACACATTCTGTACAGAATCTGAGAGACTTAAAAAAATAATTTATTTTAAAATCATTTTGATGCACGTGGTCTGCTGAGCTTCCAGCCCAGCCAAGGACAACATTCCCATCCCTCTCTCCACCACACTCCCCTCCCAAACACTGCACCCCTCTGTGCATGGTCCTGTCCCTGGACACATTCCCATGCACTCCAAGGAAAAGGAGAGCAGCTCACGACAAGGAAAGACATTTCAAACATGTGGCCCAGCAAGGCGCTTTTTCCATGTCCTTGGTGGTTTCTTCTCCCCTCTCTGGACAGGCCCAACCTCCTCTGCATGCTCCCAGCCTCCCACCGCTTCAGCAGGTTGCCGCTTGGGGCTCCCATTCCCGACCATGACCTCTGCCAAGCTGGGATCAGCAGTATTTTTCCCACAAGCAACAGGAAGGACCATTTCTGTCTAGCCTGAAGCTACCGACCCCCTTCGCTCTCTCTCCTCCACCCCAGCTGAGCATCTGCACAGCAACACGTTCCATGGCTGCGCTCGAGGGCAGCTGCACTCCCTCCTCTGGTTCCTAGCCCCAGATTTTCGGCAAATGCTCAGCCCATTCCACGGGCCTGCAGCCAACGTGGACATCTCTCTTGCCTCTGGCCACGCACCTGGCAGAGGGCCACACAGGGAAGCCAAGGGAGGTGTTCCCTAGATGCTGTCATAGGGAACGGTGAGGCCGATGTTGTAGCTGTAACCAGTCACTTCGTCGTAGGAGGAGCGGCAGATAGGGAGGACGCTCTCCACAGGCAGCTGGTCTGCTGAGAACTCGTAGGCATAAATGATTCCTTGATGCCTGTACCAGACACAACCAGGACAGGTCATTTGATCCTATACCTTAATTATGTACTGCAGGGAAACAAACAAAGGTACCGACTGCTGTACAGGATCAGAATTTGATGCTTCAGAAGCTGAACGCAACCCCCCGCTTCTGTCTGTGCAGCCTGAACAGGCAGAACTCCCCCCTGTCTCCTTCCAGCCCCCCAAGCCTGGAAACCAAGGGCGAGTCGTTGGCTTTGGCACCAGGATCTGCTGAAGCACTGCTCACTGTGCCGGGCGGGGAAGGTGAGTGGCTGCAGTATGGCAGTTCAGGTGTGCTACCAGCCACCTGAGATGCAAATACCAAAGCCTGGAGTTTAAATACCAGCAGATTTCCTTTAGGAGGAGATACAGTTACTACTACTTAGAGCAAGGAGAGGGCCACACGCCCTGTCCAGCCTCAGTGGCCTCCACGTTCCCCTGCTGAAAGAGAAATGCTTTTTTTTTTGTGCTCTGAAGTAAAGAAAAAGCCAATTCATCCTCAGTTCAGAAAGCCCTATCTTTAAGCTTTTAAAACCAGTATTTCTTTGACGCTACACCTTCTCTACTACTGGTCTGGGGCAAGACTCAGGTGCTTAACATGACATTTTACAATATGCATCTTCAACTGTGCCATCTACAACTACCTGAAGGGAGGTTGCAGAGAGGTGGGTGATGGTCTCTTCAGCCAGGTGACAGGAGATAGGACAAGGGGAAATGGGCTCAAGCTGCCCCAGGGCAGGTTTAGACTGGACATTAGAAAGAAATTTTTTACTGAGAGAGTTGTCAGGGCCTGGAACAGGCTGCCCAGGGAGGGGGCTGAGTCACCTTCCCTGGTTGTGTTTTAAAAAAGGGTAGATGAGGTACTTAGGGATCTGGTTTAGCTTGGGATGGGATTGGTTGGACTTGATGATCTTAAAGGTCTTCTCCAACCTTGTGATTCTGTGGTTCAAACTGCTCCTCTGCAGAGCTGGCTACTCACTTGCGGTGCGCGGTCAGGTCGTCATCCAGGACGCTGGCACCGCAGGGATTCCTCTCGTCAGGGACGTTGGCGGTGATGAGGCTGTGGGAGTTAAACCACACGTGGCGGACCGGGTGCCTGGAAAACAACCCCGCAGCGGTGGGTGAGATGCCACCTGCATCAGGCTCTTCCCATCCATGTGCGGGGAAGGAATCGCTCCGGAACAAGCAAGGATCCATGGAAAGCGGCTGGGAACCCCACCTTGGGCTCTCCTCCTCCGCCCCGAGCTATAAAGGCAGCTTTTATCCCCATCTAGTGGGCTCTTCCCAGAACACACGTGGAGGCCAGAAAACGCTCAGGCGCCTCGGCAGTACAGTACGCGGGCTGCCCACTCACTTCCCTGCCTGAGGACTGCAGCAGCACGCTCCTGGGAAGAATGGGATGCTTCCCGAAGTGAAGGGCAGGGACCCCCAGGGCCCCCACACCCCAAGCGAGGGCTGGTTTAAACACTCTATACGACACAACTGGGGGGTCTGGTCTTCAGCCCTTTTCCTCCCACCAGGGGATAAACCAACCCTGAACCCTGTACAGGTAACTTCTCATCTACTCAGATGCAGGCAGCTCATCTTCACCGCCTACACTGACCTGACAGGAGGGTGTAGAGAGGTGGGGGTTGGTCTCTTCACCCAAGCGACAGGTGATGGGACAAAGGGCTCAAGCTGTGCCAGGGCAGGGTCAGATCAGACATCAGGAAAAAGTTCTTCCCTGAAAGGGTCATTGGGCACTGGCACAGGCTGCCCAGGGAGGGGCTGAGACACTGACCCTGGATGGATTTAAAGGACGGGCGGATGAGGTGCTCAGGGACATGGGTTAGCACAGGGCAGGTATAGTTGGACTTGATGATCTCAAAGGTCTTTTCCAACCTGGGGATTCTCCGATTCTGTGCCCAGGACCCTAACGTGTCTCCTGCCACCTCCCTTAGCTTTCGCCCTTGCTTTCCATGGATAACACATCCCCCCCACCCCTCCCTTCTTAGCTATGAAGGCCTTTCTGATTGAAGCAATCCCTTCTGATGCCTATAGGGATTAAAGAGTATTTTAAATGTTTAATAAATGGTTTCACTTTAGTACCTGCCCAGCGCTGGGATCCGTGCTGCCTGCCCTCCTGGCGTGCTCGTTAGGAGACGATCAATGCAATAGCATCCTTAATGCATCGGCCGCATCACTGCGGGCTTTATAACTCACAGGGTCAAGCGAGGAGGAGATACCTGCTATTAATCAACAACAACTCCAACCTGAACTCCTCTGACTATAAATACCTCACCCAGCTCTTTCTTCAGGGGCGATGCATTTAAAAAGGAAATAAATAAAAGGGTCAGGCTTTATCTGCTCACGGTGGGAGGGAATCGCTCAGACCTACAAGGGGCTAAGCCTCATGTAAAGCCAACTGCACCATGATGAAGAAACTGTAACTCAGCTGTAGCAGCTCAGGGTCTTCTGTCAGCCCCAGGACACAGATCCCTGCCCACACTTTTAGTACCAAACTACCTGTGCTGTCAGTACCAACTGGTGTTTAACTATTTAAATGAGTTTAAATACAGGCCTGACTTTGATTGTTACCGCTAAGAGAGCGTGAGAGCCAGGTGGATGGAAACATGGGTACTGCGTGAGGATGGAGCGGGCAGCCGCAGCAGAACCGGCCACCCTGATAACAGCCAGGAGCCTGGCGCTTTGAATCTGAGGTTCAATAAAGTAACCGCTGGTTGGGGATGGGGTAGGGAGAAGACACCAACTAAACTTCACTGAAGGTGCAGGGGAAACAGCTTCCATGCTCCCTTACACCGCCTGAAGCACTCCTGGTAGGTAAGGAGCAAAAAGCCAACTGTCAACGGCACACACAGAAAGGTGCATAAGGCTCCAGGTGTGGAGGGAATCTCTTCCCAAGTCACATGAAAGCTAGCAGAGCTCTCAAAAGCTTTAGACGGGGGCATGTTATCATTGTGGTCCTGGACCACCCCAGTCCCACACTCCCTCCCAGCACATCCCCTCACAAAGGGATCCCATGAAGACAAAATTACCTGGCGTGCATTTCCCAGAGTTTGGTGCCCATCCGTTGGTCCCACACACAGACCAAGCCCTCTTCTCCTCCACTGACGATCTTCCAGTCATCCATCTGGACCGCAGACACTCCTAACTGGTGGGCATAGAGGGAGCACAAGGATTCGCTTCTGCGGAGGTCAAACACCCTGACCCTGAAGGAAAGCGAGTGAAGAACAGAGACAAGAGTAGCTGTGGATCCGCAGTCTGTTGGTCCCCACAGCAGATGGACTTCAGAGGTTATGACAATACACCTAGGACAGCTACAATACACCTAGGACAGCTACAATACACCTAGGACAGCTAAGCTACTTTTCAAGGGTGGCAGTAGCTCTACAGCTGCTACAGTGCCAGAACTGCAGGTCGGCTGACAGTTCTTCACCACTGTTTCCATGCTGATGGCTATTAGGAAAGATTTTTCTGAGGCAGACCTCTGGCACCATGCAGGACCTCTCTAAGTCCCAGGTGATAGGAACCTTAAGCGAGATTTGGAGAAAGATTTTCTACCCGCACCTCCCAACCTGTCAGCAACGCTGTGAGGCAGAAAGGACTGCGTGTGGGGCAGACTGCCAATGCATCCCACCCCTTGATACCAGACTTGTGTCTGCTAGAGCCTAGGGGTAACACCATTCATACACTGATGGGATGTGTTGGGTGGGAAGGGACCTCTAAAGGCCTTCTCATCCCACCCCTGCAGTAAGCAGGGACACCTTTAACTAGAGCAGGTTGTTCAGAGCCCCATCAAGCCTTAGCTTGAATGTCTGTAGCAGCTCAGGGTCTTCCATCAGCCCCAGGATATGGTTCCCCACTCGCACTTGCAGTACAGAACTACCTGTGCTGTCAGTACAAACTGGTGTTTAACTATTCAAATGAGTTTAAATACCAGCCTCCTCCAGGAGACCCCTGGAGTGATGGGGCCTCCACCACCTCTCTGGGAAACCTGTGCCAGTGTCTCACCACCCTCAGAGGGAAGAGCTTCTTCCTCATGTTGCATCTAAACCTTCCCTGCTTGAGTTTAAACCCATTGCCCCTTGTCCCATTGCTCTGTGCCCTTACAAACAGCCCTTCCCAGCTTTCCTGTAGGTCCCCTCAGGGACTGGAAGGGGCTTGGAGGTCTCCCTGCAGCCTTCTCCTCTCCAGGCTGAGCCAGCCCAACTCTCTCAGCCTGGCTTCACAGGAGAGGTGCTCCAGCCCTCAGATCATCCTTGTGGCCTCCTCTGGACCCACTCCAACAGGTCCATGTCCTTCCTGTGCTGAGAGCTTGAACTTCATGCGGTTTGCATGGGCCTCCCTCTCCAGCTTGTCATCCAGAAGGACCTGCACATCCTGTCCCCCTGGCATGTGAACCCACTGCTCAGCTTGGCATCATCAGCATAACTGCTACGGGTGCATTCGATCCCACTATGTCATTGATGAAGATATTAAACAGTATCTCATTAAAAGGATCAAGGAAAGAACTATTGCTACAAGGACTGAGGAAGGGACTAAACATGTGGCAACCCAGGAGACAAGCCAAGGGAGTCATGGGTTCTTACGCTTGAGTTATTCACTGGTACTGAAACAGAGCACTCAACAAGCTGCATTTCTTCTGAAGAGACTCCCAAAACACCACCAGTGACTGTGGCAGCTTTTAGGTGCAGCTGTTTTGCCAGGAATTATTGACTGCTCAGACAAGGCATTCTGAAGAGAAAGGCATCAAAGGCTGTAGGAAAGAGAGCCCAGACTTCAACCACTGCAACAAGTCCACAGAACCACCTAAAGCTAACGATGTGAAGCTTTAACCCCAGGACACACCTCAAGGAGTGTGACTTTGGATCCTTGTATCAAGGTTTAGAGATAAAGCAAAGTACATCAGCAAATTTTAAAAAACAGTGAGTGAAAACAAAAGTAAAGGGGAAATATTGATCCCAGATCTGAAAAGAAGCCAGAGAAAGTTCCTCCCAGCTGACAGCTTTCAAGAGTGAAGCCATCAGGTACACATTAATTCCAGAAAAGGCCAAACCACACTTGTTCCAACACATTAACTGTACTTTGTTCCATACCCCTGCTATGATCCTAATGGGGTTTGCAAGCCTTTCCTTTTCCTTCCTCAAACGGAGACGGCATCACACGCTTTTACAAATAACATGTTTCAGCAGCTGAAATAAAAGGCAACAGAAGAGTCCAGAACTCCAGCAGGGTGACATCCATCTGACACACAGAGAAACCACGCTGGAAGGGAGTGAGGAGCACGCTCCGCGCGGCTCCGCAGTCACCCCTAGGAAAACCCCACCGCAGCAGTTGCTGATGGTGAAAAGGACTTCTTGCTTTCTCCAACTCCAGCAGAGAGCAGCTTTGGCTCCATATCAGAGCTGTGCTTTGGGTAAGGATGGGGTATTTTTGGAAGCGTTCACACCCAGCGCTCTCCCTGTCTTACTGCGTGTGTTCTGCACGGCAATCAAAGCTTCTTGTGTTTGGTAAGCGCGGTTGGAAAGGAAGATCTGATTGTGTCCTGGTTATTTCATTAGGAAAGGCCCCAGGTTCCAGCAGGCAGGTGTCCCTTCTGGCACACCCTTGGAAGAATTGGGAGGCACACTGGACTTGGGTAGATGTGCTTTAAAAACAAAAAAAGGAAAAGTGTTTTGCAAATCTAATGCACTGCTCTAGCGCCGGCCTGGCGTGGCTGCCATCTCCTGCCACGACAGCTGGGCTCAGCAGGAGCGCGTCAGCCGCCTCCGAGTCCAAGGCAGTCCCGAGGCAGGTGTTCTCATGACCAGGCTCTGACTCTCCTGTCAGACTACCTCAGCAGTGAGCTCCCCTGCCTCTCAGAGGGCACAGGATACGTGTTTCAATCCACACCTTCCAGCAACAGCACACACTGGGATCGCCATGTGTTTGCTTTCTCAACGCTGTTCGCAGCCTCAGGTCCCACCAAGAGGAAGGGTGCTGTGGTGCAGTGCTTCAGCACACCCTCCTTCTGATCCCATCTCTTGCCAGCGTGATGGACAGCTAAGCAATCGAACCAATCAGCACTGCTTCATGAGTGTCTGCTGACGGAAAGAGGCTTTATAGGTCCTACCAAACCCATTTCACAAGTGTTACAATCGTGGCTGCGAATAAAGGCCACCCCAGAGTAGTGAAGGTGTAACATTTCTGTATACGATTCAAGCAACAGGGCTTCCTGCTGGCCGCCAGCGGCTTCAAGTCCCATGGCCAGGTCCCTGTTTAGCACACTTGCTCCGTTAGAGGGTTATGTATTGTGTGCCGGGTGCCCAGCACCTACCAACGCCCTTCAAACACCACCACACGTGGAGCTGACCTCTGAGATATCCATGGTCCCATCTCCTGGATGCCAAACGTAACTGCTGCACTATCGATCCCTACCTTCTTGCAATTTCCGTGACGGCCAACCCCTGAGCTGAGTCCCCGCTCAAGCTGTAACACTGGAAAGCTTTCTGGAGGGGAAAGGACCCTTGTATCATCACTCTTGTATAAAGGGAGTAAATTTCAATCTCACTTAAGGGTTATCAACTTTATCTACTCTCCCATCATCATGCAAGAGATGAAAATTGGAGGAAGTTTTGTTGGGGTGCTTTGGAAAATCAATTACCTGCTTTTAGAGGGGGAAAAAACCCCATTCCCAAGGACTCAATTACATGTGTTAAGCTTTAGCTATTCCCTTCACCCTCCTTGCTGGGGAGGCATGAGGTCTGCTCGTGCTGCCTGTTCACCAGGAAGGCAAAAAACCTGTTTGACAAAATAATCATTTTTGCAAGCTGCTGCTCTGGCGGGACAGAGGTCTGGGATTTGGCAGGGGGAAGTATCCGCCTCACAATCTGATACCCACCGCCACACCAGACCACCACCTGCAGCCTGATGCCCAGCGCTGAAAGGAGGAGGGAAGGAACAGGGAGCCATTAGGGACTGGCTCCTCGCCATCCCACATCTCCTTTGGTGCACTGGATCAGACCCCACAAAATAACTAGCCAAAAAAAGAAAACCTAAAAATTGGACTCAAAGGGTCTTTTTAAGCACTTTAATCCTTTCGCACTGACTGTTCCCAGCGCGTCCGTTCCTGGCACCAGATATTGTGCAGGGAAAATCCTACTCCCCAAGCCAAGGAGTTAAAGAGAAAGCTGCTAATCAGCTAAATAGAAGCTGGAATCTGTTCATATGAAAGTCTCTTTTTTTTTTTTTGTCACCTGAGGGACATCACAGTGTTCCGAAATACACTCTTGACATCATTTGGCAGGCAGACCCATCTCATCCTACATGATTCATCCCTTAGGTTATTTTTTTAATATCAGAAAGTGAGCTTTTAAATGCCAAACTAATTTTGCGGGTGGTGGTGGGGAAGGGGAAGATATTCCAAGTGGTCTCGCTGGGCTGTACACCAACTGCGTCCACCAAATGGCTTAAAAAGAAAGTCTTCCCATGGAGCTTTCCGAAACAAAGCAAACTGGCAGCCACGTCCAACTATTACCTAATATTTTGTTCCTGAAGTTCATGCAGGCTGCATTTGAGACATTAGAGGAGAAACATATTGTAGCAGGTCCAGATGTAGGACAGCAGGACAGGAAGTAAGCTAATTTGAGATGGGTTACTGCTCTCGGTAGTACCTACCTTCTGTCTTTATTGCCTGTAACAAGCATGTTTGGAGGACTGTTCCGGAGGTTGACACATGTGAAGTCACCCATTGAGTTGCCCATCTTCCTTAGGCACTGACTTGTTTCCAGGTTGTAAAGAAGAACCTGACAGAAAGAGGACAAAAATGTAGCATGAGCACAACTACTACGCTTTGCTGCAGCATAAAGCAGAGCAGAGGTACTGCCATCAGTGATGGTCTCCAGGATTTGTTTTTCAACATTCTAATGCACAGCCCTGATATAGATCCATCCCGATTAAGAAGGGACACAACACAGCCTCAAAAATACAGTTTTGTAATAGAATCCATGGAGAAGCAGGGCCGTGAGGCTCTTGGCAGCCAGCAGCAGGTGGGCATAGCTCTCGGGCAGCAGAGCGAACCACACAGATTTATTCCAGGTCTATGTGAGGCTTACCTGGAAAAGCAAAGCTTTGTCAGCAGTTTTAGGAATTGACAGAGCAGTGACAGCAAACAGCAACAGGGTTTAGAAGGTTTAGACAGATGGACCATGCAAGAGAGACTGAATCAGAGGAAGAACTGTGGAGCTGAACTGACTCAGCGCTGACGGGCTCTGCTGAAGCTTTTGCCCAGATCGTGCGGCAGGACCAGCCTAAGGAGCTTTTACACCTGAAGCTGCAGTTCAGACAGGAAAAGACTAGAACAACTCTAATTTTAAGCAACATCTGAGCCAATTCAACCCCAGACTGGGCGAGAGGTAGGAGGCTGTTTCCCCTCTGTTCACCCTCCTCTCCTCTGCGCGGTGATCAGTTTAATCGCAATCGGTGACTTTCCTAAGGGGCCAGATGATGTTTATTTGTTTGGGCCTTTCAATTTAGAAGAGCAAGTATTTTTAGGAAGAGAAAACCACACTGGTGAAAGCCCAGTGGAGCTCAGGGCAGTACCTGCTTTTATGTAACTTCATAAACACTATTGAATTTCACAGTGATGAAATTTAATTGAGAAGAAACCTACGGCCGTGGAAGGAGTGGACACTTAAAACATCAGGAAAAAGCCCCTGATGGCTTCCACTGCAACGCCAGCATGGTGATGTCAATGTCACATCAATATTAACTTCTACCTTTCTGATTATATCCACATGTAGCTTAATGAACGTCACACTATCTGTACAGGGTATTTCAATGTTTGCCAGAGCGGGGATGGTGATGCTGCCTGGCCTCACACTTCCTACCTGTGCGATGTTAGTGAGTGTCTGGAAGGTCAAATTAAGAGATTGGGGGGCTGGGGCGGGGGGTGGGGATCAATTCACAGTGGATGCCTCTGGGCAACAAAAGCCAAGCATTAAAAATGTCTAGGAACACTGCAAGGAAAAGCAGAGAATTTGTAGGTTTCCCCCACCTGCTGTTTCTCTCGACTGAAGAGTAGGCACGGTTTTATCTGGTCATGTTACAGACTCCCTGTTAGAATCAACAAATTCATACCAGACTTCCTCAGTTGCTTATAACATTAACAATCTCCCCAAGAGTTCCCTTTCCCTGCCTTGTCTTTCTGAAGGTACCTGCCTCAAGTACTGATCCTTCAGCATGTAATTTTTCATCCTTAAGACCCAAAAAACCACAGCAATTTTACCCAGGCTCTGAAAAGAAAGGGGACTCTACTTTTGCAGCAAGGCTCAGGACACAGAAGTTGCTAAAAAAAATAATTTAAACTTCCATGGGTATGAAAAAGTTGCTACAGACCCTGTGAGAACGTTAGACTTCAAGGTGAAGACCAACTTGCAGGCGGCTCTCGCCTGCAGCACGGCTTCTGACAGCTCACTCACCAAACCAGAGCTAATGACATTCTGGCAGAAAGATCTTTTGCAGGGTTTTCAGCACAAAGGAAATTAATATTTGTGTCTGGCAACCAAATTTCTCCTTGGAAACTTCTGAACAAAAGACAAAGTCAATAAACTGCTGGATTCAAGTGAGGAACAATAAATGGTGGGGTCAGCAGCAGCATATTCCAGCTCCCAGCTGAGGCCCTGAACCAGCCCTTCCCAGCTGTATGGTAACTCTCTGGAGAGGAGAGGACCAAACTCCTTTCTCTAAAGTCCCCTGGGGCTAATACTTAAAGAGAACATCCATAAACAATTAATTTATCTAAGTGACCATCACTCCCATCTATCCTATAAACATATGATACATACTTGAAAATCCAGTTACAGCCATGAAAGGCTACAATGAAATATTGCTTCCACACAGCATTTAAAGATCTCCCTGTTCTACTTGGAGCAAACATTACATGTTCTACTGCTCGTGGTCTCAATTTTAGACCCAAGGCAATCCTCATATGTAGGCAGCACCAGCCAAAACAATGATTTATTTCTCCTCCTGTGGCTTGTAGATGGCCACTGATTTAAAGTGTTCACACCTAAGAAAGAGAATCCGTAAGAAACTAAAGGCTCAGAGACACAGAGCTTGTGTCTTTTATCATGTTCTCCTATCCCCTCCACTCCTTCTCTTCTCCTGTCAGTCTCCATTCTTTTAAGGACTGCTGGGTTGATTTTATTGTACATTTTTTTAAGTTTTATAATGCACATGTGTATTTCTAGCCAATTAGCCCCATCACTGGAAGAAAGATTCCCCTTGTGATTTCTGGTGATCAGGTTTTACCCATCTTTAAATTCAACTTTTGAGCAATTTTACGGTCTGCAGATAAGTTTCCAAACCATATCCTGGCAAACAGGCAGGTGAAGAGACAAAAGGAGCTTGGGATGCTTTTAAAGTCTGAATAATAATTTCTTGAAGCTGGGGTTTTTAAAAGCATACTGATGACAATTCTGAAGTTGCTGGAACACTTCTGATGAGCTCTCCTACAATATCCCAAGGCAACAAGGATTTTCTTTCCAAAGGCCAAGGAGAAAGAATGAAAATACCTGGTCGATAGGGACTTAAAATAAGGGCCTGCATGTTAAAGGGCAGATAAAGCATGGATCTTTAGGAGGTTTATAATCCTATAATGCACACTGCAAAGGGATTACCCTTTTAAAGATATTTATAATCCTATAATGGACACCCAAGACCAGTGACCTAATAGGTACCAAACGGAAGGTAAGCGAACCAAGAGCATTTGGGTGTGAAATGAAGTATCCAGGGATAACACACTAACGAGCATCCCTCGCCCCAGTGGGGCTGCTGGGACGCAAGGGAGGGAAAGCATTAAATACTCTGTGCAGATGTATCAGGGCCTAACACACGAGATACAAAGTGTTACCTATTAACATTGTTCAAAGGAAAAAGTCTGAGTTATTGGCCAAGGGCCAAGCAATCTCCCAGAATGCTTAATAATTCATCAGGCCAGAAATAGCCAGAGTACCTTTACCATTATGTTTAGTTAAAGACCACAGAGATTAGAAAACACATTATCCATCTCAGAGGCGATTCTTTCCATGTTACAAGTCCCTTAACGACCTTTACCATCTCCCCCCTCTCTCTCTTTTAATAAGGCTGAGCAAATGGGACTTCATTTTATCCGATTGCCACAGACTAGTGGTATTAATTATTCATGCTCATACTCTCCCCTTTGTTAAGGCAGTGCATTAGACTAATTTCCCTCTTTACTGCCCAAGTTGGGCAAGTCTCAACCCGTGGCCACTGTTCTGGGATAGATGCACCGGGAAGCTGGCAAATTCACAAGACCAGGCAGAGGAAGAAAGGAAAAGGGCTTGAGGAAACCGCAGAGCAGTGGGTACGGGGAGCTCTCTTTAAATACTGTCCAAGAACTCGAGGAAGAAGACTAAATTAATTCACAAAGAATTAAAAGTCTCTGCAGCCAGAATAGCTGAGCTGTGAGCTTTGTTACATCTTGCAGCTAAGTGAGGTCAAGCGTGGTCGATGTACTCTGGTTGAGATACTTCCAAGAAAAACCAAGGAACTGAAGGAAATGCTGTTGATGGAAGTCTTCCATGCGTGTCCAATACCCCAGCAGGTGTTTTGGGATCCTGCGTTGTTGGAGATGTCCTTTTTGGATGGAACATTAAAACAACAAATCCCCAAGCACTTGTTATCAAAGAGCCTGTGGTACTTTCAACAAGAGCAGGGGTGTTCAACCCACTGTCCTGGCTGGAAGCCAGCAGACAACTGCTTTGTGAAAAACCTCACTTCCCTCAGCAATCACATTTCTGCTGCTTGTCAGGAGTTACCATGTTGCATGGTTAGGAAAAACCCAGCTGGCTTTGGGAATGGGGCAGAGCACTCTGCCTGTACCGTGTATTTCGGTCTGATTTAGATGAAATACTGAATGGGGCATCATAAATACTAGCAAGAAGTCTACTGTAAAGCCACACTCAAAGCCTACAGCCTTTTCCTTACTAACACACGGGATACAGCCAAGGATGACATTCTCAGAAAGAACTGTTTAGGAGAGAGGTTTCCAGCTCTCATTTTAGAGACAGAGGATCAAACAAAACAACCCAGGTGGCTCAGAGATGCAGAGAAGCAAGCAGCAAGATCAGGCACAGAACTTGCATTTATTCATTTATTTTCAGGTTATGTTTCTGCCCCTTTCCTTCCACCCATCCCTCTGCCAACTAGAGCCCACGCCCCCCGCCCCCCCTTGCCTGAATACACACAAGTATCGCCAGCAAAAGGAAGGGTTGTGACATTTCAAGTCCACCATCAATCAAAAAGGTTCTGTGTTTTTTTCCCCTCTGGTCAAACCCATTCAATTCAGAGGGACCCCACAAAAGTGATAAGGATATTTCATACACACTTGCAGCAGAAGTCATCAAATTAAGTACAGCATATGGCACACACTGCTGTGAGTTTGAATTTTATTTCTAAAGGGATGTGCAAAAAAAAAAAAACCCAAAATAATCTTTTCAAGTTTACAAGCCTCTAGGGAACAGTTTCCCTGTGCAAATGTATTGAATTGCCTACTGTAAATATGGCACGTAACACTGCAACAACAACAAAGAAATGTGAGTATTAACAAATGCAAGGTCAGCATCTTGATACTTGTACACAGAGATAAGTGTTCTGGCTCCATAAATTTAAAGATGAGCTAAGATTTAAGAGGAGCAACTGAGGGAGACAGACAGACAATCAGAGAGAAAGAAAAAAAAACATGATAAAAAAAAACCCCAAGAGTAAATCATACACAAAACAGCACGTAAAAAAAAATAATTAAAAAAAGCAGTTAATATACATGAATAATGGATGTTTGATTTAAAAGCCGTTTACTCCAATATGATGTAATTTTTGACAATCAGCCAGAGAGACTATTTTGCAAGTTCTTGCCAGATATAAGTCATTGTGTAAAGCTGGTAACACAACCGCTTCTCCGAGCATGTGGAAAATTGACTTTCATACCATCCTAAAGGTGACTTTAGGCTGGCAAGCAAGAGCTGGTAGTCAGCATGCGCCGAGCTGCACCAAGCAGCCTGGAGCAACGCTTACAGACCCACACAGAGAACTGCAACAATAGCAGAGCTGAAGCAGCCTGCAGCAATCCCAGCCGCACAAGCAGCCAGCGCACACGCCACCCGCTCTTCCCAACACCTACACCTGCCCTAGAAGTTGCACGTGAAGCTCAAGATGAGCACAGGTTGTTGGGTTGGTTTGGGCGGGTTTTTTTCTGTTGAAGTTTTCATTTGAGTAAAACTCCAAGCTGGCAGCACGAAGCAGAGCCAAGCATTGTGCAGGCAGGGCGCGAGCTTCGGCACCACCATCCTGCCAACGCACCTGCAGCCCTTTGCTGTTCCAGTACTGGACACTGCCCGAGCGTGGGCTGCCAGCCTCGGGGACTCTGCCAGCGCTGATGGGTTTGTGATGTGGACAGATGTCTGCTAGGACCTGGAATGAGGTCACCAGACTCATTTGACTTGTAGCTGAAGACCGATGTAAGAGTTTAGGTACCAAGAGATGAGAGGATATTATGTTTTCCCATTGCATCACCCACTCGCTAAAGAAAAACAAACCCCCAAATGATCCCACCACCACAAACCAAGCGCTAGCCCAGAAACGCACCTTCCCTGACACAGTAGGGTAGGACAGGTAAAAGGAAGGCAGGTAACTCTTGAAAATGGAATGAATTCTCTTGGTTTCATAGCTCATGCCCTTGGATACTCGCTGCACACCCGCTAGCAGTCGTATTTTCAGCACCTGAGACCAAGCAGCTGTGCCAATTCAGGCATTTGCATTAATGTGTAAGTAGGAAAAATAAAAGCAGAATGTCACTAACCTCAGCCAGTAAAAAAGGGATCTTTAACTTGCAGGTTTACTTCTGACTATTTACAAACACAGAAGAACCAGGAGGGAGATTCTGAGCAAGAGATGGGTCAGTGGACACATTGTGCAGCATTTAGGTAAGGAAAACTTCTGCTTTCTCTGCTGGGCTCCATTTCTTCCAGCACCTGAATTACAGTAAGTTACATGGTTCAGATCCTCCGAAACAGCTTGCTCTCTCCCCTACATGGTGTCAAGCAGTTTATAAGGAAAAATGTATTTAAAGCATTTTTCACCTTTGAAGATCTGCTACAGTCCTACAGCTCCCCGAAGAGAAGTGCTTGGGCAATCCCATACGCTCAAAGTCCTGCCTTTACAGTGGCAGGAGCACAGGAGTTTGTAAAGATCAATTTATCGAATATTAGACTGTTTATGAGGGTCAGAAGGAAAATGAAGAGCATAGCTTTTAAATGAGAAAAGCCAAGATACAAATTTGAAGCCTTTGGTACTCCATGATAGAGACATTACAACACCAGAAGAGAAAATCCAAGGTTATCAGTTCACATGGAGGAAGACTTTGGGTAAAATAAGGTGCAAGAGAGAGATGTAACATCCTATATAAAACTGCTGTGACTTAAAACCGTCATTCAAGAGAGACTGTAGAGTATGAAATTCCATTTAAAGGATTATTTTAAAATTTGCTGGCTTTTTCAGTTAGTATTAGCTCATAACATCCTTTTCAAGTGGTTAATTCTACTGGATACACTCAACATTAGCAAGTGGTTGAAGAACTCTGGAAACAATAAATAGCGGAGCAAACCCAGGCAGTATGTCAAGGGCTGATGCGAAGAGACAGGTGATGTTGAACGCCATTCATCAAGCAGAAGCTGATCGCCAGCTCAAAACAGATGAAAAAGCGATGGCAGAACAAACAACTCCCAAGCTATCCTATCGCCACACATCTAGCCTTCTGTTTCTATGTTGGTGGCTCTAAAGTCACCACCACCCTCCTTTCTGTCCCCACCTACCTGGTCTGAAATGAGGTTTGAGCCTGTGCACAAAGCCACTCTGAACCGTGCTTCCCAACGCCAGGAGAGCCACACAAGTTTAATATAAAATTATCCTGCATAATACATAAAGTTTCTTTGGTGGAAAAGAAAAAAACCCAAGCCCTCTGAGTCCAATAACCTCCTATCGCCAAGAAGTAATTCCAATTCCATTTTAAGCAGAGGCTTGGGTTTGGGTTTTTTTGGGATGTGTGTGTGTGTGTGTGTTTGTGTCATCCCCCCCAAGAGAATAAAGCACCTACAGATGTCATAGAAATAACCCACAGGCAGGAGAGTGCTCACCTGAAGCCACAGGAGGAGCCCAGACTTACTTGAGAGCAGATGGTCCATTCAGGGAAGCTTACAGATAACCCCACTATGAGAAAAGCTTCAGTCAGATCCTATCATCAGTGAGATAACTGCATCAGAACTCAGATATTAACCCCGACAGTCACAGTGGTACCTCTTGAAGAGGTTTATATCCTGGCATGAAGGGGACCAAAGCTGGCTCTAGTTTAAGTCTGTGCATGTCCGTAGAGGTAAGAAAGTATCTGCTTAGATCCAATACTCAAACCCAAAATTCAAACACGTGAATGCCAAGAATCTTGGTGCTGCTGCAACACTGAGGTCACAGGTCTCAGGTCACAGGTCTCCATACTGCATGGCACCAGGTAATATGTTATTCACTCGACACCATCCCTTCAGGCTTGTCTACTGGATGTCACAAGCACCACCTCAGGTTGAAGGGGACAGCTAGGGTTAGGGCTTTCTCTGTGGTTCATGATCCAGACTCTGTGATTACCCATGCACAAGACTAGATGGGAACACAGATCTCAGTATTCCAAGGATTTGGAATTTAAAGTAAATAGTACACTCCATGCTGAGCTAATACAACCGGAATAACCCTCACTAAAGAAATTTCTCTTAGCTTAGCATACACCAAAGACATCCAGGAACACTAAACAGGCGATCTTTGAAGACACAGCATCACACTTGGGCTGTCTGATGCTTAACGAAATGAAAAGTTGAACTTCCCACAAAGTGTTTCTGTCTCCTCTCTCTCCTGCACGGATGTCTGTCCTCTAACAGCAGGCTGCAGTCTATGCCTCAGATATGATGTTGTTCTCCTCTCTGTCATAAAAACGTTCCCACAAAATTTATGCCTCAGATCTCTACTCCACTGTCAGATTTAGTTAAAACCAGACAACGACTAAAAAAGAGAGAGTGAAAAAAGTGATTTCCCTAAATATATTTCATCAGGAAGCAGGTTACTAGGCAGTAGCAAGAGGACTGTGAGCTTATGCTAAGGAAGAAAAATACCCCTCAGGAAAAACAAAGAAACTCCAAACTGAGAAGAAACACAGTGTCCCTGCTACGGCGACACAGCCAGCAGCGATGGGGGTTGGAATCCTTCATCATTACGTTTCCAAGACGGAAAGCTCTCCTCAAGACAGATTGTCAACTTGTGACCAGTGTAATCAGCCAATGCGGAGTCCCTCCACGTCTGCGCGAGGCGACTAATTATCATAATAGACATTAGTAATTAATTTCCGGCGTGATGTCAGCTGGTGCAGCAATGCCAAGCAAGCGTCCTTGTCAAACACACCCCGGCCGTCTGGACAGCTTCGCTCCCATCTCCCTGATTAGGATGCACGCTGATGTGCTGCTTAATGCAATCTGCCAGCGAATGCCAAATACTTCAGAACTAAATTAGGAAATGTGTCCGGCTTTGCCGAGTGACGCTCGGGGGCCTAAGGAGATTTCTCTATTCCTTTACGAGGCACAAAGGTGATCATCGATGTAATGCTCCTGAATGAGGCAATTTTACCTTCTAACCTCCCACCTCTGCAGGGAGAAAGAATTGGATTAGGACAGCAAAGGAATTAATAAAGACAGCATGGCCTCGCAGCATCTCTCAACCCTAGAGGTATTTATAGTGGCCTCGGCATTTCCCCAGTGAACGTGAATTTTAAGGGGGAATGAGATGCAGCTGGACACATTTTCTCCTAACACAGGGGTAGTCCTAAACACGGCTTTCCTGTTCTCATTGCCTGCCAAAGAAAATGCTGCACCTTCACGCTACAGACCATGACCATGGCTCCTTTCATCTGGGTGCTCACCTCCTGCTTCTTTCTCCACCTGCCTGAAGCACTCTCCAGCTCTGTTTCCTGACAGCTGGTCACATGCCTGAAGTATAACCACAAAAACTGGAATGAAATTAGGGCCTGGAAAGGTTAGGCAAGATGCAGAAAAGGGACGGAGACTCTTTGAGGCATCTTGGAACAGGTCTATACTGTAGCTTTCTCCCAGCCCTGGAGCGTGGCTGTGACCAGGAGCAGCCAGCTGCCACCAGTTACCTGGGGTCTTGGGCAGGATTCTGAGCAACCCCCTGCAAAGATATAATTATTTATGCTATTATGGACCTGAGAGTCCTAAAGAGCTCCTCCTGCAAGCAGAGAAGCTGAAGAAATGCTGCATTACAAGCATGTCTCAGCCCTGAGCCTTCAGCAGGGTTACAAAACCAGTCTGGTTTCAATCTACCCTGCCACTGCCAAGGTGTGCTGATAAAAGCAGCAGGCTGTGTTGTGGGGGGTTTTAAACCTACAATCATCGTTTAGCTTCTTTTAGGACCACAGTCACATCACCTTCACCAAACTGCAGTAACTCAGTCCAGACAATCAAGGGCACAAAACACCCCAGCAGCCTCCTTGGGTTGCACATATGCGTGTACAAGGCTTGACATGCTGCTCAGGGTGCTTTCAGTGCCAAGGTCGAGGGACCTTTTGTTTTTTTGGGGCAGGGCTTGTTTTATTGATTATTTTTTACATTGTTGGGGTAGGGTTTTTTGAGATGAGTTCCCTCTAGAGGGACAAGGATGCAGCGTACAGCCGAAGGAGCAGCGAGTCACCAAGGAGCAGAGTGCCAAGTCTGTACAGTTCGCTGCATAATAATCCCTTACAGAACAAGATTAATAGAAGTGTCAGTTTATTGCATTAAAAGAATTTCTTCACTGTCAAAATAGCAGGAAGGAAACGCTCAGGCACATGAACTCTTCTTTTTGCTTTGTCAATTATGATGGTACAGAATCACTGAATCACAGGATGATTTGGGTTGAAAGATCATCTAGCTCCAATCCCCTGCCTTGGTCAGAGACACCTTCACTAGGCCAGGCTGCCCACACATCAAACCTGGCCTTAAATCCCTCCAGGAATGGGGCTTTCACAACCTCTCTGAACATCCTGTGCCAAGGCTTCACCACCCTACATAAAAATAGCCTTTAAAAAAAAAAAAAGTAGTTAACTACCTGGTTGGGCTCATTCAATAACCAGCCAAAGGTTTTGACCCCAAAGGCTGCTTCATGAGCAGTCACGTCGAGGCATGTGACAGGCTGACCGTAGACAGAATGGAGGATCTTGCCAGGATCTTCTGCTTTCAGGAGATAGACAATGTCTTCTGCAGCTGCTACAGTCACTGGTCGCCTCGTAACACCAGGAACCACACTAAGGAAGTTGACCTAGGAAAATAGAGCAGACTTCTTATTACAGCCAAAAAATCTTCTGGATCGTTACCGGCACCACTGAAGTGAGCAAACTCCTGTAGTGGCTATTGGCTGTCTTGAATCATCCCAATTATTGATTCGTTTCAGACAAAGACCAAGTATTGAATTTATTTCTCAACTTTTGCAAGTTTAGCTCCTTTGCAGTCTTCAGAATGAGCCTGTTAAAAAAAACTCATCAGAACACATTACAGCAGGACACAGCAAAATGTCACATCAAGATAGGAGCAAGTCAACGGACTCGTTCAGATGAGGGACAGAAAGCTGTGATGTTAAAGCACACAAAACAAACAGAACATGAGGTCAGTGCTCCAGAAAACACAGCACATCCATCCAGCTAACATGGAACCGCTGATGCCTACCCTGAAACCATGTACATAGCCCCTAAACCAAGACAAATGTCATCCCAGCTCTAGGACAGCCCAAGAATTGGCTGCTCTGTCTTCTGTCACAAGCCCAGAACGACACTGCTCTTCCCATTTCAATGTTAAGACATCACTGAAAAGTCTCACTGCGGGAAGGGTTCAAACTCCTTCACAGCACTGATGATTCCTACCCTTAGAAGAGAGTGGGGTGTCCTGTGTGTCTGGTCTTTCATGGGCGGCAAACTGACAACTCACAGCAAGAAGCAAGAGTAAAATGGTGGTGTTTTAACATTTTTATTGGGAAACCTCTTAAAAATAAATCCCCAAACATTTTAAGCACCGTAAGACTGACTTGGCTTTGAAAGCTGGAATTAATCAGGAGTGGTTTGAATCACAACTTCCTCCCCATCAGCAAATAGGAGAGAAGCTGTAAGACTCAATTTATTCCTATGCACTTTCCTGCCCCTTTCAAAAAACGTTGATACTCTGAGACTTGACGGAACTTCAGAGAACAGGACGGCTTCTGATTTTTAATTAAAATAGTCTTAAAACTTCAGTGACAGAAGGTGCAACCCAAAGAAGCTGCACAACTAGTTACAGCTTCACAAGTGATACTATTAGCTCGTCTGCAATATCCTGCCTCGGAATTAATCAGATAGCATTGATCTGGAATGAGACCTTGAGTTTTAGCTCCAATTCTACGTGAGAAAACTGATTTACAAAATGAGCCAACTTAGTTTGATGTTGACAAAAAAAAATAATTGCAACCAGCCAACCTCCTGCACCATATGGACTTCTATTCATTTACACTTGCAGCTTCAGCCAGCATTTCACCCTTGCTCTTCAGCGATGAAAGGCTTGTCCATTAACCTGCTTTGAAAAAATCACAGCCTCTCACTGATAATGCTGTTATCTAGTTCAGGCAACACTCCTGCAAGATTTTTATAAGATCTCTCTTAACTGTACCAAAAATAATCAGTGGATCAGAAGCTCCTGGAATGAAGCTGAATGGCCTGGAGACTCACCAATTTCTGGATTTCAAACGTTTCTGTAGTTTGCCAGAATCCTCTGTCGTTAGGGCTTTCCACTCTGACCTCGAAGCCAGATGCTGTTGCTACCGCTGCACCCTCCGAACCAAGACCTAAAGCCTGTATCCTCTGGTTGTGCTGGTAGTGATGGATTGGCTCCCGCCCGACCATCAGGCTCCAAACACTAATGGTTCCTGCACATTAAAAAGAAAACCAAACAAATATAACCCTACTGCTTAACAAGAATTGAAAGGTCACTTGAAGAGGTGAGCTTAAAAGCACTGTAAAGGAAAAGGTCCTATAGAGAAAAGAGGCTGTGGGGCCGGGAACCAGAACTCCAGGACACTGCTCAGCACCACGTACCCAGGGTCAGAGGGAACTCCAAAAGTTACAGGCTCTGGCATTAAATGCTCATTGCTTTTGGGAATTCCTAGGGTTTTTCCATTTTGATAACATTATTGTCTACCTTGAGGAAGACTGCTTGAATCCTCTCACTTTTCCACATCTGGAGAAGATCAGACCCCTACACTTTCACTCTATACACTCGGCCTCAATCCCACTAAAACAGTGAGGAAGAACCCATGCTCAGTTTTAAGTCGTTCTGTTGCACGAGGAAGCTTTAAGGTAAAGAATGTGAAGCTCTGCACACAGCAAGCAGGCCAGGGATTTAAAATCCATTCTTAACAGTTGACAACCAGCAGCAACTCCTAATCCTGAGCTCTGCAAAGACAGAAAACAAATGCACAAGAGTTCAAGAAGCTGAAGAATGCAAATCCCAAAGAACACAGGAGCACAACTCCGAAGACAATACATTTGCAGCTGCACTCTCTCCCCAGCACAGATCACCCTTACCCTCTTTAAAAGCACGGTACATTAAAGCCATAATCTGAGTAAGAGCAATCAGGAGTGTATTACAGAAGGGCAGGGCCAGACGGAGCCGGAGACTTCTGGTCCACCTCTGCACTGAATTAACGGAGAAGCAATCTTCAGTCGTGACAGACAGGGCTGGAGAAGCCTTCCTTCTCCTCCAGCGTGGCCATTAATGATGGAATGATTAATGGCAGCTATTCCTTCGAAAGGAGACATGAAAGCTCTGACAGACAGCTGCGGACGGGCACCAATGCCAGTCTGCAAACACTCCTCCCGTGTCCCAGAGGAGGTGAAGCAAGAGTGTGGTAATGAAACTGCACATAGTGAAATGGTATCTAAATGAGTTTAAATTGATTTATGTTTGCTTTTGTAAAGATTATTTGGTATCTGGAAAGTGCTAGCCATGTGAAATAATGCAGATAATCCTTAAGATCCCTGTCTAATGGCACTCCCACTGAATATTTATATTCCTCGCCATGGGAATGAGTACCATAATGGGGACCATTTTTGTTTTATTAGGGATGCATATTTAAATTAATCTGCTATTTGCCTAAACAATTAGCTGCCTCTGTTTGTTTACACAAAGCCAAAACTGCAATTAGGCTTCCATCAAAAAGATAAGTCCCGACTAAAACTGTCCCGATGGAGTCGTAAGGGCTCGGAGCAGAACTTCCCAAAATTACTTCTTAGCATAATGGCAATTATGTTAATTGCTTGAAAGGTAAATAACTGCCGAACTGGTTTTGAAAAACAGAATGCTAGCTCGCATCACACACACTTACACTTAAAACAAGTTAACAAATACAAATTCCCTGCACAGCCCAGTCTGCTCCACGCCAAGGCTCAGCAGCGGCACACCGGTGCCTTCCCAGCGAGTGCTCACCAGAGACAGGTGAAGCCTCACCTCCAGGACTGAAACAAGCAGGGACACATCGATGAGAAAAGATCATGTCCTATCAGGTGAGGGATGTCAGAAATTAACTTCTTTGACAGATAATGAATATTGCTGCCAAGCCCCCACAGTCAGGAGATTCTTCAACTTTTTATTTTTTTTCCCCAGAACATTAATCCCAGTTAAAGACCACTTTTGTGAAGGGGAAATAGGAAGCTGATTTGCTTTCAGTGAAATCTTTTGTTTACACATCTCTGTGATGAGCTGAAACAGAAACATATTAACGTATGAGGGTTCTGCACAATACCAAAAAACCCCATACCAGTCAAGGAACCTTCTGCTGACCACAGGAGCAAACTGGGAGACCCAGAGCTCAGAGCTCTGCTCTCTACATTTGGGTAGCAAAGCCCTATTTTCACTGTTCCTGCATCTCAAACATCACAAAAAGAGGAGACAGCAGAAATGACTTGTGCAATAATACAATCAGTTTGAGACTTTTTTTTTTTTAAACCAGCTGTTCAATAGCAAAATCTGCCCAAAATACCTTAAAAATATTATCTGACAAATACAGCGTGTGCCTGATGCACAGTGTGGTGTGAAAACATCCCCCACAATACCAAAACCACAGGTGACTTGTAAGGACAGAAGTTAATATCTGTTTAATGAAGCAGCACAATATAGGGAGGAAAAAGGAGAGTTGAAAAGGAATGTGAAGAACTAGAGAAATATTGGTTTTTTTAAATTTTTCATTAGGATGAACAACTATTTGCTGGCACAAAAGGGCTGCTCGTCCACCTTGCTGCTCCTCTCCTCCAAAGGAGCGTGCCATTCTGTACCTACATCCTCCATCACCTGGTCCTTGCCACTGGTCAGAAGGTTCAATCACCATGTGCAAGGGCCCTCTGCAGAAACACACTGTTGTCAGAACAGGCGTATGCAGAAGACCAGCAAGCCTGACAGAGAAAAGGCAAACCCTCTGCTCCCTGTATCTATCTCCACCGCACTGATCAATAGGTAAAGCCACTGGTGGGTCTAAAGCGCTGCTCTCAATATTCTGTGTTGTGCATGGCTGAAAGCACAATGTATTTATTAGTGCACAAACCTCTGCGACAGTCAATCATCTCTGCAGAAGAGCAGAAAAAGCCACCATTACAGCTGAAGTTATTACTATGGAAACATAAAAAAGAGGTGCAAGATTTACCAGTGCAGATGAGATCACTACTCTGCACACTCTATCTTCCTGCCTCCAGCAGTGACCAGTACTTCATTCCCAAAGCAATCCCTTTGCTGAGGTGAAGTTAAGGTTGAAAGCATACAGGAATCTTTTTTTCCCCCCTTTAATATTGTAATCTTAAGCCTTCGAAAGTCATTAAATCAAAGTTATAAGCAATTCTCTCACAGCATGCTAAAATCTGCACTGCAATCATGATTATTCCAATGGAACTCTAACAATAACTCCTCAAAGTGATTTAGACTTCACAGCTTGTACTTCATCTTGGCTCAAGGAAACGAGTGAAGTGCAAGAAACTGGAGATGGTATAATTGCTGACGCTTGACACTACAATCGTCGTACCAGTTGCCTTGCTTATCACTTGATAGTTATATCGAGATCCTACAAAGACAGCCCAGACTGTACAAAGAATTTGGGTTTGTGACTTCTAACCCAACAGGCTGCTGACGTGTGGCCTGACGGCAGGTCCGGTCATCGCCATTCCCTCTGTGTTGTAAGGGTAAAACATTGACCTGAGGCTGTTGGGCCTTACACAGCATGACCATACTCCAGTTTTAGTAAGCACCAGCCCATCTTGCACATCTCTTGCTACACCAAAAGTAAACAGCCCCAGGAACTGTGCCTGTCTCTGGTACATCCCCCTCTGCAGCTGAAAACCCAAAACACATCCCCCAAGAGTGGCTGTTCTTACCCCGTTTTCTCTCTGGTACAAACACCCCATCTCTTTTCCTATAAAATACTTCAGCAACAGGGAAAGGATGCATCAACCCAGAGACAAACCACCAGTGAATCATGTTTGTAAGTATTACCTGGCTGTGCTCTCCAGCATCACACAGCACGCTACGCATCACTGCTCCTTCTCAGCTACCTGCTAAGGGCGAGCCCCGGGGCCGAGCAGAGAGGGGGCTGTGTCCTGGTGTGGAAGGTCCTACACTCAGATCCTACCAGCCCATTACATCAGCTTTCCCATGTGAAGACATGGCTAGCAGTTGCTGCCAGTGTTAGAAAAGACACAGAGCAATCTATGTGTGAGTTATCTGCTAGAAAAGAAACAAGGACAGAATTCTGTCTATGCCAGAGCAGGACCGGGACACGCTCTTGGTTTTCATGCTTGATCCCTTCAACTTCTAAACTCAGTTGTGTGGGAAGGCCAGAAACTACTTATTTCACATCGCCTATGTGAGGTTCTTCCTGTTCATGTGCCACAGTCCTGCCACTTCCTAGCTTGATTTAAACAAAATAAAATTCTTTGTCACCTTTGGAAAACACTTCTTACATTTAATTGTTTCCTCTAAGCTGGGAACACTGATTTATTTATAACTTTCAGGTACCATCACACTTCCACAAAGTACAGTTAACAAAACACACAGGTGGAAATGACCAGTCTGAAGCCTCAAAACTGCTTATCTTAGCAGCTTCTCCCAAAACACATGGTTTTGGTTGGAGGTATCAACACAGCCAACTTGCCTCTAGTAGGTGCCTGGTGTTTATTAACTAAAATTTTACACTTTATTTTTGCTGCCATGCTGCTTCTCAACCCTCAGTGGATACTGCCATACTAAACAGTGAGACTAACCTCAGACACAAGAGTCATGCCCCTACATTACTATTACCACATCAGTTTCCACCAAACATCGTCAGGTTTTATCTTCCACCACTCATCTTGCCGAGGTTTCCAGAGGACACCAGCCCCATATGCTCCCCTCAGAACAGGCCAGGCAAGGAGGAGACACGTGGTAGTACATTTATTCCCATCAGATATGTGCAAGGTGGCTGTGGATGCAGAACTCCTGCTTTGGGCGTGTGATTTCACAGCACAGTCAGGGAATTCTGCCTTCCCAACTTGGGGACTCAAGAGGTTACATGTGGTTTTCTTCAAAAACTTTTCCCTTTATTTGAGCCAGCCTGTCTCCCTGCTCCTGCTATCTTAGGACATGTCCTGGCACTTAGGGGAAGACTCCAAACGGACTACTCTGTTTCTGTCTTCACAAAGAGTGACAACACCTGCAAGAGGCTTTAAGGGCATCAGAATGGACAAGACTGCAGATTTCCTGTCCCAGAAAGTAGTGCTTGCCAAAATTCTCCTCCTGGAGCCTGCCAATAAGCAAGAGCCCTCCTGATGCAAGCTGAAAACACCTTCCTTTGCTCTGAGTTGCTACTCTGCAACTTGTAAAGTACCACTAACTCCTCCCAACAGGTCTCAAAGCATCCCTGGGAAGGACAGTGGCGCAGCATCTCCCCACCATGCCTACATGAGAATAAAGTACAGCATTAAAAAAAACCCAAAACAGAAGTATGATCTCTTGCTGTAGCACAGTGTTTTCAAGTCAAACTATGAGACTCCTGAGGGCGGTGGGGGAGAGCGATGGCTAAAGTAGACTGCTGTTTCCCAAAAGCTGTGGCTCACAGCCAAAGCCAGGCAAGCATGGAGCAGATGGAGTCCTGGCACGGCCTCTACTGTCCCTGCATTAGCAGCATCTGCTCATTACCCAGAACCCTTGCCTGCTTTATCTAATGCTCCAGGAAAAGCATTTTGATTTGATTCATTTCAGTTCGGTAACGTGCAACACAATTAGTGGTAAAATCAAACTGGAGGACTGCCAGTGCTGACAATAGGAAACAAGGCAGAAGAAATATGAGGCCAGTGGGTTGGAATTCAAAAATCACAACTGTGGATCAAGTTGCCAAGTCCCGTTGCCCCAGGTGTACATACAGTGCCCCCACTGAGCACTGGCACGGGTGGAGGGAACTTCATTTTCTCCCCACACATTTCTCTCTCGTTTACCTCTCCTTGCAGCTCGTTTCTCAGAGGTGCCGCTGTCGGAAACGCTCACCAGAAGTCACAATTCAATTTTTCTTTAGTACCGTGGTGGATTTACGATTCACTTTGGATGCAGGCATCCCAGTAAGAGAAATCTTTCTCCTTCCTCTATTTCATACGCCTTGGGAAGCGTTTGCTACTACGGAACCAACAAAACAGTGCTGTAAGGCAGGCACAGCGCGAGCAGAATCTGCCTGTTAGCTCTTCCCTGTGATCGGATGCCAAGGACATCGCTGCGTGAGCTCTGTTGAACTGGGAGAAACTGATGTTATCTGAACGAGTCTGCTAGCCAGGGATTCGACAGAGAAGTCTAGACTCTTTGCCTGACAGCACCACCTCCAACACTAGCAGATGGTTTCTCTGTGTTAGTCAAACTTACAAACAAAGAGAAAAGGGAACTGGAAAAGTACAACAAAGAACAATCAAACACATTATCTTCAAAGTTGTCCTCCCCAAGTTTAAAATAATTCTTTCCACCCAACGATAAATATACACTTTCAGATTCCAGTTAGTAAACACTTCTAAAATGGGTCTTTACCATTCCCTATTCACACAGAAACTAATCTCTTCTGACCAGGCTTCTGGAGTCAGAGTCACTGCCATATCACAGAGCCCATTAAAATTTCTACCCTGAAGAATAAAAGATGCTGAGCGTTATGCAAACCAGTTCAGTCACGGCACACACAGGACTGACAAGGAACATGACAGGGGAAAAAAAAACCCCAGCCCTAGACAAATTATTAGATTAGTCAGTGGGAGACTGGGAAACAAAGGAAAGATCCTCTGCTAGTCGTCGTTTGGCACAGCGGACAAAGAGCCAACACTTAAAACTATCACTGTTATAATTTCCTATGACTTGAGTAAATGAGTATTCTGCAATACCAGACTTGCTGTTGTCAGAAAATGTTGCTATCAACAATTTTTAGCCACAGAAAACTGTACTGTCATGATCCAGGCTAGAAAAACAGCTAAGGACATCAATCACCTTCCAACAGTTGCCTGCACATATAAAGCATTTAATTTACTTCTAAAATTAAACACATGGATTAGAGATTTTGTTTGGATTCCCCATCTCCAGGTTTGTTTTCACATGCAGAAGCGGCAGGATCAAAGACAGTACGTGTACAGAGCTCCCAAACTTTACAAATACTCTTTATTCCTACTCAAGGAAAGGTTTTTAAGTGTCAGATCACACGTTTTCAAGAAAGATGATAGGAGCAGAGTTCTGCCTCAGCAACTCAGCTGCGGATCCCGATTGGCTAGCGCTGCCCAAACCTGCCTTCCTCAACTGCAGTCCCCACATCCAGTGGATGTTCGGGCTGTCTCCGGCTCTTGCTGCCCATTATAGAAACACCTGAGTGTATTTAAAGCACTGCACGTAACCTGGGGTTTAGAGCAGTTTCATTAAATGCCAGGTCACAAGTTTTATTTCTCTGTGTCAAAGCACATAATAACCCACCGCTGCACAGCAACACTTCAGTGAAGGCAGCGTGCACCCACACACCAGGCCAAGAGCGAGAGAGGACGCGGATTAATCAGACACACGAGTTTACCAGTGTTCCCATTACAAAGCCCCGCAGCACCCCGAGGGAGTCTTGGCCAGAGGAGAAAGCTGGTGGAAGAATAGTTAATATTTTTATAGCAAAACAAGTTATTTGCTTAAGATAGTTTGGCTGGACTACAGCCTGGCACTCAAGCTTTATGTAGCAGTTCCAGTAGGAATTAAACATCAGTTTTAATGGGTGCTATGTTCCAATGCCTCCTAATGCATTTAGGGTTATTGGCCAACTTTCTCACATAAAAGCGTGTGCGTGTGTGTGTATATACAGGATTACAGACACACAAAAAGCTGAGCACAGCTGCTTCGGGTTTTGTAAAGCTTTTTTTTTTAAATGGGGAGGAGAGTTGTGGTTACTTACCGTCCTCGTAAGCTGCTACAGCCAGAGAGCTGTTTATCTTCACAAAGGAGACATGTGGCTGAGGTCCAGCATCACCAGGACTGTGCATTGGTTCCAGGATGGGGGCTGTGTAGTCCCAGGTGCGAGTGTCCCACAACCTCACATCTCCTGATGTATATCTGGAAAAGAAGGCTATTATTCATCCCAAAGCACGTGAAAAGTGGTAGCTGCAGGAGAAAGGAGAAAGAAACAAAAAGTGCCTCAAAACTCAACACCATTTGCAGCCCCTAGACTGGTTCTCCTCACATTTATACACTCTGTGTACAGGTCCATCATCTTTGCTCATTTTGTTCCCATTTACTGAATGCAGCATCAAGCACAGACAGGCAGGGAAATCGGAGCTACAAGAACACCACGATGGAGCCACCACAGGTTACTAACTCTAGATGTTAGCTTTATGACTAGGAGGCAAGGACAGCCAGGCTCCAGGGAGAAAAGGTAATCAGTAACTAGTCTAAATTACATCGTGGTAAAACTTCAAACTGGTTTTTTTTGGTCTTTAACAATTTGTGACAGTTGTGCCAAGGAAGCGCTGTTTAATCAGCCTGCATCTCTGAAGACTAATTAATACAATTTATTGTATTAATACAATTTTTAATTTATTAATTTATTTAATTAATACAGTTAAGTGTTGTCTTTAGAATTAAGGCAGCACTGCCTTCTTTGCAGAAGGCTCACTCTGAAACATCAGGAAATGTAGAGTTTAACATCAAACTATAGTTTGCCAATGAGAAAATAAACCCCCAACAAAACCTAACTGCGTTCCTGCCCATGGCAGGGTTGTGCAACTAGATAATCCTTGAGGTCCCTTCCAACCCAAAGCATTTTATGGTTCTAACTTTCTTGGATAATACTGAATATATCTAAATGAACAGAGGCTGTTACACAGCCAATACCACTGGTCCTGCTCTGTGCTGTCCGTGCTGTGGCACACAACATACTATTAAAAGAAAAACCCAACACTGCAGGCAAAGCAGAGAAGCTTCCCCTGTGACTGGTCAAAGAACAGGGCTCAAGAGTTATCTGGAAGTTCAGTAATTCTTTAGGGTAAGTTTTGACCCAATTGTGACAAATAAGCTAGTCTTGGGCATCTGTCTGTGCCATAGCAGAGACCTGGGTTCAGTTGGGAAATGAGCTTCCTGCTCTTTCTGCTTTGTTGTTACATCCCAACTTTTGGAGGAAAAGTATTTGAAAGACTGATTCTTATAAACCTCAAAGGACTACCAGTTAGAAATCCATCTGTCCTAGGTTTGAGGGAAACACAAAAATAGGTATTTACATAGGAGGTGATGGAAAGCGCTTAATAAAGGTTTAGAAGATGATGGACTTGGACTCAGGTGACCCAGTTCTTTGGGGAGTACTGTGCAACAGGGCTCCAAATACTCTGGAGCAGATGACTTCCAACATTTCTGAGTGAAAATGCTCCACTTTATACAACTAATCAAAGCACCTGAGGTGGCAGTGAAATCTGTCAAGCCGAAAGAGAGGCCCATGAATTCCCTGCACTGAATCGGGAAGAGGGGAGAACTGTGTCCATGTCATTTGGCTTCCTCTTCAGTGCTTCACCCGGCAAGGCAGAAGACAATGAGAGAACAGGATGGGACAGCACTTCTCTCCTCCAAGGAGGCCCACAGCCCACCGATAATTTCCAATTTACAGCAGCAGTATTTAAAAAGAATAAACCAAAAAAGAAGCTTCCCAAAGCAAAGCAAAATGTTTCATGCTGGAACCAACAAGCAGTCCAGATTAGACCACCACAAACATCCTCAGTTTACAAAAATTTCAAAATGTAGCTGAAATGAGGACTCCTCAGTTTACAAAACTGAGGAGTCCTCATTTCAGCTACATTTTGAAATTTGGAGATAGCCACCACAGCACAGGTCATTGCACAGATCTGACGCAGTGCCATTCAACAGGACACACACATAACTTTTTGGAAGCACTTCAATTTTAAGCTGCTTTTCATTTTCCTTATGTCTGGGTTGGTTGGGGTCATGCTTTCAAGCTTCTCCTGACCACAAAGGGGAGCGGATTATTCTCAAGCCAAAATTCTCTTGTCACTGTGTGACCCTGAACAGGGACTTCCAGGAGAGACATAAAATATTGACAGAATTGACTAAATTCCAAGGAGGAACAGCATCTCCTAGTGCATATACTTACTCACTCTCATGTAGTCCAGCCTAGGAATATAACAAGGAAGACTAATTGATGGAGAAAGCACAATGACAGGAACAGAAGTGACACAGGGCTGACTAATTCTCTGCTTCTGGTTTTTCTCTAGAGCTTGAGACACACTACCATCCACAAAAACTAGCATGGGCTGCAATCTTGGAATTAAAGACCCAGCACCACAGGACCACAGGAAGTGCTTACATTAATTTCAGCACAGAATTCAACAAGTCAGAATTTAGTTTGAACCACTCTGTTCTTGAAGGAGAACCGGGACCACCTCTACAGCTAAGCTCAAACTCGAACAGAACCACCAAATGTTTCTGACTGTCAGCTTGAAATCAACCTGACTCAGATTCTGATGGGTTGTGCTAGGGCCTGTTAAACACAAGAACTGTCCATGATCAGACCACCCTGCAGCCTCCTCATCCTCACCCTCTTCCCCTCCAGTGATGGATCGGTACAAGCCGAAGAGCTTTCACTTCTACACCGTGAAGTCACACTGCTCTCCCATCCCCAGTGAGGCCACTTGAACACAAGAGCTTGTTACGTTTACCTCAGCGACGTGCCAGCGGGTTCAGACGCGGGGGAACAATCCCCAAGAGGACCCTGGCCATGACAAAGACTGGAGACTGCTGTACGTTCCAGGAGATCTCTCAAGCACCCACCAAACACTACCTTCATGTGTGTCTGTCCAGAAATCATCAGAAAGAGGAGGGGCAGCAAGGCATCTCCAGCCCCATCCCTCCTACCCCCATTTCTCACTCAGCAACATCGCTTTCATCCTCCCCAGTGCAGCACGGCAAGAAATTGGTTCCATGTGGCAATCCTAAAGGATTTGGAAAGATGTTACAAGACCACACTGGAAACATAAGTGGAGGTCTAGCTTTGGGCAGGGAACCAGCATGGGGAAACAGGAGATATAAACTCTCCTCAGCTGACAACACTCTCCGCTGGCCATCGCCGCCGCATGCCGGTTTCCAGCATATACTGGTCCTGTACCAGAACTGAACTGGAAGAATTTCAAACACAGATGAATTCAATTCTGAACTAAAAAATTTAATGGTTCAACTCCCCGCTTTTAATGCTGTTGTAAAGAGCAACACGCTTTCAATTTGTAACCACAACAAAAGGCTTTTAAACTATTAAAGCCTTGCCTTGCTGTAAAGAAATAAAAAGGCTGCTTTATTGCAGATAATTGGCAAATCTGCTGTATCGATAGAAATGGCTGCAGAGAAGAAAGGGCTGCACTTCACAGACCCCATTTCCACACAATCTCATAATTTCTAGTCACCTCCTATCCCACCAACTTTTACACTTTGCCAGCTAAAGAAAGAACAACCCCTGGATTGAAGTCCTCTGCCCCAGAACAGGCACAGACCTCCCAAACTCATTCAGTTACTCGTTTTTTTTTTCAAGATGGCAACGAAAAGCCCACGCAGTTATCTGTGGGAAAATAATGAAATAACCCCCAAACCTTTCTGTTTAATGTAACGATGAATACATTCTATTTGCCACGATACCAACAGCATTCAGCTGCTGCTTTCCCATCCCTCCCAGTAGATGTGATGAGATGATAATCACAGCAGCAGGTAAACACTCCAACGTCTAATGTAAGCCACTTGCGGAAAAAGAAACCCCAAACCAAAACAAACCCCACAAAACCCACCAGCACCACCCCCCAGTCCAGAAACCTACACATTCTGCCTTGGGAAGTTCAAAGTAAAAAACCTAAACCAAACCACAAGCCACATTAGAGACCGTACCTGGTTTACTTCATTTAGAAAGGCTGTTCAAAGTCTTGCTTTCCTAAGCACAACAGGGAACAACAAGAAAGAGACTTTGTCTTCCAGCCCCAAGTTCCCCCCTCTCCAGACAGCCCCTGCCCTGATGCCTTCCAGGATGTTTCATCCACACAGCACCTGGCTTTCAGCTCAGGGTCTGCGCTCTTCTCTCCCTGTTCAGCAGAGTCAACGACATGTGAGAAATATGGGAGAAGCAGCAGCAGGTGAAAGACAAGAGCTGGATTTTTCTAACTATGCTTCTTGACAAGCCAGTTTGGTAAGTACACAGATGTACACAGCTGTGAGAATGACTGCAGCTTCAGCTTCAGCACATGCATACAAACCTGCTGAAGTGGAGCAACAATACGTGGGAGGCATATGGTATAGAGAAAGTGAAAAAATATTAAATTCACATGGCATCTAAAGACATAGGATAATAAAAATACCTACTCACTAATCAAAAGCGTTTCAACTGCGTTTTATTGGCAGCACTGTCATAATGAGATAGCCAATTTCCTTGTGCCCTCTCACATGAGTGAAAGCAGAAGACTGGAAGAGAAAGGAGCTGGGGGTTAAAAGCTGCTGATATCCCAAGATGGCTGGGAAGCAGGTGGTGAAGTGCGGAGCACATGTGGGAGGAAGCAGAGATGGAGGCTGGGCACTGCTCTAATGAAGTGGTGCTGAAGAGGCAGACGATTTCATAAGGAGAAAAACATCAGGAAACTGGTCAAAACACAGAATCTCATCTGAAAAAGCTCAACTGTGTTGGATAGCAATAGCCAGAACAAATCTGGGGAAGAGGAGGAGGGGGAGGCTGATCTCTCTCCAGAGCCCCAGATGTCTTTATCGTTGCCTAATGACAATTATACTCAACCAATTAAGACACTGCTATCACAGTTGCATTGTTAGTAAGCCTTTGGCCCTGAGTGTTGATGGCTGTCTAATTAGTGTTTGTGCAAAGTACAACTGCAACTAATATATAAACTGACAAATACACAAAAGAAAAACTGTTAACAGGAACAGTTTCAAAACAGTCGAGACTCTACTCGCTCAGTCCATGGCAGCAGCAAAGACAAACTGCTTTCCTTCATGGCTTGGGTACTGCTGGCACTGCACAATTTCACTTCAAACGAGTGGGTCAACTAGACCGTGGCTGGGTTTCAGTTGAAACATGGTGCTGCTGTCAGCCCGTTGTGTCAACTGCCTCAAGCACACCAAGCCAGGGCAAGCCTTGCAACACCCAGTTGGTCTGAGCACCGAGGACTTTTGGTAAGACACTTCAGAAATCAGTTTACATTTTCCATATTTTCTCTAAAGAATTTGTAGGGAGAAAACAAAAAGGAAGGAGAAAGAAAACCTTTGTTTCACAGTCAGGTTTCATTTCCAGAAGGCGAAGTCTGTTCAGTTTCCAGATACCTGTGGTGATCCCAAAACAAAACAAAACAAAAAAAACCAACCCAACAACTTTGTTTCAGGCAGTCAGTGACCATCTGTTAATACTCAAAAGATCTTATTATGAAGTCCTTACAATGTCAGTGCATTTTATTGAAGTCAGTAGGAATTTCGCTCAAGTAACAATCTCTAGCTATGGCTCTGTTTAAACCTTGCTGTTGATAAGCAAAATAATGAGTATTTTGCATTATCGTGCTGCAACGAGCACCTCAGACCTTATTCAACCAAAAACAACTACCCAGTCCCTCATGCGGTTGTCCCTTCAACAGGTATCCCTGACCCCCTCCACAGCCTTAAAAATAAGGTCCAATTAAACACGTGAACCCAAGTTCACAACCCTCTAGGTTCATCAAATTGCTCCTAAGCTTTATCCTCGCTATAAGGCTCCAGGAAGATGGTGGGAATTCATCACGTTCAATTTCCAAAACCCTCTTTGTGAGAAGCACAGCAAGCTGGAGGGTGCCTCAGCCTCAACACTCGATGCTGAAATTCTATGGACTCTATCACCCTTTTGTATTCAGTGTTAAGAGGCACAACTCTTAATGATAACGATGGACTGCTTAGCCATGTACCACAGTGTTAGATGCCTCAGAGTAAGATGGGATGAAAGAGGTTAAAGTTCCCAAGCATTCCTGTGTTCTCATTTACAATTAGAGATGTAGATTTTGCTGCTATATAAATATATATTAAAAAAACCCAACAGGTAGCTTGGCTAACAGACTCCTTCAGGGAAGGATTCAAAAAAACAGCCCAGTAACAACGATGGTGTCAAGAGCTAATCTGTACAGCAGAGAGGAATATAAATAGAGCACAACAACAACAAAAAATTAAATATAAATGCAACAGAAAAGAGAAAATTTTCAAATTACATAGCATGGCTGAAAGCTAAGCCACAAAATACAAGTTAAAACACAGGGAGTAAATAAAACCCAGCATCTGAAACAATCCTAACAGTGCTAGAACACCACAAAGTAGAAAAAAAATGTCCCTGATTTCATCCAAACATTATTTTGGGTTGATATATGAGTGCAGCTATAAAAACAAGTGACTAACTGGTACCAAAGCCGATCTGGAGATATTTTAAGACTCAGCATATAGAGGAAATACATTCTGAACACCCATATGATCAGTTCCCAGACTCTTCTACCGGGAACTTGCCTTTCCAATTCATCAACCCACGTCCATCTGTGGACCACACTCACAGAAACTGAGCTGTGGAAAGCTTATCCCTTCCTTATTTGGGCTTATTTGGGAAACTGCAACTCTAGAAAGTGGGCTGTGCAGTTCTCCTGCAGGTAATCATTGTTATCTACAACAAAATTAATACGTCACCATCCTAAATCCTCACTTCCTTATTAAGTGCATGCAAATGTCATACCAAGGGAACAGAAACAAGCCAAAGGGTTATATGAGAGGCAAAACATTTTCATGAACGCTTACACAAGCAGAAGTTAGAGAAAGCCAAACTGTCTCTAGTAATTTCCTCTTTATGGCCATGAATCTCCCATTGTTTAGACCAAGGTTCCAGTGGCTTGCATCAGCCCAGGCCTGTTAGTTAAACTAACTGCTCTCACCAAGGAAACATTTTTCTGTGGGTTCTGCCTAAAGCTGCTGCCATGGCAGGAGAAAAAATGAAAAATATATCGTTCTTAAGAGAATTGTGATGCCATTTGGGAAGGATTTGGGCCATCAGCCCACTTCCATCACAAAGGACAAACACGTAGCACAACAAATAAAACAATGGCTCCAGTTTCATACACAGGTGAGAAAAACCCATTTGAAGAGGATGTTAATTGATATGAATACAAGCTGCAACACACTGCAAACAGCAGAGAGGAAATGTATCACCTGAACTCTCAGCAATGATAGGAACAGTCAAGAGACAAATAAAATGTTCAAGAAGTTTACTAGAAAAAGGATGTGCTTGCCTTGCCCCAGTAGAAGACTACACTTAAGCTCAGAAGCTTTTGACTTGAGAGCGCCAGGCATCAAGACGCGCATAACACATCTCACTGTGGTGCCGCGTCCCTCCGCATCTCACAAACCCTCCAGGTAAACCAATAGCCCAGCGGGCAGGCAGGCTGGAAAAGCAGCTTCCACAAGGCGCCAGTATCAAGCTTCTGCGATTGGTTTCACCTGAAAGGCTCTTTTTCACAAGATGACAGAGAAGCCAACGTGTTTCTCACTTAACGCAACCTTACCTAACTCCCAGAGTCTGTCATCTAACCCCTCTGAACTCATGATGTCATCCTGTTTGCAGCCCTCCTAAAGGTGACTCACTTGGGGAAAAGGATAAAAAAAAAGGACCTGACACTTATTACTTCTTAAACACGAGGAGAATGAGTGAGGAGAGCACAAAAGGTCTGGGGAAGGCTGAAGGAAAAAGACAAGTATTTTTACCTTCTGCCTTCCTGCTCTGTTTCCCATCCAGGCGCTCGGTCACCAGGAGGGGAGGGAGAAACCTATCAAAGCTGTGCCATTACACAAGTGAAGTTTAAGCAATTAAATAAGGCAGGAGGTTATCCAGGCTGTTTAAGACTTCAGTTTGTTAACTTTTATTCATTTTCATTACTAATTAATATTTTGGTTTCCTCAGGTCTGTGTGGTGAATTAAGATGCAAGAGCTAATAAGAAATACCTTGAGAATAGCCCACAAGCCCTAGAGCAGAAAAAAACTAAAACCAAATTAGATGAGAGTTGACTTAAAGTTTTTAAAAGTGCAGCAAAGTGTTTTCAAGCCTTTCGGGCTAGTTTCACACATCATTATGAAGCTAAAAAGAGTAGCAAGCCCATTTTTTTAAGAAAGTCATTTGCAGGTCACCTCTGAGCAAGAGAAAAGCAGTGTGGGAGGTGATCTTGGAGAACAAAGAAGTCTGCCATACAGCAGCAACTACAGCTAGGTCTGGATGTTGCTCATGATGACTTAAACTCAAGGGCCCAAATTGTTTGAGAGTGCTGCAGTGTTTAAAGTGTAACTCTGGTAAGACAACATCTCAATGAAGACAACTATATGAAAATTATTTTGGTGCATTTAGTGTCTCAGTATGAGAATCAAAACTCATCGCTACCTCTAAAACCAACGATTCCCCCACCTCACAGGATATTTGGGAAGTAGTTGTTGTGGTTCTCATCTCCTTTATCAAGCATCACTTGGAGAAATATCCTGTGTGCCAGGTGGGCTCCACCCTGAAAGGGGAGGAAGTGTTAATCTGCAGATTTCTCAAGGCACTCACAGCAAACGGATCTCACCAACCCAAACTCAAGAAAATAAAATGTCTAGGAAAGCTAATGGCACTTCCCAGGGGAAGGAGGAAAGAAGTTAAAATGTAAAAGGAGAAGAAACAAGGGGCTATTGCCAGTCGAGTCTGTAAAGGGGTGCAGGAATCTACACAGCATCTCCAGATCACTCTCGAAGGCAGGGTGGAGACATGCCCTTCAATCCTCATTTACACTAACCACCCACCACTCTGCAGTCACAAGAGACTGAGGAAAGGAAAACCAGCTACCTTTGTATTTCTGGGCCCTTGGAAGGGTGGTTTGACTGGGGATCTTGTCCATTTATTTTCATCCGGAAAGCTTTCAGAGCTACGAACAGCAGCAGTAAAGCCACAGTGCCCTTTCCATGAGCTCAAACAAGTTAACACAACGCACAATAAAATATCACCCGGACTCATGGCAAGCTCAGGGGGGCTTTACAGGGCGAGCTGCGAGGGGAGAGGATCACTGCCGACACAAGGGACATGAACACCACTGACACAAGGCATGTTTACCACACAGTTCTGAGGACAACCACATGTTAAAGCATTTCACACTGAGCAGGTCAGACAGCAAAAGTCCCACAACACGTTACATACATGTTACACCACAGGATCTGCTGTGCAATGTCAACATGGTTCAAAGAAGGACTAGATGCATGCTCCAAGATAGGTATCTCCAGGAGGACCTAACCTTGACTACAGATACCCATTGGCGCAGCTGTAAGCATTGCCATGGAAGACAAAGTACCAATTGTACTGTCTGAACATCGGCTTGCTTGGGGAGGGGAAAAAAAGAAGAAAGAGAGAGATATATTTAAGATTTTATTAACAGAAGGTGAGGCAATCCAGGCAATCTGTATTGAAAGCAAACATATGACAGTATTAGGTAGAGTGAACCTAATCATCAGTAGTAATTTATAAAAGTCAAGCAAGCAGACGCATAATTGCTTTAAGTAAACTCTGACTTAAAAAAGAACCTGCATTCAAACTGAATGTGGAGAGGGGGAGGACAACATCCCTTTAAAGAAGATCCTTTGAGACATGTAACTGTAGAAAGGCTGGTGAATACAACATCGACTGGGAGTGAGGTAACCACAAACACCGCTGTCTCAAATGAAAAGGGATTCAAGATCTGACCCAGAAAACAAGCATCGTAACCGCTGGGATGAAATTTTAATGATAAACACAAGATGCTCGGCATGCAGGCCAGATTGAATTATCTGATGTCAGCCAGTAAATGCAGGGCGCTCTGAGAAAGAGGAGCTGCTCACAGCCACCTTCGACTCACAGCTCAGGTTGCACTTAATCAATCCTTGATACTCTGCCATCTTCTGGTTTGAGCTTTGGCAGCAGCGAGGAGAAAAACAGTGCATTAAACAGGTACATTTCTCTAAGGGAGAGCTAACCTGGGTGGGTTTAGGTTGGCTTCCCTGCACAGAGTTAACAGGGATCAGCTCCTGAGCTAGTTCAGTTTTATTCTTGTTGCTGTCCACAACCCATAAAAATTCCTTTGCAGAAAGATTTTTAAAAAAAGAAAGAAAAATAAAAGAAAAAGTTCTAGAGCAACTAAAATAACAATTATTCCACTCTGCAACAGTTTGAAGCTGTCTAGTGAAGAACAGAAGGCCAGGTCCATGACAGCACAGGTTCAAGCTGGGTAAGATTGCTCCTAAGCCTACTCCAAGACTCCAAATACACAACAGCTCCAATATTTCTGTTGGAGAACCTCTCCCACAACTCCTTTTTTCATTTTTATAACCGTCCTCTGCTCTCCTAAGATCCCAAGCTGAATGTCCTGAAACCAGGGAGCAGCTGTTGTACACTGCCACAATTTCCAGCTCTGAAGACAGAGCGTAGCGCCTGGCTGGCCTGGCCGAGCTGAGCCAGAACGCTGCAGCTGCTCCCTGAAGTCAGGCGTCAAAAAACCTGCCACAAACTCAGCAGCCCGATTTTTCTTCAGAGCAGCAACCTGGCTACAGGGGAATGGAAGGTAAATGATGCCACAGCCACTGCATAGCGATCCCCAGGAAATGACACCCACAAACAAGCTTTAAGATCACCACTGATCATGCACCAGTTCAGCTTTAGGAACATGGCCAGTCCTGCTGTAATCTATGATTATTCACATGTAAAGCTAAGCACGTAAGTGTTTGTGAAACTGGAGATATAATCATTAAGTGTAACAGATAATTGATATTTATACTGAGAAGAAAATTGACTTCTGTTAACCTCAGCTATTAAATTACTTCTTCAGGACTGAAAGTATGCAACAGCCAGCTATTGATCAGCAGATTCATTACACTTTTATGACAAATTTGAAAGCACAAGGCCATTAAGTACAATACTACAAGTGGGAGGGAAAAGGGAGGGTTATATTTGGGTTTTAAAAACCAAAACAAACAAACCACAGCCAAATTCCTCAATCTACCCTAAATACTTCCCAAACAAACATACCAAACAAAATATTCCCCTGTATGATTTACTGAGTTGTAACTTTAAGTCTGCTGTGTTTGATATTTACCATGAGGTATTACTGGGAGGTGCAACAGTGTGCTACTGTCTCGCAGACTTGGATCATCACTGGCAGAACAACAGATCTGTCTTCTTTTGGGTGAGATTCATAGAACAGCTTCCTACTTGCAGGAATTTAAGAGATGCTTTCAGAGATCTCGAGCTACCAAAGCAGAGTGAATGGCAAGTAGTAAACAGCAGAGGAAGTTAACACAAGTTCTGTGTTCTAATACTCTAAACGGTCCACTTTCTAACCAGGTAGAGTCAAACAGCTGAATCCTGATTTCCCTGTACTGTTTTAGCAAATCTGTGCCCAGAGCTTCTTATAAAACAAAGATACTTTACTACTAACATTAATTTTCTCCAAGAAGGGAGATTACTGAAAAGGAATTTGAGTGAAAGCTGTAACAAGGCTTTCCCTAATGGAACGTGTTCCTAAGCACGTGCAGCTTTTCCCTCTGTAATCTCCCACCTGCACACCCATTTTCATTATTCTTTTGGGAACCTAAATCATTGGATGGCATCACCTCCCTTTCTCATGCCAACCGATGCAAACTCACCAAAAGAACTGACAGGTACTGGAGGAACTGGGGAATCAGTATGAGAAGATGATATGAAATGGCAAAAACCCAATCTCTGTAACGCACCAAGCAAAACCATGGACTAGCTGAGCTTCATATACAGGGTTAAGATCCTTTATTAGTGCTCTAGAAATGTAATTTATTCTGCCTACCTTCCTTATATTGCACATTTGGTTATAAACAGAGTGGAGAAAGTAAAGGAAAGAAGAGCTGGAGGTTTTGGCAGCAGCATGGAGACAAGTGGATTTTCTCGCTCCCAAAAAAGTACAGGAGGTTTCACTGGAGACAGTGGAACAGATACAGTGGTGCAGATCCCTGGCCAAAGCCAGGAAACACGTTGCCCACGCTGAAGGGCACAAAAGTAGTCAGGTCGCTATCTGCAGAGCTGGTTCCCAGCTCAGACCCCAGCCGGCTGGGAGATGCCCTGTGGCCCAAGGAAACCTCAACATCAGGCAGGAGTCAAGGAAAGGTCTTCAGCCACACAAGTTCTTCAAGCTCCTTCCTGTGGCTACTGTTTAGGTTAACCACTGCGGGGTACTGCTCCTCCAGAGCTCTCAGACTACACAGCTCTTCAGCAGAAGCCTGTTCCTTCCTGAAGCATAACTGATTACAGCGGTGAACACATCACACAAGAAGTGGAGAAAGAAAGAGAAGCCACAGTCAGTCAATGAACAGGTTGGAAAAAGAAGAGGAAGGGAGATGTGCAAGCATGGAAATGAAACAATTGGAAGAGCTTCTAGTTTAAAAAAAAAAACAAACCCAACAAAAAGCCCACAAGCCAAACCAAACCAGAGTGAAACTCCCCTTTCGCTCCTGCTGGTTTACATTTCTGCCCTCAGCTGTACAAGAGCACTCCAAAGCGTTTCAGTGTACATGGAGGCAGCTACATGCAGTGTATTTCAAAGCTCCTTTCTCATAATGAGTGTGGGAATTTTACAGCCTCAGTAGTTTTCTCTCATCCCACATTGCATAAGCACACCATTAACACGAAGAGCTGCTGTAAAACATGGAACACTGGTTTGCTAGAGGACAATGTCCTCTGACTGCCCCCATGATGAGATCATTTTTATTTACTCATGTGACTTCTGGAGGGCTACTAGTTCCTGAGCCTGTAAAATTCAAGCAGAATACAGCACAGCCCTACACCTACTGACACCATCATGGTAACCTCCTCCCAGAGTTTGGGAGGTTTGCAAAATTGTATTGGAGAGTGTAAACCAAATGAATAGCTAGAATAAATCAAGGTCCTGGCAAGACTTTAGATTAGGAAAAATGAAGTTTGAGTTTTTCTGTGTTGTGTGTGGGCTTTCCCCACTCACTGTCCAAGCTGTCTTTCAAATAATAATGAAGTAGCAGTCCTCAAGTTTCCTTGCCACAGCACACGAAAATGTCCTTGTGATTAAGAATTTTTTATGGAAAGAAACCATAATGACAAGAGCATTTTGTGTACAAGATTTAACACATTCTGGGTGCTTCCAGAGCAAAACAGTAGACACCATCAGAAAGTTCTACAGTCTTTACAGGCACTATAGGTACAGGAGGTAGCTTTTTGAACAGTACAATAAAAATTCATGCTGCTGAAATGACTTGTACATCCCATCCTTATCAGACACTTTAAGAATGATTGACTGTACCCACACAGGAACTGAAGCCTCGAGAATTCGTTCTGGTTGCCTCAAAAGGATGCTGCTTCTGAATTTCTTCAAAAGCAGGACCTGAGATCTCAAAGAGCAAAGGTTAAGCGAGCATTACGCAGCCACATACTCACCCAGCAATGACAACTCCATCGCAGGAATGCACGTCACAGAGAACTCTGCCCAGCTCGTAGCGCAGCTGGCTCACGGCACCGATGCGGTTCTGCGGAGAGATGGGCGGCTGTCAGTACCGTGACACATTCAGCCATTGAGTTAATTCGCTGCTTTGTGGAGAACTCTGAGCTTTGCTACTGCTGGGCTGCAGAGCCCCTGAGAGAGAAGACACACCTATCTCAGGTTTGCTGCCTGGAATTTTTTGAGACCCAAATGAAGGAGAAAGAAGCTATCGCTGCTCTTTGTCGGTGACATAGACAGTGGGAGCGAGTGTGTCCCCTCAGCAAGTTTGCTGATGACACTGAGCTGTGTGGTGAGGTCAACACGCTGAAGGGAAGGAATGAGCATCCAGAGGGACCTGGACAGGCTGGAGCGATGGGCCCTTGTTGGGGAAGGCAGCAGGCCTGCTAGCGGTCTAGCTCTCTTCTCCCAAGACTTAGGCTCTGACAATATCCCCCTGTTCCCATGAGACAGGGGAAAGTTACTCATGCTGACAGGAACTTAATAATCACATTCTCAAAACACAGTGGTCTTCTGATAGAGGTACAGGCTACCCTAAACCAAGAAGTAGTTATGGGAAGGTACTTGGGAGTAACGGCACAAACCGTAATAGGATGGTCAAAATAGCAGGTCTGTTGATACTTTTAGGCATTAAAGGTAAACTGACAATATTTAGCTATAAGATATATTTATCAGAACTCATTATAATTACTAACCAATCAGTGTGGTGTGAACAGTATGTGTAACCAATTAGCAGGTTTTTAGCTTGCCACATTTGCAGTAATAAAGGTATATAACCTGTGTGATTTCACCTAATAAAATGGCTTCACCTAAAATTCATATCGAATTGTGTGTTGCTCATCGCTGGTCGCCACAGGTCCATGCAAACTGTGTGAAGTTCAACAAGGCTGAGGGCAAGGTCCTGCATGTGGGTCGGTGCAATCCCAAGCACAATAACAGGCTGGGGGATGGATGGAGAGCAGCCCTGAGGAGAAAGACTTGGGGGTGCTGATCAGTGACAAGCTCACAGGAGCCGGCAGCGTGTGCGAGCAGCTCAGAAGGCCAACCGTGTCCTGGGCTGCATCGAGAACAGTGTGGGCAGCAGGTCAAGGGAGGGGATTGTGCCCCTCTGCTCTTCTCTCCTGAGACTCCCCTGCAGTGCTGTGTCTAGCTCTGGGGTCCCCAGTATAGGAAAGACACAGAGCAAGTCCAGAGGAGGGCCATAAAGATGATCAGGGGGCTGGAGCACCTCTGCTATGAAGCCAGGCTGAGAGAGTTGGGCTGGTTCAGCCTGGAGAAGAGAAGGCTGCAGGGAGACTGAACTGTGGCCTACCAATACTTAAAGGGGTCCTACAGGAATGTGGGAGAGGGGCTGGTCACCAGGGCGTGCAGGGACAGGACAAGGGGTGATGGCTTCAAGCTGAAAGAGGACAGGGTTAGGTTAGATGTTAGGAAGAAATTCTTCACTCTGAGAGTGGTGAGGCCCTGGCACAGGGTGCCCAGAGAGGCTGTGGAAGCCCCATCCCTGGCAGGGTTCAAAGCCAGGTTGGATGAGGATTTGGACACCCTGATCTAGTGGAGGATGGCAGGGGATTGGAACTAGATGGGCTTTGAGGTCCCTTCCAACCCAAAGCATTCTGTGATTCATTATCATTCATAACCTTTAGGTAGAGAAACAACAATCACAACAAGTTATAGCTTTCTGTTAGCCAGGATATGTAATGACCAAGGGAAGGAGCCTTCCTTTTAAAGACTGGTTCTCATTATCAAGGGACAGTTGAAGCATAAACATCTCTCAACAAAAGTCGATGGAGCAGGATAGCAAACAGTAAGACCCACTCCTAAAAGTAATCAGTCACTGGGGGAAAAAGGTATTCCAGCTAGGGCTGAGCCTCATAAATCCTTCAGCAGCTTTCCCCTCTTAACTGGCAAAAAGAATCTGAATTTTCACTACAAAAGCCTGAATTTTCACTACCACTTGCTTGAACCAGGTTCCCATTTCTCAACAGCATCTGGATCCCATTAAAGAAACTCCCTTTTACCTTCCAGTTGGTTTTCAAAGTGCGCTCTCTGGCACGGCAGTTCTTGAGGGCAAGCTTCCAACAGGAATAATCAGAGATGCTCGTGTCTAATAGGTATCCTTCCTGTTGGCACAACCGGTACCACAACACTTCATCTTCTGCAAGTACTTTCCATGTCCTGCTGACCTAGAAATCAATTTCTTGTTTTGAAATATATAAAGCTGTAAGTAAAAATTACATTTCATATAAAATGATTTAAATAACATCTGAAATACACACATAAATCAATATAGGCCCGCAACGAGACTGCATTCTTACCTAAACAAATACATTTGTTCACTTTGATATTACTGTGTAACAAACCTCAAATCTTTAATAAAGTGTTTGTTTTCAGTGGATTCTTTTGGAAATAAAGCTCCACAGAACACAGACCTCAGTGTTTAGCAGCCATACTGCCAAACTAAAATATCAATATATTAGAAAATTTTGGAGGGAAGAGAAGCAAGGAAACAATTAAGACTGCATTGTAAGTTTAGAGCAACAATAAGAGTTTATTTCCATATTTGTAGCTAAGAAAACCTCTCAGATCACACCACCATCTCTCTAAAGTCCTACTGACAGTGGCTGATTAGGTGTGTGACATTAGCGATTTATAACCTATTGTATTACAGTATGCATAAATAGAAATGGATTATTAAGCTTTTTCAAGTAGCCTCAAGTTGCTGTCCATTTCAGAGAGAACAGCTTCATCATAATCAATTATGGGCTTAGAATTAAAGATTCAAGAGGTAAGAGCTGACTTAAGTAGCATTTGTTCTTGGTAATTCTTAATTTAACAAAAACAGACCTAACCAAGGAAAACCGCTGCCGGTGGAAGCAGCAATCAATTGCACGCTGCTTCCAAAAGATTAAAAATCCTTCATGGACTGACATCATTTTTAACAAGTTCCAATTAAGCATCTAATGTCCGCTCCAGCCCTGAGGATATACCAAGAATCCAGGTCTCCCATCAATACCAGCTCTCACAGGACCATCTCTGTGTTCACTTGCCGTTAGCTCCACGTTCACTCACAGATACAACATGGCACAGAGAGGCCAGCGATGAGCTATGACTTGTTTTCTATTTCTATTTTGTTTTCTATTCATCTCCTCTGTATTTCAGCATTATCACACATGCCTTGCTTCAGACTTGTTAAAAACACAGCTTTCAAACACAGGGTAGAGCTTCCCGAGATCACAGATCACGAGGAGCACTGAAGGTTTAGCTGGGCCTTTTGGCTGGTATGGACCTGCAAGAAATCCGTGCAGAACATGAGCCATCAGAGCAACGGGATGAAGGGGAATGGTTTTAAATTGGAAGGGGGTAGGTTTAGATTGGATATTAGGAAGAAATTCTTCACTACAAGGGTGGTGAGGCCCTGGCACAGGGTGCCCAGGGGGTGGTGGCTGCCCCTTCCCTGGAGGTGTTCAAGGCTGGGTTGGATGAGGCCTTGAGCAGCCTGGGCTGGGCAGAGGTGTCCATGCCCGTGGCAGGGTTTTGAGCTTGATGATCTTTAAGGTTCCTTCCAGCCCTGACCATTCTATGATCTCCCCTTGAAAGCTTTCTGAAGCTTCAAGCCATCTTGGTCTCGCTGTAAAGACACACGTGTATCATTACTGCTCCCAGAAACCACCATCCCACTAGGAACCAAGAACTGCATCCACAGCATCTCTCACGACCTGTTTCTCCCAAGGGAAGAAAAAAACCTTTAATATGAAAAGAAGAAGAGAGGAGTGGACTGAGTTGCTTACATATGTTTTTAAGATCTCATACCTACATATAAGATCTGCACTCAAACAGGAACAGCCCAGCCCAGCTCATATTCTAGTTATTCACCAGAAGACCCCAGTTCAAGCTAGCTGACATCCAATCCCCCACCATCAGCAGACAAAGAAACAACCTGGACAGGGCAATCACAGCTACAGATGACAGAAACAGCACCGAGCCTTCTCTAGCATTACACATCATCCTGTAATAAAAAGAAGCAGTGCTTCATGCTCCTGTCCCTGTGGGGACATGCTCAGGAAGTTCAAAAGCAAAAAAAGAAGAATAAAAGAAGAAGGAAAAAAAGGCAATCCAAATTTCAAACCATTACAGTTTAGAGGGGAATTTGCTCCCAGTTTGATTTTAAAGTAATATAAATCCATATATTATTGCTCAAAGGGAAAAACCCCAACCACCCAGTGTTTTGCTGACACACACAAAAAAGCAGCTGTTGTGCAGGAGTTGGAAACCTTGGCCAAGGCTGGTCAGCAGCGACAGCACCTCTGCCCCTCTGCACCCCCCTCCGCCCCCGCCAAAACAGCAACACTGTTCAGCTGACACTGAGGGGACAGGCTAATGCAGAAGTAAATGAAGGCAAAGGGAGCCAACTTTTGCCTTGCTTTTAAAAAAAATAAAAAGCCCCCCTCGTCCCCAACCTTTGGGGTTTGCCAAAACAGACAATGCTGTGCAGACCTTTCCAGCTTCAAGGTCTTAAAAGCATTTTGTAAAGACAGGGGAAA